>OY987212.1:43752708-44991776 GCA_963920805.1 Primula vulgaris | reverse complement strand
ACATTGTTTTCTTTGGCCTCTATATCACAGCAAGATTCGGAATCTTCAACTTGGTTTGTAACACAAGTGTTTTCTTTGTACCACTCGATCCTGTTGTTAAGAGACTCTATCATAATTTCATATTCTTTTGCCACTTGTTGACATTTTTGGCACTCGATTTCCATTCTTTGTAAGAAATTCTCGAGCTCAAGTTTTCGATTGAATGCTTTTGCTAATTCTTGATCCTTTTGTTTCAATATGTTTACTGTTTTCGCTTTGTAATTCCTTAGTATCAATGCCATTTGTTGCCGTCCCTGTTCTTGCACAGCCAATCTCAGTCTCTCATTCTGTTCTCCAGGAGTAAGAAATAAGAATTACAGTAATTGTCAAGCTTTGGATAAACAAAAGTGATTCTTTTTACAAATAAGTAAATAAATAAGGTTGCTGTCCTCCTCCCTTTCCTATTAATAACAGTATTAAAACGTATCACAATTACAAATTTACATTTGTAACACTCTTGAGTCCCTGACTATTAACTCTCATAGGAAAAACAAAAGTAGAAAAACGAAATATGTTAGGAGGTTATTTGGTCGAGTGATGTAAAGTATGGAATGAAATGTAATGACAGAGAACAATAAAGGGAAATAAACTCCCATACTGCATAACCTAGATACAGTAGAAACGATGAGCAAATTGGATTGTTCATTTTGCTTAGCACATGAGTACGAGTATATATCCGCTTATTGCCACGATTAGATCCTTTGAAGCTTTGACGGCTCCAAAGTGAGGATTAATTATCATAAAAAAAGTTAAACATAAAAGCTGTAACTTGTATTTGTCTAACTATTAGCAACTGATTATTAGTTAATTTCTAGCTGAATCACTTGTATGAACTGACAATGTAAAGAATACTATTATCTTAGTGCCGTCGTAATCTGATCGGCCGAGTAAATAAAAATGTCTTTAGGATAAAATTAAGCTGGATAACATTTACAAGGACGTGAAATCAAACATTCAAACTGATTAAAGCACAGCCCTGTTTTCTTTAAAATTTAAGTTAACATTTTCCCGTTACCTGGTAAATGACTACTCGGTCAAGTTCTCGCCTTTGGTCCTCTAACTGAGAATTAACAAAAGTAAACGATTGACCAACAGAAAGACCGTAATTATCTCTACCATACTGCGCTTCCATCGCCATCATATATAACTTGGTTTCGGTAATTTAAGGAATTAATCAATTCTGTTTTCGGAAGAAACAAGCTGTTAGAGGAAGACCTTGCTTTTGAATGAGTGCTTAGATACACGATGCTTGTGGGGGTATATATAGATATCGTGGTTTGATTAAGTTTAGTCATCATATTAATGGACCCCATAGTTTCATCTAATTTCGGTTATAGGTCACCGTTGTTTCAGTTCATACGGTGATAGTTCACTTGTTTTGAGCAGCAAAGGTCATGAGCATTTCACTTATAAGATGTGTTGCGCTTCGTTAACCATTTTTCGTTTTTAGTATCTGAAAGCTTTAAGCTGAATAGACCAACTATTTCTCAAGTTCAAATAACCTAACAATTCTACGAGTGTAGCAGTCTACCAGACTTATGTTTGGTCCTTATTATGAATAAAAAAGTTGCCAACTGGCGAGGGGATGTCGGCACCCCCTCGTCCGGACCGATATCAACCCCACAGCGGGCGATCCGGGCCTCTCAAGCATGGGTGACGTATCGCCCCGGATCTTAGGGAGCCGGACCGTTCCTAGGCCGACCCAGAGAAACTTGCTGAGCACTCTTCCCCAATTAATGCTGCTGCTCCCTTGGGGGACCCTTTATGTGTTTCATCGACGTGGCCCAATCACAGGCCAGCCCTGTGGGCCCCGGATGATGAACAGTGCCATTGTCAGAGTCATAAATGACCTGGAGCCGTTGGATCTTTATCAGACAGTGTAATGATCCAAGGGCTAATACGCCTTTGATCAGACTATATATACCCCCACTAATACCAATTAGAAGGGGACACAAAAGACAGAGAGGAGAGATAAAGCTAAAACAACCCGAGCCACCAGAATATCAACCGTGACATCTGACGCCACAACTCGTAACTGGCCCAATCCCTCACCCTTAAATACATTCTTACATTCAATCTATACCGACACTGACTTGATCGTCGGAGAGGGAAAACCTGGTACCAACCCCGGGCCCCTGTTCGTTTCTTGTGCAGGCTTAGAGAGCGCCTCGACGACGAAGCAGATACCACCTACGTCAGCGACCTTGGAAGATCGGAGCCGACGCGAATAAAATATAAGCCGAGCTTGGGAAGAAAATCAGGCTCGCCACCAACTGCAAAAACATATCAAGTACGTCATACTGTATTCTAATTGTTAAATGGTTAGGGTCTTGGCTAAAGGTATAGATTAATCTTTATGATCAAGTACGTTGATACAGACATGAATATAACTGCTATTAATTGAATAAGTGAAGAAAGGTTTTTGTAGTCTGTGTAAAACTAGTATCAACACAATTAGAAGTTAAGAACCATGAAATTTTTATTTGAAATTATGAGGAACATAGTTAAAATGACAGCCTAGCGATGGCAGAAAGTGAACAGGTATGAGAGCCTAGGATTCTCCCTCTCCTACGTTTCTTTCTTGTGAAGCATTTATGATTTAGTGTGTGAGGTGAGGAGGTGGTGTGCAAATGGGATACCACATGCTCATTCTGTGATTAAATTATTGGATCAGTCATCAGAAATTCAGAGTTATCCTTGTATTTTCAGACAATTATTCAATGTGATGGGCCGGTTTGGTTCCTGACTTTCTGCTTTTAACTCTATCTTAATTAATTTTTTTCTAAGTGTAGAGGTTACCAATTAAACGAAGCAATTTATAAGTAATTATCAGAGAATGACTGGTCTAATTGTCCAATCAGATTCTCCAACCAAAATCCATATAATCCAAAACCACAGCCATCGGCTCGAATGGATTCCGTCTACGACTCTCCATCATTCAATCCGGAAATATATCAAGCATGAAGCATGAAGCATGAATCAAATACATATACACTAGAAACCCACTAGGAGTAGCCTAGTGGGCTAGAACCCGCTAGTAATAGCTTAGATACAGGGTTCGAGTCTTGTTAATGGGGGTAGGTGTGAAATCACTTGATACTCTTAAATAAGATTGTTTTTAAAAAAAAAATACATATACACTAGAAAGGTGTATTAATTAATCATCATAAATTAAATACAAAAAAAACCTTTAGCTCTTCAGACTTTGCTGAGATTCAATTTGAGTCTTTGAAGCTGGTCTAGTAACTCTCAAAGCACATTTAAAAATAAATAAATCTTACTTCCAATTAACTTCCAAGAATTATGAGCCTAGCTATATAAAATTCATAGTAATTAAACTGCATCATATCATTGTGAATTTTTATGTCACTCATTTCTATCTTAAGCTATCTGTTCATCTATTAATCATGCACTGCGCAGATGTTTTAAAATGTAAATATGCATTATTGAGCTGATTATAAACAGCACAGCCATCGTTAAGTGATATATTAATTATGATATCTTGAGGAGTTGAGGACAATTTTAAACAACTTGATTGTCAGTCAAATTAATATAAGCCTTAAATTTAATTGGACGGCCTGCATATAATCAATTTATTGCCGGATGAACCCAGCATTTTGTTGGACGTAATTTGGGCAGCTTAATTATTTGCTTACAAACAAACAAGCCATAATATAAGGAAGTTGGAGATGAGTCATGAGTCTCATGACTGACTATTACTCCTAGCGTGAGTCAACATACAGTTTAATTTCAAAGTTCTTTGCATGTGGTCACATGGTTGAAAAGGTTACAATTCTAGAATTGTAGATTTATAGCGAGACAAACGGTCTTATTATTATCTTTACTTCTCAATGAGTGTGATTCATGAAATGACCAAACCAAAATATGGATTTTTTTACAAAAGTAGTTGCTTACGTTTTATTACTTTCTCCATCCCCACAAGTAGTTGATGGTTCACATTTTTCTTGAGTCAGCTGTTTTGTTAATAATCCATTCCATTTTCTCTACAATAAAGTTAAATCAGTATTTACATGCCAAGTGTTTTGTCTGTATATAAGTAGGCTCAATAGCTAGGGTGAGTCAGTTTAACAATATATAGGGTGAGATTGATAGTTTCCATTAAAGGTTATAACAAAGGTAATCCAGTTATAACAAAATTTCAGTTTAACAATATATGGGGCCTTGGAGATTTTTTTTTTTTCTTTTTTTTAGGAGCCTTGGAGAAAAGATTGACCTACAATTCTTCCTTTAGACAGACACACAGTCATGACGTTTCAACATGCATGTAATTTAGAAAACAAAATAAAATTTACAATATAAACACTTAAGGAAAAAGAGATGGATGGGGTATCTTAATACTTTAGGATGAGATATGGATTAGGAAAAAGAAAAAGGTAGGCTGAGATATTTGTTTGATCTGTTTTTGTTTCCACACGGCGTGCCAGACCGGTCCATCGTGCAGTAGTATTCTTGAAAATATTAGCTAGATTGTTGAAATTACTTGGTAAAAGGAACACATTCGACTTTGTGACTCTATACATATGCTTCATTATGCAGCCAACATATTTTTACCAGTCATCATCAAGACTTCAGCAGTCAGGAAAAAAGAGTTCCAAGTGGATATGCTTCAAGAAATTTAAAAAAGTAGAAGATACACATATTTTGAAGATTTATACAGCATTCACAACAGTAATGGTATTATCTCACTTAATAAAATTGTTAGTCAACGGCGGCGTTGGTAGTGAACCCATTAAATGTAATATTGTTAACATTCTTCTTAAATTTTTAAAAAAAAGTTAACGGATGATGTGACAATTTGGTTTGATCAAGTCTTTTATTAAATCACAGTGTCTCTTTTACTTACAATAATGTTAATAAGTTTTTCTTTTGTGTCGTTCTACATTTAACGGTACAAACTGCTGTTAAATAGAAGACCGCTGGATCATTTACTTTAAATTTAGACCGTAAGATTTAAGGATAGAATGATAATTTAAGTTTTTTTTTAATAAGGTTTTAGATTCGACGGTTCAGATCTAATTTAAAGTAATCAAACGGTACACGAATTAACGGTATAATGTGGAGTCAAACACACTGACCGCACAAAAAGGGTTCTAATGTTAATTATCTTCCTAAATTAATTATTTATTATAATTACTAGATAACTTTGTTAAAAGAAAATAAACTAATGTGAGACTTAAATATTGGTTAAAGACACAATGCATGTGTGCATTTAACGTACATACATGCATGATATTATTTAACAAGACAAATTTGACAAAACTATTATGGGTGCTTTAACAATATTAAAAATACGTTAATTGATTTACGCCGCTACAGTAAAATATGAACACTCGTTTTGTTGCTCTTATGTGGCTATAGTGGTTGCTGCTAAATCCGTAACAGAATACCAACAATTTTTTTATATTACTAATTTAGTTTACCACCTTAAAATTTAATCCAAAGTACATACATATTATATCAACACTACAAAAAAATAACCAAATAGCGACGGGATTAGTGACGGTATTTTTTGTTACGAGCTTATTAGCGACGGTTTTTGTGACGGTTTTGTGACAGTTTAGTCAATTTGCGATACGGTTTTGTGACAGTTTAGTCAATTTGCGACAGATTTGTGACAACTTTTTAAATTAGCGACAGACTTGTGACAGCTTTTGACTCTCACTAAATCAAATATTATTTTGTAGTGACCATGTCCGAATCCCGATAAGAGTCCATATAGGGATTGTAAACATGTTTGATCTAGAAAAATAAGATCCGACCTGGCAGAAGCAAATTTTTCACTACCCGATCGGAAGATTCGAACCGAAATGTATACGGTCCGATCCATTATGAAGAGCCAAATGTGACTAACTAGTCCAAATCTATATTTTTACACTCCGATCGATCCAAAATCCTTGGATCCCAACAGGTCGGGTCCTTGCAAAACAGGATCTATTTGCCATCCATAGATCCATAGTTGCAAGCCCAACACACAACACGAGGCCCTACAGTCATAACACCCAGCCAGGCCCATTTCCACCACATTCCTAAAACGACCCCTCTCAACCGAACCGAAGTGCATGTATAATTCTACATGTTTGGAAGATCCAACATGACATGATAGTCCAAAACTATATCGTTATGATTCGACCCATCCGAATCGTTTGGAAATCCTTGGATTCCAACCCGATTCGGATGGATCCGTTTACCATCCATAGTTTTAAGCCCAACACTCATGAGGCCCATTTCAGCCAGATTCCAAAGTAAAACAAAACAAAACCAAACCGGTCCCCACACCCACCATCCACATTTCTGTATCTATCTTTCTCTCTCTAAACAGCAGGGTTATCGTAATCAGAATCAATGGCGGCAGAAACAGACTCGTCAACAAAGAAGATGATCGTCTTAACCTCATCAGACGGAGAGACCTTCGAGGTCGAAGAAGTCGTCGCACTCGAGTCACAGACGATCAAGCATATGATCGAAGACGGTTGTGCCGACTCGGCCATCCCGGTACCGAACGTTACCAGCAAGATCCTCGCTAAGGTTATCGAATACTGTAAGCGTCACGTGGAGGCTGTGCCGAAGGCGACTGGCGATGGGGCCGAGAAGACCGCTGAAGAGGAAGTTAAGGCGTTTGATACCGACTTTGTTAAAGTTGACCAGGGGACTCTTTTTGATCTTATTTTGGTATGTTTCTATTTATCTCTCATTTTGTATCTATATATATATATGTATGTATGAGCTGTATTGTATCTGCAGGTAACTGTTTTTCTAGTCTTATTTAGTTTTTCTCGTATTATTTATGTTTTGTATCATTTCGTGTATCTATCTATATATGTATGTATGAGCAGGTAATTGCTTATCTAATCTTATGTATGTACGAATAAATCAAATACTTATAAATACACGGTTAGAATTCAAAAACAATAAACCGTTGTTTCGTTAACTGTCAAAAGTCTCTCTCTCTCTCTCTCTCTCTCAAAGTATCTTTTTAACTCCCCGTCTGTACATTCTTCTACATAAAGCAATTCGTTCTCTTTTTATCTTTTACGGAATATATTCATAACTGGTGAGTTTCTGGTTTTGTTTCCTACATATCTTGGATTTTTGGTATATCTTTTTTAATCTGATTTTATATTTTTCAAATGTGGAGTTATTATTTGCTTACTACTTTACATATTTTTAGGTATTACGGAAAATCACGATTTAGACCACGCATCGCGTGGGCATGCCCGCTAGTATATATATATACTAGTAATCGTACCCCACGCGTTGCGTGTGCGGCGCGTAATGCAATAAAAATATAGAAAATAGGTATAGTTATGATATAAATGTATGTATAATGCAAAAAAAACATAGTTTAAGATTTAAAAGAACATTTGTTTGTTAAAGAGAGATAAATAGTTTATTAGTTTTTAATTTTTATATTTTTATGGGAGTATGGTATTATTGTAATTAATATAAAGGTATAGGGGTATTTTTGGAAAAAATCGGCTAAATTGGGCAGCCTCATTTGACTTGGCTTGACTTATTATAATAGAATGATATATATAAACTCCTTCATCTTATATGTGCAGGTAACTGTTTTTTTCCTAGTCTTATATATGTCTTCTCGTCTTACTAATGTCTTGTATCTATATGTATGTATGTATACGCTGTGTTGTATATGAAGATATGCAGGTAACTGTTTTTCTAATCTTATTTATGATTTGTTTCATTTCGTGTATGTAGTATGTATGTATGTAACCATGTATGTATAACAGTATAAGTTGTATTGTATCTGCAGAGTTGCTGTTTTGCTAATCTTATTTATCTGTTCTCGTCTTATTTATGTCCTGCATCATTTCGTGTATCTATATATGTATGTATGTATAAGCTGTATTGTATCTGCAGTGAACTGTTTTTATACTTCTGTTTATGTGTTCTCATTTAATTTATGTATTGTATCATTTCATGTATCCATGTGTATTTTATGTATAAGTTTGTCTTGTATCTGCAGGTAACTGCTTTCCTTTTTAGTAAATTTATTTTTTCCCTTTGAAATACCCTTTTTTATAGTTAAATCATACTATTAAATTTACAATTATAAATTCACGTTGTAAGCAAGTAAATGGTTTAAAAAAAAATCATATTTGAAGCTTTTTTCTTAATTTTTAACTGAAATTGTATATGATATGCTTTATGTTCAGGTATCTGCTTTTCTGATCTTATTTTTTTTTGTATTTATGTATGTATTATAGTTTTGGATTGTGTTGATGCTGCCTGTTCTAGTTTTATATAAAACTAGATCTGTTGTTAGGGTTATTGATTAGGGCTTTGTTTCTCTATGTTTATGTATTTGTGGATGCAATCTTTAAAAAAATTGTATGTGTGGATGTATCTGGTAATTTATATAACACTATATGTTAATTTCTGGATGATTTGTTTTGTATAAGGGAGTTGGTGTTGCCTGATCTGGGTTATTATTAGACTAGCCATGTTGTTAGGGTTTTGAAATCCTCTTAAACTAGTATTCTATGAGAACTTACCCAAAATCCTTACCCGTACATTTTGTAGAAATCCTGGTGATAAATTATCTTTGTTATTTGCTGTATTTTCATGTTGGTAAGTTCCGATGACATCTTTGCATAGTTGTGGAGCTTAAAGTTTTCGATACCGAGTTTGTTAAAGTTGACCAGGGCACCTCCTTTGATCTCATCTTGGTACTGCTTGCCTTTGTTTTTGTAACTTTTTTGTGTATATGTTATCTTGTATTTGCAGGTAAATGTTTTTTGATGTGTGTTTTTCTGTTTTTTGTAGATGTATGCAAGGATTATATGTTTTGTACATGAGTGTTGATATTTCCCGAACTGGTTTATTATTGAACGAGCTCTGTTGTTAGGGTTCTAATATGTGGTAATTTATGGGTTTTGTTTCCCTATGTTTATGCATGTGTGGATGTATCTGATATGTTAATAAGTTATGATCTATGGATTATCTGCTTAGTTTATGGGTGTTGGTACTGCCTTTTTTAACCCGTATATGTGTATAAGTTTTATTTATCTCTCTGTGTTTATATTATGTTGTTGTGTATGTGTGTCATCAACAATTGTTATAACTTATAAGTAGTGGTCGATTTGGGTTCGACCAGTTCTGTCTAGGGTTGTGTATCTCTGGGAATATGTATGGTTAAGCTATGCTACATATGCATTTATTTGGTTATTGATGTGCTGTAGCCTGTATGTATATCTGTTTTGTGTATATTTATTTATGGATTATTTTTCTGATCAATTTATCGTGTATTTATCTATTTTGTGTATATTTACGTTCGTACATTGGTGTTGATGACATGACGTTGCTTGATCTTGGTTCTTATTAAAACTAGCTCCGTTAGAGTTAAGATAAGTCCTTATATTGGAGTTTCGTCCACCGTGATTATGTATGTATGAGGGAACTTAAAATGTTACGAGTGTTGTTTGATCTGGGTTTGATTTCTTATGAGTTGGATCTTGAGATGTTTTATATTGATTTTTATTTATTTGTATCTGGTTTCCATTTTTATGTATATCTGTCCATATATATAATTGATTTTCTGTTTTATACATGGGTGTTAATGTCGCCTGATATGTGTTCTTTGTAGACTACTACTGCTGTTAGCGTTTTGACATGTGCTAATATTAGGGTTTTGTCAATAATTATTTAGTCCTCAGGAGGACAGCCATATGGTTCTCAACAACGCTAAAATCCGGTCACATGTGTGGAGGGCCAACTAATATACAGTGGTGTGGAGGACCATGTGGCGGTGTTTTTGGAAGACTAAATAATTACTTGGTTTTGCCCCAAGGGAATCTGTTTAATACCTTTGCAGTGTTATTCCTTGTGCGCCTTTTGTTTATTAATTAATCTTATTTTGGGTTTTGCTGATTGGCATTGTTTCAGATGTTGTCCAGTATTATGGCCTGAAACGTGTTGAATATGGTAATTACTAATATGGAATAGACTGATTCTAATTAGTAAAGGTACTCCATTTGATAATTTATTGTTTAATCATGTGGTATTCTTGGATGTTTGTCTATATTTTTGGGTATATGTAGATGTGGATGGAAGTGGGTGTTTGCTATTGTAACGTTTTATTTTTGTTAATGTCGTACAGTATTACCCTCATCCTATTGATGTGTTTAGACTTTAGAGTTTACTGATCTGGGTTAGTTAAGGGAGGATTTTGCCACTTTATTTTCTATATATACTTATTTCATGTAATTTTTAACATGTAGATATTTGAAAAATACTCCCAATCGTAAAATTATTAACATGTAAGTCATGTAGATAAATAAATAATTTACAAACGTGTCATGTAAATAGCATTTGATATATCTTGTTATACATTGATCAAAACATCCACCGATGCACGAATGTGTGTCAAAATATCTTATTTATATTATTATAGCTACGTGTTCAAACATAAACTAACACATCTATCATTATTATTAGTTGAACACTGTTTTAAAAAGCGCGCTTCGTAGTGAAAAAACTCGATTCCAACCTCGATAAAAGCTCGATTCAAAACTTAAAAAAATCTTAAAAAGATCGATTTTTCGCTTTTTAGGGCGCTTAAAGCTTGCGATTTTAGTATATTTTTTACAAAAACGCTTTACCTAACATTGCGCTTTTTAAAACACTGGTTGAACTCTATACAATATCATCGAAGATATGATATATGCTATATGCAGATAAGCAAGCACTCAACTAACGTGATATTTTGTTGCATCAGTCAAAAAGTTAAGTAAAAAAGTCTACTTATTATCATTAAAAATGCTATAAATGGATATTTTGGTAGCAATATCACACTCTCCCATTATTGAAGACATTATTAGATTAATCAAGCAAAGTACCAAACAAAACTACTCAAGCAATGATATACCGACATGAATTAAAATTCAATAAAAGCTATATATTAAATAACAAATGAACATGAACATACTATTGGTATTTAATTAAATAAAACATACACTCTAAAACAATTTTAAAAATTAGTATATATGTTAAATAATACTACTACATATGCTACATGATTATATTTATTTTTAATCCTGTTCTTAACTTTGATACTCATTATGCTACCTTTTAGGTACCAAATCTAAAACAGAAACCAGATTTTTAAAAATTAAGTTTTTATGTATATTTTTGAATGATTATGGCAATTTTAATCTGTAAAGAAGGGAAATTTAAAAGTCATGCAAAGAAAATCCCACACTTAAATTAAATTTTAAAAAAAACCGCCCACAGCCAAATACCAAATTACTTGTTTTATTCTAAAGTTTCAATACAATTTTAATTTCTCTCTCTCTCTTTTTATATATACACACACTAGCGAACGTGCCCATGCGATGCGTGGTGAAACGCGTGAATTTATGCAACACTATAAAAATATGTAAAAAAAAAAACAATAACAACTCCATAGTATTAATTTGAAGAATAAATCAAATTAATAAGCATTTAAAATCGGAAAATAGAATGAGTCGGGCGGAAAAGAGGGGAAAGCTCTCCGTTCCTGGTTCTCCTGTAGCTGGATCCTCCGGAACCATAAGAATCCTTAGTTAGAATGGGATTCCAACTCAGTACCCCTTGAGTGAGATTTTGAGAAGAGTTGCTCTTTGGAGAGCACAATACGATGAAAGTTGTAAGCTGTGTTGGGGGGGGGAGTTATTGTCTATCGTTGGCCTCTGTGGTAGAATAAGTCGGGGGACCTGAGAGGCGGTGAGAGAGATAAGGAAAACAAATAAAAAGTTATAAAATTTTAAAATAAAGAGAATGAAAACATGTAGTGGGCGGATATGGGCACTTACACTACTTTTACAGCTCCCTTCACCCTCTCTCGTTAGTCGTTTCTCTCTATCTATATATATCTATACTATTAGTTTATGACGAGCCATTATGAGGCCTTGAAACAAATATTTATAAAAAACACTAAATAGTTTTAAAAATTAGTTAGAAGTAAATTCAAAAACTTAAAAAAAGGAACTGCTTAATAAAACTGCTCAAAATGCACGATTAAGAATAGAAAACTAAATATTTCAATAACACCAAAAAACAACCCTTTCTCCCTGTTCTCTGCATTCTATCTTCTCCTATCAACTATTTTTTTATTTGTTATGGCTATAGGACTGACCTTTCTTAAAATTGAGTTTATGTTGCTGAGTATTTTTGTTTGATACTCCACAACAATTTACACATTTACGTGTTATCCCACGCCTCGTGTTGGTGTGAAATCACATAAAACTGAAATCACATAAAACTGAAATCACATAAATTAATAATAATAATATTATTGCAAAAAAAAGAAAGTTTTCATACCTGGAATAGTAAAAAAAATTGGAGAGATAGGAAGAGAACAGGAGAGAGAAACATAGAATAGCCAAATGAATTTGAAAGTGCGATGACAGTTAACGTAACATAGCAGTTTTATTTTGATTTATGCGTGTAATTAGTATCTACTTTATTTGCAATTTGTGTAATTAAATGGTTTTTTTTGTAAATATTTGTTACAAGTCTTCATAAGTGGTGTTGACATAAACTAAGTCTTAACTAAACAAAACATAAAAGCAGATCTAGATTAGTTCAAGTTGCAAAGAATTAAACCCAAAATCAATACATAAAAACTAATTAAGAATTTCAAAAAACTATATCTTATTTACTTTACGAAAACAATGGCCAGATTGAAATCAATTCAAGTTGCAATTAAAATCCAAAACCAATCTTATATATATTAATTAGGGTTTTTAAAACGCTAGATCTAATTACTTCATAGAACCCACAGAAAATAGTAACCAGATCGAAATATTGTATAAAAATAAATCTGTAGAAACTAAATAAGACTTTCAAATAATAGATCTACGTAAATTATTGAAAAAAGTCGAGTTTAATTAAAGTTGAAATTAAAAACCCAAAATCAATCAATAGAGACTAATCAGTAATTTAACAGTAAAGTAGATGTGATTTAGATTCACATAAAAACGTAAGCAAGAGACAGAAATCGAATCAATCTAAATAAACCCTATAATAAAATAAAACAATAATACAAATAAACAGGGGATGATAAAGAGTATGTGATTATTTAACCTAGCGAAGAAATATATCCACCGTGGATATATCTATAATATTAGTTTAATAAACAAAAGGCGCACAAGGAATAACGCTGCAAAGGTATTAAACAGATTCCCTTAATAAACCATCTACATAATAGGTTAGAGATATATCCACGGTGGATATATTTCTTCGCTAGGTTAAATAATCGCCTACTCTTTATCATCCCCTGTTTATTTGTATTATTGTTTTATTTTATTATAGGGTTTATTTAGATTGATTCGATTTCTGTCTCTTGCTTACGTTTTTATGTGAATCTAAATCACATTTCCTTTCCTTTACTGTTAAATTACTGATTAGTCTCTATTGATTGATTTTGGGTTTTTAATTTCAACTTTAATTAAACTCTGACATTTTTCAATAAATTACGTAGATCTAGTATTTGAGAGTCTTATTTAGTTTCTACATATTTATTTTATACAATATTTCTATCTGGTTACTGTTTTGTGTAAAGT
Source organism: Primula vulgaris (assembly GCA_963920805.1). Lineage (NCBI taxonomy): Eukaryota > Viridiplantae > Streptophyta > Magnoliopsida > Ericales > Primulaceae > Primula > Primula vulgaris. The sequence continues at coordinate 44,978,157 of OY987212.1, read as the reverse complement.
AATTAGAAATAGAAAAACCGTAATATTTTTTACTAATTGATTTGGTTTCTCTTATTGCTATTTGAATTAATTTCGATCTGGTGGGTTCTATGATGTAATTAGATTAGTATTTTAAAAACCCTAATTAATATATACAAGAAGTTTTTTGAAATTCTTAATTAGTTTTTATGTATTGATTTTGGGTTTAATTCTATGCAACTTGAACTAATATCTGCTTTTATGTTTAGATAGTTAGACTTAGTTTATGTCAACACCCCTTATGAAGCTTTGAAACAAATATTTACAAAAAAACCCCTTTAATTACACAAATTGCAAATAAAGTAAATATGTTTTACACACAGAATGCAAAATAAAACTGCTATGTTACGCTAACTATCATCCCACTTTTAAATTCATTTGGCTATTCTATGTTTCTATGTTGCATAAAAATGAGTATTGTACCTGTGAGAGAGATAAGGACAATAAATAAAAAGTTTTAATGGTTACATATGTTGAGAATAGCTTAGTTAACAGCTGAGCAAACATATGTAACCAAGAAATCTCTATTCCAATTTGGTCAGCTTTCTCTCTCTCTCTCTATATATATATATGTATAATGCAACCAGAAAAATATGAAGAATAATGGTTACATGCATATTTTGGAAACTTGTAAACAAATCGAGAAATCGCAATATTTTAAATGGTTACATATGTTGAGAATAGCTTAGTTAACAGCTGAGCAAACATGACGAATATCGCCTTGGTTCCCGGTCTTCACCCCAACACGACCCAACTTAGTAATAGCCGAAACTAAAGCCTGGTTAAAAACTGAATTATTAGAAGCAAATAAGTCAACAGTGGCCCTTGATTGTCTAGTGAACATGCCCACGCGATGCATGGTGAAATGCGTGAATTTATGCAACACTATAAAAGTATGTAAAAAAAGAAACAATAACTACATATGTATTAATTTGAAGAATAAGTCAAATTAATAAGCATTTAAAATCGAAAAATAGAATAAAAATGAGGATTGTACCTGTGAGAGAGATAAGGATAACAAATAAAAAGTTATAAAGTTTTAAAATAAAGTGAATGGAAATATGTAGTGGGCGAATATGGGCAGTTATACTACTTTTAGAATTTCAAATTTCAAATGTTTTCTTTTATTTCTTCTATTTCCTTAATACTTATTTGTGGAGTAACCATTATTGAAAGGATATGTTGTATAACCATATGGAGATAAATAACATATGTATTTGTAATTTTTACTCATCTGGGTTAGTTAAGGGGGGATTTTGCCACTTTATTTTCTATACATACTTATTTCATGTAATTTTTACTAAAAAGTATCATCTAATGATGTACATATACGGTATAAAGGGGAATATTATCTAAACCATCCAAAAAAGTACGGTATACTGAATGTTCGGCATACTGACTTTTTTGGTTCTGTAATGGTATAATGTTTTCCTAACCAGACTATTTCGTTTAGATATTGGAATATTGTCCAAAAGTTTACTACCAAACCGAAGCCACCCCCAATATTCGCAGATTAACATGGTTTCCCAATACAGAAATAATTACATGTCTAATGACATCGTGGAAGTCAAATATACACATTCTTCTTCCGTTCATGGATGCCATGCCATATAGACACATTCTTCTTCCAAATAGATACATTCAAATTGAGTAGTCTCCAAGTAAAAAGATTTGTCATTTTTAACATTAGGGTGAAATTAAACCGGAGCGGTCCTCAAAACTGTGTTGAACATGGTAATCTTTTACATGGGCATTACTCATTTGGAAATGTATAATTTGTTTACTTCCATTTTCTAGAAATAGAATGTGTGTTTACTTGGCTTCACTTATATGATGTCATTAGTTGACATGCAACTTTTCCTTTAGTTGAAAACCCATGTTTATCTAGCCGAATATATTTGGATAGATAACCATTAATGTACTAAACACTTTTTTCTCTGTTTTAGTTTGTGACTTTTGACTTGTTTTTTTTAATCATGCATTCCCTCCAAGGCGACGAAGCAAAGTGTTCCTCATAAATTTACAAATTGCTATCCTGTATTTTGAGAATGGGACCCACTAATTACTACTAATAATTTATTTTCAGCTCTTGTTCTATTTTATACTGGTGCATTCTAAAGCATAGAGCCTTTTCAAAACAATGGTAGACAATGAATAATTGAATACAGGCTCCCAGCGCTCTTTTTTGGTCTTTAAAGGTCATGGGGGTCTCGAATCCATTGTGGGCATGTGCTAATATTACTCGGTTTGGCCCTCACTGTGTCGATATTTGCATGGATTTATGTAATTTATTACAAGTGTGTGGGTTGATCTGGGTTCTTGTTAGACTAGTTTTGTTCTGTAGTTTTTGATATGGAGTTTCTGAAAGTGGACCCCAGGGCACATTGTTTAATACTTTGATCTCATCTTGGTACTTTTCTCGTTTGAGAAATTATTTGGTCCTCCAAGAGTACTCCTCCAACACACTTTCTAACCACACTTAATATATTTTATTATGTAAGACTGTGAAACCCACTGAATGTGTGGTTAGAAAGTGTGTTGAAGAGTCTTCTTGGAGGGCCAAATAATTTCTTGTTCTATAAATTGTAGATAAGTATAGTAATATGGAATAGACCAATTCTTCTATAGGGTTTGATAAGGTCCAGCAAAGACACTCTGTTTGATGTATAGTTCTCTTCTGGGGTATTCTTGTGGTGTATCTGTTTGTTGGGTATATCTAGATGTAGACGGAAGTCGGTATTTGTTATTGCAAGTGTTGCATATTTTTAAAAATTCAATTGGCATCGGCTCTGGTTAGACGTAGCCTCGGGTTTTAGTCTAATTTAATCATTGTGGTTGTGTAGATGCTCTATTGGTTTAGTCGATGCTCAGTCTCGTTTCTTCTTAATGTAGTAATATGGAATAGACCAATTCTTCTATAGGGTTTGATAAGGTCCAGCAAAGACACTCTGTTTGATGTATAGTTCTCTTCTGGGGTATTCTTATGGTGTATCTGTTTGTTGGGTATATCTAGATGTAGACGGAAGTCGGTATTTGTTATTGCAAGTGTTGCATATTTTTAAAAATTCAATTGGCATCGGCTCTGGTTAGACGTAGCCTCGGGTTTTAGTCTAATTTAATCATTGTGGTTGTGTAGATGCTCTATTGGTTTAGTCGATGCTCAGTCTCGTTTCTTCTTAATGTAGTTCTCTCTTACACTCATTGTATGGATGTGTCTAGGGTTTTGTTGATCTTGTTTTGGTTAAGGGAGGATTCCCTTTTTGTTATATAGACTTTTATTAGTAAGATATTGTGAGTGCAGTTTTGTGTTAAACATTAAATTTAAATTTATTTTTTCGCATCTGTATTTGATAACTGATCTGGGGTTTGTTCCAAGGGGTTGTGTTTGTCTATGTCTGGGCAAACTACAAACGTGAATTGACTTTTGTGTGCATGTGAACTTTTCTCATCTGTGTTTAATATATTATCAACTTAAAATTCTTGGTATATGCTCGTAGTCTCATTGTGATGCATATGAATTAATTTATAGTGATTGAACTATTGTCGCCCTGAATAGTCTTTTCAACTGTTCCAGTATTTGCATATTTTATGAGTTTAACTTTGACATCCTGCCAGTATACATCCGTTTGTTCTGAAGTTTGACAACTCGTCATCATTGTATAATTTGCATTTACTCATTTTCTAGTTGGGAACTTGATACTTTTGGCATTTAGTCATTTCCTAGTTGTAAACTCCTCTTTCTCACACCTTGTTGAACATTGGAAGCATCCAGGTGGACTGAAAGCAGTCAAAAATTTGTGTTTTTGGTCCTCTTTTAGATTTATGAGGACTTGAATTCCATCTTAAGGATGGGTAAAAATGAAATTTTAATATTGTTTCCTGTCGCTTATTTTTTTGTTTTTGCTTGAGGCATGACACTCTTTCAACTAACTATAACTTGTGACGAATTTTATCAATCATCAAGTCATGTTTTTGCTGGAGGCATGATAAATATCAACACTCTTTGTACTTACTATACTTGTGATGTGTTTTATCGATCATCAAATCATGTTGGTTATTATGAACTCTTATATTCTACACTATTAGAATAATAGATTGCTCTTCCTGATTGTATCTGATGGTGGCTTTTATTCCTCGAAAATATATCTACTTTATTGTGCATTCATTGATGTTCGCCGACCCCAAATTTGTGGGATTATGACATAGCATGATGATGATGATGATGAATTTATTAGTTAGTGTTCCCTAATCTGGATTTGTTTTAGCAATTACATGTTTGTGTGTGTGAATATGTCCATCTTTCTTTGTCGGTTTGGCGATTCAGATTGAGGATGTGTCAGATCTCAGCTGCTTCCCTACACCACAAGCTAGCTCATTTACTAATGTGAATACGTATTTGCCTTTTTGGGTTGTCTAAGCACTGCACAGTGCACACCCAATTTATTTATTTTTGTTATGAGTGGCTTATTTATCTTGGTTTATAATATTGACAGGCTGCAAATTATCTGAACATCAAGAGCTTGCTAGACCTGACCTGCCAGACGGTAGCTGATATGATAAAGGGTAAGACCCCAGAAGAGATTCGCAAGACGTTCAACATCAAGAACGACTTTACCCCTGAAGAGGAAGAGGAGGTTCGTAGGGAGAACGCTTGGGCTTTCGAGTAAACCTGATGTGTGTAAAATAATATTATCGTACTTATTATGGTAACGCCTGCTATGTGACATTTTCCTTTTATGTTCTCTTGGTGGTAAAAGGACTTGGAATTTTAGAGTCTTTGTTATGTATTAAGGGGATCACTTACTATCTGCTTTTGTGCATTGGAACCTTGAGATTTATTTATGTTAATGTTCTTATTATCTGCGTCCCATATTAATTCACTTAAATTTGTATATTTTTTGTGTTGACTAAGCAATCATGTAATGGCCAGGGTCTTAAAAATATCCAGCTTGCGATTGGAGGTTGGTGAGGTCATTTGTAAAAAAGAAATCTGAAAAACATGTGTGCCTCGATAGCTTGGCTTATCTGAAAAACTTATGATGCAATCCTGTTCTGAAATCCCTAATTAGCCGGAATTCATTTATGGTGTTTCCCTTTATGATCCAGTATTATAACTGGAATATTTAGACTAGAGTAGTAGAGTACAGTGTGAGATCAACAACTCTATAGGTGCGTTATTGTCCTTACTCGTCTCACAATCAGAGTGTATGGAGAAGTTTAAGCACAAATAATTTCCCGGACTCCCGTCTTACCATATATGCAAAGTGGTAGATAGGATTCAAAGTGAAACATCAATAAGCAAACAAAAACATCGACTGGCCTTAGGTTTGGATTAGTACCAATAGATTATTTGTTAATTGTAATCCATCAAATGTGTCTATGCTTTTTTAAATACACTATTATTTTCCATATTGTTAAATTAGCAATTTAGAATGTGGTTATGTTTGGATCGCCTAAAGCTATTAAATCGAGATTACCATTGTTGACTATTAATCGTCCAGACTGAGCAGCTAATATTTGTAGGTATGTTTCACGCCATCAACAAATATTTCTTGTCTGAATTTTTTTTTATACCAAAAGGTGTTACATTTTTCCTAAATGACAAGTTTCTTTAAATTCTAAATGTTGCATTTTCTTCAGCAAGCTGAGCAGCTAGCATTCCTCATATTATATTTGTTCATTTGAAAACAAACCAACAAATTCAGGTAGGTAATTGGTTGTCTTTGCGCCATCATAGCTCACGCAATATATGCTTCTCCCCGTGAATATTGTAATATGAACAAAAACACATTTGTTATATTTCGTATTCTCATTACCAATCACAAAACGTATTATCATCCTCCATTTGAGTTACTATATATATATATTAAAAGATTAAAATCCAAGACTAATATGACTTAGAGGACATATATTCTGTTGTATAATTTCCGTTAAAGTTTTACCTTTCCAACTTAATATTTTACTTTTAAAGGAAGGCCATGTATATATAAGTGGAGATTCTCTCAATGTAAGATCACACACTAAAAATTGATAGAAAATACATTTTTACGCAAATAAATTTACAGAACCACTACTGGCGATTCCAAATTCGAACAGAGTTACAAAGCTTTTTTTCGTGTGTGTATAGTTTGTTATGGTGGTAGTTAATATATTTTCCATATCGAATAAATCACCTAGTGTTATGCCATGTAATTTTTTTTATTAATGAAGAAATTGATAAAAAGAATTTGACAAAAAAGAAATGGAAGTGACTTGTCGTATCTACATAAAATTCCAGAATTTGTTGCTCTATATGTAAGTATATACTACATGCATCCATCCTTCTCTTTCATGCCTGGATTAAAGTTTACCTACCAAAAGACATCCCAATTCTCCACATTTTCTCAGCTAAAATAAACCTTCTTTATTTTCTTAAATGGTGAACCCCAAAAAAGCCTTTGTGGGTATGGATATAGCTATCCTTTACATTTATTTAAGCAACCAGTAGACCAAAATAAAAATAGTTTAGTTTATTTTGATTTCTGTTGTGAACTCTTCTGACGTTTTTTCGACAGTGTAAACGGTGAGATGGAGCATTAGTGATATAATTTGATTTGTAATGTTTGAATACAAATATACAACTAAGCAATTCTAGTTTTCATCATGATAATTTCATTGCTTCATGACCAAAAAATCGAAATAAGAAATTTTAATCTCCTTTAAGCAATTAGCAACGCCATAACTCATGTCATACAATATATATGCATTTTCCTTCCCCTATATAAGCTTTGTTACATTCTATGTTTTTGTTGTAGAAGACATGATTGTCGGAGGAGATCTCATGGAGAAGCTAAGACCATTGGTGAGCTCAAAAAATTGGGATTATTGTGTTCTCTGGAGATTGAGCGAAGACCAAAGGTCCGTAGTATTTAATACAAATACACATGTTTTTGTTATTTTCCCGAGCTTTTGGTCCTATCTCTTTATCGGTTTCCATTTTTATGCACGCTAGTTTTCTAACAGTTTTTCCAATCCCATTGCAATAAGCTGTATGGATCCAATTGCAGGAACACGAGTTGTTCTATGAGACCAAAACAGAAAGTGATATGGTAAATTAGAAACCCCACTAGGAGTAGCCTAGTGGGCTAGAACCCGCTAGGAATAGCCTAAGTACAGGGTTCGAGTCTTGTTAAAGGGGGTAGGTGTGAAATCACTTGATCCTCTTTAATGAGATTTAAAAAAAAAAAAAGATATGGTAAATTAGAAATGAGAATCCATATATAATGATAGTAGCTAGCATTTCTTCCAAGGTGGCCTCTGTGGCTTTTTCAACACAGCAGACATACTTTCATCAGAATTAGTTCAGGGGTAATGTATTAAAACGCTCCGACTATTCACCTTTTGTGGGCTAGAGTAATAACTTACAAAACCATCCCAATCGAAACATTGATGTCAAACTCGAAAGTTAAAACGCAGTGTCTCAAACTTGAAAAACATGTATTTTGTTTCCAACTTTCTAATGATCATATGTTTTAGGTTTCTTGAATGGGTGAATTGCTGTTGTTGCGGTGGCTACAATGATGAAAACGTGAATGAAAATGACGGTGGAGTAGGTGAAAGTGACCAAGAAAATCTTCTCTATCCATTTTCTTCAATACCTCGTTGTAGAGATTTCATGTTGCAACACCCAAGAACCACCCTTACTTGCCTTCTTCTTGCTGATTTACCTTCATCAATTTCCCTAGACTCCGGGTATCCTTATCATCTCTCTCTATATATACATACAGTGGACGAACCAGAATAGACGAGTGAAAAAGCCCGGACAGCACTTCAACTAGACTTTTTTTGTTGTTATCATGAAGGGGGCTAAAAGAATGTAATCTGTAGTTTTAGATCAAAATACATGGTCAAAGTCGATTTTTTCCCGATATGTAAGGGGCAACAGGATCTTGTCCTTATATTTGTCACGAGGATAAACTGTCATGTGAACATGATATATTCAAGATAAAACATCCTTTCCAAAAACTCTCAGAATACACAAGATCCTTTCAAGATAATGTCCTTACTTTTGTTACCTTAGTTTTGTACCAATTGATTAGTTTTGATTTGCAGGATTTATGCTCAAACCTTAACGTCACGCCAAGCAATTTGGTTGAACTTTTGTAACGAGAGACCAGATTCAACTATACAAGTGAGTCTGAACTTGTTTGTTGCACATTCAAGCTCAACTATTGTGCTTTCCCTTGTAGATTATATTCTACTACTTCGTTTATCTATTTAACAGGCAAACTTGTTTTTGGGTTTCTCTAACAAATTTAAGATAGATTCATTAAATTCTACTTAATGTATGTTGTATTTGTTAAAATTTTTGCTTAAATATACACATTTAAATCATTAAATGAATGACTCTTTGAGATCTTCATAATCGGTTGCAAGAAATATAACAAAATCAAACTGAGATGAATTCACTCGACAAAATGAATTTCAAAAAGATACAGGGGTGACCTATATATGGACATAATGCTAAGGGGTACCAAGCCTAATTTTATAAAATCAATTATATCAAGTTGTTCTCTTCTTCTTTTTTTGGATTTTACAGGAAATTACATTTGGCACTAGGGTATTGGTTCCACTACCGATTGGACTGGTTGAGCTTTTTGTTACCAAACAAGTACGTGTTGCATTTGCATCTGCTTTTTCCTTTGTCCTTGTTCATTACACTAAACTTTAAATAGTGATATAAGGGAAAACAAGATTGATAATATTTCTTCAGCATGTGAGTAGAAAATTAATACTGAAGTTTGTCATATCAAGTTTTAGACTTTTTTTTCCCGAATGACAATATTAGCATGTTAAGTAGTCATAAACCATTGAAATTCGACTTGTTTTAGAGGAAAATTAAGTAATTACCAAGTAGAAAAGCCAAAACTTAAGACAGTGATGAAAAGATTGCAAAATAAACTTATCCTGTGTCCTAAAAGTATGATGTTCTTTAAAATCTCTTATCCAATTCTTTATCGGGAAAGCTAATAACAATAGTTAAAACTTTTGAATTATTTGGCGAATTGTTCTTTTTTACACATTGCCACTGCTTCATTCTGTATAATATCTGAAATATACCGGTATTGATTATCGAAGGTAACTCTCCTTGTGGAGACCTGTTAATGTTTGTATTGTGTAATTTCATCACAGAAAATATTTGTTGCCACAAATAAAACATTATCCAAATATTAAGAAGCTTGTCAATTTTTTATGTAGGTACATGAAGATCAACAAATCATAGAGTTTGTCACATCCCAATGCAACACTATACTAAATCAACAAGCTATAAACCCAAGTTTCATTGACCCAATTTTTACACATGAAATATCCTCAAAACCATTTTCGTATAATCAAGAAAATGACCTAACTGCCTTTCAAAGCCCGTATGATTTTCATTCCCAAACAACAACCAACTTGTTTGAGGAACTATCAAACCATGAGTGTTTAGAAAACAAGAATTCGATAAATAGGGAGAATGGAAACTCTGAATCTATTTCAGATTGTAGCGAAGATGAACGAGAGGGTGGAAAGAATGAGAAGAGAAATGAGAAGGAGCATCACTCTAAAAACTTAATGGCTGAGAGAAAGAGGAGGAAAAAGCTAAATGATAGACTCTTTGCTTTAAGAGCATTGGTTCCTCTTATAACTAAGGTGATCATATTCCTGAAAGGAGGAGCTTTTTCCAGAAAATCATGAATGCAAAGGATACCATCTTCATGGTATCCCTGCTAGGAAAAATTCCACCAAAATAAAAATAATAAGATATTATTTTCCATTTTATGCTACCTGATTATTATATTAGATTTTGACAATATTAATTGAATGTATGAAACAGGAAAAGCGTGAAAATATTTCAACCCCAATGTAAATCTTGCTAAGTTTTCTTGTATATAACTTTTTTAGTATAATAATACCATTTTCGTATAAAATTGCATACACTCTGCCATATGCTAAATTGGTAATTCTTGTTCAATAGATGGATAAAGCCTCAATACTAGGAGATGCAATTCTATACGTGAAGGAGTTGCAAAAGCAGGTTAAAGAGCTCCAACAAGATCTTGAATCCCATTCAGAAGATGGTCATGATGATATTGATACCGATTTCAATAAAAACAATGGTTACCAAGCAGATTTCATGATCCAAAATTGTGCAGAAACTAAAAATGGAAAAGTTTCTACACCTTTAAAGCAAGAAGATGGGTTAACCACTTATGTTCACAAGTCAAGGCAAATGGAGGTATGATTACTTACGCGTGTAATAAACAACTTGAGTGAATCAAACTCAATTTTCTGTTAGTTTAACAAAATTAAATTCCTTTTTCTAGGCAAAAGGATTTTAATCATTACTGTAACGAGTCTTGATTTATTTGGTTGGCGAATTTTTTATTATTATTTTTCATAGCCGCAAGTGGAAGTGGTACAACTAGAAGGCAATGAATTATATGTGAAGGTGTTTTGTGAGCACAAGGCTGGTGGCTTAGGGAGGTTGATGGAGGCTTTTAGCTCTCTTGGCTTAGAAGTGATAAATGTCACTATAACTAGCTTCAGATCCTTGGTTTCCAACGTATTCAGATTAGAGGTAATTGTATATACGAGTATTGTAAATATATATAACGATCCCATTAACCTTAAAGACATGAAAGACTACACATAACACAATAACAATATATATTACTACACACCACAAGTATGATATATAGACAGTTTGACTGTTCTCTTATAATTGTAGAAAAGGAGTCTGAGACTTCTTGTGCCTCTGCTTAATATCCATCTTGACTACATATAAGAAACTTGGTACTTTTTAAAACAAACAAAAATAATCGAGACATTGACTGTTCTCTTATGATTGTAGAAAAGGAGTTTGATGGAAACTGGGTTCATCATCAAGCCTAAACCTTCTGTGTTTTCCAAGAAATATATAGTTCACTTTTAAGTTCACACATCCAAACGCTAAACCGGCCCTAGGTTACAACCCGCTTCTTTGGTAATCTATTTATAGTCTCTATCACACCGTTCACATGGTCCTGAAAAGGGCATCAACTTTATTGACGACGAAATTCTTGAGTGACATAAGAGTAGTTGGATATCATAAACTCGGTGGTATAGGAAAAGACGTTATGCATATTTTTTCTTCTAATGTGAGCCGCATTTCAGCCATGGCCATTTACAACGTAGGAATGTATTCACATCTTAAATTTAAAGCTGGAAGTTTGAGATTTTTTTGCTAAGTTCCACTGGCCTGTTTTTTTTTTTTGAGAAGTTACCTGATGTGTTTAATTTGTGGTTTCCAGATGAAGGATAGCAAGATAATTGAAGCAGATGATATTAAGGACTCTTTGCTGGAACTAACTAGAGATTACAGCTCGTCTATGAACTAAATTTCTCTTTTACTTTGCTTTACTTTTAGGACTCATGGATGTAGCTCTATTGACGCTATGGAGAATAAGCTGGATTCTGCTAAAGTTCTGCTATCTGCAACTTTTGTAATTTAGATTTGTATTTGTCATGCGTGTTAGGATACGTGGTATATCTTCGAAGTAATGTGTCGATGCTTTTGGGTTTTGGCTTTCAAATACACTATTGTTACTGCATCACATGTATTGCAATGCAAAAAAAAAAAGTGAGAACAAGTTGAAAATTTATGACAATTGGCCAACCCGTCAGATTTTGAATGGGGTTTTCTAAGAGTTCTTTTACTTCTTTGTATGTGTGACCGTGAACTGCGGATACCCACGAAAATTTGGACAATTAGAGAAAATTCCACTCTCAGTCCCTCGGAGGAGAGGACATTAAGCTAAAACCATTTCATATAATCGATAATTACAACACTTAACTAGCTAAATTTAGAAAATTCTACAAAATCTGCCGAAGTAAAGCTCTCATGACCTTTATTAACTCAAAACACAATCCTGCAAAAATGTTAAAAGTAACCCAGAAGTTTCCTCCAACTAACTGGAAAGGGACAAAATGTTGTAATCAAAGCTTGCATCAGAAAAAAAAGCTTTCATTTCTAAAAACAAAACAAATGTGGAGAGAAACACCGTGAATGAAACAAACAGGTTGTTTGGATGACTGTTTCAAAAGCATATGTAAGTTCCTAAAGCCAAAATATCCTCTCCTTTTCTCCACTTGTTCAAGCAGGCAAAGTACTGGATTCTGTTTTCTTCACACGCAGCTTTTCCATAAACACGAGATCGGCTTTAAGTTTCTCCTTTATATAAGCTGCCCGAGCCGCTTCTACAAGCTTATTAGCTTTTCCAGCTTCTTCAACAAGTGCAAACAGAGTCCTCAGGCAATCCTTCCTGTTTTCCTCTCGATGATCGTACCTAACAAAATTAAGTTCCGTAAATAAGTAAAATTCAATTGTATGTACATGTTAACAGATATCAGGATTTCAAATTAACTGGACTAAACAAAATAAGTGTAAATTCAATAGTTCGAGTATCTTTCCAAACTAGACATGGTACCCATGACAAACCAAATTCACTTCGGGAAAGAGATGAAATTCATCTGTGGAACGTTTTCCTATTATGGAGAGAGGCAGAGTGCTAAAACTGGAAGATTTTTTTAGAAAAAAACAATGCACATAATGTTTTCTTGGGGGTGTCTCCCCCATGTCACCAACTAGTTATCTCCGGGGGTGTCTCCCCTGTGTCACCATCTAGTTATTCCCTACACAACATCACGTTTCTGAAAAATTAGTCAAAAAGTTATAATCATGATCTGGAGTCAATAAAATAACTCGAACCTTATCATACAAAAACTTAAAAAGGTCAATGCATCAATTTCCCCCTTATCACTCCAGCATTTACCCATGCGCAACCGGCAACCCCAATTCGGTCCCATGTTGGGTGCTGATTCCTCTTATCATTCAACTATAATTCACTGCTATGCAAGTTTTTCCTTGTTTGAAATGTCTCCCTCCCCCCTGGTTCCATTCCCTATCAGTTAATCTTTTACCATAATGATATATAGTCCCGTTCTGACTTGTCTCTGACTGATAATCTTATATGACTCCCCGTTGCCATTCCACCAAAGAAAGAAAATGGGGGTGATCAGAGCACCAGTATTTATGTGATGTGTAACAACCAAAAAGATAACCACCCAGCATTCATAAGGCCTACTTCACCAAAAGAAGGCAAGAAAATGACTTGTGGATGATCAAGAATATGAGAAGAGTCTAGATATGGGATTTAAGAGTCTGCTGCTTGGTATTGTTTTAATCTATGGGTTCTCTAAGAAGTCTGAAAAACTTATACTATCAGAATTTCCAATTTGCAACTTTTGCAAAATTATACAAAACACGTCTTTGGGTTTTCTATCAAAAGTTAAAAACGAAAAAAAGGAAACAGTAACTTTTAAAAAAACTTGCACTGTAGAGGCTAGTATGATTGCAGGCTTGCAGCTTTAAGTAAACAAGCAGGATACACGGGTTCAGAAAAATGCTGGATTCATCTATAGCTTCTTAAAGCTCCTAGCCTTTTCAGGCTACAAACTCAGAAAAGCTCCAATTTTGATCTTGCCAACCAAATACAGTACAGCTTTTAAGCAAAGAAAAAAAGATGATTTTAGAAGTTTCAACCAAACAAGGTCTACATGAAGTTCCATAATCAATTATTTTGCACCACAAAAAACCATCACTGACCAGTTTTGACAACGTTTCTAGTCCTAATCAATTGAAAATATCAAACCTATATTTATTCGTTATTGATTTACCTCTCGCTTGTGATGGTTAACTCGTCTTTTCCTGGATTATACCTCTTCCCAACAATTTCTCTAAGACGTCGAAATTGATGTTTCGAAAGCCCGAGCTCTTTGACAGTAACAGCCATTTTCACTTTTCTGTTTTTTGGATGCCACGAATCACCTCCAGGAGCAAATACAGCACGAGTTTCCCACCGTAGAATCGGACCCTCGCCTGGTGGGTCATCTGCAGGATTCTTTTTATCAGAAATAGATATATCTTCAAACGGCTCTGTGGGTCCCTCAGCCTCCGCATTCTTGGCATATTCCATGACAATTTCGTCTTCACATTCTTTGAAAAGTTTATAACCGTCTTCTACGTCAATCTCCTCACGCTCTATCATTCCGCCAATCTCATTGAATTTCTTCTCTACTTTCTCCTTTATATTATCTTTAAGAAAAAGAGGGGATAACATACGGGAAGGAAATTAGAAGATAGAACTTATCAGAACAGAAACAAATATTTCAAGCAAATCATGGAAGGCATGATCTAATTTCTGAGTTGGCAAGTGGAGAGAAAAAAGATTCAATCCTTAAAATTTTATCCAGAATATAAGTCATTGGAAAAACATGAACACGTATCTAAGCTAATTTTCGTTACAATTACACAAAACCAATGTAGCGAGAGAAAAGAGTCATGTACCAGGGAGGAGCTTATCCCAGCTAAGCATGTCCTCTAAAATTGCCTCACATTCTCTCGTGTCTTTCAAATACCCATGATCAGTTGCCTCCTTGATCATATCCTCCCATTTTCTATCATCCATGTTAAAAAAAGGATCCTTTGCCATCTTTTCCTTCACATATTCTGGTGCATTGTACAAATCATCAATTTCCTCATCGGTCTCATGGAAGTCTTCGAAATCAGATTGGAACTCTTCGGCCGTAACGTCATTGATAGGCTTCAAGCGCAGCTCATCCATCAACTCATCATCAGTTTCGTCGTGCTTTCCTGCTAATTTTCGAGAAAAAATTGCTTCTGCTGTCTCTGGGAGGGCCTCTTCGTCGCCCTTGAAATACTTTTCCATTCTCGTTTTTAACTCTGCAACCAAAACAAAATTTCAATAGCATTACGTAATTTACATCTAAAACGATTATGTAACTGAATTTTTGTATCTCGCAGACTCTTAACACACTAGAAGCAATTACTGAAATAATAGCAAATTGAGAGTCACCCATAAAGAAAGCAGAGTTTGAATACCAGATCAAGCAAGATATTATACAAATCACGTAGAGTTAACCACACAAGACACACTTCCACTATTAAATATCAGTGGTAAAAAAAACAGACTGGTGACTAAAAGTGAAATTAACCATAGCCAATAATACGAAAGACACGTAAAACACGCTAGTGTTACACGCACGAGATACAACTTCAACCAAAGTTTAAATATTGCTGCCCAGAGATTTGAACCATTTATTTCTTTACTGTAAGCAAAGTGTAAATAGTGTGTAAAATAAAACTGGATACGAAAACAGAGCAGAGCATAAGAAACAATGTAGAGGCAATAGGATGTTTCTTACAAACAAAATTTGAAATTGTAGAACTGCAGATTGCTTCTTTGACTTTGGAAAACCCAATCAAAAAGCACTACAGTTTAAAAGAAGAATGAACCCCCTCTCCCAAACACACCAACACAAATAAATAAATACGCTACTAAAGCCAGTAACATAAGCAATTAAGCACCTTTATTGTTAATGTCTGCAACAGCAGCAGATGTGTCAATCTTTTTCTGTAGTTCAGTAGACATGTCTTTTACTTCTAGAGGAGCTTCGGATTTAGATTCGGTGATAGGCTTTGTAGTGGAGTCACTTTCAGAAGAAAACCACTTAGGGAACCTCAGAGAACAACTCAACACAGCGCGAGAAACAACTGAAGATTGTTCACCGGGTTTGAAAATTGAGGGAGGGGGAGAGATAATGGTCCTCATAAAAAGAGCTCCGCGTTTCATGGCTTGATCACTTTTAAAGTTTGAGCTTTGGTAGCAACAATTGGTGAAACTCCACTGTGAGCAAAAGAACCTGAATTGAATTAAAACAAAGAAAATAATTGCCAGAAAATGTGCAGAAAATTGTCATCAATGAAACACAGACAAATATATAGAAAGGCAAGTGAACGGTGACGAACTCCTCACGAAACGTGAACAGTATGAATGTATGAAACTCCAACAATCAAAGATCATTACGAAAAATTTGCTCATTACACTATACCGAGTGAACACTAGTTTAGGTTGTAATTGCACTGAGAGAGTAAAAGTTAAAAAATGAAAATAACATGGACCCATCAAAAAGTACCACAAAGTGAATACATAGCAACATCGCATGACAATATACAAGGACCAAAGATACTATTAGTGTACATTTATTCTCCAGAACCGCTTGGCGAAATTCTTGACAATTTTCCTCTGGTAAACATCATAACCAAGGAGCAAGATATATTAATTTAATGGTTTTAACATAAATTCCAAAATCCATCGACGTTTAAATGAAGACTTTGGCACAGACAAGTTCAAGATTTCAACAGTTAAGAAACAGAGAAATGTAGCATGAGTAAAATTTTACCGAGAGAACAATATTTTCACCCGAAAGATGCTAATTCGCGAAAACCAAAGACTATTCTCTTAACATTCTTTCCTTCACCTCCTAAGTAATGTATACTCGAGCAACTATTCTTTAAATAACATCAAGAGAATACTTGATAAGAGTACTTCGAACTTAAACACATATATCAGACCATTTTAAAACTCCACCTAAATTAATTAAGTAATCACTGGACAAGTTCAAAGCGAAAAACACTAGGCAGTAAATCGAATATGTTAAGCTACTCTAGTACTCGAGTGCATCATCGTGATTAATTTTAGTTTTATAACCTAGTAAGTATTCACTTTTTTAATGTCTCGGGTCAGGGAAATGAACCCATTTCTAGTTGTTGGTCCAAAGTACAAACCCAGAAAATCTTACTTAGGCAACAAAAAAGATTTTCCAGAGAAAACAGCCCAACTTTTTGGATAGACATTTCATCAAACACCTAGCGTGAATCGGAGTTTCACTTAATATAATAACAAACGTAATTTTCCTCATTTGCTCGGACACAAAAAACGACATTTAACATGAAAATAATTCTATACCAATAGTTTTTAGGAGAAAGTTGCTTAGAAATGTTGTATCAACCGTTGAACATGTTTCTTCTTATAAATACATATGCATTATATATATATATATGTATGTATATACTACTTTTTGCCTGCAAATTAAACCAAATAAGCTGACTTATTTGTAAAAAGTGAAATCAGCTTAAATTTCTGTGATTTTCAGATCAGGAAACCAAAAGCCCTTAGTATTCAACCTGTCCAATTAAATACAATAAAATATGTATATTAAAAAATTAGATCTTCCAAAGTTGAAATCCCTAAATGAAGGAATATTACTAGCTTAGAAAAATAACAAGAGAATAATTCCCAATTTGTTAAGAGTACCTTTAGTTGGAGGCAAGACTCTCTCTCTCTCTCTCTCTCTATATATATATATCTAGCTCACTCTCACACTCTCGGGTCTAAACCCTTTTTTATTCCAATTAGACTGTTTTTTAACCAGAATTATCGAACCAAACTAATCCGATAAAATGCGATCCAAACGGATTATTATTTGGTTTTGTTTGGTTTGGTCTAAAAACGTAGTAAAAGATTATTTAATTAGTTAGTTTACGATTCGAGCGTTTTCTTAAGCCTAACAGAACTGATTGTTTCTAATATAAAGTTGTAGATATTAGAAGTATTTTTTTACAATATTAAAAATATATTTTAGTTTTATTATTAGTTAAATTTTATACCGATTAAGCCGACAATAATCAAACTGTACCTATTTTGATCGGTTTGATTTGGTTTGGTTTATACCAAACTAAGGCTTTGTTTGTTTTGTTGTAAACAAACAATTACGGATAAAATGTATTTTTCGATTGATTGGTTTATCGTAAAACAATTTTATTGATTTTTTTTTCAGATATCCATTAAATTTGGACGAAATGATTTTTTCATAAATAAAGTTGGAAACGGTTAACGGAGACTTTCACAACATCTTTTTTTAGTATTGCAACTAGTCCATAATTAATTATAGGTCTATTATTTCGAAACTTTTTAATAATTAGTCCAATTCCAACTAATTAACAAATAAAAAAATAGAAAAATTTCTTTAAAAAAAATACCGCAAAATTAAAAAAATAAATAAAAAAAAGTCAATATTATTTATATATCTATCTAATTGAAAATAATTTATAATATGTTTTATATTTATAATTTTATAAGTTTATAGGTTGAAAACTTATATTATAATAGTAAGTTATTACAATACACGAAAGAAAATAAGAGAATGTGTAGCTAATGTTTCGTATGGGTGAGAGTTTTACCAAATAACAATTTATTTGTTAAAAAAAATAATTTCTAAACAAAACAGTTTATTTAACAATGAAGTTAATTTATTTACCGATTTAATTACCCCTATAGCACAAATTAATTTCCAAAAGGTAAACATTACTCTCTCTCTCTCTCTCCTTCTCTCTCTCTAAATATATAAATACTCGTCTGGTTTTACAAAAAGCGTATAAGCTTTTTTTCACTTGGTTTTGCTCTAGTGACCGATTTAAGGTGCGTGTTCTTCTTTTTTAAATATCCGTATTTATCGCTTTCTTTTTGGTATAAAAAAACTAATGTCATCGGATTAATATTGAAAATCCGAGCTAGGTTAACTACTATTGTAGATCGATCTCATTATCCATTTCATTATTTTCTCTTATAATCTAACAATAAACCTTGTTTTTTCTAGGCTACTTGTGATTGAGTATTATTATTCAACTTAAATAAAGCATTTGAAAGCTTTTCAATTTCAATTTTAAAAAAACTTTTAACTTTTAGCTTAATGGATTAGTTACAAGCACTTAGTTGGTTAGTCTCTTGTTTAAATTTTCCTTTTTTATTTTAAGGGTATGAAAGACCGAAAAAGAGAAATGAGTGACAATCTGGCAATGATCCCATATAGGAACTTAATTTCCACTCTTAGCAGAGATTTTTTGTCGGATTTGGCAAAAATATCCCGGCTTTTTCGTGACATTTAGAAAGTGAGTTATTCTTAAAATAGTTATTTCGAGAATTAATGCCAAAATGATCATGATTCCTGTGAGATACAGAGAGTATTGATTCTTCAACAACTAGAAAACTTTCATCTGTTTGGAAAAGAAGAATTTAAGTTTAGTCAAAAATTTAAGGTATCTTTTTTGACATTTTTTTTTTTGCTGGATATGAATATCAGTATCTGGATTAGTCTTTTAAGTCATTTCTAGATTTAGAAATATATAATACTGGTAGGTATACTATGAATTATTTCATGAGATCTATGAATGCTTAATTTTGATCACGAGTCGAACCTACTGCTTCCTGAGTTGGCCAATCCCAACACAAAACAAAAAAAAAGAGGAAAAGAGAATAATTTTCGCTCTACCACTAATTAATTATATTTTTGGTTTCTCATAGCTATACAACCGAAAACATGATTGTGAGTGTTGCCGTCGTTGGTCACCAGGTTCGTGTGAATTTTTACTCCTTTGGTTTTGGTATCTCTCTACATCTGTACAATCTTCAAAATGTCTATATATTATCGTTATGATCTGACAAATTACTGCAATGCACTTTAAACAGAACAATCCTCTATATATACAGAGCTTCACTGAGGGTGATGATGCCCTGAAGCTTCATCACATAGTTCATTGCTCCTTGGACGTCGTCGATGAAAGAGGTCTCCCTCTTCTTTTTCTTTTTTTGTGTTTTTTATGTATCAATATAAATGCATTTATATGTTCAACATTATATTGTTTGTTTCGTTTTTGTTCTGTTGAATAGCCAACATGGCGGTTTTTGGGTCAGCGAGGAGGTCAGTTAAATTGATTTTTCGAAACAAGATATGAGTTGAAGATATGAAATAGATCCAGAATAGGCCTAGGGTCGATTGGGCTACTAACATTGGTTCCATTGAAATCTATTTAATTTGCTTTCAGAATTTTGGGCTACTAACACAGTTCCAAGCTTAGTAGATGCCTAATGGTACAATCTAAACCAAATAAGAGATTCCACGATCACTTCGTGTTGGAAAAATTGTAGGAAAAACATGTTTTTAAACATGGTTGTTCCAAGTGGTCAGGGACCATCTTTGAGTCAATTTTCGATGCGACTACTCAGTTTTTCTGAGGCCATACTCAAAGTGTTTGAGTAGCTCGTACGACGAGTTTCGCAACGGTATATCGCATGACCCATTCGGAGGAAGGGTGTGAATGATAATTGGACTCGAAGGTTGGTACTCGAAAGAGGGAAAAACCGAAATCTGGAAAATGGAGTAGAGAGTGGGAATAAACCATGAGGGTTATCCCACATTGTAAAAACAAGGTTGATTTTTACACTATATATACAAGTCCATCCCATGTAGTTGGTAAACTAATAAAGTCCACATACCCATGAGTGGGTTAGTGTGTACCACACACGCGCTCGCTCGGGACTCGGGACTCGGGACGCGGGACGCGGGATTTGGGGAATGTCTCGGGTCTTGGGTCTTGTACTAAACTGAAAATGGACTTTTGCATATTTGCAAGAGCAGTCCATAGAGTTCCAGAAAGTTTGAAACTCCAGCAGTAATGGAGGCGGATTCTGGGGATGTAACTCCCAGAATTAAATGACCAATTAATTCTGCGGTTTCAGAATTCCTCTTTAAGAGGCAGCCTTACCTCACATATTCAACACACGAAATCAGTCTCTCTTCTCTCTAAAACAGCATATAATTTTTTATTCATAGCATATTAGAAACCAGAGAGAACCACCCACTAAAAGCTCGACTTAGACTCGTCGCCAGTTTCCGGCGAGTCTTCCGAGAGACGTTGTACCTTGGGATCGAAGCGCCAACGCAACCAGAAACATCAAGGTGGTTGGGCGAATATCGGTTAAGGGCATACTGTTAACAGTAGCCTCGTCTTGTTTTATTTCTATTCTGTCCATTTAATTTACGTCTTTTAATTCTGTCCATTTCATTTACGTATTTCAATTCTGTCCTTTTTTATTTCAGTATTTCAATTGCTGTCCTTAGCTGTAGCTTTTAATTCTGTTTGTACCTTTCTGTAATTAGTTTAAAGTTCTGTTTTTTCCTGTAATTACTATTCTGTAATTTAATTCTGTAATTAGAATAGTTTCAATTCAGTCCTGTACTTTCAATTTCAAACAGAACAGTCCGGCTGTTAAGTTTATACTTTCCAGTCCGGCAGTTTCTATTAATTGCAAATCAGTACATCAGATTATTAATTAATAATAATCTGATAACGTTTGCTTTAATTACGTTTCAGTACCTACATGTTGTAATCAGTTTATTCTATTCCAATTGGAAATTAATAAAGATTACACTGGTTTTGTTTAATTCTTGTTTAGTCCTTTATTATTGTTTAATTGTTATTTCGTACATGGAAACCAACACTTCGTTGTTGTTGCGATTGTATGGTAAAAGTAATAAACTAAGGGATGGAAAAGGCGGTAGAGTTAGCTTGTGGCCACTGTATTATTATTTATGAGAGGTTGCTGGGTATAAACTATTTAACTGTAGATGCTTCGACTATGTAGTCTAGATTCATGGTCCATAGACCCTTATCAGGCGAAGTGTCTTCGCAAAGTGCAAGAAAATGTTTCTGTTTGCTGACACTACACCCCAAATTTAACTCTTCAGTCTGCTGCTATTTCTGATTTTATTTATTTATTTTTAATGTGAAAAAAGTTCTTTGATGAGTAACCAAAAGAAACTTTTATCTCCGATCTCACCTCCAACTTAAGTTTGGTACAAAGTGCTGGGTTCTAACTATATGTCTCTTGTTCAAAATGGACTAGAAAGCCAACCTTGGCATTTCTTGAAACTGCATTTTGATTAATATTATAAATTTCTTATCTTTTTGGCTTGATCACTCTATGTAATATGCATTTGTCTTCCGACTTGAACTGAGAGGGACTACGTATATGTCAAGGTTGGCTTTCTAGTCCATTTAACACAGGAGACATGTAGTTAAAACACAACACTTTCTAGTCCATCAATGTTAGAAATATCTCATCTTATGATCGCTAATACAATGGTATTGTTTGGGTGGAGATAAGAAAAAAATTTAGAAATATAATAATTGTTGGGGGTGGGATGGAACACCATTTAGTAAAACATGAATATTACCCTTGAAGTGTTGAATGTTATTGCATCTACTTCGCTTCTGAACTTTTAGATTAGGAAATAAGGAAAGGAGTATCCTGATTTGATTGCTAATGATCATCTTGTCTTGTGCTTTTGAACACTATATACGATGAATTAACCATGCGGCTTAATGGATATGGTTAATTTTTCATGTTGCAGTGAATAATCCAAAAAGATCTGGTCCAACTCTGAACGAGACGTTTCTCGGGTTGCTTTATCCAACGGAAAACTACAAAGTGTAAGTAAATTCAGATCCTTTTTTGTCATTTAATAGCCCCATTATACACAAGGATTCCACTTTTCGTATGGTATCCATGTTTTTTCTTGCTTTTCTGCAGATATGGATATTTGACAAATACCAAGGTAAAGTTTATTTTGGTTACCACCGATCTTGACATCCGAGATGCAGATGTGAGAAATGTAAGTATGCCCCCTTTTATGAAATATACATATTAACTGTTTCCTTTTGGTTCTGGCAAGCAGAAAATTGATTGCAACTGCATTGGTAGATCAATATCCAGATATTGTTGGATGCGAGTTTTTTATTTATAGTTCCAGAGTATAGTAATTGTTCTCCTTATAAAGTTGGATTTTGTATAGGGAGTATGCATAGATTAATAAACTTCTTAAAACCTGACTTTTGTAATGGAAGCAGAACTTTTCTAGTTGCAAGTTCAAGAAAGGTACCATCTTCTTAAACTTGTATGCGTAAACCTTAACCAGGGTAAATGATGTTTTAACTTGTATACGGTAAATATTTGTGGAGAAAACCAATGTTTTTCTTGTCATTCAATATGTTTTCTAAACCGACAAAAACCAACCACCACAATCCCCAAAACTCCACAGGTGCTGAACATACAAATTACATTTAAGCACTTATTTGGTTCATTTAACAGAGCTGAATCATTAAAGTTTTACAATAAACATAAGTTTCCATTTGCATCACTGTGTCTACATTTTCCCTCGTTGCTCTCTGGATACCTTTTATTTTTAGACATGACAGCTAATTTGTTTCCCATCTGTGAATTTTTTTTTGTGAACAGTTTTTTAGGAGGTTCCACGCCGCATATGTGGATGCCGTTTCAAACCCATTTCATGTTCCGGGTAAAAAGATAACCTCCAAGACTTTTGCTGAAAGGGTGAGCAACATTGTGAAGTCTTTTGGGTTGACCTCATCTGGTTAGATGTTTCTGATGTCGTAGGCTTTTTAACATGTTTAAGTTGTGCAATGCTGTCCGGAACTGAAAGTTAAAAAGAGTACCTTCATTATTGCATACATAAACATGTGCTAAGAAGGGATCTATAATTGATGAGACTGAGGGATCCAGATTTGTCATGGTACTCGCTATATCCGTCTGTCTGTAAAGACTTCCTGAACAAATTTCGTATATCAAAAATTTCCCTTTTTGTTTCTTTTCCAATTGCTACCGGTTCCTTTGTTCCAGTTGCCGATTCAACTTTATCTAAGGATCAAAATTCCATGTGAAGACATCCCCAACTTGATGTCATTATACTATTAGTTAGTTTTTTTTTTTATTGTTTTATAATTGTTTATTTAGTTCTTGCGAGTAGATTTACATTAATCCGTAATCAATGACAAAAACACTGACGCTTGTCAAATGGAGTTGAGAGTGTAAGGTATAGTCTGGAAAACTCTCCTCTGTGGAACTATTGGATCAACAGAGGGACCCACAGACTGTAAGATCCAATGGTGCCACAAAGATAGTTTTCCAGACTATACCACCCCTTGTCCGTTTTGTGTGTCTTGTACCACCTGAACCAGAAAAGGAGAAAAATAACCATCAGGAAAAAGGACCTATGCTTGTGGACAGGATCTGGTTGCATAATCTAATCCCATCGACACCGTGGCAAAATCTTGATCTGGTGGTGTTGAACCCTACTAGTTCAAACTTATATTTTCATATTTTGTTTTAACTGCATCTCGTATAAGAATCTAATAGAACGAACACCTCATAACCTTAACTACTAAAGCTACGTTAAGGGACACCAAACATCAAGTAACTAAATAATCACACAATTCAGTCTACCACAGATATATCAAAAGGATAACATAATACAGGCTTCATAAGAGCCACCAAGAAAAAAAAAAAACTCAAGATACATAAAAATGCCAAGTACGCAGGAAGACTGTAAGTTAAAGTGAAACAGCACGAACAGGTTTGTTTCTCTAGTCATTCAGATCAATAAATAACAGCAAAGGACTTGAAAACAGATGATCTTTAACTCAAAATTCATCGTCATCTTCTTCAGCTATATGCTTTGCAAGCTCTTGCTCCTGTTGCTGTCTCTCTCTCCTCTTCTCAGCACTTTCCTTCTCCTTATGGGAATTCGGAGGGAACCGAAGAGCCCGCACAGCGTCGTTATGCATATTCAAACAAAACGCAATCCTTGAGTTGAAAGCGATTTGAGGCTCATTCGTTGAGTATATATCACCCATCTCTTTCGATACCATATACCCGTTTGCATGATCAAGGGTAGCATCTATGGCACCGTCTCTAATTGCCTTGGCCACAATACTTTCAGCATCAGCCACGGGGTTGGCAGAGTCCAATCTAAGCTTCAGCGCCACGTCAGCTAGAGAGATACGGGAATACGATATGCTAATATTACGCAACCCGGTTCTTATGACATTGTGTCGAAGTCTAACAATCAAGTTGTGGGTCCCATCTGAAGTGAAAAGAGTAGAGAACTTTTCGGCAACGTTCCTAAACAGCTCCAGATCACCAATCCGAACAGCCTAAGGATGAGTGATTAGATGGTTGTAAGGAATTATATGAACAAATCTAACAACATACAGATGTATTACGTTCAAATAACAGAAACCTCCAATTTAAACTAAGCACACTTTGCTAGAGATTTCTATTATTAGTTTGTCCAGTTCTTCTGGTTGCTGAACAAGGTATTGGTAAGAAAAAAATCTGAATTCGAATATTGAGAACCATTTTACAGTTTTTACCAGACAATGACGAACTGTTAACCCCCAATACAAAATATTAATCTCGCAAACATTAGAGAAAAACTTGTGGAACATTCATCATAAACACCCTAGCTAAATGGCCTCAATTAAAACATTCAAGCATTTTATTGTCAGAGATGGAAAAAAATTCAACTTGTTTGACCATTCATGCGTAATCAAGTGCGCTCTTTGCTACAACTCTCACTTTTTAGTAGCCAGTTCTTTCAATTGTTGAAAAAGACAATTGGTGAAAAACAACTCAATTTAAGATGTTTATAACCTGGGACTCATGTTATTATCTTTTTAGAGAACCCCTCTTTCAATAGGCTTTGTTTATTTGTTCAATCGACAATCCTCCAAAACACGTAATTGAGAACTTTTGACCAGAGAAGTTTCCCCAAAAGAAAACCAACCACCCCAATAATACCATTTCATTAAAAACTTAATGGGAAAAGATCTTTGTTAAAAATCCCTACCTATATACCCATAAGTTAGAACATTTAAAGCATAGTTCCTTAAAGCAATGAAACATGGATATTATCATTCAAATAATTGAAACTGTAAACGAGAAAAAAATAACTCACATTAGTAAGTTCGAAGTATGGCCTCAAAGCTTTCTCCATTCCCTTCTGCATAAAAACAGTCCTTTCAGGAATCTCTCCAAGCAATAAACGGACAATAATTGCCCACTTATTGCATTGCACCCGGAAACCAAGAGCTGCAGCTGGTGCTTTACGAGCAGCTTGAAGGAGCGATTCTTTTGCATCTGTATACTCCAATTGGATGGTCCTGATCTTCCCAAGATAAAACAGATAACGGCAAAACTGCAATATGACAAAGTAACCACAAACTTAGAGTGAACACTATTATTAAATACTAACAAAAAGGAGTAACCAAAATGGAGAGCGCCTTTTAAGTAATCCATTTTGGACTTAACACCTATTACACGGTACCAAGGTGTTCTTCGCTCCAATTTAGTATAATTGCATGCTATTCAATATTCATATCTGTAATCCAATTTAGTTACCGTGAATACATGTCAAAAGTGAAAAACAATAGCCTGCCAAACAAGAACCAGTTCATTGAAATGCTCGTCAAGAGCATGGCAACCGAAGATAAGTTCATTAGGATGCATGATTAAAAGTAGCAGCAACTGTGAAACTAAGTTTTAATTTTCAAGTAATTGGGAATTGAGTCTAGAATGGAATACTTAATGGTAGTTTACTTTTTATACTACATTTAACTAGATCTGTTGAAACTAAGTTCTTCTAACCTTGTCAATTTAGCTTTAAACGTTTGTGATAGTTAACTGTAAACTCGTACACTGAAAAAACCTGAAAAGTCAGCAGACCCATTAATCTAATATACTATGTTTTTTCAAAGGGCTAACAATCTTTAGTCAAAGAGCTGTAGATCTAAAACACAAAAAGATGGGAAAAGGTGAATGCAGAATTATATTACTTCCTAGTATAGACACCTTGCTGGAATTTATTTATTTTTCTTAAGCTTTACAAAACAGCACCCTAGCCAGTGAAGGTTTGTGATAGTTAACTGTAAACTCATACACTGAAAAAACCTGAAAGGTCAGCAGACCCATTGATGTAACAAACTATGGTTTTTCAAAGGGCTAACAATCTTTAGTCAAAGAGCTGTAGATCTAAAACACAAAAAGATGGGAAAAGGTGAATGCAAAATCATATTACTTCCTGGTATAGATACCTTGCTGGAATTTATTTATTTTTCTTAAGCTTTACAAAATAGCACCATAGCCAGTGAAGGTTTTGCTATATTTCTTACAAATACCTTCATCATCAACTTTAATTATCAAGATGTAGTAAGCATGGACGAACCCTGAACTAAATTCCAAAAAACTGGAATTTCCTTAGAAGGAGACCTGCAGTATCTATTTCAATTGATACCCTTACTACTAAATCATACTATTTGATGTTCCTCTAAAACGAACATTAAAATGAAGAGTCATATATCTCTAAGCCTGAAATATCAACCATTCATTCTATGTAAAGGAGAACACACACTAAATCATACTCCTTTTTAATGAACGATGAAAGAGAATGAGAACAAGAGCTACCTGCTGGTTCGAATGAGCTTCAAATCGGGGTGCTTTTGACCTCAACTTTTCCGCCTGATCATACAAGTTATAGTGAAGGTAATTACGAAGCAACAGGTTCAGGAGTGTTTCCTGCAATACATTATTTCAGCGCAATGAAAGTGAGGCACTGAGGCATAACATATTTATTACAAACACGTAAAAAGTTTTGTTCATACCTGTCCTAACTCATCATGCCTCAGTGTAGCCATGCGGTGCAAACCAAGGAGAGTACTGTAAGTTTGGGTGAATCATATTAGATAATAAAAAGAACCACCAGATTTGGTAATCAATAAATATATATAAATAAATCAAAAAGGAGACTGCTCTCAGCAATGCTGTTAAATATTGAGCCACTGTACTAACTGATTAATTTTCAAAGACAAAGGGATTATGCTTAATTTGTCCTGAATTTTTTATAGATGAAATGCATCGAGTATTTCATCTTCTTAAACACTCGAACATTCCTATGAAAATGGGATGGGAAAGAGAAATGGCCAACAGCTAAACTTTCACCATTCTTATCCTTAGCCATCCAGCAGGTACCATCAACCTCCATACTTTCCCTCTCGTATTCTAAACGAAACTGTAATCCAACACCTGAACAAGCTGTCAAGATCATCGAATAGTAACTGCCTCCGTAACTCACCCCATTTTAGGGAAACTCAAACTCACCCAAAAATCTTTAACTCGTTCATTCTTTTTTTATGTTTATTTACTTTTTTCGGTGGGGATAAGTTTCGTATGCTTCCTTTATCAATATTACCAACCATTGGATTTAGAGTTTGTGACAACAGGGTACCTCAAGTATTATTAGCGTTCTATGAAGACTACTTACATGACAACATGTAGAACGCCCCCAAAAGGTTAGGTTTATGAAGACATACCCATACAAACCCGTAAAAAGTACAATAATCTAGAATCCCAGGGCATATATGAAAGACAACAAAGTCGGTAAAGAATACTGGAACACATTAACATTAAGGCTCACCCTCGAATCTCAGAAAGCTTGCCAGTTAGCTCATAGCTGAGGGAGTAGTAGAAATAAAGTCTTCCAGCCAAAACATCGACAGTTCTCCTATTCACATTCTTTAGACGAGCAATACTTGCTGAAGAGCATGCTTTAGCCTAGAAAATAACAAGCATTCAGCATAAAAAAGATTGACCGCTAATTAGAAATTGAAGAAAGCATGAAGTAAAAGGGAGTCTTATAGTACCTCATCATATCGTTTCTGATCGATTAAAAATATTAGGACGAGCAAGTAGCAGTAAATTTCAAGCTCGGGCAAGGGATGCTTTGAAGGAGCTTGGGGTGAAGAGGTTGCAGTATCAACTTCCATGTCATGGTCATCCTCCTAAAGGCCATACATGTTTAAATTCAGAATGCAAATGGAATGAGATATTCAGTGAAATACTAAAATCACTACCGTAGCAAATATGTTGATTAACAAAAATGAAGCTGAGAAAAATATTTACTCATGGGTGGGGCAAGCTCGTGTGTAAAGCTCGTGCGTAAAAGTTCTCATTTACAGCAATGCATGACCAAATTCACAGGAAAACGTTTGTCCAGGGTTAAAATATAGACAACAGTCTTGATCTGGATTTTTTCCAATGTTGTAGACATTAGTCATTATGGACGATCCCCATCGCCCAGAAAGGATTCCAATCCAGAAATACAATTATACAAGTACTGCTCGAATATAGATTAAATGGTGAATTTCATGGCGGCTAAAAAAAATTATAACCCAACTTAAACACATGAACACCTTGGCTTTTAAAAAAGAACGGAACAATACCAGAATTTCTTCACAAAAATGTTAACCAGCAGGTTTCTCTTTCTGACCCTAACAATCGTCTCCGATATCAAGATAATTCTTTGTCAAATAGTTCAAGTTTAACTCAAATCTGTGTTTAATGGCTCTCGTTGGAACTTCAGAGAGGCGCGACTTCTTTTTATGTAAAGAAAGCAGGGAACTAGTTCAAGCATTCGCATACATGTTTCAGTGTTTTAAATGTGAAAGCATATATAAAGCGATTTGCTAAAGAGCAAAAAAAAAAAGGCAGAAAAACATAGGTTTTTTTGGGCTTCTCAGATAAACGAGTCAAACGACTATTTAAGATTTAAAGCGAAAATTTGAAACAGGCACGTACATACACACTAATACACATACACTGACGTGTGTGTGTGTGTGTGTGCGAGTATATAAATTTGAAAACGAATATCTCGACGGGAGAGGGGAATAAAGAACACTTCAGTTAATAATGTAGGAAATCATGGAAAGTCACCATGAAGGGTAGAAGCACGAGAAGTTGAAAAAACCAAGAATACCTTGGGAAGATAAGAGATCAACCGAGTGTGAACCTCAGACCCAGGAACAATTGCATGTTCCAAAAATGAAGACAAAATCGAAGCCTTCAATTTCTTCCTCAGCGCAAGTGTCAGTCGAATGGCACGTAAAATTCTGCGCACCTCTCGGGCATACGCACCAGTCTCAATCAATGATGAAATCTCTTTCAAAACTGAAGAAAATGCAAATTCTGAATTTATATATTGAAAAATTAGAAGACTGATAATCTCTTATGTTCGCTCACTCTTGTAATTTTCACAAGCCTACGTAGAATATCTTTCAGCCAAGGTTGCAAATAGAATACTATAACTCTAAAATCCAAAAGAATTTAACCTTGCCGAAAAGAAACTCATGTAATCCTGATTTTGAACATTCGCCTTACAATGGGGGAGCTTTGCCAAGAATGATTACTGAAAAAGATGTTTCGAAAACTTTTTTAACATTTTCCCATGTATAAACACATCCAAACGAACAGCAACTTAGCTAAAATTGCCCCTTTTTTAATCCTAACTTTTGCATTCCTTTTCTTCCTTCGTTAAACAAATAATCTCTCAAGATATCATAGAAAATACAAGTATCCCTATAAATTTCCCAAATAACTAGTTTTTACCAATTATTTGTATGCTTCAGTGCAACTTATAAATATAGAAATTGGGTGGTTACAAATTGTACGGCAGCAGCAGTTCTGTATACTTCAAGAGTCCGGATCCTCTGTCCTCTACTCTCTGACCCCTTTCGTACTCCCTTACTTTTTTAACACAGAATTTTTGATAAAAAAAATTGAAAAAAATTCTACAATTACGATTATATATATATCGATACCCTCCAACAATTATTTTTAAGAGAAAAGTCACACAAAATTTGATTTGGAATAAATTGAAAAACTAGTATAAATTAATTAGTGAAATTAAAAAAAATCGTTTCGAGGAATATTATGGCTAAATATTATGAAATTTGCATAAAATATACTATAAAAGTCAATAAAAGTACGAAATAAATTGTAAAAATTTAGAATTTGGGCAAAAACAAGCAATGGGGCACAAAAGGGAACAAAGAGTAGGGGATAGAGGATCCGGACTCATACTTCAATCAGAATATATTAAACTCAATTGTTTATCTATTTTCTTTACTAAAAAATTATTAAATATCAGTCTAACGAAGGGTTAGTCGCAATATGGGTGCACTTTTTCATAAGTGTTTTTGCTATAATAAAGCGGAAGAGTGACAGTCAACTATATTATTATGTATGTCTATAATCTATATCTACTTATGAATATTTATGCATCAAAACCTTCTTATTGTTTCCATAGCTAAGATATTTAAACAAAACTCCCAAATTTTAACAACATAAAATCTCAAAAATTATAGTTTTTTTAAATAAGGTTGTTCATACAATTTACGGGACGGTCAAAAAGCAACTAACCAAATTTTGTCTTCAGCAAACACGGCACATAAATAGTCACACATAACTAGATAATGCTAGTAATAACTAAACAAATTGCAAACAATAAAGTGTTTAAATTAAAAAACTAAATAATTACCCTGCAGAGTCGATGGTAAAGCCGATACAACGGAGTTAGAGGGAGCTGCTGCTACTGCTGGTTGGTTCTCTTTCATCTCCACATCTTGTGTCATTTTTTTCTATTAAAATTTAAAACTAAAATCAATCATAACCCTAGTTACAGTTTTTAAACTGGTTAATTGCAAATAGAATCAATTGAGCTAATCCAGATCGGAACAGTAAAGATAGTATGAATATAAAATTGGGTAAACAAGGATTAAATATATGATATATAAATAAAAGTACGTATATATATATATATAGAGAGAGAGAGAGATATACCTGAGAGAGCTGTTTCGATTGAGAAGAAAAGCCCTAAGAAAATAAATAAATGAGAAAGTTGATTGCTATGGTAGCTATTTTGTTCACTCTGGCTTTTCCTCTAAGAAAAGAAAACAACTATAGTTTAATTATATTTAGACCCCTCTATTTGAACATTTTACAAAATGAGCAGTATTTATTTGGGAAAATCAAGTTTATTTATAATTTGGGCTGACTTATTTAGAATAAATAAACATCGGTTTTTACAAGTTACTTGTGTGAGTGCCCCCCATGCAAGGCAAATAACATGTCTTGATATGATAATTAAGTTAGCAACTTCAATTTTTGATCAACAAAAAGAATATGCCTATTAATTGGCTTATGGACACGGTTGTGTTGGTATGAGCCCAATAAACTTTTAAGCTTAGGTGCCGTCGGATCGATAGGTTAAAAAAAAAATCATAATTTTAATTGCTTTATATAAATTTCGGTAAACGTGTATATATATAAACTTAGTCATTTAATAGCATACATCAAAGTGTGTTCTAATGGTAATTAAAGTTTTGTGTCTATCTATCTTTCCATTTTGCTAGGTTCTAATGGTAATTAAAGTTTTGTGTCTATCTATTTTTCCATTTTGCTAGGTGAGTTCGAGTCTTTTTAAAAGTTTTAAATTTAAATATTATAACTCCCTTTTAATTTAAAACTTTTATTTGTATCATGTTGACAAATAACAATTTTATGTTACATTTGCTATTTTTTCAATACTCAACATTTTTTTTTCCAGAATAAAACTAAGAAAAATGCATCGATATTTTCCCTAAAATTAGGTCCTAGGGCCGGCCTTGCTCATGAAATATTATGTAATAAAGGGAAAAGGCATGTAAGATGTATTCCTTTATTTATATATTTTTTGACAAATTCAGAACTACAAAAAGTATGAGTGACTTATACATTCAGTAGCTTGTGTTTGCATAATACAAAACACGTATTCAAATAAGTAACTATTATTTTCCTAGTAACAAGTGATACCAATAACAATTATTACATGTATAAAGCGAATACATCTTCAGCAACAAAGTGAAAATATAATGGAGTATTTCTTAATTTATGGTTTATCTCTTTCACTAAATAAGTTTTCTGAGCGAAAAATAAGGAACATACTTTACTCAATCTTACAAATAAAAGTGAGTTGTAAAAAAAAACTATAAATTTTGTACTCAATCGTTATATCTATGAGTGTGTGTAAATAAAATAATTACCGTTTATATATAATTTACACATGAGCAAACACGTAGATTTATAATATAAAGAAATATGCCAGATAATGTTTGTGCTTAAACGAAAATACAAAATCAAGTATTTAATACAAAATCAAACTAAATGAATATGATTAAGTGATTAACCATTACGTTAAAAGATGGTTTATGTTAGGGATAAAGAAAAATGTTAACCACCACTAATAATCCAAAATTAAACAAAAGAAAGGTTGTTTATACGGATGTATTCCAACCGATCAAACAGCAAAATGTACAGGTATCGCATGAAACGAGTTCTGCTGCATTAGACAACAACTAGACATCACCGAATGCACATGAACAGGCGAATCGTTGCCTGCGAGGCTAGGCTTTTGTGCCCTTTTATACTGAAACAATGTAAAATGCATAATTACAACACTAATTAGGAGATCACACATTGAAATTTCAATCAGGATTTCTTGGATTAAAATCCAATGGCGGAAACTTTATTTTTTACATTACCTCTCAACTATAGATTTTTAATTTAAAGGCTTCCGATCAAACTTCAACCGCATACGTTTCATATCGTACGTACCATTTCATTCAGTTCTTCATCAACAAAGACACCCCACTAACAAGCAAAAGCTATCTCGACAATTTACTAAGAATTTAACCACAAGGAAAAACTACGTACAAAGTTATAAGTGTGTCACATTCGGCCAATATAAGCAATGAGTACTTTAAATACGTAACACTTATAAACTAGATCGTGGATCACAAGACTAAAAGTTCTTCTCTTTTACATAAGCTTCTTTGTCAATCAAACATTTATTCCTTATGGACCTTTTGAAGTAGGCACAAACATAAGAACAAATTTCAGATTTTGTACAAATCTCACATCATTAATGTTTATAACTGAGATGATGAAATGTAACCTTTTCTGATCTTTTACAAAATAAGTTGCGTCTCATTGCATACACATTTGTCTTTAATAATATAAAGTACAAATATATTGCTCCTAAAATAATTCGAAAGAGACTGCAGCTGGTAAATCATCACAATATTCTAGCTATGCAATGGATTTGATTAGCAGTTAGCACACTATATAAATAGTAGTTGATAAACTTGATGAACTTAGTAGTTTAGTAGAAATAGAGAAATCCTAAAAAAAAATATGCATTTTCTTGTGTCAATGAAAGTACGTATACTTGTTATAACATTGTTTCTTGTGCTAGTGAGTGTTGTTGCTTTAAAGTTTAAACGATGAGCCAAACACCGACACGGCGACACAGTGTCATCTAAGTGCGAAGGCGCTGAATATGAGAAAGGTGGTCCATTTGCTGCTAATGTGGAGTACGTTATTATAGATTTGTACTTGACAGCACTATGCAAAAAAGACTATTACTACAACAATCATCCTCCTTCCGACAATAACACAGCGTACCGTCATGCTGATTGTAAATCAACCCTTTCCCAATTGGGTTGTTCTAATTGCCTCGTGTACGCCCAGAAACAACTTACGGATAATTGCCAGAAAGTTGTTGCTGAGATCGTCCTCAATGATTGTTCGATGAGGCATCCGGCTTAGAAATCTTAATAGATTGCTTGATGCTATATATTTGAGGGATGAAATTTAATATAAATTAAAATAAATTAAACGATGCTATTAGAATGTTTTTGAGAATGTATTAGATAATTAATTTAGATGCAACGATCATGGATGATATGGTGAGACTATCAATTTGTCTTCTTTTTATGTATTAGATGCAAGTGAGGATGATGTTATTCTTATCTATTTTCACTATAATAAATAAAGTTCATTTAACATCATAATTTTTTTCGGTTATATTGCTAAACTGGTTGTGCCTAAATTTTAGCAACAATTTAACAACAAATTATGTTGCTATTTGTTGTTAAACTGTTGCTAAAATTTAGCCACAACCACTTTAGCAACATAACTCAAAAAATTTTATGATCCTAAATGAATTTTTTCTCCTAGTGTTTTGAGTTTATGTTCTTGGTTTATGTCCTTGTATACGATTGCTTCTATCTCAATAAAGTCTTTTTTAACATTAAAAATATATTTAATAAAAAAACGGTGAACTATAACTCAATAAATCTTTACTGAAAATTGATCAATATGATATAGTAAGAATTAACCATCGAATAAACACATGCTACGATTTTCGGATAATAAACTCAACACTCCCCACACACTTGTAAATTGTACTAAATTCGAACGGGGCCAATAAGTGTAATATAACTTCCTGGGACGGAAATCAACACCTCCCTCACTTGTGGGCTCGACGAAATTCAAACGGGGTCAACAAGTATAATATAACTTTCATTATGCATGGTACGGGGTGGTTGAGATAATAAACTCAACACTCTCCTCATTTTTGGGCTGAATTAAATCCGAACGGACTCAATAAGTGTAATATAACTTCCATTATGGGACAGATGAGGTGACCTAACATCAATCTACCAAATATACACTACAAAAAAATACACAAATAGTGACGGGATTAGTGACGGTATTTTTTGTTACGAGCTTATTAACGACGGTTTTTGTGACGGTTTTGTGACAGTTTAGTCAATTTGCGACAGATTTGTGACAGCATTTTAAATTTGCGACAGGCTTGCGACAGCTTTTGACTCTCACTAAATCAAACATTATTTTGTAGTGATATGATCGTACGTAATTAATTTGATTGATAACATATAATTTCCCGACAAGCAAAGAAATAAATGAAAACCAACACAAAAACCTTGAATCCACACAGGCTACTCAAGGGTGCTCAAGAAGCAGCTCAATAATTACAATACTGGGAATTGAAACTTGTTTGAGTTAATTATGAACAATCATTACTTTAAAACCCAGTGAGAGAAATGTGCAAAAAGATTTCCATGCAACCTAGCCTCGTATATATGATTAATTAAAGCACGTGGTTGCATGAAAATCTTCCAAAAATATTAACAGCCAAGTTAAGAGTGTGCTGATAACAAGGAGAAAAATGGAAGCATAAATAGTCTCATATATACGGTCAAAAGAAACCAATACAAAACTTCAAAGAAATGTAGTGTGTATCACACTAAAAGAATTACCCGTTGTTAATTATAATACTTCTAAAATGATATATATATATATATATATATATATATATATATATATATATATATTTTATATGTTTCGTTTTGTACTTCAACTATAAATCTATAATATTTTTTTAAAAACATTTTATTTTTTATCTATAATTATTTTAGTTACTAACTATTGGTAATATACTTTAATGATCCAAGGAACCCAATGGCACGATTTCTTCATGTAGTCATGTCTTCCCTTGCGTAGTTGTCTATCTAATAGCATAATTTCTTCATATAGCCATGTCTTTCTCAACACTCCCCCTCACTTGTGGGCTAAACTAAATCCAATATAACGTTCATTATGTGACAGGAGAGGTGACCCAACATCACTTGGGACTAACCGGGCTCTGATACCGTATTGAAACTCATACCCTTACTCACTAAAAGGCCTCATAGCAAGTAAGGTGAGCAACACATTTTAAACAAATGACACGATCTATCCACAAGTGATGTGAGATAATAATATTCAATACTCAACAATGGAATACCACACTTTAATTAGAGGTAAGGTTGATTATTAATTATCTGAGTGATAATTTTTTTATTTAGGAGTTAGGACAACTCGTACTTAGATCAAGAAAAGGCCCTTTTATGCCCATTCTTATTTGCTAGTCCAAAATATCATAGTTAGCTCATAATAATACTAGTAATCGTGGCCCACGCCTTGCGTGTGTGATGCGTAATGCAATTAAAATATAAAAAATAAGTGTAGTTATGATACAAATACGTGAATAATACCAAAAAAAAATAGTATAAGACTTAAAAGAATGTTTGGTTGTTAAAGAGGGACACATAGTGTTATTAGTTGTTATTTTTTATTTTATTTTTTATTTTTTATGTGAGTATGATATTATTGTAATTAATAAAAAAGTATAGGGGTATTTTTGAAAAAAAGTGGCTAAATTGAACGGTCTCAATTTCATTGGGTTAACTTATTGTAATAGAATGATATTATTTAGACACTTCGGTAATCTTAACTCATAGCTCATAAAGAAACATCTCTATCATTCTGAGCCATGTTACCATACTGTATATAGTAGTAGATTTTAAGTACGTAGAGAGACATACACTAAAAATATTTATATATAAAAAAAGACATACACTTTAAAATGTTACTAAAAAAAGACATACACGCGAATCAAGTGACCTAAATTCTTATATTTCCAACGTAACTGAAAGTCTGAAAGGGACTAAATAGGAGTACTAAGTGTATACATGCCAACTATTTTCATGGTTTTTAATCAAACGACTGTAACACTAAGAGAAAAGCTAGGTTCCTGCTTGGATATAAGGCAAGTTTTTTTAAATTAATTAGCATCATCAGTTGCAACTGAGACAGGGGCGAAGCCAGGATGTGTAAATGGGGGGTGCCAAAATATATGTACAAGTAACATATTTTTATGGGGGTGCCAAATCTACACCTAAAAAGAAATTGTACTAAAAAAAAATTACGTCACTTGGGATTTCTAAAATTATGGGGGCTGCCGTGGCACCCGATCGTCCACACTTAGTTTCCCCCTGACTGAGAGTATATTAGGCTAGTTTAAATGACATATCTATGTTGATTATAATTATAAAATTATAAATTCACCCCTTATGAGTTGTCCCATTGGACTTGGTGCTTTGTGTGCTTAGCTAGAATGTAATGATTTTTCATCGCTGAGGTTTGAAAAATAATTCATTATAAAAATGTTGACACTTTATAAATGGGTATATGCATGTCATAGAATAGAATGGTCGATCATCGGATATCCGACCCCAAACAACCGTCAAATGGATCTGATTCCCCTAATCGGACCTGTTTAACCCGATCCGATTTAACAATATATGAGTTTTCACAAGGTCTTAATATTCAATATAGCGCTTGATCAAAAGCCCATGCATGAATGATACTTAATACTGTTTGGCCCAAAGTTTAAGCCATCAAGCTTTCAGTCAGCATAGAGCAGTCAATGGGTTTGTCCTATACAAATTTATCGTTAACCACAGGATCCGAGTTATCCGACCCAATCCAGACCTAATCGATCAGGTCTGGTCTTTGCTTATATAGATTCGTTTGCCATCCCTAAATTTTTTGTGATAAAAAAGATGAAGGCAGGTAAGTTCAAGCACTCTATTCCTTTATGGTTACTTGAAGCAATAGAGTGCTAACTAAATGATAGTTGCTCTTGCTCCTCATTTTTTTTAAAAAAAATATTTTGGTGTTGACTTTTATACGAGTGATGATTTAATCGTATTGTGCATTGTTTCAAGTTGAATTCTAGTGTTTGGCTGCATTTAGATATGCTTCAGTTTCCATTGTCCGAGTTATACTTTTGTCATTTGCTACCGTTTTCGAAGCTTGATTCAGGACTTTTCTGTGTTCTGTTTCCTATATAAAAAGTGTGTTTAGTTATAAAGAAAATGAGACATTCAAGTGAACCAAGGTGGTTTAGTTGAGAAGTAAAACTACAGGTATATCATATATCTGAATGTTTCTCTCAAACTCGGTGTTGAGTAAGTTTACAACTACTTAACAACTTGATTAGTAACTTGTTTAACCGCACAACTAACTCTCGCAAACTTAATCATTGCCAATGAGTCTATTAGGAAATTTTAGGTATGTAATGACTACTCCATTTGTAATTACTGAAAATAGTAGAAAAAATCACCAAATAGTCTAAATTTCAAACTCTGAGAATATTAGTCTTGCACATCCCAAACCTTGAGAGTGCACGTGTGTTCATCTCTCTTCAATTATAAGGTTCGTGTTAACATAAAACGAATTGTTAACATAACTTATGATTTATCACAATATTTTTATAAGCTTCATGAAAATCTATAATCATTCCCCAAGATTTTATATAAATCCCATGTTTTACAGTTATGAAAGTACTTAATTCCAATTAATCAAATGTCATGCACAGCTTAATTACTAATGCTATCATTCTAAGATTTACTTATTATATATTCCATAAACATTACCTACACAGACTATGTGAAAGGGGAAATGTTTCCGTTTGTTCCTGTACGTGGCGGCATGAAGGCTCAATTTTACATAAAACTGGGTTGTCTGCCTTTTTCAACGACGACTGTAAAGTGTAAACTAACTTGACATCCCGGCGATCCCGCTTTCCCTTTCTCAAGTATAATTTTGTTATTTTTTCATTTCATTTTTCCTCTATGTGCTATGCAAGTGTATCAACCAATTCATTCAATGTAAAGAACCCAGCATTCTGAAGTTTTTGTTAGGTAAAGAGGATAATATATCCCCTTGACCTTGTCTACTATTATCCATAACGTATTTCCTGGATGAAATTAAAATAAGTAATATAAAACTTTATCTGCCGACTAGACGACTAATATAAATATAGTGTTCAAGTCCCACATCCAAAAATAACTATACCTACAGAACTGCATATAGTGTCTACTGATCTAGTTCGAGTTTGACAGTAGTTGAACTACATAAGAACTTAATTATAACCTTGATGTTGAGCTCTTCCTGAAAATCCTATTTGTTGTTATTTATCACGTTATTCAGATAGTATAACACTTTTTCATAGGTTTCCATAATAATAAATTTGAAACATTACCTGTAAACTTTGTTTATGGAATATTACACTTAAGACTCAAGCCTTAAGCCTCAACTATTGCAATTTTGCCTCCTAGATGGTTAGATTATAGGCTAGCTGTGTTGTATAGAAAATGAAATATTTAAATGAGACAGGATAGAAGTGAGCCAAATCCATAAGGGCCATAACAACTTCCTTTTCAAATTATCATCTGTGATCTCACTGTATTTTCGAGAAGGGTGATAATGATTTGTAATTATGTTGGTGCAAAGGATCTGCCAGAAATAATTCAGAAACAGGACAAAAATATGGACCATAGGACACAGTTATGATATAGGTACTACGTCCCATCTAATTCCAGTATTTTAGATAGTGTCCTCAATCAAGGCTTGCTTATCAATTCTTGAATTGAAGAACACAAAATTCGGTTTTAACTTCATAAAGTCAAAAGTA
Source organism: Primula vulgaris (assembly GCA_963920805.1). Taxonomy (NCBI): domain Eukaryota; kingdom Viridiplantae; phylum Streptophyta; class Magnoliopsida; order Ericales; family Primulaceae; genus Primula; species Primula vulgaris. The sequence continues at coordinate 44,938,485 of OY987212.1, read as the reverse complement.
AAAACCGTAATAAAGTCTGCTTATTCAAAATTGAAGTTGTCTAAGTTCTTATTTTCTATGCCGCGAAGAGGAAGCCAAGTAAAAAAAATCACACGAGAGAACTCCAAAATCAGTCTTCTCATAAAGAAGAATGAATTTTGAACAATCTTATTTGTAGCGAAACAAAACTCTGAAGTCCTGCAGGTGTATAATATTCCAAAAACTTTACTGTAATGTGTCCAAGCGAATGTATATGGGTAAACCTTATAATGATTAATCCAATAGAATTTTAACATTTCAAGAGGTTTCCACAACCTCCAAGTCAGAATAGCAATATTTTACAACACTTATCCGAAATCGTGGCAAAGTAACCTTTCACGAATTCTTATCCAGCTTATGCGTTGTCCTTCGTATACAGTAGTTTAGCTCCATCAGATCGGTCTTGCTAATTCGCTAAAAATCTACCGATCTAATATGCATGGCCTGGTAGTGGTTCTGTAACACGTTACTCGATCGCTCTACCAAAACTGGCTCAATCATATGCAACATATATAATACCCTACTAGTATTTTGTTCACTAAAAGTCTAAAAGTATCTTTCTGCAGTGGGGATTTGATAAATGATATGAATATCAGTGGTGGCTAAACCTTTCGAGTTATTATTTTAGATGACATATCCATTCTGGAAAGGGTTTGTAACAAATTTTCATGAGGCATTTGCTATCTTGAAGCTTATAATTAACTGCCTTGTTTGAAAAGGTCACATTAATTATGGTGTTAGAGGCTTATTTGTCGGGGTTTTGCGGTTTAGCTTGAGCAAGTGCTAAATATATATCACAAACGCGTCTAAGCATCTAAAATGATGTTAGGCTTATTGTAACGTCCTCGCGTTATTTATTTGTTCATGTGCTCTCATTGGGATTAAAATTTAGAAAGTTGTTTGTTTACTTTTATCACGACCCGCTAAAATTACAACTATATTGTCATTTTGCAGAGCCTAACTCTTCTTACTCTAGCGGTCAAATTACGCAACTAAAAATACCAAATTAACCATTAAGATTTACCAAAACATGTAATATAAATATATAATCAAGTCAAAAGTCAATTTGCATATTATTCACGTTACCTTGGTTCTAGATGGAAATCCACTCTCTCAAAATGGTCATTGGTCAAAGCTAATTATTCATGCCGATCTATAATTCTATACTAGAGATGGACCATTCAGGAACGGCACTAGAATGAAATGTGGAGTACTGAGTTTATGGTATGCTTGTAGTGAAACTTTTATTCCGCTTTTCTATGTAATTTCGTGTGAACTTTTGGAATTTAACAATATGGCAACATCAACAATCTTCACTGTGGTCCAATGATAATTGACAAGTTCATGAAAACTTTTAAGATATTTACTTTTCTTCTGGTATCTTGTTTTCTGCTTTTTGATTCCATTTATCCACAGTGCTGCATGCATCACTATTTATAACTTTTGACATTGGAAAATTAAATGAGTACGCAATTTTCTACTTAACTAAAATATTAGCATGTGAATCCATCACTACTAAAATTGTTTCCTAACACAATGAAAATAGAAACAAATAAACTGACCATTGCCTCTTCCTAATGATAGAAACATAAAAAACAAACAACAAAATGAGCATCCTCGGGCCACTCCAACGTGTGCGCATGACCTCCCTCAGCTTGATATTTCATAAGTCAAAATTTCATTTTCATTTTCGTTTCCAATGTTGTTTTATAAGTCAATCTTGATTATGTTGTGTTTCAATCTTTTGAAATATCCATGCCAATCATTCATGCTTTTACATACGTATTTGTACTAATTATGGAAGTATTACTCTATCGCGATATACGTACCCACGCCAAATGTTATATCCACATGTAACTTTTGTAAATACTGTTTCGAACTTTGGTTTCAAACGTACGGTAGAGTGTAGACGCATTGGCTCATTAGTCGTTACAGTTTCATTTTATTTGTGTTTTGTTAATCCGGTTTACTTATCATGTTTTACAGGAATGACACTCAGGCCCTAACAAATCTGCTGGTATAATCATGTAGTGTAACATTGGAATACTCTCACTCATCTTTGTTCACACTATAATCCTCGATCCCATGCACATCTTATATTGCATGACCTGTTGAAGTTACCTAATTGCTTTAATTATTATTACTTGCGCATTTGTTACAGTTTACACTTGTATAAGCATGTGCATAGAAAAGTTTTTTTTTTTCTTTCAATAGCTAATTAGTGAAATAAGGTGTCTACCAAATATGGTGGGAACACAACTGAGTTATTGATGGATATTGTGGGAGTAGATATAATCATATAAGTTTGTTTATACTGATAAAAATAGCCATGCATCTTGTTGCACCAAATGTAGGAATTCCAGTATTGGTTATGTTGTTTTTCTCCCTTTTGATTGTTCCGGCCAGTTAATTAAATAAATTTTTTACTTTTATTTATATACTTCATTTGCTCTATATGATCATTGTATAACTTGCTTTGATTCCGTCTCAATTCGTTAATAGCTTTGACAAATCACTTCTCTTAAAATTGAAATTAATCTATTACAACTCTTTTAGTTTCTAGTTAATTGTCATTTAAAATAAAAAAGCTGTTGTAAACTAATTTGACCCTTGAATTTTTTTTTGTAATTTCAAAGATGCATTGATTATTTTTCTAAGAAGTGACCGACTTGCCAAACTTTCAACTAATTTCGAAGTAGTATATATTGTACGCATAAATTATATACTCAAAAATTAAAATAATAAACATAATATTTTTTTAGAGAAGTGGATATAGAGCTTTTCTAGGTACTCAGTGAATTTATAGAATTGAAAAGACTTGTGAAGAAATGAATAGTTTGGCGTGGAATATGGTTTAGTTTTAACTCTTCGTATAATTAAGGAGTTTATTCCTAAAGTTCAATATGTATCTAAAAATTAAAATCATCAAGTTAGTTGACCAAGCCACGTGAATTGCGAGCAAGTCGCAATATGCACATGACTGGGTTTTTTTTTTTTGAAAAAGATAATTGGTTTATAGGATTACATAATTCCTGCAATCCAATTTTTAGAATAACAATGTTCTTAAAATTTTAATTCTCCAAAATCCTAATTTGTAACACTATATAACTCAATAAACTCATGTCAATTTAAATAGTAATTGCTAAGCCACGATATAATCTTTATTTACAATAACACATCAAACAGACCTACAAATTAGAAAACATTTCAATTATAGAATTGTCAGCGCAACAGTTTACTTAAGTTGAACATGAAAATCAAAGAGTAATGTTAGAAAGTCGAATAGAAATTCTGGTTTGATTTTACTACAAAATATATGAATTAATTTGAGTGTACTTAATTACTAAGTCTTGGCGCTTGTAAAGTTGCAGCAATACTTTTTTGAACGGGTTGAATTTCATGCTTATAAAAGTTGAGCTATCTAATGTGTGAACAAGAAAATTTAAAGACAGTGACTTGCATCTTTAAGAATCACCGTTTCTTTCTTGTTTTTTTCAAAACTAAGCATATGAATCAGCAAGTGGATTGCAATATTGCATAACTAATAGACCACTCTCCTCATAGTTCAATAGAATGAAAGTTCATTGACATTGTTTAATTGCATCTTTGATTTTCCTTTAAATTTAAGCATTGTAGTAATTTTTCACTTTTTGGATAGTAAATGATAAGAGTGACGATATAATTACCGACTTTTTGACATAAACTTTCGCAGAAACTAACTGTACATCGTTGGATCAATGTATATAGAATACATCAACGGTGCATAATTAGTTTATGCGAGAGTGTATGTCAAAAATTATCTTCATACATCAAAGGACAAATTTTAGTTATATGTTGAAGTTCGGAAGTCGCATGTGAAACTTCAAGTATAATATGCAACATCACTGATGGTTTTTTAGTAGCTTAAAAGTAAAACAAAATTTTACTAAAACATACTACTAACTAATACTTATTTATTACTAGTACATATACACATCAGGCAAATTATAAACTTATAATCGCTCTTAAATTTGATACAAAAAATACACTTTATTGGTTTTAGTTATCTGCTACTATTTTAAAAAAAAAAACTCATATCTTTATAATCCAACTATTACAATAAAATAATATTGAATGTATCATTCTTTAAATTAATTTTCATGGAAAAGTAAGAGAAGAGAAATATACCTAGCAAGTTAACTCTTCAAATACAAATAACATGTCTCGCTAAAACTAAAAATAGCCATCTAATGACTAGTCTGATATATAATACTCAACTTTTAAGTTAAATTTATCTAAGTGGTTGTATTATGACTTATAACTGAGTTCGGACACTCTATCACCTATTTACTGTCCCATTAAATTTTTAACCCAAAATAATTATATAATTTTTTTTATGAAAAGTCTACAATTACAATTATACATATATTGATACACTCAACAATTATTTTTAAGAAAAAAGTTTCACACAATTTAATTTAGAATAAAAAAAAATAGTATAATTTAATTAGTAAAATTAAAAAAAAATCATTTAGAGCAATAATATGAAGTTTGTATAGAATATGTTATAAAAGTTTATAAAAATACGAAAAAAACTATTTAAAAAAAAAAATAAACGAAAATAAGCAAATTGACATCAAATGAGATAAGAAAAAATATGCAGTAATATGCATACTCCTTCTAACATGTGAAGTGAATGGTCTATTTGTTAATGGAGTAGTGTAAATGAGTTGTATATTAAATACTTGTACCGCTAAACAAAGAACGGTTTATAATGGTATAATTACTTAATTTATAAAAACAAAAAAGGAATGGGAAATCCTTGACTAAATCCCACCATTTCCTTGTACTATACGTATACAAAAACAGCTAATACACAATACAAACATATATTAAAGTAAAGTACAGTATATAAGTATATATATGTAACTAGTTTGTTTTCTATATATCTCTCTCTCTGTATAAGTGGAGCCCAAGATTGGTCCTTTGCTTTGCTGGCTTATAGCTCTCCATTGTTGTATTTTGTCTCCTGAGAGAGACCACTCCCTTTATAATCTCTTTTTCTCCTTCTTTTTATAACCTTATTTTATTTAATAATTAAATCTAATCAAACCATAGCCTGATCTTTAGATCCAACTCTTATCACTGTTAGATCTTCAACTCTTTGGATAAGAGAGGTACCTTTTCCATTTAACTAATTCATCTTTTTTCAATATCCCTGGTTATAACTTATATTCATCTTATTGGTACTATGTGATTTTTTTGGGTATTTGGGTTTGTGTTTTTTATTTAATAATGTGAGATCATTGTAGAAAGCAGTTGGGTTATGAAAAAAAGGTGATTTCTTTTGTTTGATTAAAGTTTTTGATAAATTTATTTTCTTTTTATATCCCTGGTTATATGTAAGTAGTACTATCATACTTTTTGATGTTTTTGGGTATTTGGGGAATAGGTTTTTGTGTTTTACATTTATGAATGTGAGATCGTTGTAGAAAGCAAGTTGGATTATGAAAAATATGTTTTTTTTTATTGAATGAAGTTTCTAATTTGACTAATTAATCTCTCTTTTTATATTCCTTATATGTATGTTGTTAGTAATATGTGATATTTTTCGGTATTTGGGGAATGGGGAGTACTTTTCAGAATGTGATATCACTGTAGAAAGTTGTGGATTATGAAAAAAAAAAGTGATTTTTTATTGAATGAAGTTTTTAATTGGACTAATTAATCTTTCTTTTTATATCCCTGGTTATATGGATATTTGGGGAATAGGGTTTTGTGTGTTACATTTAAGAATGTGAGATCATTGTAGAAAGCTGTTGGATTATGAAAAAAAGATGGTTTTTTGATTGAATAAGGTTTATAATTTAAGTAATTAATCTTTCTTTTTATATCACTGGTTATATGTATAGCTAGTACTATGTGATGTTTTTGGGTATTTGGGGAATAGGGTTTTGTGTGTTACATTTAAGATTGCAAGATCATTGTAGAAAGTATTTGGGTTATGGAAAAAGATGGGTTTTTGATTGAATGAAGTTTATAATTTAACTAATTAATCTTTGTTTTTTTATATCCTGGTTAATGTATGTACTTAGTACTATGTGATGTTTCTGGGTATTTGGGGAATGGGGTTTTTGTGTGTTACATTTGAGAATGTGAGATCATTGAGTTGGGTTATGGAAAAAGTTGATTTTTTGATTGAATAAAGTTTATAATTGAACTAATTAATCTTTCTTTTTATATCCCTGGCTATATGTATGTACTTAGTACTATCTGATGTTTTTGGGTATTTGGGGAATATGGTTTTGTGTATTACATTTAAGAATGTGAGATCATTGTAGAAAGCAGTTGGATTATGAAAGAGGTGTTTTTTCTGTTGAATAAAGTTTCCAATTTGACTAATTAGTAGTACTTTGTCATGTTTTATGTATCTTGTGCTTTTGGGGATAAGGATTTTTGGTATTTCACCTATGAATGTGAGATCATTCCTGGAGACAGTTGTTTTTTGGAGGTAATCTTAAATTTTACTAGACCTTTTGATTTAACTGAATAATTTTTTTAATTGCGTTCTATGATTTTGGGTATTTTGGGATTAGGGTTTTAGTGTTTCATCATTGAATGTGAGCTTATTGCACAAAAAAGTTGAGTTTTGGTAATAGGTGTTGGGTTTGACTAAAGTCTTTAATTTGGCTAATTGGTTTTTTCCCCCAAAGGCTTAGATTTTTATTCATTTTTTTGTAATGATTTGGATATCTGGGACTTTTATGCCTTGTTTCCTCTGTGAATGTGGGATGCTTGCAGGAAAAGAACAGTTGAGTTTTCGGTGATTTTTGGGTTTGACTAAACTTTTTACTTGGAATAACAGTTTTTGTCTCACGGGCTCATGAGTTTGGGGTTGACTAATTTTTTTATTTGGATACTTTTTTTTACCTCACATGTTTATTATGTATGTTATTATTGTGGATATTTGCAATTTAGGATTTTGTGGTAGTTTCTTTTGAATTTGAGGCAGTTTCATAAAAGAGCATTCGACTTCAGAAATGGCGATACGGGTTTGACTACCTTTTATATTTATTACTGAAAAATTATTCCAATTGTTCATTTTACCTGAAGTAATTTCTATTCAAAACTTGATCTATTTTCAGGGAGATTTAAGGTTAGTTTAATTGTATCGGCCAAAAGAGTTGAACTTTCAACTACTGGTTTTGGATTTGACACATTTTTATTTGTTTTGTTTCCAGAAAAGTCCCTGTTTCTTAGGTGACAAGTTTTCAGTTTTAACGGCTGTGTTGGTCATGGTCTTGTGTAGATAAAAAGAATCATTATTGGATTTTGCTTACTAACTTCTTTAGTCTCAACTTTATATACTAAGTTCCCCTCACTTTCCACATTACATTTTCATCTTTGCCTTTTTTTGTCAATTTAAGTTGGTCATTGATTTGGTTAAAGGCATCTAATCTACTCGTGGTATATTCTTTTGTGCAGCCAAAGAAGGAACAACCAATTCAAAAACTCGCCTATTTGGATTCAGAGGTTTTGTGTGCATATAGCTTTTATTAGATGTGGAGTATCTATAGAGTTCTTTGGATGAGATGAGGGATGTTATCCGGGTTAATGAACTTTTTGCGGGCCTGTTTTGGGCCGAGATCAGGTCGATACGTACACTCAGGCTCAGATACAGGTGGTCGACAAGAGGGGCTTCTATGGTACAAAGATACAGGTCAGCACGTTAATGGTGAATTTTCAATGGCTGTGGTTCAAGCGAATAACTTACTCGAAGACCATAGCCAAGTTGAGAGTGGGTGCTTAAGTACGAATGACTCGGGACCTTATGGAACTTTTATGGGAATATATGACGGGCATGGTGGACCCGAGACAGCTCGGTTTATTAATGAACACCTTTTTAAACATCTCAAAAGTAAGTCAAGATCTAGTGAAATCATTGTATTGGTTTCTTATATAAGGTTTTCTGTATATATATAATAAGTTAGTATGTGACAAGGAAGCTGAAAAAGTAAATAAAAGATGATTATTTGTTGGCAGTTTTATGTGAGTGAGTTGAGTATTTCTGTGACCCGTTTTGGAAAGGATAATCATTAAGTGTGTGCGGTTAAAACTTTCAATTTTTATTTTATTTTCTCTAGATTTGAGTCGTGATGTGTCCTTTGTGGTATAAATTTAGACTTGGTTGGATTGAAGGAGCAAAACCAGTATAATTACAACTAAATTAAGAAGAAATCGATTGAATTTGGGATCCATTCATCAGAACTGTAGAACCTGGAAATAAATTATTTCACTTTCGCTGTCTTAATTGTTGAACTCCAGTGCTTCATCTATTATGCTGTATGTTATTTAGCTTTTTTAGCCCTTAGGTTTGATTTTAAGAGTGGAAGTGTGTAACTCATTAGTTCTGAGGTCAAAGCAAGGTTAGTTAAAATATACTTATAAAAATTGAATTTTGGACTTTTCAACATAATTTAAAGTTGAGTGTCAGTTCAGGGTGTTTCATATTCACTTTTAGTCTAGAATTTTATTTCACCTGTTCACAATTCAATAAATGAATATAAATTTTCAGTGTTTTTTTCCTTGAAAGCTGTAGGATGGACAATTCAGTATTGGAAAATAAAGAATAGATTTTCTATCTGGTCAACTAAGTTACTTACACCTGATTTCTATTAAATCCTGTTTTTGGTAATTTTATGCAGGATTTAGTTTTGAGCACCAATCTATGTCAGTGGAGGTGATACGTAAGGCATTCCAAGCAACAGAAGAGGGGTTTCTCTCTGTTGTCACCAAGCAGTGGCCGATGCAGCCTCAAATTGCAGCCGTTGGGTCGTGTTGCCTGGTCGGTGTGATCTGTAATGGGACCCTCTATATTGCCAATGTTGGAGATTCTCGTGCTGTATTAGGTAGGCTTGTTAGGGCAACTGGTGAGGTTGTAGCGTTACAGCTCTCGGCTGAGCATAATGCGTCTATCGAGTCTGTGAGACAAGAGTTGCACTCTATGCACCCCAATGATTCGCAAATAGTCGTATTAAAGCATAATGTTTGGCGTGTCAAGGGAATTATACAGGTAGTTTAATTAATTACCATGCCTTAGAAGTGTTTGGATTTGAGAAATTGAGTTTATGCTCTCTCTTTATTTTGGATTTGGTGTTTTTATTATGGTAGCCTTCTGCCTGCTGGAGCCTTGGGTCCTAGCTATGTAGCACGGATACTCCAAATTTTTTAAAATTTGCCGTATCGGATACGATACTCCCCCGATACTCCGATACCGTATCGGATACTCCAAATGCCATATTTTTGACTTTTCAAAAGTTTGACCTATCCAATACTTCAATGATACTTCACAGATGCTTAACCGATAGGTTTTCAAAATACGCTGAATTGGAAATCGATACTTATTTACAATTTTAAGGCAAAGTATTATAAGTTCATTAAAGTAATGGGTCATACATGCTATATTAGTATAAAGTATATCCTTGTTATTCATAAGAAAGTACAAATATACATAAATACTTGCATATTATAGAACACCTTTTGGGGAATTGTATTTTCAGATAATGTTTGATAAGTAAAAATTAATTTGTAGCAGTTTATTTTGTATATATATATATAATAAATTTTATTATAATAATAATTGCCGTATCCTAGCCGTATCATATACTAAATTTTTAAAAAATCCGTATCTGCGTATCTGTATCGTATCGGATAAGATACCCGTGTCCGTATCTGTGCAACATAGGGTGCTAGTGTAGTGCCCTATTCGTTGTTACGTTATATACTACCATCTGTGCTAGAGGATGTTCTGTATTTTGTGGACTTTTACTTTATCTAGGTTACCATATTTTACTTAAACAACCCACACCCCCCCCCCTCCCCCCCAAAAAAAGGTTACCATCTTCGAAGCATAAATATGGAAACATAATGGTTCTCTACTTCTCTAGAATATACACTCTCAGATATGTGATCTGCTGACAATTGTTAGGTGCATATGGTTGACATTTGTTACTATACCCAACAGATGATAAGTAATATGTATACAATTATTACTCGCCTGACCAGTCTAAAAAATTGGGTTCCTTTTTACTCATCATATATTCATAAATCCAAACTCAACCTTGGTTCCTTAGCTTTGCCTTCATTTTATTTTTCAGATTTCAAGATCTATTGGTGATTTTTATTTAAAGAAGCCGGAGTTTAATAAAGAACCATTATATGCCAAATTTCGGTTGCGGGAGCCATTTAAAAAGCCGATATTGAGTGCGGATCCCACAATCTCAGTTCACCAGCTGACGCCACTCGATCAGTTTATAATATTAGCATCGGACGGGCTTTGGGAGCATTTAAGTAACCAAGAAGCCACTAATATCGTTCAAGATCACCCACGCAGTGTAAGGCATCTTACCTTTAATCTTGTCTATTTTTTTACTCATATTTATTTCCTTCAAATGGACTTGTTCAATTATGAATGGTAGCACAGAAAAATATAAACGATATGTCGGTATCAGACAGGGTTCTTTTGTTTTTTCAAAGAGCAAGTATAGAGTAGAAAATATCTGAACTTTAATCTACTATTTTGTGTCAATTCTGAAAATTTACTTGTGTTAAGCTGCATGCTACTTGTGTAGGGAAGTGCTAAGAGGTTAGTGAAAGTCGCTCTACAAGAAGCGGCAAAGAAAAGGGAAATGAGATATTCAGACTTGAAGAAAATTGAACGAGGGGTTCGTCGCCATTTCCATGATGACATCACCGTGATCGTGGTGTTCCTCGACTCAAACCTCGTGAGCCGTGCCAGCTCAGTAAGAAGTCCAAACTTGTCGGTGAAAGGTGCCGGAATGAGCCTCCGTTCCAACTCCCTAGCCCCTTCCACTTAAGGGTTTGTTTGGTATTACGTATTTTTCTGAGGAAACTTTTTAGGTGGAACTTTAGTTGGGGATAATTTACTAGACTTATTTAGTAAAAAAAGTCGAAGTGGCTAATCTTTTTTTCTATTTAGTCAGGTATACTGCTAGATCAGACCGATATACTGCAAAGCTATATCGGATAAATGACTGATTTGAAAGAAAGATCATCCTACTTGGCTTATTGCTAACTAAGTACTCTACTTTGTACCTTTAGCTGATTTCCCCAATTTTTATCCTTTTTACTTGAAAAATAAGCAATACCAAATGGATACCTTTCCGGCGATACTAGAGGAAAAATTCCTCTATGTTATTAAGTGTTGCGCTATTATCTCGTGTGAATACTAATGTAGCTTTCTAAGGATACAGCGAACATATGCTCAAATTTTATTTTACACTGTATGTTTCAAAACCAGAACTATTAGTCTTGGGTTTAGGTTCTGAACCCAGGAAAAAGAACTTTAATACGGTTGTATCCTTGTATTTACTGTTCTTACTTCGCGTTGAATAGTCTCAGGCAAGTCTCTTTTACTTCTTTTCTCTAGCTGATGTAAATTATGATTTTGATGATATTGAAGAAATGTTTTTGCTCCGCTTTTTCTGTACTAAACTGCATTTATTCTCCACCAAGAGAATATATTGGTGGCTAAAAAACTGAAATTAGAACTGTTTTCACTCTTAAAAAATTTGACTACTGTCTATGTTTTTGTTATTGTTGTTGCCTCGACCTCGTAATTCACTTCTTTTTCAGCTGTTTAACCGATCATCGTTTATAAATTATAACTACCATGTCACTCACCAACACCGTGTCGGGAAAAAGTGATAATGACAAATAAAAACTGTTCTACACTATAAATTTATACATGAATCTCACTGTCCTGACTCATGATCGTTATTGTTGCTACTTGCGTGTTTCCTCAAAATAACAGATGAAAAAAGCTATTATAAAATTGTATATGCCACCGTATGTTAAGTTTAAAAATAAAAGTGGTCGGTCTAGTTGCTGTTTATTTTATTCCAAAACATTGCTGTCAATTGTCATGAGCTTGCAAATAACGTTTGGAACAAAAAAGTGCCATCTTAACAGTCTCGTCCAAAACGAAACCGGCTTTAGGGATACCATTAATCTTAATTTTAATTTATCCCCCACAAACACCGACCTATCCGAAGCCTCACCTCCATCCCATCATTTTCCGGCTACACAATATTCTACCCATGGTGTTTGCCCCCATACTCATTTCCACCGGTTTTTAGACCGTACTCAAAGGGGTACTAATTAGATGTTTTTTTTATCTCAATAAAGGACAGAATTTGATTATTTGACTATCTTAATATATATATACTCTATAATACAGACCGAAAGAGTGCTATTAGATGCTTGCAAGTTATGTGGGTCACAAGACTTAAACTGACCAACGGTGCCAGACGACTCTATAGTTTCGACTTTCGATTGAACAACTCGGGACATATTTAAACTGTTAAATATGTGTCCGGCCGTTAAGGATTTAAAAAAAAAAAAACTGAATCCAAGTCCAAACTTACCAACGGTGCTAGTCTGTTTTATTCCTTCGATTAGACCATTCGGGGAGAAATTTAGGATGTTGACTCGGTGTCCGACCGTTACTGATGTTTTCGTTTTCCCCGGATCCAAGTCCAATCCGTAACTATTCTAATCCCAATCAATTCACTCAAAAGTCCAAAGATTCCAAACCATACAATTTAGTAAAGTTTCACGGTTTCATTATTTGGTGTACCCAATAGTATTTCCCTCCTTTTATTTCTAATAATTAGAGCATGCGTACCAGCTAGGTTACACTTTTTCTCATATTTAACTTAATTAACATCACTTTTATATTTTTAGGGTAACGGTTTAACTTTATACATTTTTCAGCTTGGCTATCAAATTTATTATCATAACTAAATATTACTATATTTTAACATACTTCTATCAATTTTTTTCAACCCAAATTAATTTACTAGAACAATCACATTAAATAACTTACAAGTTTTCTCGTATTTAAAGTAAAAAGTACACTTTTACAACTTATAAGTAAACGTTTTGGTTTATACAAATTATTAGTTTTTTTATCAATTTCTCTATCAAAATTATACAACTCATCTCTTTATTATTTTATTAATTTATATGTGAAAAGTACAAATAAATGAGAGAGAATAAGAGAAAAGTAAGAGAGATAAATTATTATTTTAATTATAAAAAAATATATTGACCCCTTATATTTAAAGTATATTTGAGTTCATATAACTTTAAGTTAATGTATATAAAAACGGATGCGTGTACATGTAAATTAAAGTTTATGCACTTGCTCTTAAGTTCTTCGTGGCCACATATTCTTATCTGTCGTGTACCGGTTCTTATTTGCGCTTATCATGAATTACAATAATTTGTCTCCTGGCTTTATTTTTAGTACCCTACTACTACATACATCATTCAAATCAATACTAGCAAATAATTTATTTACACTAGTAGTCTAGTACTATTTCTGATTTATTATCTCCTGGCTTTATTTATGGATTATGGTACACTACTATCATTCAATCAATAGTAAATATTTATTTACAATAGTACTTTTTCTGATTATTGGCTCTAGGTGTGGACACGAAACGGATTGAGCTTAACGCTAACCCAACTCGCAAAATAAATTGTAAGGTGTATTAGGACGGATTTGTAAAATTTCAACTCAACCCAACCCGTGTAATTAAAACTCCAACCCAACACAACTCAACCCACAAAATAAATTGCGGGTTGAGTTTGGGTTGATTCTTAAATTTTCATTTTGTTCTTTTATTTTTCATAGTTTATATAATTAACCTAGATTTTAAAATATGAATTTTTTAAAGAGAAATATAAATTAAAACCAATCAAATTACGTTTAGAATATTCACAAATAAGTAATAAAGCTAAATATAATAAATATAACAAGAATGTAAGGTTGATATCTTGAAATATGCACAATTCATATATAAATACTAGTGAATGTTACGTGTGAGACGTTATAAATTATGATGATAATACCAATATATAGTAAAAAAAATACAGGATATAAGAAAAAAAATAATATAAATTGTGATGATGATACAAATATTTAGAGAAAAAAAATATAGGATATAAGAATTTTTGTGTAATTAGTTTTTATTTTTCTATTTTTTATGAAAGTAGTTAATATGTTAATTAAGAAAAAAAATATAGTGATATTTAAAAAAAAATTGGTTAAATTGTGCGGACTAACTTTTTTTTTGTGCAGACTAACTTTTTTTTTTAGTTTCCTTAATATAAAGAAACTAAAAAAAAGTTAGTCTACATAATTTAACCAATTTTTTGCGACCAACGGGTTGGAGTGAACAAATTGATTTTTTTTAACAGTAAACTGATTCCAATTCGTTTGGGTTTTTGCTTATTTTTTCGTAAGCATCATTCAATCAAATAGAAAATAATTTATTTACATTAGTACTACCCCTTCTCTCTCTCTCTCTCTCTCTCTCCGACGTTTCATCTCAGATCAGTGAAACAGGTATCTCCGATTATTTTACATTTTTTCTCCATTATATAATAAATCCTAACGATCTCTCTCTCTCTCTCTCTCTTTATATACGTACGTATATCTCATATCTGTATATTAAATCAAATGCATTTCCATTAAGTTGGGACCAAATTTAACCTAGCTGAACTTTTCGTACTTGATTTGGAGTTATCTACACGTTGTTATGTATATATACATACATAATCAATAATCAAGTGATATGTATTTACAATAGTGCACTGTTTTGGATTATGTCATGATCAAATTTGATTATGTAATATGTATAGATACAAATAATATATACAAATTTGTTCTCATGGAGTTATCTACTTGTTCTCATGTAACAAAACAATTGTGCACTTTATTATGATTTGACCAAATTTTACAGCGAGCTTGTTTATTCGGAATTTAATTTTGTCGGAAACATTGGTTGTTTTGAAGCTAGGAGCCTCTATAATCGAAATTGAAAATGATTTAAATACTTGCGATTAAGTACAACAGCTAATGAATTCTCTATGTATGCGTAAATATACGCATTTGTTGTTTTTATGTGTCTGTTGTGTTCATTATCAAGTGATACATGCGTATTCTTACTTGTGTTTAACGTAGATTGGTTGTTTATGAAATTTGGATCTCACAGAATAAGGAAATGACTAACGTACTGTCACGTTTGTAGAGCTGCTAATGAGTTATTGGTTTGTGTTTTTATGTGTTGATATTTTTTTAACATACCTAGTGGCTAGTTCCATTTATTCGGAACCTGAATTTTCTTATCTGGGTAGTTTGTATTTGAGTTTGAGATCATGTACTTATTGTCGTTTATAGATACGTAATCAAGTGCTACGTGTTATAAACACTTTTTCATAACATAAAATTATAAATTTAATTGTTGAAAGTCGCTAGGTAGTACCTTTGAACCTAGGTGAAGAGCAGGGACTAGGCGGGAAACCCATATCTTTTTCGGGGTTTTATTTATTCTCTTTTGATTTTTGATTTAAGTGTTAAAATTGTAATTAACAATCTAATAAGTAAGTATTATACATCAATTATTTATTGTTATACTATCAAGATTCAAAAGAAACTATGATTACAATATATGTACCGTGATCAACCAAAATAAACATAAAGATGTATTCAAGACAAATTTGAAGTGCAAATCTTGATTGATTATCAACGTATGACTCAATTTTTATAAGGTTTTTTTATAAAAAAATTTAACCTGT
The DNA here is from genome assembly GCA_963920805.1 of Primula vulgaris. Lineage (NCBI taxonomy): Eukaryota > Viridiplantae > Streptophyta > Magnoliopsida > Ericales > Primulaceae > Primula > Primula vulgaris. Next base: position 44,922,822 of record OY987212.1, on the reverse strand, counting down.
TTTGACCGGTTTAATCCGGGTTTGACCCATATCAAAGCGCGCCGTGCCTAAGCAGAGCAAAGTAGGGACTTTTGACACAGTGACGATTCTGTATGTATTTATAGTTATACACATTGCTGTTTCTACCAAATATTCATTAAAAAAATACTAGTTTCTTTCACCTTGAGCCGAATTTACGTTGCTAAATGATTCATCCTTGAGTTCATGTACTTGTCATTATTTAAGTAGGTATAATCAAGTAATATGTATGCATAGACACTTGTGTACTGTTTATATTGATTACCTGATTACTGGAAGGTATGTTATCCCTTCTCTTGATGTATGTATCTGGGCATTCTTGTTGTATTTAAGTCCCCTCATGTGGAAGACAAATTGACCTGGCTGAGTTCACCTTCACTTGTTGAAAGGCATTGACGCCTACACACTAGTGTTTGCGGAATTGCGGATCAACATGGTGTATGTGGTGTTTATTAGTTTTTCATTGAACTTACTAATTAATATATGCAGGTAAATTATGGTTGCAGTAACGAATAATCTTGATATGGAGGAAGGGACGTTGGAGGTCGGCATGGGTAAGATTCCAAACTCATGGATTTGTTTATATATCGTGTTGATGGTTGTTTCAATAGCTGAGTTTGATGTATGTAAGGTAATCCAAGCAACTAGTTAAAGGATGCTTATTATAGTTTTTCAAGAGCTTTGTGCATATAACGTTGCGCAATAGTGTGATCATGGAAACCGTGTTATGTTAATTTTTAGGAAATATTACCCAATTGTGTGTACTTTTAATCAGGGGACTTAATGGGTTTATTTTTTTATGTCAGCCTCATTGTGTGTCCTTTTGATCATGGGTCTCTTCCATAGAAAGTAAAAAGTACAAAGAATCTTAGTGCTAATGCTACAGTCCGTATAAAAATAGTGGTCCTTGACACATTACCTGGTCTACACTGTGATACTCTTTTAAGTTTAGCTTCTTTGGTCAAGTGTGATGTTAGTTGGACAGAACTTGCTTTCTGGTCCGAATTATTGTACGCCTTTGGTGCATCGAGTCAATCATGTACAAGACAAATTATCCGTGTCATGCCGGTGGGGTTGGACGTCCATTTAGCTGCATGTTTCTTTTAATTTTATCAGAAAGTAAAATGCATATAATGTGGGGACTGAAAAGCAAGAACATACAAATGACACAGTGGCATATAACCAGGGAGGATTTTTGAAATATAATAGATTTCCAAAAAACGTTCTACACGTAATCAGGTCAAAGAAAATGATACTCTCCCATTATTCAGAACTCCTTATATTAATAAAACACTAGAAATTTCATAGGCTATATGTAATATGTGTAACAAGAGCATATTAGAATAGTTTGCAGTAGACTGTGCAAAGAGCTTAGAGCTTTTTGAACTTATGTTTGATTTTTCAATGAGACCGCTCTTTTGTGGTGATCCCGTTGGGAACCCTACCATTGGTGTCATCTACGGATTGATTCGTGATTTATACAAGTGTTACGGTCCTACGTATCCTGGTGACATTTGGTTTATTTAAGTATTAAATAATCTTTCTCTTTTTTTTACTTGGTTCCTATAAGATGTTCTTTCTGTTTGGTGGGCACTGAACCCTCTTATTGGCAAAGGACAATTTATGTTATAATCAGTAGGCTTTAAAATGAACAACAGCGAAAAATATTATAGGTTAGGATGGACTTTATCGTTGTTGTCCTTTGCATTTTTTGTTATGCTTCTCTCCCTCATAATGCTTGGTGTTTTGCAGAATACAGAACTGTTTCTGGAGTTGCTGGACCACTTGTCATTCTCGAAAAAGTTAAGGTGGGTATTTTAGTTCTAAAAATTTGATGAACTTGTTTCTGGCAGGTCATTTTGTATATACTCAATATGATTTCTTTCTTATTTTCAATAACTTAGGGACCCAAGTATCAAGAGATTGTGAATATTCGTTTGGGAGATGGGACAACACGACGTGGTCAAGTTCTAGAAGTTGATGGAGAGAAGGCTGTGGTTCAGGTGGTCACTTGTTTTTTTATAGAGCTTTGTTCCGATGTTCTTATATATTGACTTGATATTTTGGTTATGCTTTACGGGAGTGGGTGTATTAGATTTTTTCTTTTCTTGTTTCCGTTGATGCATGCATATACTGTGTGCAGTTGCAGCTTTTTAAGCTGCCATTAGGAATTTTTTAACTTGCATTCATTAATCATTATGTAGACCTTCCACTCATGTTTTACGTACTTTCCGAATTAAATTTAATTCGACTCATTGTCTTGTGCAACACAGGTGTTTGAAGGAACCTCTGGAATTGATAACAAATATACCACAGTGCAGTTCACAGGGGAGGTATACCAGCTATTATATATATATATATGTTTGTTACGTGGTCCATATATCAAGACAAATACTGTCTGTTTATATTTGCCATTTCTGGATTAATTCATATCTTTGCTTGCCCAACCAAGCAGAGAACCTCTCTTGTTTGTCATCTCTTGATGTCCGGCTTAGTTCACATATTGTAAAGAAATTTTCTGTTTATGTTTCTCTTTCAAATCTGATGTCTAATTTTTTTTTCAGGTCTTAAAAACGCCCGTATCACTGGATATGCTTGGTCGTATTTTTAATGGATCTGGGAAGCCCATAGACAATGGTCCTCCTATCTTGCCTGAGGCTTATTTGGATATATCTGGTATTTGCCATTGCGGCAACAGCGGTTTATAAATAAAGCTATCAAAATATTTATGCTTTTGCCTTACGTTTTCGCTGATTCACTCTGGCTCGAGCCTTGCAGGGAGTTCCATTAATCCTAGTGAGAGGACATATCCTGAAGAGATGATACAAACGGGGATTTCCACTATCGATGTGATGAATTCAATTGCTAGAGGACAGAAAATCCCTCTCTTTTCTGCCGCTGGTCTTCCACATAATGAAATAGCTGCCCAAATATGTCGGCAAGCTGGTCTAGTGAAGCGTTTGGAGAAGACCGAAAATCTTCTGGAGGTACATTTGGCAATAGTCACATTAGCTCATCCTAATAATTTTTATTGTCGTATGGTAGCTAGTTTAGCAGTTAGATCTGGAAATAACGATTCCAGAACATGATGCCTTTTTCCCCCCTCAATGGCTTTCTTTGAATCACTTTATTCTTTTACTTAATGATTAATAACAAAAGTAGGGATTTGATGTCCCTTAAATTTACGTTTGTGTCGGAAGTGTGAATCCTTTATGTTGGTATGTCAAAACTTCCAAATATGTAGTTTATCATGAAGGACAACTGGACTGAGTGGGGAATTTAATGTTTTGTCTTTTAAGGATTTAGTATTTGTTTCCTTCATTGTCAAATTATAACTTTTTTAAGGTTTTCAATTAGGTTTTGATTTGGTTCTACCTTTCTTTCATCTGATGATGGTTTGATTTTCGTTCAATTAAACCATTTGCCAACATTGAGAATTCTCATGCCTGGAACTATTGACATACAGGACGTAGAAGACGACAATTTTGCCATTGTCTTTGCTGCAATGGGGGTCAACATGGAGACAGCACAGTTTTTTAAACGTGATTTTGAGGAAAATGGATCAATGGAAAGAGTGACCCTTTTTCTGAACCTGGTAACTTTATAAAAAACTAATTTTCGACAATAAAAATAGCGCTAATGTAATGCTGTGATCTAACAATGTTTTACAATTTTCTCTTTGAACAGGCAAATGATCCCACAATTGAACGTATTATTACTCCTCGAATTGCTCTTACTACAGCTGAATATTTGGCTTATGAATGTGGGAAACATGTTCTTGTCATTTTAACAGACATGAGTTCTTATGCTGATGCCCTTCGTGAGGTAATTAATAATGCAAATTTAAACTTTCCCCTGTCCGTCTCAGTATAGTAGATAGTAGAACTATAAAACAAATCAGTATTAATAATGTATCTTATTAAATGGGGCGAGTCTTCAATTTATCATTATTATGGCCTTTTCAGGTGTCTGCTGCCAGAGAAGAAGTTCCTGGAAGGCGTGGATATCCAGGGTATATGTATACCGATTTGGCAACAATCTATGAGCGCGCTGGACGAATTGAGGGAAGAAAAGGGTCCATTACACAAATTCCAATATTGACAATGCCTAATGATGGTAAATTAGAATTGGCCAACCCCCCTGGTTTTGATGAAATCATATAAGACCTATTTAGTATATATTTTTTTGGTTTTGAACTAAAGTTGTTTTCCTTCACATAAACTAGACTTGTTTTTTTTTATCAGATATCACACATCCCACACCGGATCTTACTGGTTATATCACTGAGGGACAGATTTACATTGATAGACAACTCCATAATAGACAGGTCAGACTTGAAATTGTTTTTTTGTGTTTGAACTTGTCATTTTCTTTTGAAAATAAATTTCTGTTATGCGTGCATGCATAACTGGTCTAGTGACTATCTAAAAGGTACTCCTTATACAATTTTCTCTGTCTATCTAAAGTGACTTGGATGTTTGTGTGTTCATCAAAGGGAGTCTTAACGGACACTTATTATCCTGTTTCTAATCCCAATTTGGATGCGTAGTTTTTTTTTTTTTTTTTTGCATATTGAAAGTCAACTGATGTTAGCCTTCATTATCTTTTCCTCTGGTTGGATTGTTACAGATATACCCACCAATCAATGTTCTTCCATCTTTATCACGGCTGATGAAGGTAAGAAAATAGTTTTATTGACCTTATTTAGCTTATAATACATCATTATCGTAATTGTTCTTGTTAATGATATGTTACTTTTGCATTGAGCCATTACGTGTTTGCGTGTGTTTCATATATATTCGTACATGATACGACATGTGCACTGTTCTTGAAATCTCTGAAACAATACTTTTGTGTAAAACATGATTTCTCAGATGACTTGTGTTAGCTTATACTGAAAATGAATAATGAACATCACTGGAAAATTGAAGTATCAGTGTGATTGTTGGCATGCCTTAACCTTTGTCTTTCTTTACCACAGAGTGCCATTGGTGAGGGAATGACTCGTAGGGATCATTCTGATGTGTCAAATCAGGTCGGTTTCTTCACCGTCTTGATTTTCTAACCATAACCACCGCTTCTTAATATTGTTTATTAACTTGTTTACGAATTGTTGTTTTAGTTGTATGCAAACTATGCCATTGGAAAGGATGTCCAGGCGATGAAAGCCGTGGTTGGAGAAGAAGCTCTTTCTTCTGAGGATCTGGTACTTACCTCGACCTGATTACTAACTCTTATATGTTTCGAGTTGTACTATCTGATAACCTTTGCTTTTATGTTCCATGTTTATGTAAAGAACTTTATCCTTCAGTTTTTATCCTCACATTTCCAATTTTGTGTAATCGAGTTACTGTATAACAGACTTCCCAGTCCCATAAAACGAAGCTCTAACCTTGTGGTCAACTTTTTTTACCCTCTAAATGGCAATTAATTACCCTTTATGCAATATTGGTTGAATTTGTGGCAAAAAGTTTATGCTACTAAGTGCTAAGTCATACACAAGTCAAGTTTTTTGCCTTTTGTCGTTTGATTAGACTGGTCTTTGTGTCTAAGAGTTCGATTAAATTTACTTGGACAATGTATACTGTGTTAGAGAAAATTAAAACCCAGGATCAACATGGAGACTCAAGTGATGTTGAAAAAGACAACCCAATTTATCTTGTTTAATCTGTTAAATAACAATATTAATTTTGTTGTTACAGCTATATTTGGAGTTTTTGGACAAATTTGAGAGGAAGTTTGTTAGTCAAGGAGCTTACGACACCCGCAACATTTTCCAATCGCTTGACCTGGCATGGACCCTGCTTCGGATCTTTCCTAGGGAGCTTCTCCACCGTATACCCGCAAAGACCCTTGATCAGTTTTATAGCCGAGATGCGTCTCATTAATGAAAAACATAGTAAATCTATGTTTACAACCATTATACTTATTTTGGAAACAAACAGTGAGTTGTAAATGTAGCAATCCCAGAGAAGATCCATATACAGCAGCCATGTTCTTCTCTGGTTGCTTTGACATGGTATGAGTTGTAAGTTATACTATCAGGTCAAGTTTTTCTCTCCTCCCCGTTCAAGTAATAAGAGGTGTGTGTTCATCAAATCTTTTTTTGTAAACCATAGCGATCGAGCTAGTCGAAGGATGATATTCTTTATGGGACACTTTGATTGTGTAATATGTTTTTTTCTCTCAGTAAACTTATTGTTGTTGATCCATTTTGTTGGATCTCGATATGAGAGGGTTTGGTTTCAAAGTTGTGTAAAAGGATTATGAAGAGGAATATACAATAATATTTGTTTATTTGTTTCATCTTTTCTGGTCTCTGGATTCTTGCTGGGCTATATAGCCTATATGCCTATATCAGGTGTTTTAAATTCTCGTAGTACTATGTTGTGTAAAATGTGAAGTACTATCATTTCGTATCAATGCTTTTCAAATCTCCAAACACCAAGTCTAATGTTCGACACGAAAGCCTCCTCTTCCTGACAAGAGGGTAAAAGAAACACGAAGAGTCCTACAAATAGACCTTCGCAGTATTCTGGCTGTTGTAATCTTGTAATCTATCATATTTGTACAATATTTGGAATGACATAATTGCTGTGCATGTTCTTTTTATTCTTTCCATGTATATACATCTCGACCTATGTACCTGGAGACAATAAGACTAGATTGTTTTATAATAAATTGCCCGTCTAAAGTTATCTTTACTAAAATTGTTTGCGTCAAACCAAAAATCTCATGCAAGAAGACCCACTGGACATCATACATGTAGCATGCACCGAATTTTTCCCTACAAACTGGACATGATAAATGTACTGATAGTATAGAATCTTGATTTGATACGTAAACTAATATTATTATCAGTAGTTCTGACTTTTTTTACGGCACTCATTCCTTCGACTGTCTTGTTGCAAATGATATTCGGAATTTCTTATTAGTGAAGATGATACAGCAAGGTTCATTTAAGTGCAAGGGTTACTGGAACAAAATCTCAGAGGAGAATTGATCCTGAACGGAAGATTTTCATCGCAATTAATTTGCTAAAACATAATAGAGTACATGCAATAAATTTGCTAAAACATAAGTGGTACTGCCATCTCACTTTGATGATATTCTAGTTTCCTGTCGCTGTCAACTCCCCTTCATGTACAAATAGAACAGATGGTTTCAAACTTATTGATGAAAACTCTATATGAAAAGATTTTTTGCTAGCCAGCTAAGGTGCAATTTTGGGTAAAGAACTCAAATTGTAGAGTAACACGTTTCAGGTACTTTTAAAATGGCAAACGTGCCCAATTAATACCCTCTAAATCTAATTGATCAATAACCAATCTTTCTTTTGGCACATCGGTCAATCAATAACCAATGTGAGTGTTTCTAAAAACTATAAATCATACAAAAGCAACCTAACCTAACAAAAAAACTTATGAGGTTAAACTCATCCTGCTTTAGATGTTCTGGCCACAGGTGGCATTACAACATGCTTCAAATTTTCTGGATAAGGAGTCCACAACCCCAGACCACCCCTACTCTCTTTCAAATTGCCATTTTTCTTAAACTCTTCCAAAGATTTCACCCACTCAATTTTTGAAGAATGTTCACGTGTGTGAGGATGCAACAAAAAGATAGAATTGTACTCACAATTTGGGAACATGAAAAACTTGAAGGCACTTCCTAATCTATAGACAACATATCCAAAGCTTAGTTGATCTCTGGGTGTAAACAGATCGACCTCGTTGAACCATAAGCAGCTAAATAAATTATTAATTGCTGTATGTTCACGGATTATAATAGCTCCCTCTGGTACATCTGCATTTGGGGCAAAATTTTATCAGTAGTAACACAACCTGACAAGCCAAAAACTTGAGAAATAGAGATAATGATTAGCCAAGAGTCTTGGCTACATGCATTTGCTGCTAAGGTTGCGTTTTGGCCTCATTAGTTCTCTATTTCTAAATCCAGAGTTTAGCATGAAAGTAGTTACTAGTTAGGCAAATTGGCCCTAAACAGCTTTTAAAAATTCCACAATAGTGACTATATAAAAAAGTCAGAGTAGCAAAATCTTGACTTTTTTTTTATCTTGCAAAAAAACACCAACAACAATGCGAAAAAGTTTTCCTCGTGTGCTAATTTGTTATCAGTCTTTAGCTAGTAAAACAAAAAAGAGTACGAAACAAGAAAAAATCATAACAGAACCACACACACATAAGGCATGCCACAGTAAAAGGATCAAGATGTTTCAAAAGAGTCCATCATAATGTAACAGATCCTTTGCCACAAGCTAAAGGATGACAATTGTCACTCTCTTCAGGCCTAAATTTTACAAGTAGCCATGCAGTGGCTCTCAAATTATTTGTGAAGATCTTGCAAGCAAAGTATTTTCTTTTTGCTAGAAGACAGTTATAGCTTATATCAATCATTGGCGTTCGAATCGGGAGAGGCTCAAGAGCCCTGTGGTACTACTGACAGGCTACATACAAAGCCTGGAACTTGAGCTTTTCCCAATTTCTAAATTAGATCTCCCTATTTTTAACATTATGAGATTAAAAGTTTTGTATTTAAAGTTGTTTCCACTTTCCAATATTTTCCTTGTTTGAACTACTCCCTGACTTTGCTTGAGTTTACGCTGTGTTATCCTGCTTTTTTTGTTCTTTATATTTCACTTGATTGTCAAAATTAAAAAATGTAACAGATCCATTTTCCAAGTTTCAGAAGGTGATCTTCTAAATAAGAAAACATATGTCAGCAGAAATATAATAAACCTATACTCTATAAAATCATATCCTTCAATAAATCTCTAGCCTGAATAAAGAGAACACTCTAATCATCAGAAAGCAAAACCAGTAAGCAAAAAACTGAAGCATTTTCTTACCACTAGCAGTCGTCTTGTTTGGACTCCATGGCTCCATCCCCTCGTAACGGTATATTTTCATTTGTAAGTCAATAAGAGGTCGAGCGTATCTTTTCCTCCTTTTGTTCGAATCAGCTTCTTCATATACATCTCGGTGATGCTTATGCTGAGCAATTGCAAAAGTGTATTTTCCCCGCCACAAATATCTGCAAAATTACGAGTAATATAGTCTCTAAGGAAAAAAACCAAATGCCTTTTGATGCTATAAAATGAAAATGCAAGGGAAACAGTTTATAATAGGCCATAAGGCCTGACCCCTCCCCCGACCCTGCGCATAGGAGGAGCTTTGTGCACGGGTATCCCCTAACCAATACTTCGAGATGTAATTACTTGATGAAAGAAAGGAGAATGAAGATATGAGAAAAATCCTATCAATTTTTGCTTGGATTAAGCAGTATTACACTAGCAATTGCAGTGAACTAGTACATTGTAGAATATATAGTTATGAACCGACTCTAAAATAAATTCAATATTTCAAAGTTCATTTACTCATGGGAAATTAATACAAGTGAGAAGCAGAATTTTAATTTTCCATTCTTGTCATTCATCTCAGATACCGACTTAGTTCACATATGGTTACATAACAGAAGTTTATCTCAAAATGTGCTATGAAACATAGGACCACTTCAAACACACAAGATGAGAAATTAAAAGATAACAAAGAATATTAGGATTAAACAATTAGTGTACCTTTCAAGAATAAGTAATGGATCCACTATTAGCTCCATTTTACCATCAATCCAAATGCTGTATTGTGCCTGAGGAAATAATCGATGTGTCAATATCTTGGGTACTTTCCCATTTCTTCTCGGTTCATCATAGGGTTGTTGCTTTAATAGAATAAGCCGCCAAATACCGACCCATTTTCCACCCTCATTGTCCTCTCTAACTGTAACATTTTCCTTAATGAAGTCGTTAGATGCTTGGTCGACCACCATGAGAAAACAAAAGAATTTTTGAGAACGTGAACTAATATTTGAAGGCTGATGTGGCGTGTCATATCCATCAAAAATGCCAGACGCGACTACAAACCTACACTTATTTACGTATTTAATATCTTTTGCCGCCATTTCTGCACCACCACCATGAATAAAACCACAGTGCACCTAAGAAAATGCAATAAATAAAAATGTAAGATGAGCATGCAAGCATGACAAAGCATTGACATAAAACCAGAACCACAAGCGATGTAATGATGAAAATAGGAAAAGGAAAATAAGCATTGCCTCTCTAACCTACAGTACACGATTTCTTGAAATCACACGGCGCAAACTAACTTAAAAAAAGAGTATAACAAAAAGTTCCACAGTAAGTGTGAGTTGTTTTGTCTGAAAGCTAGAAATAAATGTAATGCAGTCTAAAACTCTCTTCATTAATGGAAAAGAAAATAAAGCTCCATTCAGTAAAAACGGATACTCCATATTAGCTACTAAGCTAAAGAGTCACCTTTTTAAGTATAAACTGACCTATGTAAATTTATAACCTCGCTAAAGAGATAGTTGCCTACATGTTTCTGAATATAACTTCTGGGTTTTAAATTTTCTTTTGTTATAAACATGAGTCCATGACTTCATTTTAACGTAATTAAAATTGCAATCGAGAGATCTAGATAGCAGCTGAAGCGGGTATGATTCAAGCGTATATGTTAAAGAATAATCAACACGCATATACCTTCATAGTGGAATTAAGTTTAAAAGTGTCCTCTCGTTGTGTCCAGCTCTCATGCCCTCCAAATAATGGAGATGATTTAAATGGATTATTAATTGCCTCATTTTTTAGAACATATGATAAATGCTGAACTATTGTGTCAGGAGTTCTTCTCTTTGGAATTACAATCTTCTCCGGGTCATTAGCAAGAGGAATAGAACACCCTAATAAACCAATATTTGCAAAAATCAAAATCATTCATCGTCTCCAAATTGAGGTGTGAAACTCAAATAAGAGCGTACAATATGAACTTACGATGCCCTGGTTTTGATATAAGTCCCATCGTGTCTAACATTGTATTAACTTTGCTGTCTTTGTTACAAATAGCTGTTTATCAAACAAAAATAGAATAGTTAGTTTCAAATGTTTATGAAATCAAAATTTAGGTAGCATCTCATGGCTTACTCCCCCACTTATGATTTGGGGTATAAAATTGAATATATCGATTCACATTTCTACCACCAATACACTGTGCCAAGATTGACTAGATTTCAGCTACAAGTATTTGCATTCTCAAACAACTACTAATATTCTAATTTTCTTTAAAAAAATTATACTCATAAACTCCAAAATTAAAAGTAGGAAACACAACTTAATGCTATAACAGGATGCAATAATTTCGCTGAGGTGAGAATTCTAAAGAAAAATTATTTCATAAAACTTCTTAAGACCAAAAAAGATTTACTTTCCCTGATATTTTTTATTACAAGTATAATGTCACTTACACTCTCCCAATCGGATTTTACCTTTCCTTGAGGGGAGAACTTCGTCTTTAAAAATCAGCCAAGTTGTAACATGGAGATTGTGAAACCCGAAAAATCTTATTCCACTACACGTTCAAGAGACTACAAGTTTCTTCCCGGTCACCTTTATAATGAGTACCCTTAACTATTTATGTCAAACTAACTGTATTCCTATCTAATTTAATATTTCCTTCTGAAAAACAAAAACCATCTAGTTTAATATAACCCAAGTTACTATATATTACAGAAAGGCTAGTACCAAAAACTATTTCGGAAATTACCTGAGAAGAAAGATAATGAAGATTGGCAAGACCAAACATGGAACAACAACGCAACAAGAATAAGCATCATCCATACTATCCCCCCTACCAGAATCAACCTTATAATGCCTTTTTTCCAAATAATCCTCACTGGATAATCATGTGATAATAACCCGGGAGAAAAGAACCCTCTTTCATCATCTGCACATGTAATTCAGTCCATAATATGGGATTCTTTGGTTGCATATAACATAAAAATACGCATTTAGTTGAGTTCCGAGTTCGAAAGTATATTTAGTATAAGTGTATAACATAGTCATTGATTCGTGGTATTCTGTAAAACATGGTATATAGTTTCTAAACTTGGATTAGTTATACTTAACTGATAATGATGTAACAGTGGTGAAAATTATAAATTTTAAAACATAACAAGAACAAGAATTCCAATATAGAATAGTTACTTTCTCAGCAAAATTAGTAAAAATATGTATGTGAAAAATATTAATAAATATTATTTTACATGTCAAAATGTACTTCCTCCATTCCTAATTGACAGCCTATATTTCCAATTTGGCCGCGTTCCGGTATATAGTCGATTTTCCTTAGCTCAAAAAGTGCATTTTTATCAACAAATAAAAAGTTCCTATCGACAATAATATCAAGAATTTATTAGTCATGGGTAATATTATGAAACAACAATAAAAAAAAAAACATTTCTATGTTTACCATATAATACTATATCAGATTCTTTAATCAGTTTAAAAACAAAACAAAACAAAATACACTATCTAGAAAAGGAGTGAGTAATTATGATATATGTATACTTTCCGACATTGATACACAACAGATATTCTACCATTCTTAACGCGAAAAGCCGATTACATATATATATATATATATAACCTTTGAAATGGTGATTTTGATGATGGTTTCTCCGGCTAGCACGTGAGAGGGTACGGTTAAAATCACTTTCCATTTGTCGCAATCATTACAGTGGGTTATTTGCATATAGTTTAAATTGAGGGGTAAATGGGTTTATACTTTAATTTACAGGGATAAAATTGTATAAACTCATAATAGTTATTATCGGTCAGTCAACACCCATCGGTTTCAATTTCAATCAAATTGGTATCTGAATTTTTAATTAGTTATGAATCTATACCATCTAGTTTTTTTCTTAAGAAAGAGACAAATTGAAACTTCCTTATGAAGTTATGAATAATCACACTGTCCAACATTGAAAAAAAAAAAAACTCTTTTATGCTTGACAAATATCTTTGTAATAAACACCTTCAGTGAAATAAAAATCTGCGTTGTAAAAAACTTTGAGATACAAAAACGATATGATTACCGGGTTTGCAGCTAAAGAAATTTATTTCGGGCAACTCAACGGTTTGCTATTGTTAACAAAAGGGAGGTTAAAGGCTAATTTGATTTTGTTTTGCTAATTCGATCTTTGTCTTAGATTTGATTTCATGATATCGTTCCTATTTAATTGTCCATTACGAAACTACGTACAATTTTAACCGGCCAAGAACTTGTATCAAAATTGTCGGAATGAAAATTTTCAAAAATTGACCATATAGTTTAAATGTTAAATTTTATGATTATATTTTTAAAAAAATTATTTCGACAATTTTAATATAAGTTATAAGCCGGTCAAAATTACACGTAATTTCGTAATAAACAATTAAATGGAAACAAATGGAGTATATATTTAGTATTCATGTTATGAGTGTGTGCAATGATTTTTTATGTTTGTAAGTCAAAGTAAGCAGAGTTTCTAGGAAGCAGCGTACCTGACTCAGCATCAGAGTGATTCAGAGGCTGAGCCATTGAATATTGCTACAGTGCATTTCATATTTTAACTGTAGTAATATCCAATGGCTGAGATTCTGAGTCAGTCTGACTCTTAAGTCAGGTACACTGCTTCCGAGTTTCTAACCAACAACATTTTCGTGAACAAGTATATTAATTTTTACATTGCTTATCGAACAACATTCACATTTATAAAATAATGCGGTAAATACATTGGATCTACCAACTTCAGAGGTGTACCATATACCTTGTTGGCCTGTTTAATATAAAAGGAGAGTGCAATTACCCTTTTATTGTTTATTTACTTGGTATGAGCTGTATGATTGTGTAATGTAGCGAGTTGTTTTAATTAAGTTAACAATTGAGTCCCCTTTTGTCCCGTCCAACTATCTGACGAGACAAAAGAAAATTGAATGTTCTAAAGCATTTAATAGTACTCATCCATTATTGCTAGCTTGCATGCATATTTATTGGGTACCGAAACATATTCACCTGAAATTAAATCCGAATAAATTGAATTAGTAGACTGTAGCAGCCCAAACCCTGTAATTATATGCATTAGTTGAAATACTGTATTGAGTATTTGAGTATGGGAGTAGTTTCCAAATCAATCAGATCAATTGAGAAAAATTCAGGAACTCTGCAGTTCACTTTATATTACACTCTCTAGATTTAACCTAAGAACCCAAAGTTATCAATTTTTTAGCTCAACGAATTTAACTTGTATTACTGTTTAAAAAGCACATGGGGATATTTTATCAGTTATTAAGCAAATATCGGAGACAATGATTCTCATGCATCTATATTGGTTAGTTCCTAGTTTTTACTTCATAATTAACTCAAATTGTTCTCGTTGTATTGACAAAATAGACATTGACATTCTTTCTAGTTAAAGTGTTTATTGACCTAATAAGAGTTTATTATTGTGTTGTTGATAAAATACATGTTGTTGGAGTTTCAGTTATAACTGATAAGTGCGACTGAAACATATCAGATTTTGTTGAAGCTAATTCTTCTAATACATATTTCGTATATTTAAATCTTATTTATATAAATTTGATGGGTATGGAATAATGACGTGCTATAAGAAGAAATGTACTCAAAAGTATATTACATAAAAGTCAAATCAAGCCAAAGAAAAATAAGAAAAGAAAGACAATCAATTAAAAGAAAACAAAGTAAAGGAAAAAAAATGTTGATGTTGACTTTGATTAAAAATGATATTGGAAAATATTTCAAGATTGACAATGAACGAAATTGAACATTAAAAAGAAAATATTATTCAGTTATATATTTATTATATGGTTAGAGATTTATGATCGTGTATATATGTGGTCATGTTATAATGTAATGTGTGTGAAAAATACGTCATAGAAAATATAGAGAGACACACATGATCTAAAAAATACAATACTGGTGAGAGAATATGAATGGTGGGATGCCGGCGAGATGCTATTAAATTTGTGAGTAATAGTTGAGAGCTAGGAACAGTGCGAGATAGGCATATACGTGAGGATTCATAGTATTGTAAGTTTTAAGTCAAACATTGTAAAATTTCTTAATATCACATTAATCTGAACAAGGGTTCCGGAAAAGTAGACTCGGTCGAACTCCGTCATCAAATGTCTTGTGTTTATCTTTACGTTTTATTTATTAACTCCGCCAGAAACTTTTAGTTACAACTGAAACTCAGCACTCGGAACTCCGGATAAACGTTTTTTCAATATTCTTATCGGATCAGCGGAGGCCGTAACTTGTACTTAATTCCGTACTTAAAGGAGTTAACAAAGAAAACCCCCTTTTTCGCGCGGTATTATTGTCCATCGGCCAATCAGGTAATTTAGTTTTGTGTATTTTCATGCATTAGTTTCGGTTGTTGGAGACTTGGATTTTAGGATAAATTAACAAAGCATACTACTTTTGAAACTAAATTAACAAAAACATACCCAAAAATTTCTAATTAACAAAAACATACCCTAAAGTTCATACCCTAATTTATATATTTCATACCCTTATTCAAAAAGTTCATACCCTAATTTATATATTTTCATACACTTTGTTGAACCATGAGTTCAATAATTGATTTTGATTATACGTGTGATTATAGATTAATGATTTTACGATTTCTCTATTCGATGACTTAATACTTGACCTTTTAAAAAAGAAAGAATGTATATTTCAGTACTTAAAATGATAGAGCAATTAATAACGAAGTTAACGGTTCGAACGGAAGTCGATACAGAGTCCGAAAAAGTAAATTAGGGCTAACCCACCCATGGGTCTTACCGACACACCCGTGGGACAAGTGGACAGAACAAATAGAATTTTTCTCAGGTACCACCCACCAGTGGGTTATACAGAACCCACCAGTGGGTCAAAGTTCCAGAACCAAGCAAAATTTCACCCACCAATGGGTCAGAAGACACCCACCGGTGGGTCAAAGTGCAAATCACAAAAAACAGTTTTTTAGCTTTTTCAAAAAGTGTCTTTAACCATTGGATAAAACTCTTAACCAGTCAAAACTGTCATGAGAGATCCGATAGACATTTTTGGTCTACAAAAACCCCCAAATAACTCTTATAAACACACCAATCACACACCCGATCTCCATAGAAATTCAATACAAGATCAAAGCAAGAAAATGCTTTATACTACATATTTATCACTTGTATTCATATAAATTTTTGAGTGTAATATTATTATAATCATATAAACACCAAGATATTATTTGTTAGTGAGCGATACACTTTCGATTCAAATTGTAGAGTGAATTACAAACTCATTTGTGAGCGAGTGATCGGGTAGATGCTTAAACGATTGTTGTTTAAAAGTTCTAGGTCTTTTCATTCGGGATACTAATAGAGTGAGTGAAAGCTTAATCGGTCGATTAGCTCATTAGGTTGTAATCTTGGAAAGAAGATTATAGTGAAATACTCGGTAGTGTGAATACCGAGGAGAGAACAAGGCGGGTTTGCCGAACCTCTATATATCGTGGTGTCATCTCTTTCCTACTCTTTACTTTCCGCATCTATATTATTGTTTGTATGAATGATTTAACTTTAATATTGATTATTATTACACAAGTTTATTGATTGCGTAGCTTAATCTCGTTAGTTGGATTGTTAGTTGCGCTTAAGACTTAATTCCTCGAAAAACGTCTAAAACCTTATTCACCCCCTCTAAAATTTAGCCGCTTACGGGCCAACACCCTTATTCCAAAAGTTAATACCCTTATTTCAAAAGTTCATACCTAATTTGTATATTTTCATACCCTTATTCCAAAAATTTATACAGTTATTTCAAAAGTTCATACCCTAATTCGTAGAGTTCACCCTTATTTTCAAAGTTCCTAACTCAATTTACAGAATTCATATACTTATTTACATAATTCATATCCATAATTTTCAACTTCATATACTAATTAATTCACGGAATTCATACACTTATTTTTCAACCTTATACACTAGTTAACAAATTCAACATTTGTCCGTCATTCGATCTCGAACTAACACGTCGTCGTGGGCCTTTCATTTGAAGACCGCATTTTCGTCGGCATCAAGCTTGAGTTTTTGACCTCGCTCAACACCATCGCCGTCCACTCCGACAGATGTCTTTGTTTCAATTTCCACCGAATAGAGAGATTGGAGAGAGAGAGAGGATGAGAGAAAGATCGGAAAGAGTGAGAATGATGAGGAGAGAAAGATTGGAGAGAGGGAGAAAACAAAGGAGAGAGAGATTGGAGAGAGGGAAAAGAAGAAGGAGAAAGAGGGATGGTGAGAGAGATCTCATAAAGAGGAGTTTTTTTTCTTCTAAAATAGCCTACGTGCCACCTTTTAATCATGATTTGGCCTATCTCTTACAAATTTTGCCATTTTGGCCTACTTAAAAGAGCACTTTGAAAGTGCTCTTTTTGATACATGAAAAAATCTTCAAGTTGTTAGCCTATGTGACAACTTAAAAATAACACTTTGAAAGTGCTCTTTATACCAATGCATAAAAATAATACAAAATAAGTCACTCAGACCTATTGTTTTGTTTTATTAAATTCATCAATTGTGTTATTATAGTGATAAATGTTAAATATGAATAATTATTATAAGTGATGGTAAAACTAAGAAGTTAAGAAACAAGGGAAAATGACAATTTAATACATATTTTGAAATTTATTTACAAAACCCCGATTGTTTTGAATTTGATGACTTTTTTTATAAAAAAAAAGTATATATTTTATTAATTTATTTACAAATAAGTACATACATCATTAAAAAATCCAAAAAAATCGGAAATATATTTAAAAATTAAAAAACCAAAATTATAAAAAATATGTGTGATCATGTCTGATCCTGTCTAATCATGTTCAATGTTGTATGTCTAATCATGTTCAATCATGTCTAATCATGTCCAATCTTGTATATCTAATCCTATTTAATCATATCTGATCATGTCCAATAATGTTTAATACTATGTACAATTTTTTTGATTGTTTTTAATATTTTTTTCAATTTTTTTATTTTATTTTATTTTATTTTTGATTTTTTGATTTTTTTGTTGTATATTTTGTTATTTTTTATGACATATGTACCTAATTGTAAATAAGTATATGTAGCTAACTCAAATTGTTTTTAAAATGACATAAAACGTCTCAAAATATTTTTAAAATTACTCATACTGTTTTAAAATAACTTAAACTGTTTTTAAAATAACTCATATTGGTTTTAAATATTTTGCGTTTTTGGATTTTTGTTGATTTAGATTTTTTGGAATTTTTTTTTATAGTTTTTGGGATTTTTTTTAAATTTTATTCTTGTTTTTTCGGGGTTTTCCATTTTTTTAAATATTTTTTGGATATTTTATTTTATTTTATTTTGATTTTATGATTTTGTTTCCCTACTTTATCTTATTTTTATTTAATTTTTTGGATGCAATGTATCAAAATTGCGAATTATATAGTTTTTAATAATTAGATTTGAACTACATAGACTGAAATGATAATTTCCCAAACTATTGGGCAACGCTGAAATTTCAGGAAATATGGAGCGCAATCCAGTGCATCGCGCACACCGCAGGGCTGGACACGTGTCGCACTATAATTATTCGTATCTGAAATGGACAAATGTTTGATTAGTTTCAGTTTTTTGGATCAATTATTAATTAATTTGTAGATAAGGTATCAATCCAAAATTTACCATCTGATTATCGGTGCAATCACTTTTGAATTTCATATTCTTTTTTTAAATTTGTGCATTGTTTCTTGAGAGACTTACAAATAGATACACACCAATCAATTTAATTATAAAAAATCTACATATATGTACTTAATTACAGTTAGCTACATATACTTATTTACAATTAGATATATATGTTATAAAAAGTAACAAAATATATAACAAAAAAATTGAAAAACAAATTTGAAAAAAATTTGAAATATGTACTTTTTTAATTAGTCATTCATCATTCAAAACAATCAAAAAAATTGTACATACTATCAAACATGATTATACATGATTAGATATGATTAAATAAGATTAGACATAAAAGATTGGACATGATTAAACATGATTAGACATACAAGATTTAACATGATTAGACAGGATCGGACATGATCACACATATTTTGTAAAATTTTGGTTTTTTAATTTTTAAATATTTTTTTTGATTTTTTTTGAATTTTTTAATGACATATGTATTTATTTATAAATAAATTCATAAAATATGTACTTTTTTTATAAAAGAGTTATCAAATTTAAAACAATCGTGTTTTTGTAAATAACTTTCAAAATATATATTAAATTATCATTTTTCATTGTTTCTTAACTTTTTAGCTTTACCATCACTTATAATAATTATTCAGATTTAACATCTATACTATTACTTTATGTCAAGAGCCTTTATGAAGCCTTAAAACAAATAATTAATTAAAACTCCTCTAATACTAATACTAATACAGAGTTGGAATAAAAAAAAAACTGATGCACAGTTAAAAAACTGTCTCTCTCTATTTTCTCTCTCTGTATTATCTCTTTTCACTTTGATTTGTAGGGATTTATGAGTCTTATTTCTCAGGTATTTATTTTGTATTTTAATGTTATTTACGTTTTTAAGTTTGTTTATCCTTTTGAAGTTTTAAATTAATTTACATTTAATTCCTACTTTTGAATTAATTAATTCCAATGTCTTATGAATAGGTTGATAATTAAAAATTCAAGATCAAACCAAACACGCGTTACACCACGCATCGCGTGGGCGAGCTGCGCTAATGTATCATTATAACAACACAATTGATGAACTTAATAAAACAAAACAATAGGTCTGAGTTACTTATTTTGTGTTATTTTTATGGATCGATATAGAGAGCACTTCCAAAGTGCTATTTTTAAGTTGTCACATAGGCTAACAAGTTGAAGACCGCACATGAAGAGTGCTCTTTTCATGTATCAAATAGAGCACTTTCAAAGTGCTCTTTTAATTAGGCCAAAATGACAAAATTTGTAATAGATATGCCTAATCAGGAATAAAAGGTGTCACATATACTATTTTAGAAAAAAAACTTCATAAATAGAGAGAAATGATGAGAGATCGAAGAGAAAGATAGATGGAGAGAGAGTGACAGAAGGAGAGATAGATAAGGAAAATATATCAGGAGTGATGAATGTTGTTTTTTATTTTTTTATTAATTATTAATTATTAATGAAATATCAAAAGGAGCTGTTTAGTCGTTCATCATTCATTCTATTTTAAAGTTATGTATTCATTTTATTTTATCTTTGACGATTATGTATCCAGTAACCTTCTTGTCTCCTGAAAAACTGAAAATAGGTCATTTTATTTTTTATATGTACTCAATTACAGGTCACCTTCTTTTAAAAGTAGCATTAACAGTACAATTAAAAAGTTGTTGACGTTCTGGAAACCATTTTTATATCATGTTTTTTTTAATAATTTATATCATGTTGTTATCTACATAAATATACCAATTCATTTTACCAACTAATCATATATATATATATATATATAAAGTAGAGGTGCAGTTGGTACAATACCATAATATTTTTGGTCATTACTATTACCGTACTTAGATCAACTGCACCAATTTCGTCTGTAAAACACATTGTTTCCCTGTAACTTTTACAAAAAAAGGGAAACAATATTCCAATTGTTGCACATAAATTAGTACTTGTATATTAAATCTTTAATCCCCTTTACCAATATTCCAATTATTGCACATAAATTAGTACTTGTATATATATTGCTGCTTCTTGTTACTTTTGTTTTAAGTTTTACTGTGAAGTTGATATATATGATGGTCATTCTTTTTCTTTTTTCTCCAGATATGGTACATACATAATTCATTGTTAATTTTTTTTTTGGTTTGTTTCATTTTAAATTTTAAAAGTTATTGCCGAAAATGGTAACATGTTGTAACTAAGTCAGGAGCAAAATTCATTTGAATAAACAATGGATATAAATTCATTTTCATCAAAAGCAAAAATGGAGTGATAAAGGTTGACAGAATAGAATAAAATATATTGTTAGCCATGATAGGTATGTTTACTCTAATAAATATGTGTAATTGTATGATTATATGTTTTGAGAAAAAATAAAAATTGTTATATATTTTAGTAATATGTTTTGGGCATTGCCCCGCCAACTCCCCGGTCACCACCTAAATTTATGTCATGGCCCCCATAGTTTTAAGACAATATATGTATAAAATGCCCAAAGTTTTGTTTTACATTCAACACGGGCCACTTAGTTTTAATTCTAATAGTAATTATCAAAGTTTGTAAAATGCTTTATACTCGGTTCCTAAAATTTAAGAAAAAATGATACGCTTGATTTTCTCCCATTTCCATAAAATTAAAATATTAAAAACATCGGCAACTTTGATTTTTTTTTGCCAATTTTATAATTTTTTTGTTATAATATATCTATATTAATGATTTTGGAATAAGACAAAGATAACTTTGATTAACAAATTATAAAGAAAGTTAAAAAAACACTTTGCTTCAAAATTGATGTTTAACAAGATTATCAAATCAAAATAAATATTGACATAGGTCATATTTAAAAAATAAAATAAAGTACGACTTAGATGAGAAGTAAATAGTATCTTAAAATCTTCCATGTTATTATATACTTATATATTACTGTTAACGTATGCAAACAACTTAAATGTCTATAAACACCGTTCTCAAAGATGAATAATAGTTTAAAAACATGACGTATTGGATAAGTTTTTGAAAAATTAAGGGTCAAGTTGAAATATGTAAAATACCAGACTAAATTCAATCAAAGACCGCACGAAAACTTGACAAACATAGAATTGTATTTCCAAACTTTGTAATATCTTATTCCGGAAAAATAAAAAGGAGCACAATTATTATCCCGCTCATTGAACGGGCCACCATGCTAGTGGTAATAAAAACAATCGACATGTGCAACAGTATAGTTTAAGGTTACAGGCAAATTTACAGCTGTGAATGAATATTAAAAAGGTTTAGTCATGATCAATGATGGCTAACCATGTGTTTTGTGCTTTATTTTAGATTGGTATATTCTTTCAAACTAATCTGATTTGTTTTGCCTATAAAAGTAGTTGCTGCAATAGTAATTGGCTTATATCTTTGTCCCTGTCCTTTCAGAAAGGCATAATTTTGAGGTAGATATCTAGCTAGTGAAGAGAAGCACCACCGCGCAGCAGCAGGTCAATATGGTAGACATCAATGAGTTGGTAAGCACACCATTTCCTCACGTTTCTTAGGACTTTGAGATTCTCAGCGATATATAATTGTGCCTTCATTTACAAATCAATTGATGTAATAAATTTTAGAACAACTTTCTTATTTTAAAAATCATCTTAGATAAGTAATAATCATTAGTTCTCATCAGTGGATTGCTGGACCAGGCTTCATACTAGCTAGAACAACATTAAAGATAATTACTAATTTACTATCCTCTATCTTAAAGAGGTAGACCCTTTGTAGCTAACTGAAAAGGAGCAGCCATTGAAATCCGTTTTTTATGCCAAACAGTGCTAAAATTCTTCTTCCAGAAAACATGATGTATGAACTAAAAACGAGCATTGTATATATATAATCACTGTCCATCTCCTTAGGGGCAGCAGCTATCTCCTATTAATAGAAAATCTCATCGAATTTAATTTTTTTTTGTGAAGTTAAAGGTATTGCAGATTGCACATTTGCACCCCACATGCATAAATGAATAACTATGTCTATGCGAACTCCAGCCTCGCTCCTCTTCAAAACTTCTAGACTGCTGTTTATAACAAAAATAACCGCTCGCTCCATCACCGTTAAATAAAATGCATGATATGATATTACTCCTATAGATTCTTATGGGAAAACAACTTATATTGAGTAGAGGGAATATATATAAATCTGACTCTGGATTTGGATAATGAATCTCTTGACTGCAATTATGGATTATATTAAGTTTTAATAATATCATGTTTAAGTTAAGACGGCTTATTGATCAGAGTCACCGCATTTATTGATCACATAAAATGCTCTTACAGTTGCCACAATTATCTAGAAAGTCAAGGATTTATCCTTCTATGGGAGTCTCGTGTTACTTTCGACCAGTGTTTTAAATAGCGTTATCGCTATCGTAGCGTTTTTTCGAGAGAAACGCTAAAAGCGCTAATAGCGTTGCTATATAGCGCTTTGCGGTGTATTTTTTTTTGCCTAAATATGCACTAAACTTTAGAATATATAACAAAAAAAAAATGTATAGTTATATTAGATAGTAATAAAAAAAAATCAAAAAAAAAAATTGTTATTGGTGAGTTTCGAACCTGGGTCTGCTGGAAATCACAGCACTGTCTTAACCATCTGAACTACAGACACTTTTATGAATATTGCACAACATATATTTATTATTTAGATCCGCTGTTTTTTTTTTAACTCGCTATTTACGCTTTTGGTCCAGAATTTCGCGCTTTTTGCGCTTTTGGTCCCCTATAGCGCGATTTTAGCGCAATTCCACCCAAAATCGTGATTTTTCGTTGCGTTTTTTACCAAAAAAGCGCTATTTCGCGCTATGTAGCACGAATTTTAAAACAGAGCTTTCGACAACAAGATTGAAAGGAACACAAAGTTCAATGATCATATTAATTTCAAAACTATTGTATTATTGTTGGTATAGCACCAACGAGACACATGCATTTTAAAGGCTGTTGTATTATTGTTGTTGGTGTAGCTGCAACGAGACGCATATATGGAAAACGAAAGAAACCAGCCTTACTCCCTCAGTTACATGCTAGGTCATCTCTCTGTTCGTAGTTTTCCCCCCTGCATCTACAGGGTCCCTGATAGTCTGCGCAGAGCGAGCCTTCAGTCTTTCACCCCTCGTTTGGTCTCAATCGGCCCTTTTCACCACGGCAGCCCTCACCTCAAACCCATGGAAGATCTTAAGCTCAGATACTACCGAAACTTTCTCAACAGGGACTCTCGTAGTGACTTTAAAGGAGAGCACATCCCTAACTACTTGGGGGAGAGGGAGGAAGTGATCCGCAACCATTACCAAGAAAATATTGACTTCAACAGCGAGGCATTTCGTCGGATGATCCTGTTAGACGCAGTATTTATCATCGAACTCCTCCTCAAGAAAGAAGCAGGAGACCCAATGTTTGAGAACCGCTGGTGGTTCTCTGACTTGCTCAACGATATGCTCCTAATCGAAAACCAAATTCCCCTTTTTATTGTCAAAGACATCTACTACAATTTCTACCTTCTGGACGACCCGACTGACTTTTCCTATCTGGTTCGTAATTTCTTCAAAAACGTAAAGGATGTACCTTACAACCTTCCCTTGGACCCATCTGACTATGATGCGAAATGGGGACAAAGACACTTTGTTGAATTTCTGCTGGCAGCCCATTCTGCCATCGAAGAACCCATAGCCGCAACCCCTGTAAACCCCATACCCTTGAACCCTGAAAACCTCGTGACGTTGGACCCTGAGAACCCCATACCCTTGAACCCTGAAACCCTCCCACCGTCAAACCTTGTACCATCACTTCCTTGGAAGTTTGATGCCTCTACATCGTCAAAGCTTTTTGAGTGCGGAGTCAAATTTCAGAGGGGTCCCGGTATCGCGCATGTTGACATCAAATTCCAAGCAAGAGTGGGGATCTTAACGATCCCGCAACTAAAAGTGAATGAGTGGACTGAAACCATGTTCCGAAACTTCGTGGCTTTCGAACAGTGTCATCACGTGGTTCCTAGATACGCTAGTGATTACCTAATCTTCATGAATGGCTTAATAGACACACCGGGAGATGTGAAAATACTCACGGATGCAGCCATTATACAGGATGATCTCCAAAATCCCGAAAAGGTAACCGATATGTTCAACTCTCTCCACAATGAGGTGATCACCGATGGGAGAGACTACCTATTTATTGAACAATCCCGTATCTTAAACGATTACAGGAGAGATTTGTCGCATAGGTTAAAGGCATGGTGGTATAAGTCGAAGCTCAGTCTAAAACGTGACTATTTCAATTCCCCTTGGTCCTCCATTTCACTCTTTGCTGCCTCGATTCTCGTGGGATTAACTGTTATCCAAACTGTATGTTCCATTTATCAGGCCAAGGGAATAACAATGTAGTACAATGATATTCCTCTCGAGGCTGAAACAACTTCTAGCCCTTATCACATGGAACATATGTTTTTTTTTTTTAAGATTAAACGAAGTGTGTATTGATAAGTGAATATGTACAATACTCGAACAAAACGATTACAAGAAATTACATTACATGATAAGCTATGAAGTCTAATCGCCAACATAGTTCGGGCTAAGCTTCCAATGTCTACTAATAAACATATTTCTTCTATTGTTAGTAAAATTACTTAACTTTTTCATTCTATTAATAACATAAAACTCAAAAAATTCTAAAAACTTGTCTGGGACTAGACGTCATTCTTTCGTTAATTCTATCATTGCGTTCCCGCCACAAATTATATGCCGTCGATGCGAGTAAACACTTTCCTAATGTAGCGGAGGCCGATTTTTCTTTGAAAACTTCACTAGACCAATTAACTCACTCGTTCCAACTCACACACGAGCCCATAAATCCAGATTTTGAACAACTGATAGTCCACACTCTTCTAGAAAACTCGCATTGAAAAAATAAATGGTTTACACTTTCCGCATTTTTTAAACAAAGCGGACATCTATTAATTCTAACAAACCCCATTTTTTGAAGGCGATCAAAAGTTGAAAGTTTATTCAAAACGGCTAACCAAAGTATGAAGTTACATTTTGGAGGGGAGATTTTTGCCCACACCACGTGGTGCCAAGAGACCGCATCGCTTTTTTTGCGTATAAAATCTCATGCGGACTTAACGGAATAAGCATAGGTAGGATCTGGTTTCCAGAAAACTTTTGGAGCTGGAGACGGAAGCGGGACAAAAAGGGTAGAAATATTATTCATTAAAGGTTTGCACCAAAGTTTTGTTGAACATTACTAGAGAAAACATAAGCAGTGGGGACGGGAATCACTCTACACACACACATCACACTCACACAGACCACACAAACGCCCATAATTTTTTGTTTTAGCAATTCCCGAATATGTAAAATGTTCCGCCAAGACCAAGAACATTGAGAAGGAACCGGGATTGTCCAAATGTCACATCCTCGAATTAGATGAATTACGACCCAACATTTCCAAATAGAGGAGTGAGTAGGGTCAATAAGGAACCAAATATGTTTTTCCATGAATGCTCTATTCCAATCTTTTATGCGTTTTATCCCCAAACCACCTTCCGAAGTTGGACACGTCACCTTAGCCCACACTACCTTAGCCTTGTGTGTATTCAAGTCGGTCCCCGACCAAAGAAAGTTACGGAGTATACTTTCTATAGAATTAACCACTTTTGCAGGGAGAATAAATTGAGAGCTCCAATAGGATTGAATAGTTAATAAAACGGATTGTAAAAGTTGAGGTCGGCCTGCAAAAACGAGGAATTGTCCGGTCCACGAAATCACTCTATTTGTGATACGATCAACAAGAACCGCACAATCTCCAGATTTTAACCTAGAGGAAATTAGAGGAACCCCAAGATACTTGATAGGAAAAGACCCAATGTTAAAACCCACTAAACTCGAAATTTCCATACCCATAGTTTCCTCCACACCGGCAATGAATAGTTCACTCTTCTCGTAATTTGGGACCAAACCGGAGAAGCTATCGAAATCTTTTAATGCCGATACTAGTGTTGAGGCCGAAGATAAGTCACCATTCGAGAAGAGAAAAAGATCGTCGGCGAAGCAAATGTGGACTAACTTAAGCTTCTTACATCTCCAATAAAAACCGAAATCGGGAGAGGAGGTGAGAGTAACAAGGATAGAAGATAGGACATTCATACAAAGTACGAATAAATACGATGAGATAGGGTCGCCTTGCCTCAACCCTTTAGCCCCTTTAAAATAACCCTCTAAACTTCCGTTTAAGAATACATAATATGTAGTTGAAGTCACGCATTCTTTAACCCACCTAATAAATTTTAACGGAAAACCCATTACATTAAGGACATCCCAAACAAACACCCAACGAACGGAATCCTACGCCGTCATAATATCAACTTTAAGTGTCATTCGAGTAGACCCCCCTTGAAGGTGATAACCGTGTAAGAGTTCTTGTGCTAAGAAAATATTATCACTTATCTTTCTACCTTGAATAAAATCTGATTGATTATCATCGACCATATCTTGGAGAATCCGTTTTAGCCTATTGGCTAAAATTTTCAAAATGCATTTATATATTGTATTGCAACAAGAAATGGGACGATAATCTTTTAACATAGACGGATTAGGGCGTTTAGGAACAAGTGCGATTATGGTAGCATTTGCTTGTTTAAGAAGAGAGCCGGACCGAAAAAACTCTTTGATAGCCTCTTTAACGTCATTTCCCACAATATGCCAAGTAGATCGAAAAAAACATGGCGTTAAAACCATCGGGACCCGGGGCCTTGTTAGAATGTAAACCGAGCACACAATCTAGTATTTCTTTTTCGGTTACAATTTTGATAGAGTTTCGGACAGGCGTTCTGAAATTTTGGTACAAGTAATGAGTTTCAATGTTTCTTGTCCCGGATAAGGTGTAGAGGAACGCCGACCAAGTAATGAGGTAAAATAGTATACGACGCCCTTTTTAACCCCCAGATAATCGAAAATCGTATTATCCTCATCAATCTTGACAGAAGAAATGCGATTTCGGTTGTTTCTTTTATTAACACAATGGTGAAAATAAGCGGTGTTGTAGTCCCCCACCTTTAACCATTGTATTCGAATTTTTTGACGTTTTTCACTTTCTTCATTAACAAGAAGTAATTTAAGATTTTCTTTGGCTAAATTGATAGACACAAGAATATCGTCGGGTCCCCCTGAATCCAAACTCTCCTGCAGATTACCAAGATAAGTTCGAGCCTCGTCGACTTTGGCTTTAATTTCTTTACGTTTTCTAGCAGCCAATGATTTAAGTGCTTGTTTAACCAAATATAATTTTTTGTAGACCACAAACATTTTAGACCCTTCAAAAGAATTGCTCCATGCCTCGGCGACGGTGGGTAGATATTCGTCGAATTTAATCCAAGAATTAAAAAACTTAAACGGCTTCGGTGAACTTGCCCCATGCATCCCGAAATGCACCACCATAGGAGTATGATCCGAAATACCATAAGGGAGAAAATCCGCATCGGAGTTTCGAAATTCATTTAGTCGCCCCTCATTCACCAAAACTCTATCTATTTTCCTTTGAATTAAATTCCCCAAATTATTATTAAGTCAAGAATAGAAAATGTCCTTGAATCTGAGATCATCCTATCCCACACTGTTAATACAAACCGGAAATTCATCGTACGTCGACCCCCAAATATTTCGTCCCCCTTTGTTGTCGTTAGGGAACCGAAGAGCATTAAAATCCCCCAAAACCATCCAGGAAATCGTGCTCAAAATATTTTTGTTACTAGTCAAATAATTCTACAAAATACTTCTATCATCCACCAAGCTACAACCATATACAAAATTGATATTAGCGTGAACCGAATCATCAACAGCGGACAAGTAGCAAGACATACATTGATTATTTTTTGACAAAACAGTGAGATTCCACACGTTTGGATCCCACCCAACAAGCACTCGGCCATTTGGAGACAAGTCAAAATTATCCACAAACCTCCAAGTAGGAGCTATAGAATTACATATTCTATCCTTATTTTCAACTGAAATTTTAGTTTCCAGTAACCCAATACAAGTAATCTTATTTTCATCAATTAAACTACTAACCTCCCTTTGTTTTTCAGGGCCATTGAGACTACGAATGTTCCAACAAGCTATCTTAATCATAACGAGATTGGGAGGAACGCTTACTTGGGGTGATTTTTCGCTTACTTTTCCTCCTTGTATGGGGAGAACTTTTCATAGCCACTTTTTTCGGGACAAATATGTCTACATTCGGCTCACTGAACACTACTAGGTCGCGACACTCAGTGACTGGAGTTTCGCAATTCGTAGCATCGACAAGGATACTATCAATGTCCAACCTGATCACTTCGCACTCTTCTGCTAGAGCACTAAATCTATTTTTCAAAGTTATCGGTATAGTGTCCACAAGACTCGTCAAGGAAATCAATGAGGTGTCGAGGAACTCAAAAACAGGGGTGAAAGGACCTGGGGGTATAAGGGGTTGGATAATCGCATTAAGTGTTGTCGAGGGGAGTGGCGGGATGTCAATAAAAATAGTAGGTTTATGAGAAGGGTTTTGGGTTGTGTTGTTTGGCAGAACATTTTTTGGAGAAAGAGTTTTGGGTTGGCGATGAGTGGAGGATATTAAGGTGAATCCGTCTTCGGTTGTCTTAGGAGATGAGTGTTTGGTACTACGGGAGTGTTGTCTAGGGGATGGTTTTGAAAGTGATGGTACACCTAATTGTGTTATCGAGGCTTTGGCCAATAAAGTGGGTTGGGGACTAAGATGGGTTTCCATTGCCGCATTAACAATGACTTACTTGGAACGCCAATCATAGTAAACAAAAACCTCAAAATTTTCACCAAACTCCGTCTCAACCCAAAAAGAGTTGGGAAATTCAGCGTTAACCTTCATATCCATGCAAACTCAAGCAATTTCGTTTTTTAGCGGAGGCGGTTATTTCATCAGTGTAGAGTGGCTTTCCCACCCTACTTGTAATTCGACTCAAACCCGCGACGGACCAATAGACTGAAGGAATATTAAAAACTTACACCAAAGCGGAATAGAACGAAAATCATCTTTAGACAAATCAGCCATCCTCGTCCATTTTTTAAGAAAAATGGTCAAGTCTGCCATAACCCACGGACCCCGTCCAAGTACCCGATCACAAGCATCTGAATCCTTGAAAGTGAAAAGAAACATACCTTCCCCTACAGATGAGGTGTCAACAAGACCAAGACGAGCCCATAGCCGGAAAGTCCTACTGTGCACTGCCGAGGAAGAAAGTCGATCCCCCACGAAGAAACCGACTAAGGAGTCCTTCCATTTTTCCTCACTATCGGTGGACGTTCCTAAGGGGAGCTTAACCATACCATCGTTCGAAGTTGGCTCAACAAATTGTAACGAGAGGCGCGGGTTATTTTTCTTGACTATCAAAGACCACATGGAAGATTTAGGACCGGACGACTTATTGCGTTTAAAATTTTGATTTTTTTGGAATTGAGGGGGAGGATTGTCGAAAGAAGGAGCTGAGTTAGGGTTAGGCGAGCAAGTGGAGGCGGCATGGGCTTTGGAGAATGATGAAGAGGAGGTGTGGATCAGGGTTGAGATTGGTGGTTGGGTCGGTTTGGATGGTGACACATGAGAGGAGTGGTTGTTGTTGTGTGGTTTAAGGGGAGTATGTGTGGGAGTGGGCACAGAAGCTACTTTTACTGGGTCACAAATGGAAGTAGCATTGGTAGGCTTTTGTTGGGCAGAAGAGTTAAAATTTGAATTCTTAAAGTACGAGACAAGGGCTAGAGAGGTAGACGATACGGTTCCCAAGGGTGGAAAATCGGAGTCTGAGCAAAGAAGCCACTTCACCAATTCCGGCTACAGCTTTGATGCGGTCCAGCCACTCCTCGACTCCGGTTAGTGACAATTCGCGTCGAGCGATATGGGAACCCGAGCTCGTGTTCTCTTCTTCGACAAGCAAGTCGTCATCGCCATCCAAGCTTCATTTCCAAGCCAAATACTCTTCTACCTTTGCGATAAGGGCTGGATCCATCTCATGTTTACCCTTACTATCTTGTTTCTTACCCCCGATGACACTTGGATGTCCGTAACGGTAGAGGGTTTTGGCGTGGGTCAAACCGTCCGGGTTGCGGGAATCTACTCCCCAACGCCCGTAATCATCCATCTTATTCCAAACTGCCAGATTCTCGGCAAGCACTAAGGATTCGAGGTCTTTGAACATCTCCTTGTTAGTAGCGTAGAGTTTGAAAGGGAGGTTTTTTACCGGTGGCTCGTTGGAGGGAGTGTCGTATTTTGGTATGTGGAGCTTCTTATTGGAAAACATGTTGCGTGAGGGTGGTAGAGGACTAGGGGTGAAAGCAAAGGACAGCTAATCTAGCAGAGAAGGGCGGATTGAGGGGTTTGGGAAACTCTCTCTCTCATTTTTTATTTTTTTTTTCAATCCGTTGTTAGTTACATGGAACATATATATGTTAGCTTCAAACTACTTCTCCGTCTCTTTATTGCATAACTTTCTTACGGGGCCTTAGTGATTTCATCTCTATCAAACAATAATTTGTTTTGGTCAATGATTTGAATGAATTTGAATTTGGAAGAAAACAGTTAATTCGTGGAGATCCCAAGTTTATTATAGATAATTAAAGACCCATCATACTTATTTTGACTTTTCCAATCAAGTTGTAATTTCATCCTGTTTCAATTATGACCACTATTGTATTGAACCTTAACTGTATAGGTCTGGTAGGGTTTCCGGTAGGGATGAAATTTTTTTACCGATTTATAACAACCGATCGATTTTTAAACCGAATCAAATAAGTTTGTATCGAAAGTTAGGTATACCGACTTTTCGGTACGGTACAACCGAACCAAACTTTAAAAGTCGGTTCGGTTTCGGTATCCATTTCGTATGTTTGGTACAATACCGAACCGAAGCAAACATTAAAATTATAAAATATATAGAAATGTACACATAGTTATAACTTACAAATAAATAAATTGTCTTATAGTTTATTTTAATTTTTTTTACAACTTACTTTCGTGTTTCTCCATTTTCTTTTCTAATATTTTAAAAGAATTCTTATTTTATAAGTGTTTACTATTTTAATCAAATTCACAATAAATGTACCAAATATAAGAATAGTTGTACACATTTTATTTTTTACAAACTTTTTTGCTATTTTATTGTTATCAAGAATTATCTTTTAATAATAATAATGTTTCGGTATAAAACAGAAAACCGAACCGTACCAACCGAAAAAGTCGGTATACCGAACTTTCGGTATACCGACTTTTTCGGTTCGGTTATGGTATAATTTTTTTCAAACCAAACAAGTTCGGTTCGGTATTGGTATATGATTAAAAAAGTCGGTATCGTACCGAAGCCAACCCTATTTTCCCCTCACATCTCTGTGAAATGAAAAACATAACAGCCAAAGCGATATTAATCTTAATTAATTAAGAGAAAAAATATACCATGGAAGGAAGTACAATGTCTAAAAAAAATGCTACTTAATTTTGTGTAATGATGTTTATTAAAACCTTTACTATTTGACTAAAGAAGAGCCTTAGAACTTAAAAGTAACATTGCAAAAAATAGAAAGAAAGAAATAGTAAGCAACCAGAAGCTAATTTCCAAACATAATATTCATCCTTTAACTCCGGCAATTTTGTCATCCAAATCTTATACCCCTATTTTCTATCCCTTCCGTGCCCCCTTGCTTATTTTTACTCAAAATTTAAATTTTCACAACTTATACCGCAACTTTATAAACTTTTATATTATATTGTATTCAAATTTTAAAACATTTGAACATAATATTGTTTTAAATAATTTTTTTAATATTCAATGTTTAATTTAGACTAATTTATACATTTATTTCAAAACAAATTTTGTGCGAATTTTCTTTAAAAAATAATTGTTGGAATGTATTGATACATGTATTATAGTGATTGTACAATATTTTTCAAGTTTTTTTTAAAAAAATTTTGAATAAAATAAGCAAGTGAACACGAAAAAAATAGATAAATGGGGTAAAAGATTTGGACTCTTATCATT
This sequence comes from Primula vulgaris, assembly GCA_963920805.1. Taxonomy (NCBI): domain Eukaryota; kingdom Viridiplantae; phylum Streptophyta; class Magnoliopsida; order Ericales; family Primulaceae; genus Primula; species Primula vulgaris. Next base: position 44,890,088 of record OY987212.1, on the reverse strand, counting down.
GGCGTATGACAAGTCCAATATGGAAAGTATTTAATCTGTAGTTAGACTTTCCTATCTAGTTCGGTAAGAAATTATAACCATATAGGAGTATAATGACTTTTCAAGTATGTTAGGGCAAATATTTCTTGTACCCGCATTTTTTACTTTCGGATTTTGTCATTTCACTTTTTGCAAAGGTTACTATTTAATTTATTTGAAATTTTTTGTTTAAACTGCGTATGACAATGAGGATCTCACCGCGAAACAACGTGGCTGTTTATCACTATTTCCCAAGGGAAATTGTTTGTTCCCAATCATGACAGGTTTGGGATGATTCGTAACTTGCGTAGTCTACTTTATTACCCATTAACAGAAAAAGTACTCCCAAGGCAAACCATTTAATTCATTTTGGTTCCAAAAAACAAATCTTCGTTTCCTTCTTTCCTATAGTAGGGAGTATTCAGATCTCCTTGGTCTCATCTTGAGAAAAGACCTAGTGTGTGTTTGGAAATCCGGAATATGTCTCATATTCACAATCATGGCGGGAGTTACTTTTCCCATCCGTTTTCCGGATTCCAAACACACCATTTGCATGATTGTGGATATATATAAGACAGTAGTTCTTATGCATTATCACGAATTACTGCTAATACACATTTGATTCAATTATGTAATAAGGAGCACTATTATAGACTCATTTCTCAGCGAATTGCATGCATTATAGTCTATACTACTACTGTGAGGAACACTTTTTTTTTTCTAATTAATGATAACAAAACTTTAATCTAAATTAATAAAAAAATAGAGTTGTAATAAAAGTTGGATACGAATAAACATACTTCATAGTGAAATACATATCTTTATTTCAAACCAGAAAGTGAAAACTTTATTTGAAAATTATTTTACAAGTGTTTCTTACATGAACAAGTAAAAAAAAACTTAATGACCCCGCTCCTTGACCCCTGCTAGATTTGCTTCGTCACTACCGATATCTGAAACGAAATAATATAAGCAACGGGATGAGTATTTCCTTGAAAATACTCAGTAGGACTACTAACTTAAAGAAACTATAATAAAGTATAACATGTGAGTACAAACCGTAACTACATACAACTTCCTGCAAAAAAGATGGTTAGGCAAATAACGAGAAAAATATATATTCAATATGATGCATGTTCATAATTATTTTCCAATAATGCATTAGTGTCATGTCCTTGAGCCCAAGTTGGTTGTGTAAGGTCTATCCCATTACACATGGTACCAAAAGTCACGCCCCACTCTAGGCGGACCAAACATCGCGAAAAAGGTCATACCTCACTCTAGGTAGACATGTCACACCCCACTCCAGGTGGACATAGTCGCAGAAAAGTCATACCCCACCCTAGGTAGACAAGTCGTACCTCATCACGGGTGGAAAAACCTCTCCCAAACCGGGAGGATCAATGCTGTTGAACATAGAGTTCAATAATGATTTTGATTATTACTTTGATTATGCGTTTAATGATTTTACGATTTCGATGATATAATGCTTGTCTTGTCCAAAAATAGAAAACGTATATTTCAGGTCGTTAAATGATAGAGCATTCGATAACGAAGCCATAGGTTCAAGCGGAACCAAAATCGGAGCTAAAACGAAGGAGTTATGAGCATTCGAAGATTTACGGGACCAGGATTACAGTCGACCGATCGACTGGACAAAAACGACCGATCGTTTTTGATCCAATTTCTTCCAGTGAGTCCAGTATAAAAACGACCGATCGTTTTCAGAAAACGACCGATCGTCTGTCTGAAAACGACCGATCGTCTGTAGAAAACGACCGATCGTTTTCTGCAGTTTTCGAAAACAGCTTTTCAGCAATTTCTGGAAAATAGCTGTTAAAACCTTTCAACGGTCATAACCCAGAAAAACAGACTTTGCTGTTATATAAACCAGCCCAATCATCTCTCCAAAGTCACCAATTACACTATCAATCAATCCTTCAACCTCTCTCATATACAAAAACCCAAAATCACCATTTTGGTGAAATACTTCGGAAAGAGAGAAATTGAAGATAAAGAGATACAAGCTCCAACAAAGATCAAACATCATCGAAACCACATATTAGCTTATTTTAGAAGCAATCGATTGTGGGTGTTGTTTCAATTTTCGATAAAATTGTAACGAGTATTTTATAAACTCATTTTTGTGAGCGAGTGATCGGGTAGAGGCTTTGTAAGCAAGTGAAGCTTAAAAGCTCTAGGTCTTTTCATTTCGGGACACTCATAAAGTGAGGGGGAGCTTAATCGGTTGATTAGCTCATTAGGATTGTAATATCCGGGAAAAGAATTTTTAGTGAAATACTCGGTAGTACCGAGGAGAGGACGTAGGCGCGTTTTGCCGAACCTCTATAAATCACGGTGTCATCTTCTTCCCTTAAACTTTTATTTTACGCAAATATTTATTCTTGCTTGCTTGCGTTTGAATTTATTAACGATTATTAACGCTTAAGCTTAGAATTGCGTAAGTTGGGGTGTTAGTTGCACTTAGGTTTTAATTAGGCGAAAATCGCCATAAAACTTATTCACCCCCCCTCTAAGGTTTAGCCGCACACGGGCCAACAATTGGTATCAGAGCCGAGGCTCTTGCATATAGGAATCTAACGATTCTAGAGTTAAGATCCCGATGGCTAATATACTTAATTTCGCATCCGGCATAGCCTCATCACCCAATACACCTCCATATTTTGATGGACTAAATTTTTCATATTGGAAGGATAGGATGAGTATGTTCTTACAAAGCTATAATGTTAAACTTTGGATGACCATTAAGGTAGGATATACCGCACCTACATCCGAGAATAGCGAGAACCCAATCCCCGTAGAGGACTTAGATAGCGCTCAACTAGAAGCCTACTCTACAAACGCCAAAGCGATGTATGCTATTGTTTGTGCCGTTTCTCCTAACGAGTACAACAAAATTTCCGCTTGTAAAACTGCTAAGGGTATGTGGGATAAGCTAGTAGTAATGCATGAAGGGACTAACCAAGTTAAGGAGTGCAAACTCCAAATTTTAGTTCATGACTACGAGCTTTTTAAAATGAGCGAGGGTGAAACTATTTCCGATATGCTTGCTAGATTTACTACTATTACTAACGGATTAACATCTCTTGGTAAGCATTTATCTTGTAAGGAAATGGTCTCAAAGGTGATTCGGAGCTTACCGAAGGAATGGGAACCAAAGGTCACCGCAATTCAAGAGGCGCACGACATGAACACATACTCTCTTGATGCATTGACGGGTTCACTCATTACTCACGAGATCACCCTCAATAGTCACAAGCCAATCTCGAAAAAGAGGGAGATAGCTTTCAAAGGAACGACTTGTGACGAAAGCAATGAGCTATCCAAGGACGACGAAAATTCAATGGAAATCATTCGAATCGTCAAGGAAGTCCTAAAGCTAAAGGACCAACGCAAACACAAAGGTAAATCGTCAAATAATTCAATTTATTCTAACGATTTTGTTTGCTATACATGTGGCAAGGAAGGACACATGGCGAGAGATTGCGTCATGAATCGCAAGAGCAAAAGCAAGAAGAAGATATCCGCTTCAAGCTCTAGCGATAGCTCCGACCAAGATGAAGTCGCGCATCTTGGTTGCTATATGGCCATGGAAGACAACAATGAGCCTAACCAATCGTCTTCAAGCGAAAGTGACCACTCAAGCGAAAGTGACAACGATGAGGTAAAAGCTTTATCTCATGATGAATTAATGCATATGTGTGGAATTTATTCCGAAAAAGTTCCTAAGCTTGTAGAAAAGGTCAAATCTCTTAAAAAGATAAATTCTTCTCTCAATGAAGAAATAAGATCTTTAAAAAGAGATAAAAATGAAAATGAGTCTATTCCGAAATCGTCATTTTCCTTAAGTGATATAGATGACGAAAAGGAAGACTTAAAAGATAAAAACAATGATCTCATTATTAAAAACGAGTCTTTACAAACCGAGATCAATTTTCTTAAAAATGAGATGTCTAGACTTGCTAAAACTCTTTCAAAACCATCTTCTTTAGATTGCGATTTATTAGAAAATTTTGAAGAGTTAAAAGATGCTTTCGATAAAGTTAAAAGCAAAAACAAGGTTTTAAGTTCTCATGCTTTTAACTTAAATGACAAGGTCAAGGTTTTAGAAACCGAGAATGAATCGTTGAAAACTAAAAACAACGATCTTGTCATTTCCATTGAAAAACTTAATTTAACAATTTCAAAGTTTTCTAAAGGTAAAACCGTTTTAGATAACCTTTTGAGTTGTCAAAAAGATTTCAATGATAAGAGCGGTATAGGTTTTGATTGCATTGGCTCTACTTCTAACAAACCCCGCTTCGTTAAAGCCTCTAATATTTCAAAAACTCATATTCCACCTAAACAAGAGGTTGTTTTTCCTAAAAGGAGCACTTCCAAGATTTTTCAAAAATCTTTTAATGATAGGAAAGGTGTAGGTTTTCAAACCAAATCGGATGCTCCGAAAAACCTTTCCAAAACTACGTATAACTATCGTTATACTAAAAAGTCTAAGCATTGTGTGCATTGTAGTAGAAATGAGCATATTTCTTCTAGATGCCCTTATCGTTTCCATGTTAGTAGAAGCGATTTGAAATGGGTAGTAAAGACCCGAGCCACTAACAATGTCGGACCCAAAAGAAATTGGGTACCAAAGGACAAAATTTGTGTTGTAGGTATCTCCATCCAAAAGGAGAAAATCCACAAATGGTTGGCAACGCCGACAAAAGCCGTGGAAGTCAAGAAGATCGACTCCACCATCAAGGATGAAGTGCCGTTAATCAACAAAGGTGGAAGGCATACCAACAAGTGGTACCACCTACTAGGAATCGGCAACGCTCAATGCAAATGCCATTAGCGAGCGGACTCGACTCCACATCACATATGCGGTATACTCTAATCTATAATATTTACATATATGTGGTTAGTTGGGTCGGGTATATGCATCATTATTCCATTTTTCATGTTTTGGTTTTTCTTTAAAAACCCTTCATATAACCCCATCTTTTATTTTTTGATTGCATTTTGATAATGCCAAAGGGGGAGAAAAATGATATATTTTGGTGTAAATGCGTTTTGTTAAAATGGAGGAGATATTTTTCTTGTATCTTGTAAAATCATCATTAGTTTGTCATAATCAAAATGGGGGAGATTGTTGAACATAGAGTTCAATAATGATTTTGATTATTACTTTGATTATGCGTTTAATGATTTTACGATTTCGATGATATAATGCTTGTCTTGTCCAAAAATAGAAAACGTATATTTCAGGTCGTTAAATGATAGAGCATTCGATAACGAAGCCATAGGTTCAAGCGGAACCAAAATCGGAGCTAAAACGAAGGAGTTATGAGCATTCGAAGATTTACGGGACCAGGATTACAGTCGACCGATCGACTGGACAAAAACGACCGATCGTTTTTGATCCAATTTCTTCCAGTGAGTCCAGTATAAAAACGACCGATCGTTTTCAGAAAACGACCGATCGTCTGTCTGAAAACGACCGATCGTCTGTAGAAAACGACCGATCGTTTTCTGCAGTTTTCGAAAACAGCTTTTCAGCAATTTCTGGAAAATAGCTGTTAAAACCTTTCAACGGTCATAACCCAGAAAAACAGACTTTGCTGTTATATAAACCAGCCCAATCATCTCTCCAAAGTCACCAATTACACTATCAATCAATCCTTCAACCTCTCTCATATACAAAAACCCAAAATCACCATTTTGGTGAAATACTTCGGAAAGAGAGAAATTGAAGATAAAGAGATACAAGCTCCAACAAAGATCAAACATCATCGAAACCACATATTAGCTTATTTTAGAAGCAATCGATTGTGGGTGTTGTTTCAATTTTCGATAAAATTGTAACGAGTATTTTATAAACTCATTTTTGTGAGCGAGTGATCGGGTAGAGGCTTTGTAAGCAAGTGAAGCTTAAAAGCTCTAGGTCTTTTCATTTCGGGACACTCATAAAGTGAGGGGGAGCTTAATCGGTTGATTAGCTCATTAGGATTGTAATATCCGGGAAAAGAATTTTTAGTGAAATACTCGGTAGTACCGAGGAGAGGACGTAGGCGCGTTTTGCCGAACCTCTATAAATCACGGTGTCATCTTCTTCCCTTAAACTTTTATTTTACGCAAATATTTATTCTTGCTTGCTTACGTTTGAATTTATTAACGATTATTAACGCTTAAGCTTAGAATTGCGTAAGTTGGGGTGTTAGTTGCACTTAGGTTTTAATTAGGCGAAAATCGCCATAAACCTTATTCACCCCCCCTCTAAGGTTTAGCCGCACACGGGCCAACAAATGCAAATGTCATGCCATGATATATCAAATAAACAAAACACATTCCACAAAGTGTCAGATATGAATCGTTATATGCATTTGTTTAATAAGATTTAAACATACCTCAAGTTCGACAATGTAACACAAAAGGATATTAAGGCAATATTATAATAACTTTAAGGTTTCGAACCCACCTCTAACCGATAACTGAGCTTGGCTATGTCTCTTGACCTTCGTCACACCCCGACTTACGCTTTTATTACAAACTAAAAATAGTATTCTTTCTCTTTCTCTTTCTCTTTCTCTTTCTTTTTCTCTTTCTATATATAGTGTTTATATCTTATAATTATAATACTTTAGTATAAAGAAACTTTGTAATCTTAATATAATATTGTAATATTTATATAAGGTTATAGTTTTTTTGAAGTATGATGAAGTGTGAGGGGGTGTAGGGGTATATATAGTGTTGGAAAAGTGACTATGTGTCTTGTGCATTAAATGTGCTGAATTTTGTTTTTAGGACATCTGTCCACTAAAAGCTTCCTAGAGAATTCGATATATGTCCAAATGGAGCATGGGATATATGTCTGAACCGACAAGAGAAATATCTACAAGTTTCATGATTTGAATATTTCCTAATTCGTAAGATAAGTTGGTATAAATTGTCCTACAAGATGACACATATGCTGTTCTGGAAATTTCAGGACACATGTTCACTAAAATAGTCACAGAGAATTAGATATGTGTCCAAATGGAACATGAGATATATTTCTGAACCGACAAGAGAAAGATCTACAAGTTTCATGTTTTTTACATTTCCTAATTCATAATATAAGTCGGTCTAAATTGTCCTACAAGGTGACACATATGCTGTTATGGAATGTTCTGATATCATGTTACTAAAATAGCCACAAATATTCTCATACAAGTCCAAATTAGTCAAAATTTATATATTTGGAAAGATAAAACATAGGTCTAGACTTTTCATTTATATCATAAGCTCAAATTTTGAGAAAATAGAATGCAAAATGGTAGATCAATCCCGTTTGTCTGTTGTGTTCCTAACTATTTGAACTAAATTACTTAAAAACTCATATTTACTATAATCGGAATCCAAATATAGTAAAATCTATATCTTATTTTAAGTATATATATATATATATAACACTTTTATAAATATGCTAATATTAATTATAGAATTTTGAGTGTGTTACAATTCTCCCCCGCTTAGGAAATTTCGTCCCCGAAATTAGGTTACCTCAAGTGAATAGGTGCGGGTATTCCTTGCGCATTGTATCCTCGCTTTCCCAAGTTGCTTCCTCAACTGTTTGACTACGCCATAAAACCTTCACAAGTGGGATACTCTTATTTCGTAGCTTCTGCTCACGCCTATCAAGTATTTTAACTGGCATTTCGATATATGATAAGTCTTCTCTAAGTTCGGGCGGCTTCTCCGTCAATACATGGGATGGGTCATGTATATATTTTCGAAGCATGGAAACATGAAAGACGTTATGAAGTTTGAATAATTCGGTTGGAAGGGCTGATCGATATGCACTTTTCCCGTTTCGTTCTAAAATCTCATAAGGTCCTATATATCTTGGATTAAGTTTTCCACGCTTGCCAAAACGTAAAATCCCTTTCCAAAGAGATACTTTTAAAAATACAAAATCTCCCATGGAAAATTCTAAGTCCCTTCGTCGTTTGTCAGCGTAACTCTTTTGCCTACTTTGGGCAGCTTGTAGGTGTTCTCGAATAACTTTCACTTTTTCTTCGGTATCGCGAACCATGTCAGGGCCAATTAGCTTTCTTTCACCAACCTCATCCCAACATAAGGGTGTTCGACATCGTCTACCATAGAGAGCCTCAAACGGTGGCATACCAATGGAACTATGATAGCTATTATTGTAGGCAAACTCCATTAAGGGCAATAGCTTATCCCAACTTCCTTTGAAATTCATGAGGCAAGCGCGTAACATATCTTCAAGGGTTTGTATAGTACGTTCAGATTGGCCATCGGTCTGAGGATGAAAAGCAGTACTAAACTTGAGAGTAGTACCGAGAGCACTTTGCAAACTTGGCCAAAACCGAGATGTGAACTTTGGGTCTCGATCAGATACAATGGATATAGGAGCTCCATGTAATTGAATAATTTCTTTGATGTATGAGGTGGCATACTGCTCTGTAGTGTAAGTAGACTTCACAACAATAAAGTGTGCGCTCTTTGTCAGTCGATCCACTATAACCCAAATTGAATCGTATCCAGAAGATATACGAGGTAGTCCCAGCACAAAGTCCATCGTGATATGCTCCCATTTCCATTCAGGTATGGGTAACGGGTTTAACAAGCCTCATGGCTTCTGTCGTTCTGCCTTTATCTGTTGACAGGAGAGACACTTGGTTGTATAGTTGGCTATATCGTTCTTCATTCCGGGCCACCAGTACAAAGCACGAAGGTCATGGTACATCTTTGTGCTCCCTGGATGCATGGTGTAAGGTGTATCGTGCGCTTCCTTTAGTAGTTCTTGCTTTAGATTTTCGTTAGCAGGTACACAAGCACGATTCTGAAGCATATCAACCCATCATCTTGTATTCGGAAGTCAGTCTGGGCGTTGCTCTTAATTTCCTCAAGAATTTTTTGTAGTGAATTGTCTGTAGCTTGAGCTTTTCGTATATGGTCAATGAAGGTAGGCCGAACATGGAAATGCGCCATTAAAGATCCAGAGTTTGATATGTACATCTCAGCTCCACTTCTGGCAAGGTTATAAAGTAGGTTTTCCTGTACACATTGCATGTGCCCTGTTGATTTGCGCCTTAAAGCATCGGCTACCACATTCGCCTTCCCTGGGTGATAATGGATTTTACAATCAAAATCCTTGATAAGTTCCATCCATCGTCGTTGACGTAGGTTTAGTTACTTTTGGGTGAACAAGTACTTCAGACTTTGATGGTCGGTGAAGATATCAACCGATTCTCCATAGAGGTAATGTTGCCATTGCTTGAGTGCGAATATTACTGCTGCCAGTTCTAAGTCATGAGTTGGATAGTTTTGTTCATGAATCTTCAATTGTCTCGACGCATATGCAATAACTTTTCCATGTTGCATGAGAACACATCCCAATCCTTGATGGGATGCATCGCTGTATATTACATAGCCCCCAACCCCACACGGTAATGTTAATACTGGCGCAGTTGTTAAGCGAGTCTTCAATTCTTGAAAGCTTCTTTCACAATTTTCACTCCACATAAATTTGACTCTTTTTCGGGTTAGCCGGGTCAAAGGCATAGCTATTATAGAGAAGTTTTTTATAAACCTTCGATAGTAACCTGCTAATCCTAAGAAACTGCGAATCTCGGTAACATTTGTAGGCCTTTCCCAATTGAGTACTGCTTCTACCTTCTTGGGATCGACGCTAATTCCACCACCTGAAACTACGTGACCTAAAAACACCACCTCGGTTAACCAGAACTCACACTTGCTGAGTTTGACATACAATTTATGGTCTCGCAAGGTTTGTAGAGCAATTCGCAAGTGTTGTTCATGTGCTGCTTGATCCTTTGAGTAAATCAATATGTCGTCGATGAATACTATGATGAAAGAGTCAAGGTACGGACGAAACACTCTGTTCATCAAATCCATGAATATTGCTGGAGCATTTGTCAATCCGAATGGCATGACTAGAAATTCGTAATGACCATAGCGAGTACGGAAGACCGTCTTGGGAACATCCTTTTCCTTGACGCGGATTTGGTAGTACCCAGATCGAAGGTCAATCTTTGAGAAGACATGGGATCCTTGAAGTTGATCGAAAAGATCATCTACCCGAGGCAAATGGTACTTATTCTTGATAGTGGCTTGATTCAGTTGTCTATAATCGATACACAAGCGTAGTGTACCGTCCTTCTTTTTGACAAACAATACAGGGGCTCCCCAAAGGGATACACTTGGGCGAATAAATCCTCGATCCAACAATTCTTGGAGTTGTGCTTTTAATTCCTTCAACGCAATTGGTGCCATACGGTATGGTGGTATGGAAATTGGGTTAGTTCCTGGTACTAGCTCAATAGAGAATTCAACATCATGTTGGGGAATCTCATTTGGTAATTCTTCTGGGAAGACATCTGGGAAGTCACGTACTACCGGAATCTGGGAAATTCCAGACCCTTCCTTTTCTGTATTGATGATATAAGCAATGTATCATTCACATCCCTTATTGAGGAGTTGTCGTGCCTTTACGGCGGATATTATAGATTTTGGAATATGTTGACGCTCACCTTGGAAAATGATTTCTGAGTGATCATTGAGGTGACAGATAACTTCCTTTCGGAAGCAATCGAGAGTGGCATGATAAAGAGATAGAAGATCCATTCCAAGAATTATATCAAAGTCGGACATGGATAGAGGAACAAGATCAATGATCATCTCATGATCAGAAACTTGTAAGATGCAATTTTTATATACTACATCTGTCAATACCAAAGCTCCTACTGGCGTAGTAACTGCCAACTCGTGTTTGACGGTATTTACGGGGAGGTGTATTGATGAAACTAGTGTAGTGGATATAAATGAATGGGTAGAACCAGGATCAATTAATGCATAAACATAATGATTATATAGGCTAAGCGTACCAGTGACAACATTGGAAGCAGCATGAACATCCGAGCGATTCATATTATAGACTCTTGCAGGTGCGCGTGCTCCAACAACTGTGTTTGTTCCTCTTGCTTGTACATTTCCCCTGTCAAGCGTCAAAGCATCTGGCATCATTGTACACTGACGAGCCACGTGACCATCCTTTCCACATCGATAACATCTTGTGTGTTGGTCCGTAGGAGTCTAAACCTTAGAGGGGGGGTGAATAAGGTTTTCGTACGTTTTTCGCGGAATTAAATCTATGGGTATTTAACTAAGTTAATTAGTAGATTTTATAACCTAAACTTTTTCGTTACCAAATTAACGCTAAATAATATAAACAAGCAATAAATATAAGCGATAAATAAATACGTAAAGTAAAAGTTTAGGGAAAGAAATAACGCAAGATTTATAGAGGTTCGGCAAACCGCGCCTACGTCCTCTCCTCGGTATTTTCACTACCGAGTGTTTCACTAAAAATCTTCGTTTCAAGGTTACACCTTAACGAGCTTAATCAACCGATTATGCTCCCCCTCACTATATGAGTAGCCCGAATAAATGACCTAGAGCTTTTAAGCTACACTTGCTTAAAAGCCTCTACCCAATTCACTCGCTCACTAATGAGTTTATAAAATACTCTTTTACAAGTTTGATTTCGAATCACTCACTAACAAATATTATCTCGATATTTATAAGATTACAATGAGAATATAATCGAGAATAATTTATGAATAATAAGTGAGAAGTTGGAAGTATAAGCTTGACGGATTTCTTAGAAGTATTTGCTTAATAAATTTTTGGATGCTTGGATGAGCTTCTTCAAAGTGTTTTGGGGCTTTTATAGAGTCACAAAGGTGCAGCAATAAATTTCAGACCGTTGCTGGTTGGTGAGTTCATTCAATGCTGTTTTTGCAGCAGTTCGCCCCATTTTCAGGAATAGCTTAAAAGCTGGATTTTGAAATTCTACAGAAACGATCGGTCGTTTCTGAAAAACGATCGGTCGTTTTTCAATTGGACTTACTGGACAAAATGTGCACTGAAACGATCGGTCGTTTCAGATTAATGATCGGTCGTTTTTGCTGAGTGCTCACTGGAAGAAATCATCAATAAAACGATCGGTCGTTTTATTATGGCGATCGGTCGTTTTTGCGTTGAGCTCACTGGAAGAAAATTTCTCTGAAATGATCGGTCGTTTCCTCTTGGCGATCGGTCGTTTTTGAACTGAGTTCTCTGGAAGAATTTACACTGAATATGATCGATCGTTTTTGCTTATAGATCAATCGTTTTTAATTCTGGGCATGTTTCGGTTTTCTCGACCATCTTTGAAATCCCGTAACTAGTTCGTTTCAAATCCGTTTTAGGTTCCGCTTGAACCATTGGCTTTGTAATTACGCAATATATCATTTTGAACCTTTAATACACTCGATAAAAGATTAGTACACAAAACGAGCTTTTATCATGTTTTACAATTTTTGTTATCATTAAAATAATCGAATTGAAGAACATCGTTCAACAATCTCTCCCTTTTTGATGATGACAAAATATTGACTTCAACATACTATAAGCTCTTTTTGTTAAAACAAGTATAACCGATATGTGTAGATGACGCTTTACTTGGATAAACGTTTTTAGAGAAAAAGCAAGTAAATGTCATAACATCCGATTTTAAAACGACGTAAAAACAAGCTAAACGATTAGGGATTATGAAGATCTATATGCAAGCGAAAATTTGGCCATAGTTTTGCCTAAAAAAAGGTCAATCGCCACAAAAGAAAAACAATATATATAATCCAATCAACAAGCAAACTATGCGCACACAATGCAATAATATCAAATAAGATCCAAACGCATAGTTAAAATCGCAATCACACAATGCCATATAAACAAGAGCAAATGTAAGAAGAAACGCATCATAATAATCAAGTAAAACCATTTCCTACTTATTACATCAAAAACAACTTGTTCAACTCAAAGGAAATAGAAATACAATGCAAAGAGAAAAACAATATAGAGAGGTACTTCTCCCCCTTTGACATCATCAAAAAACATGAAAAAATATCCGCCTAGTCGCGGTGGGAAGTCGCATCATCTTCGTCGTCGTCGTCGTCATTGGGAAAGAATTCATGAAATTGTGCCCTTTGCTCGGCGCTTTCACGATCAAGTCGGTCTAGCTCTTCTTGTCCCGGGTTCAAAAATCGAAACATGCGACGAGTCGTTTGCGCATTATGGTATTGGTTGATGTAGAGAGAGTCGTAGAACTTGTCGGAGCGCGGGATACGAGAAGAAGATCCTACTTGAGCTTTTCCTTGTCGTCGAGAGGGACGAGAGGATGTAGGGATATCGACGGGGGGAATGGAATCGGAGGATATAGCGACGTCCTCATTAGAAGCACGCGGTGTGGCCTTGGGGCCGACATACTCTTCCTCTTCGGGGGAAAGAGGGGTATAGCCGGGGCCGGACACCCGTTTGCCGGACCAAGTTATGGACTTGTCGGCATTATGGAATTTGATGGACATTTGAGAAAGGTAGGAAGTATCCCAAACATGTTTGTCCTTATTCTTGAACAACGTTCCACCGGGAACGAGATTAAGGTCCTTTAAGATGGCCGAAATCAAGGCACCGTAAGGTAGCCCATTCTTGGATTTCGTTTTGAGCGAATCCATCTTAAGGAATATGAGAGTCGCGAAGTCAATCTTGACTTGGCGATGGATGCAACCTAAGAGAAAGATGTACTCATTCGTAACATCGGTGAAATTTGAGGCATGAGGTAGGACGATATGAGATAGAATATGGTAGGCCATTTTATATTTGAAAAGAAGGCCATGAGCCTTGTTGGAGCGATTATTATGGAGGGGAGGAAAAATTTCATCTTTGAGATCGTTAAAGTGATCGATCTCGAGAAATTCACACATTTCTTCATTGGACTCATAAATGCCATCGTTTCCTAGGCGTAATAAATTTCGTAGACGATCTAAACCGTAAACGAAAGGTTGTCCGTTAAATGATGAACGCAAGCGAAGTGCGCCATCATCCCTATCAAGAGCGAGGTTGTAATAGAATTCATAAACATTTTCGATGAAAAATGGCTCTTTGAGGGTTAGAATGGTTTCGAGATTTTGAAAGCTTAGGCTTTGCATAACAAATGGAAAGCGTTCCGTGAATAGAGACATATTGAGAGTAAAATTTGACAATATACCTCTTTTGGCTATAGTAGCCGGATAGAGAGGCGGAAGAGGGCCGGAAGAGGCACCGGGGCCCGAAGGTGGAGCGGTGGAGGAAGAGCCGGTTCGGCGACCGCGAGGAATACGGGGCCGAATGAGTGGAGGCACGTACTCATCCTCGGGTTCATCAACGAGATGGGGTTGCTTAGATTGTTTGGTGCGAACCATAGTGAAAATGGAAAATATGGGTGATTTTGGAGGAGGAGGCGAAATTGAGAGAGAGAATTGTGAAGAGTGTGATGAAATTAGGGTTTTGAAAGGAGTTTTAACACTGAAAATCACAAAAACGATCGGTCGTTTTTGTGATACGATCGATCGAAAAAGATCTGATTTCTTCCAGTGAGTAAGACTAAAAAACGATCGGTCGTTTTGTGGAACGATCGGTCGTCTGTAGCAAAACGATCGGTCGTTTTATCTGACGATCGATCGACTGTAAATGAGGTACAGAACAGAAAATTTTGGCACATTTCGACACAGATTTGGCAAGGAACAATAGCAAAAATACTGAAATATATGAAATTAGTCAAATATATGTATATTTCACACATCAAACATGCCTAACTCTCGTCGAATAAAGCAAAATTGTTCCTCATTAAGGGGTTTTGTGAAAATATCGGCTAATTGTCTATCCGTACTTATATATTCAAGAGTAATATCCCCTTTTTGGACATGATCCCGTAAAAAGTGATGACGTAAATTAATATGTTTAGTGCGAGAGTGTTGGATCGGATTTTTCGAAAGATTTATAGCACTAGTATTATCACACAATATAGGTATACTATTAAAAGATAATTCAAAGTCGTTTAGTTGTTGACGCATCCAAAGGATTTGTGCGCAACAACTACCCGCGGCGACGTATTCCGCCTCCGCCGTGGAAAGCGCAACCGAGTTTTGTTTCTTGCTATGCCAAGAAACTAAAGCGTTTCCTAAGAAATGGCAAGTGCCACTAGTACTCTTTCTATCTAATCGACAACCGGCAAAGTCGGCGTCGGAATAGCCAAGCAATTCGAAAGAAGTATCATGAGGATAAAACAATCCTAAATTGCAAGTACCTACAAGATATCTAAAAATGCGCTTAACGGCTATAACATGCGATTCCTTAGGGCAAGATTGATACCTAGCACACAAGCAAACACTAAACATGATATCGGGTCTACTTGCGGTTAAATATAAGAGGGATCCAATCATACCTCTATAAAGCTTTTGATCCACGCTTTTACCCGATTCATCCTTGTCTAATTTTGTTGCCGGACTCATCGGAGTTCCTAGCGGCTTTGCATCGCTCATGTTGAATCGTTTGAGCAAGTCCCTCGTGTATTTGGCTTGATTGACGAAAATCCCGTCCTTTGTTTGTTTGATTTGCAATCCAAGAAAGTATGTGAGTTCACCCATCATGCTCATCTCGAATTCACCTTGCATACACTTAGAAAACTCCTCGCACATGCGAGCATTAGTAGCACCGAATATAATATCATCAACATAAATTTGAATTAAAAGCATATCTTTTCCATCCTTTTTAATAAAAAGAGTAGTGTCTAAAGTACCACGAGAAAAACCCTTTTTGATCAAAAATTTACTAAGTCTTTCATACCAAGCCCGGGGTGCTTGTTTTAAACCATAAAGTGCTTTTCGAAGTTTGTACACATGATTAGGAAACTCGTGATTTTCAAAACCGGGTGGTTGTTTTACATAAACTTCCTCATTAATAAAGCCGTTTAAAAATGCACTTTTAACATCCATTTGAAACAATTTAAAACGTTTAAAAGAGGCATAAGCAAGCAACATTCTAATGGCTTCTAGTCTTGCTACGGGTGCGTAAGTTTCATCGAAATCGATGCCCTCTTCTTGATTATACCCTTGAGCTACTAGTCTAGCCTTATTTCTAATAACTACCCCGGATTCATCCATCTTATTACGAAATATCCATTTCGTACCTATAATTGTTTTCTCACGCGGTCTAGGTACTAAGGTCCATACGTTACTACGCTCGAATTGATTTAATTCGTCATGCATAGCTAATACCCAACTCTCATCGAGTTCCGCTTCATGAATGTTCTTGGGCTCTAATTGAGACAAGAATGCAAAATGATTAACTATATTTCTTAAAGAAGAACGTGTATGCACTCTTTCTCCCGGGTTACCCAAAATTAAATCTTGCGGATGGTGATTGGCATATCGCCATTCTTGAGGCAAATCCTCATGAATGTGTACACTAGATTCTAAGTCCTTTTGAAGTACATCTATAGTGACTTCATCAACTACGGGTTCAACCTCTATTCTAGGCGTAGACTCTAAGCTAGATGCAACAAGATTGGAAGAAGATGCATTATGAAAAATATCATCATTAATATTATGAACAATTAAAGGCTTATCAATCGTCGGCAAATTCTCATCAAACGAGACATGTACCGACTCTTCCACCAATAAAGTTCTTTTATTAAAAATACGATAAGCTTTACTCGATATAGCATATCCAACGAAAATTCCTTCGTCGGACTTAGCATCGAATTTCCCTAGATTATCCTTACCATTATTATGAACATAGCATTTACAACCAAATGCACGTAAATGAGAAATATTGGGCTTTCGCTCATTCCATAATTCGTAAGGTGTCTTTTTTTAATATGGGCCTAATTAAGGCTCTATTTAAAATATAACAAGCGGAATTTACGGCTTCGGCCCAAAAATACTTTGGCAAATTATTTTCGCAAAGCATGGTCCGTGCCATTTCCTCTAGGGTTCTATTCTTCCTCTCAACTACCCCATTTTGTTGGGGCGTACGAGGGGCCGAAAAATTATGATCAATACCATTTTCATCACAATAAGTTTGAAATGGAGTATTCTCAAATTCCTTACCATGATCGGTTCGGATACTTTTGATCATATAACCCTTTCGTGTTTGGAGCTTTTTGCAAATAATAGAGAATTCTCTAAATGCTTCATGCTTATGAGTTAAAAACAAGACCCACGTAAAGCGACTAAAATCGTCAACCATGACGAAAGCATATGCACGCCCGCCAAGACTAAGTGTCCGGGAAGGGCCAACTAAGTCCATATGAATGAGCTCCAAACAACGAGTAGTAGATATAATATTTTTAGACTTAAAAGAAATCTTTGTTTGTTTGCCTAATTGGCAAGCGTGACAAAGTTTGTCCTTTATATAAGGAGTTTTTGGTAAACCTATTACCAAATCTTTACTAGAAAGTTTAGCAAGTAAATCAAGACTTGCATGACCAAGTCGTCTATGTCACAACCAACCATTGTCGTTGATAGTAACAAGACATTTGACTTCCTCATCCACCGAACTATTCAAATCAATCATATAGACATTATTTTGTCTTTGACCCATAAGAATAGTTTTATTATCTGAAATACAATGAATAATGCAATGCGATTTTTCAAAAATGACTTTGTGACCCAAATCACAAAGTTGACTAATACTAAGCAAGTTATGTTTAAGACCATCAACAAGCAATACATTATCAATAACGACATTAGATGGTTTAGAGATACTACCAATACCGATGATTTTGCCCTTGCTATTATCCCCGAAGGTCACAAAGCCTCCGTCTTTAGGTGCAAGAGTGGTGAATTTTGTTTTGTCTCCCGTCATATGTCTTGAGCATCCACTATCTAGGAACCACTTGTCCTCGTTGATTTTTGATCTCAAGCATACCTACAAGACAAAACGATCATTGGTACCCTAATCCATTTTTGGGTCCTTGAGGGTTAGAGTCTCGACCCTTTGGAATCCAAACCAAATCATTTCTACTTACTTTATACCTATTAGGGCAATATATATAATCCTCATAGTGGTCACTACGGTTGCAAGTAATACATTTTATATGCGAGATAGGTTTAACAAAACGATTATAAACTAGGTTCCTTTTATATGAATTGTTCTTACGGGAGTAACTTGGGGTTCTATTTTCACTTTTCTCCACTTGTTTGGTGAATAGATTTTTATGCTTAGACGCTAAGAGAGGGTTGTATCCTACACCGGTTTTATCATACGCGCCTTGTTGAGAAGCTAATATAGTGCTTAGCATTTTACTACCTTTAGTGAACTTAGAGAGAGTGAGTTCGGCTCTATCCGCCTTTTCTTTACAAGAACTTAGGTCTTTAACTAACTTATCATTTTCTAAGGTAAGTTCGGCATTTTTAGACGTGAGTGAGTCATTTGTTATAGCTAAGTTCTCTAGTTCGTCTTGTAAAGTAATTAACAATTTTCTAAAGGATTTGTTTTTACCTCTAGCTTTTTCTAAGGATTCTAACATATCATTTATATCAATTTCATCATCACTAGAAATAGAAGAGTTAGAGGAGTGAAAGCTTACATCCTCGGTATCGTTGTCTCTAGCCATGAGACATAGGTTTGCGACTTCTTCATTGTCGCTATCGGAGCTATCATCATCGCTCCCCCATGCGGCCAAAAATGCCTTCTTGTATTCCTTTTTCTTTCCGAACTTATCCTTTTTCTTCAAAGGACATTCGTTTTGCATATGGCCGGGTTTGTGACATTTGTAGCAAATGATTTCATCCTTCTTGTTCGATTTGTCGGAAGGCTCTCCTTTATACTCCTTTTTCCGGAATCGTTGTCCACCCTTCTTTTTCCAACTTAGGAATTTGTTGTAGCGTTTGGCGAAGAGTGCCATCTCATCATCCTCACTAGATGAATCATTTTCGCTATCGTCATTTGTTGTGCATTTGAAAGCAATGCCTTTCTTCTTTTTCGAGTCATCCTCATGCTTTCGAGTCGTCATGTCGAGTTCATGAGTGCTTAGGGATCCAATGAGGTTATCGAGAGAGAGAGTGTTCATGTCCTTGGCCTCTTGTATGGCCGTCACTTTAGATTCCCACTTCCTTGGAAGACTTCGAAGGATTTTCGTCACCATCTCCTTGCTCGAGTATACCTTTTCAAGTCTTTTAAGATCATTAGTAATCTTAGTAAAACGAGTGAACATAGAAGCAATAGACTCGTCATCATCGACTTTAAATAATTCATAATCATGAATAAGCATGCTAATTTTAGAGTCCTTAACTTGACTAGTTCCTTCGTGCATAATAGCTAGCTTATCCCACATTTGCTTAGCGGTGTCACAACCGGAAATCTTATCGTATTCACTAGGCGAGAGCGCACAAGTGATGGAAGTCATAGCCCTACAATTTAGGGAAAACGCAAGGCGTTCATCGGAATCTAGTTCCTCTACAAGTTTATCTTCGCCATTTCTCCTAGGCGTTCTATAGCCTTTGCTAATACTTATCCATTGGTCTATTTCAAACCCACAAAGGAAATTTTTCATAAGGTCTCTCCAGTAGGGATAGTTAGTGCCGTCAAAGAATGGGGGCCTAGTTATGGATTTAGAGTCGGCGTATGAAGACATAGCGGATCTTTAAACTATAAAATCGTTAGATTTTTGTGAATAAAATAGCTAAGCTCTGATACCAATTGTTGGTCCGTAGGAGTCTAAACCTTAGAGGGGGGGTGAATAAGGTTTTCGTACGTTTTTCGCGGAATTAAATCTATGGGTATTTAACTAAGTTAATTAGTAGATTTTATAACCTAAACTTTTTCGTTACCAAATTAACGCTAAATAATATAAACAAGCAATAAATATAAGCGATAAATAAATACGTAAAGTAAAAGTTTAGGGAAAGAAATAACGCAAGATTTATAGAGGTTCGGCAAACCGCGCCTACGTCCTCTCCTCGGTATTTTCACTACCGAGTGTTTCACTAAAAATCTTCGTTTCAAGGTTACACCTTAACGAGCTTAATCAACCGATTATGCTCCCCCTCACTATATGAGTAGCCCGAATAAATGACCTAGAGCTTTTAAGCTACACTTGCTTAAAAGCCTCTACCCAATTCACTCGCTCACTAATGAGTTTATAAAATACTCTTTTACAAGTTTGATTTCGAATCACTCACTAACAAATATTATCTCGATATTTATAAGATTACAATGAGAATATAATCGAGAATAATTTATGAATAATAAGTGAGAAGTTGGAAGTATAAGCTTGACGGATTTCTTAGAAGTATTTGCTTAATAAAGTTTTGGATGCTTGGATGAGCTTCTTCAAAGTGTTTTGGGGCTTTTATAGAGTCACAAAGGTGCAGCAATAAATTTCAGACCGTTGCTGGTTGGTGAGTTCATTCAATGCTGTTTTTGCAGCAGTTCGCCCCATTTTCAGGAATAGCTTAAAAGCTGGATTTTGAAATTCTACAGAAACGATCGGTCGTTTCTGAAAAACGATCGGTCGTTTTTCAATTGGACTTACTGGACAAAATGTGCACTGAAACGATCGGTCGTTTCAGATTAATGATCGGTCGTTTTTGCTGAGTGCTCACTGGAAGAAATCATCAATAAAACGATCGGTCGTTTTATTATGGCGATCGGTCGTTTTTGCGTTGAGCTCACTGGAAGAAAATTTCTCTGAAATGATCGGTCGTTTCCTCTTGGCGATCGGTCGTTTTTGAACTGAGTTCTCTGGAAGAATTTACACTGAATATGATCGATCGTTTTTGCTTATAGATCAATCGTTTTTAATTCTGGGCATGTTTCGGTTTTCTCGACCATCTTTGAAATCCCGTAACTAGTTCGTTTCAAATCCGTTTTAGGTTCCGCTTGAACCATTGGCTTTGTAATTACGCAATATATCATTTTGAACCTTTAATACACTCGATAAAAGATTAGTACACAAAACGAGCTTTTATCATGTTTTACAATTTTTGTTATCATTAAAATAATCGAATTGAAGAACATCGTTCAACAATCTCTCCCTTTTTGATGATGACAAAATATTGACTTCAACATACTATAAGCTCTTTTTGTTAAAACAAGTATAACCGATATGTGTAGATGACGCTTTACTTGGATAAACGTTTTTAGAGAAAAAGCAAGTAAATGTCATAACATCCGATTTTAAAACGACGTAAAAACAAGCTAAACGATTAGGGATTATGAAGATCTATATGCAAGCGAAAATTTGGCCATAGTTTTGCCTAAAAAAAGGTCAATTGCCACAAAAGAAAAACAATATATATAATCCAATCAACAAGCAAACTATGCGCACACAATGCAATAATATCAAATAAGATCCAAACGCATAGTTAAAATCGCAATCACACAATGCCATATAAACAAGAGCAAATGTAAGAAGAAACGCATCATAATAATCAAGTAAAACCGTTTCCTACTTATTACATCAAAAACAACTTGTTCAACTCAAAGGAAATAGAAATACAATGCAAAGAGAAAAACAATATAGAGAGGTACTTCTCCCCCTTTGACATCATCAAAAAACATGAAAAAATATCCGCCTAGTCGCGGTGGGAAGTCGCATCATCTTCGTCGTCATCGTCGTCATTGGGAAAGAATTCATGAAATTGTGCCCTTTGCTCGGCGCTTTCACGATCAAGTCGGTCTAGCTCTTCTTGTCCCGGGTTCAAAAATCGAAACATGCGACGAGTCGTTTGCGCATTATGGTATTGGTTGATGTAGAGAGAGTCGTAGAACTTGTCGGAGCGCGGGATACGAGAAGAAGATCCTACTTGAGCTTTTCCTTGTCGTCGAGAGGGACGAGAGGATGTAGGGATATCGACGGGGGGAATGGAATCGGAGGATATAGCGACGTCCTCATTAGAAGCACGCGGTGTGGCCTTGGGGCCGACATACTCTTCCTCTTCGGGGGAAAGAGGGGTATAGCCGGGGCCGGACACCCGTTTGCCGGACCAAGTTATGGACTTGTCGGCATTATGGAATTTGATGGACATTTGAGAAAGGTAGGAAGTATCCCAAACATGTTTGTCCTTATTCTTGAACAACGTTCCACCGGGAACGAGATTAAGGTCCTTTAAGATGGCCGAAATCAAGGCACCGTAAGGTAGCCCATTCTTGGATTTCGTTTTGAGCGAATCCATCTTAAGGAATATGAGAGTCGCGAAGTCAATCTTGACTTGGCGATGGATGCAACCTAAGAGAAAGATGTACTCATTCGTAACATCGGTGAAATTTGAGGCATGAGGTAGGACGATATGAGATAGAATATGGTAGGCCATTTTATATTTGAAAAGAAGGCCATGAGCCTTGTTGGAGCGATTATTATGGAGGGGATGAAAAATTTCATCTTTGAGATCGTTAAAGTGATCGATCTCGAGAAATTCACACATTTATTCATTGGACTCATAAATGCCATCGTTTCCTAGGCGTAATAAATTTCGTAGACGATCTAAACCGTAAACGAAAGGTTGTCCGTTAAATGATGAACGCAAGCGAAGTGCGCCATCATCCCTATCAAGAGCGAGGTTGTAATAGAATTCATAAACATTTTCGATGAAAAATGGCTCTTTGAGGGTTAGAATGGTTTCGAGATTTTGAAAGCTTAGGCTTTGCATAACAAATGGAAAGCGTTCCGTGAATAGAGACATATTGAGAGTAAAATTTGGCAATATACCTCTTTTGGCTATAGTAGCCGGATAGAGAGGCGGAAGAGGGCCGGAAGAGGCACCGGGGCCCGAAGGTGGAGCGGTGGAGGAAGAGCCGGTTCGGCGACCGCGAGGAATACGGGGCCGAATGAGTGGAGGCACGTACTCATCCTCGGGTTCATCAACGAGATGGGGTTGCTTAGATTGTTTGGTGCGAACCATAGTGAAAATGGAAAATATGGGTGATTTTGGAGGAGGAGGCGAAATTGAGAGAGAGAATTGTGAAGAGTGTGATGAAATTAGGGTTTTGAAAGGAGTTTTAACACTGAAAATCACAAAAACGATCGGTCGTTTTTGTGATACGATCGATCGAAAAAGATCTGATTTCTTCCAGTGAGTAAGACTAAAAAACGATCGGTCGTTTTGTGGAACGATCGGTCGTCTGTAGCAAAACGATCGGTCGTTTTATCTGACGATCGATCGACTGTAAATGAGGTACAGAACAGAAAATTTTGGCACATTTCGACACAGATTTGGCAAGGAACAATAGCAAAAATACTGAAATATATGAAATTAGTCAAATATATGTATATTTCACACATCAAACATGCCTAACTCTCGTCGAATAAAGCAAAATTGTTCCTCATTAAGGGGTTTTGTGAAAATATCGGCTAATTGTCTATCCGTACTTATATATTCAAGAGTAATATCCCCTTTTTGGACATGATCCCGTAAAAAGTGATGACGTAAATTAATATGTTTAGTGCGAGAGTGTTGGATCGGATTTTTCGAAAGATTTATAGCACTAGTATTATCACACAATATAGGTATACTATTAAAAGATAATTCAAAGTCGTTTAGTTGTTGACGCATCCAAAGGATTTGTGCGCAACAACTACCCGCGGCGACGTATTCCGCCTCCGCCGTGGAAAGCGCAACCGAGTTTTGTTTCTTGCTATGCCAAGAAACTAAAGCGTTTCCTAAGAAATGGCAAGTGCCACTAGTACTCTTTCTATCTAATCGACAACCGGCAAAGTCGGCGTCGGAATAGCCAAGCAATTCGAAAGAAGTATCATGAGGATAAAACAATCCTAAATTGCAAGTACCTACAAGATATCTAAAAATGCGCTTAACGGCTATAACATGCGATTCCTTAGGGCAAGATTGATACCTAGCACACAAGCAAACACTAAACATGATATCGGGTCTACTTGCGGTTAAATATAAGAGGGATCCAATCATACCTCTATAAAGCTTTTGATCCACGCTTTTACCCGATTCATCCTTGTCTAATTTTGTTGCCGGACTCATCGGAGTTCCTAGCGGCTTTGCATCGCTCATGTTGAATCGTTTGAGCAAGTCCCTCGTGTATTTGGCTTGATTGACGAAAATCCCGTCCTTTGTTTGTTTGATTTGCAATCCAAGAAAGTATGTGAGTTCACCCATCATGCTCATCTCGAATTCACCTTGCATACACTTAGAAAACTCCTCGCACATGCGAGCATTAGTAGCACCAAATATAATATCATCAACATAAATTTGAATTAAAAGCATATCTTTTCCATCCTTTTTAATAAAAAGAGTAGTGTCTAAAGTACCACGAGAAAAACCCTTTTTGATCAAAAATTTACTAAGTCTTTCATACCAAGCCCGGGGTGCTTGTTTTAAACCATAAAGTGCTTTTCGAAGTTTGTACACATGATTAGGAAACTCGTGATTTTCAAAACCGGGTGGTTGTTTTACATAAACTTCCTCATTAATAAAGCCGTTTAAAAATGCACTTTTAACATCCATTTGAAACAATTTAAAACGTTTAAAAGAGGCATAAGCAAGCAACATTCTAATGGCTTCTAGTCTTGCTACGGGTGCGTAAGTTTCATCGAAATCGATGCCCTCTTCTTGATTATACCCTTGAGCTACTAGTCTAGCCTTATTTCTAATAACTACCCCGGATTCATCCATCTTATTACGAAATATCCATTTCGTACCTATAATTGTTTTCTCACGCGGTCTAGGTACTAAGGTCCATACGTTACTACGCTCGAATTGATTTAATTCGTCATGCATAGCTAATACCCAACTCTCATCGAGTTCCGCTTCATGAATGTTCTTGGGCTCTAATTGAGACAAGAATGCAAAATGATTAACTATATTTCTTAAAGAAGAACGTGTATGCACTCTTTCTCCCGGGTTACCCAAAATTAAATCTTGCGGATGGTGATTGGCATATCGCCATTCTTGAGGCAAATCCTCATGAATGTGTACACTAGATTCTAAGTCCTTTTGAAGTACATCTATAGTGACTTCATCAACTACGGGTTCAACCTCTATTCTAGGCGTAGACTCTAAGCTAGATGCAACAAGATTGGAAGAAGATGCATTATGAAAAATATCATCATTAATATTATGAACAATTAAAGGCTTATCAATCGTCGGCAAATTCTCATCAAACGAGACATGTACCGACTCTTCCACCAATAAAGTTCTTTTATTAAAAATACGATAAGCTTTACTCGATATAGCATATCCAACGAAAATTCCTTCGTCGGACTTAGCATCGAATTTCCCTAGATTATCCTTACCATTATTATGAACATAGCATTTACAACCAAATGCACGTAAATGAGAAATATTGGGCTTTCGCTCATTCCATAATTCGTAAGGTGTCTTTTTTTAATATGGGCCTAATTAAGGCTCTATTTAAAATATAACAAGCGGAATTTACGGCTTCGGCCCAAAAATACTTTGGCAAATTATTTTCGCAAAGCATGGTCCGTGCCATTTCCTCTAGGGTTCTATTCTTCCTCTCAACTACCCCATTTTGTTGGGGCGTACGAGGGGCCGAAAAATTATGATCAATACCATTTTCATCACAATAAGTTTGAAATGGAGTATTCTCAAATTCCTTACCATGATCGGTTCGGATACTTTTGATCATATAACCCTTTCGTGTTTGGAGCTTTTTGCAAATAATAGAGAATTCTCTAAATGCTTCATGCTTATGAGTTAAAAACAAGACCCACGTAAAGCGACTAAAATCGTCAACCATGACGAAAGCATATGCACGCCCGCCAAGACTAAGTGTCCGGGAAGGGCCAACTAAGTCCATATGAATGAGCTCCAAACAACGAGTAGTAGATATAATATTTTTAGACTTAAAAGAAATCTTTGTTTGTTTGCCTAATTGGCAAGCGTGACAAAGTTTGTCCTTTATATAAGGAGTTTTTGGTAAACCTATTACCAAATCTTTACTAGAAAGTTTAGCAAGTAAATCAAGACTTGCATGACCAAGTCGTCTATGCCACAACCAACCATTGTCGTTGATAGTAACAAGACATTTGACTTCCTCATCCACCGAACTATTCAAATCAATCATATAGACATTATTTTGTCTTTGACCCATAAGAATAGTTTTATTATCCGAAATACAATGAATAATGCAATGCGATTTTTCAAAAATGACTTTGTGACCCAAATCACAAAGTTGACTAATACTAAGCAAGTTATGTTTAAGACCATCAACAAGCAATACATTATCAATAACGACATTAGATGGTTTAGAGATACTACCAATACCGATGATTTTGCCCTTGCTATTATCCCCGAAGGTCACAAAGCCTCCGTCTTTAGGTGCAAGAGTGGTGAATTTTGTTTTGTCTCCCGTCATATGTCTTGAGCATCCACTATCTAGGAACCACTTGTCCTCGTTGATTTTTGATCTCAAGCATACCTACAAGACAAAACGATCATTGGTACCCTAATCCATTTTTGGGTCCTTGAGGGTTAGAGTCTCGACCCTTTGGAATCCAAACCAAATCATTTCTACTTACTTTATACCTATTAGGGCAATATATATAATCCTCATAGTGGTCACTACGGTTGCAAGTAATACATTTTATATGCGAGATAGGTTTAACAAAACGATTATAAACTAGGTTCCTTTTATATGAATTGTTCTTACGGGAGTAACTTGGGGTTCTATTTTCACTTTTCTCCACTTGTTTGGTGAATAGATTTTTATGCTTAGACGCTAAGAGAGGGTTGTATCCTACACCGGTTTTATCATACGCGCCTTGTTGAGAAGCTAATATAGTGCTTAGCATTTTACTACCTTTAGTGAACTTAGAGAGAGTGAGTTCGGCTCTATCCGCCTTTTCTTTACAAGAACTTAGGTCTTTAACTAACTTATCATTTTCTAAGGTAAGTTCGGCATTTTTAGACGTGAGTGAGTCATTTGTTATAGCTAAGTTCTCTAGTTCGTCTTGTAAAGTAATTAACAATTTTCTAAAGGATTTGTTTTTACCTCTAGCTTTTTCTAAGGATTCTAACATATCATTTATATCAATTTCATCATCACTAGAAATAGAAGAGTTAGAGGAGTGAAAGCTTACATCCTCGGTATCGTTGTCTCTAGCCATGAGACATAGGTTTGCGACTTCTTCATTGTCGCTATCGGAGCTATCATCATCGCTCCCCCATGCGGCCAAAAATGCCTTCTTGTATTCCTTTTTCTTTCCGAACTTATCCTTTTTCTTCAAAGGACATTCGTTTTGCATATGGCCGGGTTTGTGACATTTGTAGCAAATGATTTCATCCTTCTTGTTCGATTTGTCGGAAGGCTCTCCTTTATACTCCTTTTTCCGGAATCGTTGTCCACCCTTCTTTTTCCAACTTAGGAATTTGTTGTAGCGTTTGGCGAAGAGTGCCATCTCATCATCCTCACTAGATGAATCATTTTCGCTATCGTCATTTGTTGTGCATTTGAAAGCAATGCCTTTCTTCTTTTTCGAGTCATCCTCATGCTTTCGAGTCGTCATGTCGAGTTCATGAGTGCTTAGGGATCCAATGAGGTTATCGAGAGAGAGAGTGTTCATGTCCTTGGCCTCTTGTATGGCCGTCACTTTAGATTCCCACTTCCTTGGAAGACTTCGAAGGATTTTCGTCACCATCTCCTTGCTCGAGTATACCTTTTCAAGTCTTTTAAGATCATTAGTAATCTTAGTAAAACGAGTGAACATAGAAGCAATAGACTCGTCATCATCGACTTTAAATAATTCATAATCATGAATAAGCATGCTAATTTTAGAGTCCTTAACTTGACTAGTTCCTTCGTGCATAATAGCTAGCTTATCCCACATTTGCTTAGCGGTGTCACAACCGGAAATCTTATCGTATTCACTAGGCGAGAGCGCACAAGTGATGGAAGTCATAGCCCTACAATTTAGGGAAAACGCAAGGCGTTCATCGGAATCTAGTTCCTCTACAAGTTTATCTTCGCCATTTCTCCTAGGCGTTCTATAGCCTTTGCTAATACTTATCCATTGGTCTATTTCAAACCCACAAAGGAAATTTTTCATAAGGTCTCTCCAGTAGGGATAGTTAGTGCCGTCAAAGAATGGGGGCCTAGTTATGGATTTAGAGTCGGCGTATGAAGACATAGCGGATCTTTAAACTATAAAATCGTTAGATTTTTGTGAATAAAATAGCTAAGCTCTGATACCAATTGTTGGTCCGTAGGAGTCTAAACCTTAGAGGGGGGGTGAATAAGGTTTTCGTACGTTTTTCGCGGAATTAAATCTATGGGTATTTAACTAAGTTAATTAGTAGATTTTATAACCTAAACTTTTTCGTTACCAAATTAACGCTAAATAATATAAACAAGCAATAAATATAAGCGATAAATAAATACGTAAAGTAAAAGTTTAGGGAAAGAAATAACGCAAGATTTATAGAGGTTCGGCAAACCGCGCCTACGTCCTCTCCTCGGTATTTTCACTACCGAGTGTTTCACTAAAAATCTTCGTTTCAAGGTTACACCTTAACGAGCTTAATCAACCGATTATGCTCCCCCTCACTATATGAGTAGCCCGAATAAATGACCTAGAGCTTTTAAGCTACACTTGCTTAAAAGCCTCTACCCAATTCACTCGCTCACTAATGAGTTTATAAAATACTCTTTTACAAGTTTGATTTCGAATCACTCACTAACAAATATTATCTCGATATTTATAAGATTACAATGAGAATATAATCGAGAATAATTTATGAATAATAAGTGAGAAGTTGGAAGTATAAGCTTGACGGATTTCTTAGAAGTATTTGCTTAATAAAGTTTTGGATGCTTGGATGAGCTTCTTCAAAGTGTTTTGGGGCTTTTATAGAGTCACAAAGGTGCAGCAATAAATTTCAGACCGTTGCTGGTTGGTGAGTTCATTCAATGCTGTTTTTGCAGCAGTTCGCCCCATTTTCAGGAATAGCTTAAAAGCTGGATTTTGAAATTCTACAGAAACGATCGGTCGTTTCTGAAAAACGATCGGTCGTTTTTCAATTGGACTTACTGGACAAAATGTGCACTGAAACGATCGGTCGTTTCAGATTAATGATCGGTCGTTTTTGCTGAGTGCTCACTGGAAGAAATCATCAATAAAACGATCGGTCGTTTTATTATGGCGATCGGTCGTTTTTGCGTTGAGCTCACTGGAAGAAAATTTCTCTGAAATGATCGGTCGTTTCCTCTTGGCGATCGGTCGTTTTTGAACTGAGTTCTCTGGAAGAATTTACACTGAATATGATCGATCGTTTTTGCTTATAGATCAATCGTTTTTAATTCTGGGCATGTTTCGGTTTTCTCGACCATCTTTGAAATCCCGTAACTAGTTCGTTTCAAATCCGTTTTAGGTTCCGCTTGAACCATTGGCTTTGTAATTACGCAATATATCATTTTGAACCTTTAATACACTCGATAAAAGATTAGTACACAAAACGAGCTTTTATCATGTTTTACAATTTTTGTTATCATTAAAATAATCGAATTGAAGAACATCGTTCAACATTGTGGTTGAATGAGTGCATTCACTTGCATAATGACCCTTTCGATTACAACGAAAACACGTCACATCCTCCCTTCTGGTGCGTTGGTCAACTTGGTTTTGACCGAATCTCTGCTTGTCATGACCTTGACGATGTGAGTTGTTGCCTCCACCATTTCTCCGTTGGAATCTAGTACCATTGCCATGAGAGATACCATTGCCATGAGAGAAAAATCGGGGCCTTAAGTCTACTCGTTGTCGCTTGTTTTGGATATTGGCAAGCTCCTTCTCATCTTGTTCAACCATGTAAGCTTTATCAACTAGCTTGGGGTAAGTAATATTGTCAAGTAGAGAGAGACGGGATCGGAGAGACAGATCCAATCCCCGCAAAAATCTTTGAGACTTAGCTTCATCTGTTTTCACCAAATCTGGGGCAAAACGAGATAATGAAGTGAACATCCTTTCATATTCTGCTACAGTTCTTCCATCTTGAGTAAAGTTAGTGAACTCTCTCTCCTTACGGAGACGATAAGAGATAGGGAGATAATGCTTATGGAATGCATCGTAAAAGTGGGTCCATATTAAAGAAGTCAGGTGAGGATTTGCTTCCAAAATTAATCGTTTTGTGCTTGCCCACCAGCTACGTGCATTCTCTTTCAACATGAAGACTCCTAGGTTAACCTTTTGATCTGGCGTCACGTCCATCACCTCGAAAATGGATTCTATATGGATCAACCATTCTTCCGCATCCTTCGGAGTTGTGTTTCCAAGAAAGGTTGGAGGGTTCAACCTCGTGAAAGACTCATGCAACTTTGAATGGGTGCCACCCGCCGGAGTAGTATGCCTTGTGAAGAAACGCAACATGGCATTTTCCACCTCGCTTGCCATGTCACCTCGTGGCGAGTCTGACCCTTGTTCTTCTCCCAGTGAGGATAGCCCGTTGTGTTCCATAATACTATTAAAAATGTAAACAACAACTAAGTAACTAGTAAAATTCTGGTAACCTTAGCGAGTAAATCCAGAGTTCTAGCCAGAAGTAGAGATAGTTTACAGGACCTCTAACCTAGGCTCTGATACCAAATTGTGATGAACACTTTTTTTTTTCTAATTAATGATAACAAAACTTTAATCTAAATTAATAAAAAAATAGAGTTGTAATAAAAGTTGGATACGAATAAACATACTTCATAGTGAAATACATATCTTTATTTCAAACCAAAAAGTGAAAACTTTATTTGAAAATTATTTTACAAGTGTTTCTTACATGAACAAGTAAAAAAAAACTTAATGACCCCGCTCCTTGACCCCTGCTAGATTTGCTTCGTCACTACCGATATCTGAACGAAATAATATAAGCAACGGGATGAGTATTTCCTTGAAAATACTCAGTAGGACTACTAACTTAAAGAAACTATAATAAAGTATAACATGTGAGTACAAACCGTAACTGCATACAACTTCCTGCAAAAAAGATGGTTAGGCAAATAACGAGAAAAATATATATTCAATATGATGCATGTTCATAATTATTTTCCAATAATGCATTAGTGTCATGTCCTTGAGCCCAAGTTGGTTGTGTAAGGTCTATCCCATTACACGTGGTACCAAAAGTCACGCCCCACTCTAGGCGGACCAAACATCGCGAAAAAGGTCATACCTCACTCTAGGTAGACACGTCACACCCCACTCCAGGTGGACATAGTCGCAGAAAAGTCATACCCCACCCTAGGTAGACAAGTCGCACCTCATCACGGATGGCCAAACCTCTCTCAAACCGGGAGGATCAATGCAAATGTCATGCCATGATATATCAAATAAGCAAAACACATTCCACAAAGTGTCAGATATGAATCGTTATATGCATTTGTTTAATAAGATTTAAACATACCTCAAGTTCGACAATGTAACGCAAAAGGATATTAAGGCAATATTATAATAACTTTAAGGTTTCGAACCCACCTCTAACCGTTAACTGAGCTTGGCTATGTCTCTTGACCTTCGTCACACCCCGACTTACGCTTTTATTACCCACTAAAAATAGTATTCTTTCTCTTTCTCTTTCTATATATAGTGTTTATATCTTATAATTATAATACTTTAGTATAAAGAAACTTTGTAATCTTAATATAATATTGTAATATCTATATAAGGTTATAGTTTTTTTGAAGTATGATGAAGTGTGAGGGGGTGTAGGGGTATATATAGTGTTGGAAAAGTGACTATGTGTCTTGTGCATTAAATGTGCTGAATTTTGTTTTTAGGACATCTGTCCACTAAAAGCTTCCTAGAGAATTCGATATATGTCCAAATGGAGCATGTGATATATGTCTGAACCGACAAGAGAAAGATCTACAAGTTTCATGATTTGCACATTTCCTAATTCGTAAGATAAGTCGGTCTAAATTGTCCTACAATATGACACATATGCTGTTATGGAAATTTCAGGACACCTGTTCACTAAAATAGTCACAGAGAATTAGATATGTGTCCAAATGGAGCATGAGATATATGTCTGAACCGACAAGAGAAATATCTACAAGTTTCATGTTCTGCACATTCCTAATTCGTAAGATAAGTCGGTCTAAATTGTCCTACAACAAGTTTCATGTTCTGCACATTTCCTAATTCGTAAGATAAGTCGGTCTAAATTGTCCTACAAGGTGACACATGCTGTTCTGGAAATTTCAGGACACCTGTTCACTAAAATAGTCACAGAGAATTAGATATGTGTCCAAATGGAACATGAGATATATTTCTGAACCGACAAGAGAAAGATCTACAAGTTTCATGTTTTGTACATTTCCTAATTCATAATAGAAGTCGGTCTAAATTGTCCTACAAGGTGACACATATGCTGTTCTGGAATGTTCTGATATCATGTTACTAAAATAGCCACAAATATTCTCATACAAGTCCAAATTACTCAAAATTTATATATTTGGAAAGATAAAACATAGGTCTAGACTTTTCATTTATACCATAAGCTCAAATTTTGAGAAAATAGAATCCAAAATGGTAGATCAATCCCGTTTGTCTGCTGTGTTCCTAACTATTTGAACTAAAGTACTTAAAAACTCATATTTACTATAATCGGAATCCAAATATAGTAAAATCTATATCTTATTTTAAGTATATATATATATATATAACACTTTTATGAATATGCTAATATTAATTATAGAATTTTGAGTGTGTTACAACTACTAAATTCCGAACCTCTGCACCTAAGATCTCGTATGTTTCTTAACGACCCGATAGCAAGTACCAAAAATAGCAACAAAAGTAATATAACATCAAAGCAAAAAAGATCTCACTGCATTTGACAACAAGAGATGGAAACAAGTAAACGGGTTTAATAATTCATGCAAAAAACATCAGTTGCATCAGGGTTTATGGATAATTTACTGCGACTATGGAAAACTACACAAACACCGAAATTGAGAATTTAAGTTTTTCAGTATTTATCCAGTATGAAAAAATTCCCAGTAATCACCACAAATCTCATAGATTGCATACTCTCTAAACCACTTAGCTGTGCGGATGACGAATAACACGAGGCCTCACTATAGTCTTTGAAGGACTTACCCTTCAAAATTACTGATGTTTTATAATGGTAATCACAAAACCTATTGAACAAATGCAATAAAGTGACAAACAAAAGTATAAGCTTGTCTGGTTGCATTTTTTAAGCTCAACTAAGTAGGCCAGATTATTTACTAAAATTTGCAGCCAGACTTACATAAATAGACTTATTTTTTATATTAATTATTAGGGTTTAGCAACGCATAGGAGAAGTCTGCGCACAAATGTGGAGAGAGAAACAGCGCGCATTTTTTCCCCTTCCAAATAACAGCTCCCATACAAATACTATAAAATTGTTATAAAAATTTCGTTTCGAATGCAATCTGGTCCCTAGTATTTTCTGAAACGCCAATTCAGTCATACGGTTTTATAAATTAATTTTATATAAATTCAAAAGTATTAAAAAAGAGATTTTAAAATATAATTGGTTTAAGTAAATTTCATATTTAAGTAATTTATTTTGATTAGCTTAGTTTATTTTTATGTTTTATTATTTTAGATTAAAACCTGACCGGTTGCACCTTCTAAAAAGCAGTTGTTCCCCCACCTTAAGCCCGGTTGACGGTTGCTAAAGCTTGCCTTTAAATAGGTTATTATGTATGTTTTCCTTATACTATGACATGTACTTGTGTATGTTAGGCTTGTCCTCCGATGTCTTTTAGTTTCGTTGTTGTCTTTTCTCCTTAAGTTTTGTATTTTCTATTATCTTACAAAAATTCAAAGTTTTATTTTTATTTTTATTAGTAATAACCCACATATTTGTAGTCAAATGCATACAATGGCGACTCGAGAATTAGCGCCCACAAGTTTGTAACTTGTATCCGCTTTAAGTCTTACGCTACTTAATCCATACTTCCTAAGTTGAGGCGTCGATTTCATGATTTCATGATTTCATGTGGTAAATCGTATCAAAACTTTCTCAATAATGATATCATCAGATGAGTTGAGAATCTCATATGAGGTTTCTAGGAGATTGATTTTTAGTCTGTATGTACTTATTTCATTTGACTCCGTTGTAAAAGCGGTGAGAAAATTAAAAGAATCCACTGTTTAGTTGAATTCAATAGATATTTCATACAAACCAAATACACATGGATTTTTAAGATCATAAAATCGACCCAAAAAAATTGTTCCCAAACGGACTATAAATCATTCCTTTTTATCTAATCTTGTTTTTTTCTTTTTTCTTATTTTATTTTAAAACAATGTTCCGGAAATTTCCTCTGATGGGAACAAAAAACCGAACCTCATTGACGGTTCTCAAGTTACAGGGACTAAATTGTAATAATTCCTAAAATGTTTGATAAATATTAACCAATATAAATTCAGAGTTTGGGATAAAAGAAACTTATTTTGTTCAGAGGTTGATTTTGGGGAAAAAACAGGTCTCAAATATATTTTGATTATCTTTGTCTTAGCTTTGATTTTAAATGTACATGATACTCAATTTCAGTTACTTTGTTCTGAAATTTATGGGTCTCTTTGATTAGCTGGTAATAATTTACTTATTTTGGTTCAGTTATAAGCTTCGCTTATTTGAGATATGCTTGTCAATCTCTTTCGATTTTCAGGAAAAATAGTTATGCTTATAATCACTATGTTTTTTGTTAGCCTGCTTCGACCATGTGATTATATTAAGTGGAAGAATTGAGCTTATTTTTTTCAGACTCAATAACCTAGTTTATAGCTCAAATTTTATAATTATATAATCTGAATTGCATTTTTTTTTGTCAAGGTTTAGTTTTAACGGTTAGAGTTCTGACAAAAAACAGGTTCACAAACTAATAACTTTTACTTCTTCATTTTTCTGAAAGTCTTTATTCGATTTAATTGCTCTGTAATTAGGTTTTTGTATATTATACAATGGATTTCTTCAGTTTGGCTTGACTTTTCTTTTGGGTTTTCCGGAAAGATTCTTTCTTCTATTTTAGATTGTGTGTTTTGCAGCTTAGAAGTTTGCCTTTATTTGCCGCTTCTTTCAGGCTGAATGTTTTCGTTATTTTTTCCCGATGACCTTAGGTGTGTTGGCCCTAGAAATTTTATAGTTTGAAGTTGACTGAACCCAGCTTTTTTCCAAACTAGTTACACATGCTTGAAAGTGCAGCCAATCAAGTCCAGCTTGTTTGTTTGTATAGTTAAATAACCCAAGTTTATTCCCCCTTTTTGTCAATATTGTCAGCTTTTTCTCAAAATATTTAGCCAAACATGCCCCAATATTTCCTTTAGCAATAGGAAGCGCGGTACAGGATCAGAAATTTAGATCTTACCTTTGGTTTGGCTTTAGTTAGATTATTTTTAATCTTTAAAGCAGTACTCACGTGGAAAGGTGTTCTGAAGTTTTTCAAAGCTTCTTATAGATATTTTTCTTGAAGATTCGCCAGTCTGGTGACTCTGGTAAACTTACACAAACCTCATTGCTTACTGGTTCAAAATCCTTTATTTACAAAATGAAAATAATATGAGCGCAATGAAGATTTATAAGAGTTTAGTCTTTTCAGTTCCAAATATACTGAAACAAAAACTTAAAATGAACTTTCTAGAACAAAAATTGTAATCTGTCTTCATAACACAAGCGAAAAAGAAGGGGTATCCTTCTTAAAGATTAATGAAAAATTATAAAAATTATAGGCTGCTTTGTTTTCATTACTGTATCACTTAATTTATTATAGTCAACTGTCATAAACCATAATTGTAGATGGAAATTTATGTTACTTTTCACGGTGAGTATGTCTAGTTACGCTTGTATTGTGTATGAGAACGTTCACAAATGGGTTGACTTTTATTAATTACTGAGTGAGTTTTATTTTGTTTTTACAGATGGAGCAAGAAGTTATTGAGGCGGAGATAGTGTTGCCAGTTCACCTAAGTTTTAAAAAAGTGCAAATGTACGAGAAGTACCCTAAAGGACAAGCAAGGGGAAGACATTGGAAACATCTTAAGCAGATTATCCAAGCAGAGAACTACCAAAACTACCCGCCTAATGAACCAAATTGTAAGATGCAGGAACATATCTTCATTTTAATTATTTCTCTAAAGCTGTTTTAGTTGGCCCTTCTTTTATTTTGCTAAACCGATTTAAATCTATTAGTAAATGTTTACCAGACTTGATTAATTGGAACCTTTGTAAGTTTTAGTTTTGGGTTTTAATGCATTTGAATGCTAGTTTATAGGCTGTTTTTCTTTTTCTTACAAGATTAGAAAATGCTGGAGGTGCTATCCAGATTGTTTTGTACTTCAATCACCAGCTTATTTGGACAAGGAGCCTAATAAGCACCAGAGACGGGAATTTCATGTTTTATAAATGATTTATAACTTTACTTACGCTCACCTCGACAAATTTCACAAGAGAGACTACCACAGCCACCCCTTTTGCATGATCATATATTCATATTGATTTTCAACCTTTTCTTTTACTATTATAGGTCCTATCTCAAAATTTTCTGTTAGGTACACATAAATGCGTGGAAATGGTTTTTTCTATGCCCTGCACCCTTGGCTTCTCTAATTAGTTTTTCTGTTATTGCATTTTGTAATGACTTAGACTTGAATTGTTTTATTAGTATGTAACCTACCGTAAAATGTGAGAACCAATTTTATGATTTAGACAGACTAAAGCTATTAAACATGTGTATTTTTCCATTTTTTTTTTCTTTGTCGCTTCTAACCAGCTTCTCAACTCCTGTTTTTTTTTTGTTAGTATACTTAATTGCATCACCAGCTTCTCAACTCCTGTTCTTTTTTGTTGGTTTACTTAATTGCATAGTAAATCTTTCTTTTTTTCTATACCACTGTACATTTTAAATCTCAGTAATACACATTCTTACTTCTTCTTTGCAGACGTTAACATCGAAACACCTCCATCTATGCACCCTAGCAAACGAATTTGCGATATTACAGGATATGAGGTATTGACCCTATCATTTGACGAGCATATCTGGTTACTGCTTATTATCCTGCTACATAATTTTTTTTAATACTCTCATTAATAGATCTAGGTGCCCAACTACGTCATTACAAAATTCATTTCTCCCCCGGTAGATAAATAGGAATCCTTTCATGTATCTCAGTATATTTACCTGGTGGCAGTAGTAATTCAAGCTGATCTTACCATTTAGAAAAAGAAGGAATTGTTGAACTTACCTCTTTTGCATGTATGCATTTGTCCACTCAAGGTTCTGGATTAGGGTGGTTTTATATCTTGAGGAGTGAGGACTAAGTATGGTGTGCCTATTTTGTTTCAGAGAAGGTTTTTTTTTCTAGTTTTTTTCCCAGTTTTCTCTCTTTTCTTCTTCCATTACAGCTCATGTCAACTTTTGCTGAACCAAAACGATAGGATTTTGATCAAAAGCTGTATGTAACGGAGAAGGTGCAAGTCGCCACCCATTTTTCATGTTCTTTCTGGAATCAGATCAATATGAGGTTATGATTATAGTCAGGACAAGAAAATACGGTGGCTGTTATGGGGATCTCTTGATCAGTTGTTCTTTTACAGCTTGTTGAAAAGAAAAATAAATAAGAGTGCACTAGTGCTGTATATTGCTGTCATTAGTTTTTCTAAATAAGAACTCATATAGGGCTTTTTAGATATGGTAGTGTACCTATTTCACCATTCCAAGTTAAAATGCTCTTTTTCTACACGGAGGGAATGAATTTGAAAAATAATTTAATATTAACTAGCAACATCTGTGTGCTAACTGGAATTTTCAGATCCTTTAAATATGTGTATTTTGCTTCTTTCGGCAAGCGGAAAGATATTTAGGTTGATGTAATAATGTGTGTTCAATTTTTTCTTTTCATTTGCAAAGTATAAAGTATGGGAAGTGAAGTGACTTCTTTTCCAAATAGTACCAAATATTTTGGTCATTTTCAAATATATTCAATGCTCTTTGTTGTGACGTTTTGGTTAGTTGTGGGTGCCAAATGAACCAAAACTAGAATGTATAGGTTTTTTCCTGGGGTTTATTCCTGGTTGTTTTTATTCAAGTATAACTCAGAGGTAGCAATCCGAAGTCTCTCCTTTCTTGATGCGTTAAGTTAATTCTATTTACATGATTATAAGCTTCATAATGTAGAAGACTCTTATGTTGACTGATGGCAATGACTGGTGAATATATGTAGTAATTACCCTTTACTTTTGAACATAAGTAGACCTTCTTTTGGTGAATGAGTACACGTACAGGGTTTGATATCTAAGTGATTGGTGAAGGTCATGCTTGTTTGTTGGATATGGTAAAAGTTAGTATCAATGAATGAGTACATGGACAGGGTTTGATATCTAAATGGTTGGTGAAGATCATTGTTTGTTGATACTAACTTTTACTCAATAACACGAAAAGAGCTCCATTCCCAAAGCCTCATATTCTCAGAAACCAAAATTATAGTGAAATCAAGAACCAGATCCTAATCTGGAAATCCGAACAAATGAATAAAAAATGAATTTATGCTTTTACATGCAGGCACCTTACTCCGATCCAAGGACCCACCTTCGTTACGCAAACACTGAGGTGTTCAAGCAAATAAGATCACTTCCAAATGAGTATGTACAAAGGTATTTAGCCCTTAGGAATGCAGCAGTTGTTCTTAGGTAAATTTCAGCCATTTCGGTCGACACAAAGGGCTACATTTTTGCGGGGTCTGTTTCTTTGAACTGGTGTTGAATGGCTACCGAATGTTGTTTGTTTACTCATTCATCGCATTCATTAGTTTCAATATGAATATCAGTCTGTGATTGTGTTAATGAGCTGGTGCATCTGATTATATGTTATTTACTTATTTGTATCATTGTCTGGTTTTTGGATCGAAAAATATGATTGTAGAAGTATCAGATTGATTATCAAACCAATGTCATCCTGAGTGCAACATTTCTCTCCTGCTGATTGATATAAAAACAACGTTACATTTAACTTCAGTATTTTGTTCAGTGTTTCTAATGAAACTTGTAAAAACATTTTCCAATTGATTCATTGGAGCCACTGAATTAGTAACATTAATGTGAGTAAATAGAAAGTAAAACTAGTTGGCAAGGAGTGTTTTCAAAAACTTTGAACTTCGTGGGTTGGGAAATCAATTTCCTTTTTCTTTTCCTTTTCCGGTTTGGACTTTTCTTTATATATATATATATGATATGTAACAGATATATTACAATGGAATTAGGCAAAGAAACAATAATTCAATCGGAATTGAATAGTAAAAAACGGGTTTTTCTTTTGTGTACTAAATCAATTGAACGGCACAAAGTCCCGTTTTCAAAAATAAATATTCAATTGTTATTTTTTTTAAAAATTTTGATTAATAATTAAATTTAGGTTAATATTCACTAGAGTTCTATATTTTTATTTGAGTTTTTATTGTATTGTAAAATTTGTTTTTAATTTATTAAATCCTAATTTGTCTAATATATAATAAAAATTTAAAAATTAAATTAGTTATTGAAAATGTATCATTTAACCCTCTATTTTTTAATTTAATGGTTGTAAAGTTGACTGGAGATTGTACAGTCTAACTCAATGACCGTACAAAATGGGGAACCCTAAAAAACGAAAAG
Organism: Primula vulgaris; assembly: GCA_963920805.1. Lineage (NCBI taxonomy): Eukaryota > Viridiplantae > Streptophyta > Magnoliopsida > Ericales > Primulaceae > Primula > Primula vulgaris. The sequence goes on along the minus strand of OY987212.1, from coordinate 44,850,564 downwards.
GTACTGTTTATATTTATGAACAAAATCTTTACACTGATACAACTGCTACTATGTATACAAATTTGAAGCATTTTGAAACTTAGGGTGGTTAGGAGCAGTTAAGAAGCTACTACATACTAACTCTTAGATCTGGCCACATGGCGCAATCCAGGCGAAACTCTTCTCATGTAATCTAACGGCTGATATTATTACAACACCATATAATCGTACGGTTCTGATAAATCCTTACACTTTTTGTTTCGGTTGTTAAATCCTTACCCTTAATAACTGTACGAGAAACACTTGTATAGACCCGCCCTACCATGTCATCTTGGTGAGTTGGTGTGGCAAATCAATGGGTAAATGACATGTGGATGATCTTACTTGGGAAGTTAATTTGCAATTGTACACAATAATAACGGCTAGAAAGTGGGTTGGTTATCTGCCCCACTTACTTAAATTTTCATTTAATTTAAAAATTCCTTCAACTTACAATAATTATTTTTTAATTCTTATGAACATAAAAAAATAAGGTGGTCCAACTTTAATATAAATAACTTTTACAAAAAAGACAAACAGACAGTCGTTGCTAAAGAACAAATAGTCTATACTTCATAAAGAACAAATTACCAAAAAAAAAGTAAATTAAACTTCAAAAGAAAGTTTACAGGTTTAAATATTACCAAAACGAAAGGAATTCGTGAAACAAATAGTCTATACATCATAAAGAACAAATTACAAAGGCAAACGGAAAAATAAATTAATCATCGTCTTGCAACTTATAAACATGTAAACAAACATAGAACGGAAACATAAACGTTTTCTGATCTTGTTGTGGCGCCTGTTAAGATCTTCTGACAAGTCGTCGACTTCTGAAAAATAACCGGTTACACAATGGAAAATGTTGATTAGCCAAGTTATGCACGCTGACATTTCTCTCATCCTATAAGAAAAACAAGAAATAAAGTTAGTTAATACAAGTAATTTATCAAATATAAACCAAGTACTGTTATACATGTAGTTAATTTATTTTCCTTTATATGAATACTATGTTTGGTGTTATGCAGAAAGAAAATTTAAACATGTTGCAATTTTGGTTTGCAAGTTGGTATATATTAATAGATATTTCATATACCATTGTTATGTTATGGGTGCTTTTTCGTTGGAATTGTATCTCCTCCATCAACTTGCTTGTATGACCTGAGTAAAATATAAGAATGATAATTTAACTGTTAGAACTTATAAGCTTAACAAAAAAAAATTGTGATATACTAAGTACAATTAGAAAAAAAGCTAGTTTAAAGGAGAAATTGTACAATTAAACATGGTTCAAATTTTATTCGAATGGTCATATTTTATCGGATTTTTCATATATATTCGTAAATCAACATATTATTTTATTTCTAAAGTATTTGTTAAAAAAACTGTAAAATTTAATATTTTATATTGTTTTTGTTATTTATTAATATTGCTGCCATATAAATTGTCAAACAAATAATTAAACATAAAAAAATATATAAAACTCAAATTTTACAAATTTTGTTGAATAAACACTTTAAAAATAAAACAGTAAGTTGATTTATAAAAAAAAAACGAAAAAAATTATGAATACGTATGAAAAAACCGAAACCTCCTTGAAAACGTGAACTTTATAAAATTTGGACCGAATTAAACAAAAACAGAAATACTAATACCTAATAAGCTAATACAGTAATAAACACATTCGTATTTTCTCTCACTACAGCTGCCTTCTATGGCGAATTAGGGTTTGAGAGAGAGAATCACTACAATATATATATATATAAATAAAATAATATATTTTCCCCCTCTCTCTAATCAATCGCGAAGGTGTATACAATCCTGCCATCAGTGTATCTCCCGATTAATCAATTAAGGTTTGTGCCTTTCTTTCTATTCTTTATATTCCTCCATTTTATTCTATTTAAATTCATAAAATAAATATATAAAATGTTTTAAAATAAAAATTCTTTAATCAAGATGCTTTTAATAAGTTTATTATTATTTAGTGTAGTTGCTCCCGTTAATTTATTAATCTTTAGTAAGTTTAATGGAGATTTTCTTTAATGATTTATTATTCTATTTATGTTACGTTGAAATAGCTGTCGCTCCCGTTAGACTTTATTAGTTCAGCAGGTCTCTCTCTCTCTCTATATATATATATATACTAGCGGGCGTGCCCACGCGATGCGTGGTGTAACGTATGGGTTATCGATAATCGTTTATAAAATCAACATTTAAAAAACTCATAATTAATACAGATAAAAATTTACATAATAGTCAAAAAATCAGAATACCTGTGATCAAGAGAGTAAAGTCTTCAATAAAAATAAATAAGGAGTAAAACTGTAAAAGATATATATAAAGAGTATAATATTACTCTGCGAAAAGGGGTCAGAAAGTGGGATTGGGAAGAAATAAGAGGGAGCAGTTTCTAAAGTGGGATTGGGAAGAAATAAGAGGGAGCAGTTATTATACGGTTTATATTGCTGGGAAGTTTTTTTTTTTTGAATTAAAGGTATTTTGGTAAATAAATTAATTAGAAAGGTCTTTTTGCAAATATTTGTTTCAAGGCCTCATAACACCTCTACACATAAAATAATAGTATAGATATATATATATATATATATACATACTAGCGATCGTCGCCCATGCGATGCATACGTGGCGTAACGCGTGTTCGGTTTTGTGTCTTGAATTTGTATTTATGAAACCTAATCTTAAAGACATTGGAATTCAATTGGAGAAAATAAGTGTAAAACTAATTTAAAACTAAGGCATACACAAACTTAGAAACGTAAATAACATTAAAATATAAAAATAATTACCTGAAAAAGAAGTGTCGCAAATCTCTTAACAAACCCAATCCGTTTGTGAATTGAGAGAATAGAGAGAGAGAGAGAGAACAAAGAGAGAGGCAGAGGGAATATTACATGGGTATTAGAGAGGGAGCAGTTTTTTCCTTTTGAAAGTGTAGCAGTTATTCATTTTATCCGTGTATTAAATATTGGCTGTATTTGTAATTTGTTTATTTAATAGGGTTTTTTTTTTATAATATTTGTTGCAAGGCTTCATAAGCCATCTAAACATATAGTATTAGATATTAGATAGATAAATAAAATAATATATACTCCCCCTCCCTCTAATCAATCGCGAAGGCTTATATAGCTTCTGCTATCTGTATATCTCCCAATTAATCAATTAAGGTGTGCTCTTCTTTCTAATTTTTTATATTCCTTGATTTTATGTAGGTGATAAAAAAAACTATGGTTTCATCTGATATTGTAATTATCCAACACGGGGTCATAATTCAAGTCTAGCTTTCAATTAATTGTGATTTGATCTCATCTCTAGTTTTCTTCAATTATGTAATAAGCCAGCTTTGTTTGTTAGGGCTCCAAATTGTGTATTATACTGTTTAGTATCACTCGAACTAACCTAGCTTCTCTACCATCTGTTGAAAATGTGTTTGGAACCCGGAAAACTTATGGGAAAATGAAAATGATTTCCCGAGAAAACATTTTCTTTTGTTTGGTTGCATAGGAAAGCCAATGAAAAAGAAAACAAAAGAAAGTGAGGGAAAACTTTTTGTGTATAATGAGATAAACCATTTTCCTTCCAAAAGTGGGAGGAAAATGAAAGCAAATGGGAAAAGTGGGACTAGCTCCCTCTCTCTCTTTTTTTATTTTCGTTTCTCTTGATTTCCCAACATTCCAAACACATGACCGGAAAATGATTTCAAGTTCATTTTCCTTGGTTTTACTTTCTTTTCCTTTTCTTTTCTTTTCCATGACATTTTTCGGGTTCCAAACACACCCTTAAGATTTTTCTTAAAAGTTATTATAAACGAATCGAACCCTGAATAAGCTGGTAGATGATGGTAATTTAGTAACTGGGTTTAGAGGATTTCAGGATTTCAGGAGTTTAGGTTTTTTTTATTTTTGGTGGAAAATAAGGTAGGGTTTCGGTCGAAGTGAATTGATATTGAAAATTCAAGCTAGGGTTGCAATTCAAGTCAGAATTAGCTTTCAATAGATTGCAGATTGATCTCATATTCGTTTTTGTGCTTTTCATATGTGAAATAAACCAGTTTTTTTTGAAATTTTCAGCTTTTATCTTGAAAGTTACAATTTTCATCCAGTGGTCCACATTGTAAATTTTGTGGGTTTATGGGTGTTCACTTATTGGGTGGAAAAGAATTAGGGTTTCGATCTACAGTAATTTGATTGTTACGTAAGCTAGGGTTATAAGCTAAGTCCGAATTAGATCTAAAAGGACCGATCTTATATTCTATTTGTTTTCATCAACTATGCCATAAACCAGCTTAGTTTGCTTGCTACTAGTTGTGTATGATACAACAACTAGCTTCTCTTCCACATATAAAAAAATACTAGCTTTTAACTTTAAATTACAACCAAATGTACCCTGAGTAAGTCTGTGGTAGCTAGTTACTTCATATGTCTTATTAACATTTTTTTTTAATCAAAATCCTTTATTCTCTTCCATCGACGAATTTTCGTAACTGAATCTTTTGCAATGCAGTTATTTTACTGAGAGAGAGAGAGATATGGAGGAGCTGATCGACCACTATGCTATTCTTGGTTTACCATCTGGTGAGGAAGGTGCCAAACTTTCCGAAAAAGAAATTACAAAGGCTTACAAGAAAAAGGCGTTAGAGTTACATCCGGACAAGAGACCCAACGATCGCGATAAAGCACATGCCGACATTCAAAATCTTAATGCTTCGCATGCTATACTGAAGGACGAAAAAGCAAGAAAGTTGTTTAATGATCTTATCAAAGCGAAACTCGAGAAGGAACGGAGGCATGCTCAGCATGATTCTAAGCGACAGAGGATGATGTCTGACCTTGAAAGAAGAGAGAGGGGTGATTTTACTGTCGACCCGCAAGCAAAAGCTCGACAAGAAGAAGAACGGATTTCGAGAAAGTTTAATGAGGAGGTTGCAAGAATAAGAGCTGAATTTGCCGCTAGAAGTCAAGCTTCTTGGACCGGTAAAGTTGGATCTCCCACAGAAGATTCAAGAAGTGGGACGACAGCAAAAGATAGTACAAATGGGTTGGACAAGGAAAGGGTGCTGAATGTGAGCTTATATTTTAATTAATGGCTTTGTTTGATTGCAATTTACGTTACAAGTTTTTTTTGCTGTTTTTCTTAAAAGATTGATTATGTTTGGTTGACTATCTTACGAGATGAGATTTGTTATTTCTTTGGCCTAGATAACTTTAAGCTGGATGAACATACCTTCTTATGAACCTCATGAACTCCAGCTTTTTTGGTGGAGCAACCAAACAAGCGCAATATGTTGTGTGAAAGCTTGTTTTCCGTTGCCTAGCTCTTAAATGTTACAAGAAAAATTAAATAAACGAAAGAATCGAAGTTAACTAGCCGTGACTAATTGCGAGTTGATTAAAGCTTCTATTTGTTGCACCTTACAAACCCAGTCTTTTGCTTACAAGCTGGACTACAGTTTGTTGACCAGCTCGAAAGCTTTGCTTTTCTCGTACTTTCACCTAATGAATAAGCTAAAATTTGCGACAAGAAGTCCAGCATGTTTGCTTAAAAACTTATTTACTCAAAAATTCCAATTTTTTTTTTTTTGCATTGAATCCGAATTTAGAGAAATGTTAATATGGTAGCATATGTTTAATTTTAAACTTATTGTGCGTTTAAGTTTTTGCTGATTAATTCTTGTGCCACAGGTGTCTTGGGAGAAATCTGGTGTGGATTACAGTGCTGAAAAATTGAGGATGTTGTTTGAGAAATTTGGTGAAGTTGAGGATGTTGTAATGAGAAACAGAAAGAAGAAAGGATCTGCCCTAGTAATAATGTCTTCAAAAGATGCAAGTGTATGTTTGTTACAGTCAAGTAAAAGCATACACATTAATTTCACAACATAACCGTGTCAATTACAAGATCTTGAAAACACCTGAATATGTTAGGAGACTTATTTAAACGTGTCATGTGATTTATTTTCCATGGAAACTCAATGGATACCTTCAATTTAGTCCACGGTGTCCACTTAATGTCCAGAATATACATTTACACTTTAGACTTTTAGGAATGTGATGGGAACACAATAAAATTGTTATATTAGATTTAGGCTGCAGATATGGTTCGTTTGGTATTTAAATATATTGGTCTAATTGATATATTAAGTTCGGTCGCAGTCTGTTTGCTACTTAAAATATAACGATACACCCTTGCCAGTTTAGTTTGTCTTATATATTGAAATGCACATAGAAATGTTTTCAACTGGCATGTCCATGCCGTGTTTGTACAGAATTTAGTATTTTATTTATGATTTTCTCGTATACATGAACTATTTACTGGCATATTATTGCTGTATTGCGTCTCTTGTATTTTTATGAAATACAGTGTCTTTGAAACTGTATCCATGCCACACTACATTTCTCAGATTAATTTTTTTATTTCTATTAAGTTTTTTTTGAATTTATTCTTTTAGGAGTTTGTCATGTTATATCCTCTAATAATAGCTAGTATTTTGTAGGCGGCTGCTACCAGTTTTGTGCTTGGGGATATCTCAAATCCTTTATTAGTTTTGCCTCTTCAGCCAGTGGAAACTGCTGGTACTTCAAAATCCCAGGAACCTGAAATTCCCAGAGCAGCACCAGCTTTTGGCACCGGCCATAAATTTTTTGAAGCTTCTGTATTAGATAAACTACGAAAGGTATGTCACTTTCAGATCATATTCACGATGTTCTCTTCAGAATTATTTTGCTATAGCTTAATAGAAAAACCGAAAAGAAAAAGGCTCTACCTTTGTTGATTGCGAACTTTTACTGGTTGATTCACTTATTTGTTGGCAATGGGCATTATTTTTGTTATTTCTTCGGTAAATTTTGTTTCAGTCAACTTTACATTCACTCTATAGGAAATGGTCATAGATACAGAATTGACCTTCAGCTAAAACACAAAAATCCTAACACCCCCCCTTCCTTTCCGTAACGCTACGTCGACCCAACACCCGTTAACAGTTACATCACTCCCTCTTACGGTGCCCTTTCAGAGCATAAAAGTTGTTGGTTGATAATGAGTCTTGATACTTTCTAAGTGCAGTGGAGAGAGTATCTTGTTGTCATGGTCCCTTTTTTGTATAGATGATGTTAGGTTTCTATTAGGCACGACAGGCAGCTTAAACTAAAATTTAAACAGGAACACAATGAGCATAAGTCCTGAGCTTGGCTCTTGATTAAGATATATTTACAGACGATTAATGGGTTTGATTTCGGAAGTTATGGTCATGGTATTTTGGTACGCTGATCAGTTTTGCAGTTTGTTTGGATATCTATACATAGTTTAAATACTGACACACTAAACGAAATTACTGTGCTTTACAGAGATAAAGTATACGAGTCCAGTAGTATTATTCATTGAATTAAAAGGAGGCATTTCTATAAAAATGTAATTTTGCAGACTAAGAACACATCTTGAAAAAGAATCCTTGTTATTTAAAAGAAAAGTAAGAAAATTACGGGGTTTCTTTCACCTTCCTTGTTTTTAAAAGGTCTCAGTAAGGCAAATAACCAGCAGTTCTAGACTGAATTTTCTTAAGCCTCTTTTTTAGAGGGGTACCAAGTCATGACACCTGTTATGCTCCAAATTGAAAAGAAACTTAGACTCCAAACCTAACTGTAACTAAGAACATATTATTGTGTGATAGTTTTTTTTTAGTAATAGCGGGATAGTTGTCTGAAGTGCAAATGGCTTGAATTATGCATTATTTGTTGTATGAAATGATCTTAGCTATTACGATATTCGTTCAGGGAATATATACTTTCCTTCCCTATTCTGTCTAATACAACATAAAACAGTCAACAAAAAGGGTCAATAGCTCTCAGAGAGCTTTTGAGCTTCCAGGCCATCGGATTAGTGGACTTCAGCAACTTTTGTTTAGCTTGTATTGGACGTCTTTATTAAGCAGAGGGAAATGAAAGCTTTTCTTGGAATCAAGTGAATGACTCGGAGGATTGTACTTGATTTCCATCCACTTTAATTGCTGAAACCTTATTTATATTTCACTCTTGAAGGCAGTCTGATGTTTGCATGAATGGTGTATTTTTTAGTTTTTACTAGATGACTTTCCTCAGCTAAATTTTTAGGCATGTTGTACCTTGTATCAATTGATGTTATCTCATCCTTGAAACTAAAAATTCTTTTAGTTACTCTGTGGTGTGGCAAGTGAAGTTCTATATCGTTCCCCCTTTTCTTCCACTGGAATTTCTTTAGTTATTTGAAACTTAATATTTAATTTTTCTTTTTTTTTTCTTTTTTGGAATTGGCCAGGCTGGAGAGAAGCAGAAGTTGTCGTCCAGAGCTAACCCTTGAACGTTGAGGTGGGCAAAAATTGTCGAAGTTTGAGATCAACTTAGTATTGGGTTTTTGATTGTGTCAAACCAGAATCCATTGAAAGATATGTACTAATCTATAATTGTATATACTGTGTTCGGTTTTCATTAGTTCAGCCGTAAAAATACACAGATCATAGTGTTTCTTCTTTTAGAATACACCCTATATCAGAAAAGATCAAAGAGCTTTCCCTACTTCTGTTAAGGTGTTGAGGCAATGTTTATTCGTTAATTTGAGGCTTCTATATCAGAAAAGATCAAAGAGCTTTCCCTACTTCTGTTAAGGTGTTGAGGCAATGTTTATTCGTTAATTCGAGGCTTCAAAATGGACTGTCTTGGTTTGAAATGTTCTAAAGCTGGGCCTTTGTTCCGGAATATCTTCCACCAAACAAACCAGATAGGTGTTGAGCAATTGTTTATTTGATAATTAAAGACTTCAATTGGACTGGCATGGTTTGAAATGATGTATAATTCAAAGTCGGACCTTTGTTCCGGAACTTCTTCCACCGAACAAACTTTTGAATGTTATCCCAAACAAAGCTCTGGATTTATATTTTTCTAGCTTAGTCCAAGTTGTATCGGTGATTTAGTATAACTTAAATCCAGATGGTAAAGTTTTGATTGCTCATTTATCAGTAATATTTGCTGTCTTGGGTGAGCATTTCTTAGGCCGTGAAGGTTGGTTTGAACCTATTTGTTAGAGTAACCATTAAACCGTGTCGTAACATTTGTAATCCGTATAGGTCAATTTTCACCCAACAGTGTCATGCCATTTGAAACTAACATTGTAATTCTTCTTTTTTGTTGCTGTTTCGTCTCTCATTCGATCTATTTTTTTTGTAGCTAGACGTATTATTCTTATTTTCATATTTTGCCAAACTGTTTGGGTAAAAGACTAGAAGGCATATTTCTCTTTTTAAAGTTAGATCATTTACGACTTTCGACTCATTTGGCTTTTGAATTCTTTGTATAGATTACATGATAGGCATGCAAATGGAGCTTATAGAAATCATTATGAAACCTTTTGTTCTAAATAAATGATGTTGCAGAGATATCAAACAAATTTTTTGACGATCTGAACTTGAGCTCTAGTACAGTTGTACCTAAGAACACATAATGTCAAAAGCTCCCATTGTCACACATGGTAAACATCGGTGCATAAAGGCTAAACACTACCTAAAAGGTGGCCCAAAATAAGTCAAAATTCATGTTTGTAAATTGCAAGCTTTGGATGAGTCACCTATAAAAATGAAAGGAAGATGAGTGTGAAAATGACCGACCCTCGACAAGCGTAAATGCTATAACAGAAGTTAAAATACTGTTATCTAAAGCCGACTCAAGTGTTAAGTAGTGTTCTTCGGTTCTTCCACGGTCTAAGGAACCCCTAATGACTGATATCAAACCAACAGAGGTCGACAACTTTTCTCAAGCTCTTTCTTAAATCGGCAGGTCTTAAAATTGCGCATCCAAAATTTAAAAAATTAAGTATCCAATATGAAAATAACGATAGGAACATGAATACTATCTGTAAATTTGGTAAAAGTGCGATCTTCATGATTATAATATCAGTAGACTGTTCAATATTAACATTATCTTTTTCAGATTATAACTGTAGAAGGTCACATAATAATTCATAAGGCAAAACATCCAAGAAATTTCCCACTGTAAGCTTCATTTCACCCTTTCTACTTTCCAAGGTGCAGTTCACTGACAAATAAGAATTACAAAACAGAAGCATTACAAAAAATAATCGACATTTGTGCAATTTGACTTCTTTTATGATCTAAGCTTCTCTAGTTATTTCTCATTTATTCAAAAGGAAAAAAAAAACAAATTGAATTTTTCACCTAAATAGAGCCTTTCAGTATGCACGCTCAGTCCTCTTCATAATTCCTCGAGAAAGTGATCCAACTGTCTAAAGCCAGAACGAGAACAAGTTGAGGTGATAACAAAGCTTTCTCAAGGACAATCTCAAGCAGGTTTTCGTAGAAGCGTGGCTAAGATAAAGGCAAGGGCCGAGTCAACTGAAGCAAGAGCAACTATCAGAAGTGCCACCAGAATCAGAGTGAGTGTAGCTGTCTTCAGCTAAAACAAAAACAAAAAGAGCATATAAACAGTTAGTTGTCTAGTTCACAGCACTATTAATTAACAGCTTAAGCGTCCACGTATCTTGAAAGAGAATATTTTCCATAAAAATATAGACAGTGCAATAATGGAGCTTAATCAACACGCTGAGGGAAATGGACATAGGAAAAATGTATCAGCAATTTATTTCTTGCCACTGAAAACCCCAAACCTTTTACTATTATACTTGATGAATATTGGTTGAAAATAAGAGATATCCACATGTTCTCAAGACTTCGTTGGAATTTCGTAAATGAGATCAGTATACATAGGAAAAAGTAAAATATTTAGATGTCCGCATTTATCTTGTTGACAGATACAGGAGTGTGACAAAAGACAAAAGTTATTCTGGCATGCCAGCAAGATTAACCCTTCTCTATAAATATTAACTGTAACTGCATTTTAATCTTAATACAAATTGCTTATTTGTCATTAATAAAATTTAATTTAATTTAATTACAAAGGTATAGAAAATCATGGTCACAGTGGCTATGATATTATCTATTGCATCTTTTACCACACATGTGGATGACAAAGTTTGGAGATGTGTTCTATTTAACTATAGGATAAGTTTAGTTAGAATAGATACTAACCGTGCTCTGGAAGCTTGGCCATTCAACATACTGTAGCTGGCTAGGCTGCTCCAGCAGGAAACTAAAGAAAGATTTCAAACCCCTGTAAAAGGTTACAACATCAACCAATGCTGACAATAATATACAAAATAGAGTGAAATTATTGGCTTGAAAACATGGTATTGCTTTTTCAGGGATCTATTGCTTCCTTTCCACATACGGACACAAAATTTTGAGTAATGAAATTAAAAAAACAGACAATTGCCATTTACAAATAACAGGACCACCTGCAAAATCAGCAATACGGAGAAGGCACGTGCCAATAACTTGATAGGATCATGTACACTAAAAGAAAAGCGCCTATAACAGTTAGTACCGTAAAACAGCTTGAGTTGATTCTGACCAAAACGACTCATTGACAACATCATTGTGGTAGAAGTGATGTTGATTTCTTTCAGCACAGACAATATATTTGTTGCGACGCATAACTGCATCATAATGAATCTTCGGTCTATGAATCTATCAAGTACGGGAAAAAAAACCAACATCATTACATTTTCATATATATATATATATATTTTTTGAAATGGTTACATATTCATATTGTTACGACGGTACCACCTTCAATCTTGAAGGATCACTAAATCACAACCTTTAAGTTGTCTTTCATGTAGAGTAAAAATTTATCATATTGGCAATACTTGAACATAGTATTGCTGCCACTGCTTCATTTCAGAAGTGGCCAAGCAAGTTTAAGTGTATTGCTCTTTCTTATAAAACAAAAAATAATTTTCTAAGCTTTATTTGTAACGATCAACTTAATAATTCCAAGCCAAATTTGGGTACCCTATACAAATTTAACTTTGTTAAAGTTTGCAACCTTTGCGTTGAACTACAGTGTAATCGTAAGTTCATGATGGTTTGACAACTTGCAGTTTTATACACAGATGGGTGTTGTAATATCTAAACACAAGTAGAGACGGACCAACAGAACAACCAATAATTAAAACAAAAGTTTAGAGACTTTGTTTCTTATTTCTTTTTGGGTAAGTTCCGAAACTTCAAATTGTTTAATAAGCATTCACGAACAACAAGATGTGGTATTTCAAAAGTAAACTAGTTGCGAGTGACCGCTTTCTACATTAGTTCGTAACTTCAAATCGGAAATAACATTACCACAAGTCTACTGGTCAAGAAGGTTTGCTAAGAAACAAATAAAACGTACTTATGTCTGCATCCAAACAAGGCATATGTTACCTTGTAAGCAACTGATTGAGTGAATCTGTAATTTATAGGCCAGCTTCTGTTATGGTTCTGAATATGGAGATGTAGTTTTCTATGAACCAAACCTGCTAAAATAAAGCATATTAAAATCAAGTATGCCTGTACAGAAAATCAATAAAAACCAACAGAAAGAAAGGTACCTGGAGAAAATGCACAACCTGTCACAGACCCATAAATGAGCGCCATAGTGTATCAAATCTATCAACAGAAATATTAAGTAAAGATTGGAATTCACGAGGAAAAGAGAAAGATAAATACTAACACAATTGTTCTTTCTCTTTTGCTTTTACAGTAGTTCTCAGTCACAAGAAGGAAGTATTCAAAACGGTGAGTCCAAGTATACAGAGAAACAAGATATCGACAACATTACTCCGTTACTAACGCATGTGTTCATATTTTAGTGGTAAAACTCGCATCCACTTGTCATTTACTCAAAAAAAAACGATTCATATGTTCTTACCTTTTTTTTAGAAAGAAACACATACATAGAAGTGTTGCCCGCAAAATATAGGCATAAGATAGAAAAAGCATAGACCCTTGTAACTTTTATTATTTAACGAAAGCATCTGGGTTTAATGTATATTATGTAGGTCCTTCTTGAGTGGACCTACTTGTGTGTAAGAGCTTATAACTATACATACCTTAGATTTTAAGTTACTACTATCGTACACATGGAGAGCTAGAAGTTCATGATAACTCGTTCATCAAATTATAAAATATGTTTTATCAATGTACACAACAGAACTGTTGGCTTATTTATGCTTGCACCATTTTCTTTTTCCAATAACAGATGAAAGAAATTATACAAACAAGAACGTCAAGCATATTACTACAGAAACACACTAATTTGATATGAATACCAGTATTAGAAATCTATTTTATTCATAGCGTCAACTAACAATGTAAGGCAAGCAAAAGCCTTAAAACAAGATAGAAAAACAGAGCCCCAGTTAACTATGATTACATAGCAGTCACAATAAAGGACAACCTAAAGCTTTCATTTTGTATATTAAGGAAAAGGCACATAGAAACCAATGAGTTCCGGTATCTAGTTTCGATATTAATCTTTACTAGAAGAGAAACACCAAGAACACCAAGCTCGATAAATTTAGTAAAAATTCCCAACTTCGACCAATATAAAAAAATACCAATTTTTACATGAAATAATTCAAATTTTGATATTTTTTCTGATGAGAAATCAAAACGTTAATTCACGTTCGAAGCATCAAAGTTGCCCGTTTGGGAAAATAAAATACAAGGAATGCTATTACTTACACGTAACTCAGTAAAATAAGGTAAAAAAGAGTAGGTATGGTTACAAACATGACAATATAATCCAATTTAAACTACTCCGAATAATATTGTAAACAGTGCTAGCTGGTCAAAATACTAGTAGTTCAAATACTTATTTAAAGATATATTTTTTATTATTCTTTCCAAGTTTACAGAAACTACTCCCAAAAAAAAGATGATAATAATTTAAAAAAGTAATACTAATAACTACACTAAACGGTTACAGTCCAAACCCTAGATACAAAAACACAGAGTATTAGTAAATAGATGTCAAATTCCTCAATTGTAATTAAATAAAAGAAAATACTAAAGCCCTAATAGACTGAAATTTGAATTTCCTACTCCAAATTACAATAATAAGAACATATCTACCGATAGTATCAATCAAGGAAATAAATATATTTAAATAAATAAAAGTTTGAAAGTGAAATTGAGCAATAGATACCTGAGAGAGAGAGAGAGAAATGGCAAAATAGATAATACTATTACGTATAGTTAAATAGATTGAGGGGGTACTTTAGTAGTTTCAAGAAGTAAAGTGCCACAGTTTTATTTCATTATTCGTCCCTATAGTACGGGTTGAGTTCCCTTTTGTGTCATATTTCAGTGTTGTTCGACTGTGGCTCTGTATTTTTGTAATTGTTTGAGAACCCTGTCCAGCTATATAAGTCTATCAGAACCGTCCCTCTTTTAATTAACCGGTTTTATAGTGTGAGTTCTAACCAAATTAGTAAAAGGTGAAGAGGCGGTATATTAGATATTACTATTTATTGGGGTGTGCTCACTTTATTTCCCGAGTCTGGATCATCTGTCCCCCTATTTTTTGTCTCATTTCATACCCTCTTGCATATTTTCGTCCAAATTTTAAAAAATTTACAAATTGTTTTGCACTTTTACATACGTTTATAATACATTATATGTAAATTTCATAATATTTAGATATAAAACTGCTCCAAACAATTTTTTTTAGTTTTCACTGATTAATTTATACTGCTAGCTTTTTTATTTATTTCAAATTAAATTCGGTGTGATGTTTATGTTAAAAAAACAATCACAAGGAAACTTTTACGATTAAAATAAAATGATACTAACAGCCCCACTAACAGCAGCGAACTCTCTCTCTCTAAACACCTACTCACAACCACCACCAGCTCACCACCTCCGCCGCCGTCCTCCGGTGACCTGCGCCGCCGTATCGAAACAAGCACACCGCTTCCTAACCTCTCTTTCCACCTCCTCCGCCGTCTCCGGCGACCCCGCCGTCACAGACCGATTAATACGGAAATTCGTAAAATCGTCTTCGTCGAAGCACGTGGCGCTAAACGCCCTCTGTCATCTCCTCTCTCCCAATCTCTCTCCCACCCCTTTTCTCTCCTCTCTCGCCCTTCTCGTATGCCCCTTTTACCCCCCCCCCCCCTTTAATGTATATGTGTGTGTGTATATTTACTAGTAATGAGATAAATCTCGTAAACATGTTTTACTATGAACACAATAATCTCATTCCGTATCATTTATTGAAATTACGTAGGTGAAAACCGATTGTTAATTAAATTAAGGTACGTTGGTAATTAGCAAAATAGAGCGAGAGTGAGGGTATTTTTGGAAAAATGGTGGCAAGTTTTGGCAGCCTCGCCCAATTATTGGGTTATCTTATTATAATAGTATGATGATACACATATTTATGATTATGTGTTTAATTGTAAGAGTTTACTACTAGCCAAGGACAAACCAGAGCATTGCTCGTATGGGTGCGTTTGGTATCAACTTTTTCTGTTTAAAAATCTGGTTAAAAGCAGCAATTGGAAAAAAGGCTTACAATGTAGTGTTTGCCATCATGCTAGCTTTCGTTTGCTTATAAGTGATTTCTAAATTGTTTTTATTGATAAGTCAATTTTCTCTTGTTTTAACTTAAAAATGACTTGTAAATTTAAAAACATATTCTATTGTTTGTCGAATTTCTAGCTTCTGCTTTTTAGCCTTGTGACCTAAAATCTAGATCTTAACTTAAAAGGACTATGTTTGTACTGTTGTTTTATCACTTTGATTTGTTGCTTTGCATAGGGTAGTTTCTATTTTCTAATTATGTTTTATTATTTTATATATGAATAGTAAACTAGTGATTTGATGTTCAGAATCAGTCCTTTGGCGTTGAGATAGGCTAGTTCAGAATCACTCCTGCCGATCACTTCAATATATATCATTCGAACTTAGGAGTACCTTACGTAATATAACTCAACCTTCTTATATTTTTTTCCCAGTTATATAATGAAATAAGCAAAGCGGATTGGTTCAATTGGAACCCCAAGATAGTGGCTGACTTGGTCTCTCTCCTCCATCAAGAAGGACAATCTGATAAAGCAGAAAGCCTAATTTCCGAATCACTTTTCAAACTAGGGTATCGAGAAAGGGACATAGCTCAGTTCTACTGCAATTTGATCGAATCTCACTCTACACGCAAATCAAGATTAGGATTCTTTAAATCTTATGCAAGTTTAAAGCAATTTGTTTCTAATTCATCGTCTGTTTACGTAAAACGTTGTGGTTATAAATCAATGATTAGCGGACTCTGCGAGATGGATTCACCAATTGAAGCTGAAATTTTGATGAAAGAAATGACAGGCAAACCATCTGTGTTTGAGTATAGATGTTTGATATATGCATATGGGAGATTAGGATTATTCGATGACATGAACAGATGTGTGGTCGAAATGGAAAACGAGGGATTCGAGTTAGATACAGTTTCTTCGAATATGGTGATATCCTCTTTTGGAGATCACGGTGAGCTCTTAGAGATGGCCTCGTGGTTACAAAGGATGAAAAAATCAGGGATTAAATTTTCAATTCGTACTTATAATTCCGTCTTGAATTCGTGCCCAATGATCACAACAATGCTTGGGGATATTCAAAATGTTCCTATTTCGATTAAGGAGTTAATGGAGACTTTGAGCGAATGTGAGGGTCGTTTGGTGCAAGAGTTGATTGGATCATCAGTTTTGGAGGAGTTAATTGAGTGGAATTTGGAGGGAAAATTGGATCTACATGGAATGCACTTGAGTTGTGCTTATTTGGTTTTGTTGCAGTGGAAAGAGGCTTTAAAATCGAGGTTGAAAAATGAGAACTGTATCATTCCAATGGACTTCACAGTGATTTGTGGATTGGGAAAGCATAGTGCAAAAAGGGGTGAGTCACCGATGAAAGGTTTAGTTAAGCAGATGATGGTTCGGATGGATTGTCCAATGAGAATTGACCGTACAAATATTGGGTGTTTTATTGGAAAGGGAAGAGCTTTGAAAGACTGGTCATGTCGAGAATAAGAGTAATAGTTTTAGGAGGTTCTCAAGATATGTCTTTCGGTTGCAGCGTTTTGCACTTAGAGTATGTTTAACGGTGAGACTTAGAAAGTGAGTTTTAGCGGGGGTAAATGACGACTGTTTAGGGAAGGCGACATTATATGGAGGAAATTGGAATCAACCCATTTGTTCACGAATTATCTGAGTTTCACAGTTGAGCTAAGAGTGTCATAGAATTGCACTCCTGCAAAAAAGCAGAGTATAATAGGATAAGTTATGAACTCCAACAAAATGAGAGGCTGTTGTTTCAAAAGTTCCCGCCTTGATTTGCCTTGATATGGTCAAACCCGGCCACAATTTGGAAATTTTATTATAAAAAAAAAACTTATAAAGGCTTGGTCCAAAAAAATATGTTGATATTTGATAAACAATCAAAATTTGCACTTTAAAATTGTCTTTGAATACATTTATATATATATTTTGGTTCAGGTTCGACTACTGTTACATACCTTTTGTTAAATCTATGACGGTATACTGATAAACTAATTATATTTAAGTTCTTAATTTATGTTACTAATTAAATGGAAATCCCAAAACTCCCCAAAAATGTTAAAATATGATTTTTCTGCCCTGGCCTCGCTTATTCACATAGGCCTCCAGTGTCACGCCCCGGATTTTGTAGGAACCGGGTTGTGAATTTAAAAGAAAACACAACTAAAGACAAATATTTCACACATTAATATCTCAAAAAAAAATCAACTAATTCCCCTACATTCTTATACTCCACAAAAGCTGCATTATCAGCAAAATACTTTACAAATAGAATTTATGCTAACGTGTGTAAACGCCAAACCGACCCCGCCTCATTGTTCTGCTCAAACTGGTATAGAAGCCAACATCAGGACCTCCGCCTATAAAATTAAATAATAAGCAGAAACAAGAAACAAAAGAGTGAGTCAATTATTCATTACATAAACGTATCCAAACCAAAAATAATAATGCAATGCATTTTTGTTCTTTAATATTAGTGTTTTTCACCTTTTTACTTCTCTCCCGCTACACCTCTATACCTTGACTACAAACGCCAAGTGGCGTGACTCGATAAACGACTCAAATGTGTATAAAGTCGGATTCACAAATAAAGTGCCGGATCACTCCTCAGATCCACGTATGGAGTCAACTCCTCATGAAACCATACGCCGGCTATTGCCGTATTTTCCGTGAGCACCAGTCCCACCGGAACCCCTTTTGGCACGTGAACCCTAAAAGAAATATAAAAGAGCAACGACAACAAATGACTCGCGACAACACCACATCTCTCTTCGATTATTTAGTCTCATTAATCCACTTTATTCATTAATTATATGATAAACATCAATATTTGCAATATCAGGCTACTGAAATCACAATAACAGTAGCATAAACCTTATTTGAATAGCTGTCATATACCCTGATAATTTACCAAAGAAATAAACTGCAATTATTTTGGGTCAGTATTGACCTAAGCTTTCGTCGAAAAACTTGACAAGTTACCTCGTGATTTAGGTTTTATATAACGCATGCAGTTAGTTAAGCCAACAGAGTAAAAGAAGAATTTTAAAACACCACTAGGAGACAAAAATGAATACACAAACCAAACAGAAAACTAAATTCTAGTTTTCTGTAACAAGTATAACTCGCTATTTGGTACCAGTATGGTACCTCGACAAAGGCGGAAATAACCAGGTCCAGCTGCATAATTTCAACTCCAATTAATCCTTACTACTATAAATAACAATATGTAAAGGCCCAGGACAATGATTCTCCCAACTCTACACATAAAAATTTAGTACCTAAACGATGTCTCCTCAAAGCCAATCAACTATGTTCAGCTATTAACTGATGTTAATAGAAGTAAAACTAATATACGACACAAGATAAAATACACAAGAAACAGTATCGTGTTCATATCACGTAATAAACTCTCCTCTTTGAGTAATGAAACGGTACTCGAAAGTCTGTAATGAGCCAGTTTGCACTACATCTACAACAAACACAAATATCGCTACCAAAAAAATTGCTACTGTAAATAGCGGAAACAAAAGAAAGCAGGCCGTATCGAATCAACGTAAAAGACTCCCATATCCTTACCCAAACGGTAGATCGATTAAGCTACGGCACATCCAAATACAACTATATATTCGCCACTACAAAATATTAATGCTACTATAAATAACAAACACAAAAGACTGCCTTTGAGTACCCAAACTGCTATCTCGATAACTCGGCTATATAATTTCAACCCCAAGTAAAACAAACTACCACAAGTAAACGTATAAATAGCAACATCGATTCCTGCAAAATACACCTAAAAGACTCCCCTTTTAAGTACCAAAATGGTACCTCAATTGAAGCTAACAAAGGCTGGACAGTTGAACTGCAGTGAACACGCAACGAACGGGATAAAACTACTCGCGCCTTGCCTCCAAACCCAGCTTAAACCCGCCTGCCATCAAGCTCCGTTTGTTCCTCTATTCGTTATCTACGCAACGGTAATAAACCGTTCGAAAAACGGATAACCGAATCGAAAGAAAATGATATTTAAAGTGGGAGGATTTTTATTGTATTTCTATCTCTCTTCTGCTCTCACTCTCTATCTCTGTATATATCTATCCGTGAGTGTGTTAATGTATATATTATATATTCCTTGTATACAGATAGTTATAAGTTATATGAAGAGGTGAATCGGTGATAGGCAGACAAATAAAGTGGGTCCCTTTAATTTCATATACTTCATTTTTATATACTTCCCTTTTCCTTTCTTAAGTCTGAAGATATTTAATTTTTTAAAATATATCTAAATTACTGGGGTATTACATCCACACCCCACCTTCGTCTCTAGTCCGTCTATAGACTTCTGAAACCTTAGTCGCTAACTCTTAGATATTAGACTTATTTGATACACTAGTCATTAAGTCAATTATTTTTTTTTTGTAATCATAAGCCAAATTTATTTATGAACTCGACTTATACCAACTAGAAATTGTTATTTCTGCAGAAATGTAAGTTGCAACAAGTACACGAGTACATCGTTGGTAAGAATAATTACTAGAATTCTATCAACAGAAGTTATAGAAGCTTAAATTATATCGTCACCTACTTTTGCCACCTTTGTGCAACATTTCCAAAACACCCTTCACTTATGGAATCGGAGATTTACAAAGAAATATGGTATAGAGCGATAATGCAGAAATTCTATAAATAAATAGAAAGATCGTTAATGCAGTTACTAATAACTTTAAGCATGGAAAGCGAGCAGCAATCCTCGCTGTTGACACTTGACAGTTTGGCTACGTGGATATAAATATCTTTAATATAGTTTCCCTCCATAACGATAGGTGTATCCTACGAGTTGCCCTCGGGCCAAAGCTATGGAACTCGGGTGTAGGCTTTTGGTCGAAATGGAACGACCTTATTTCATCTATTATTTATCGTTGATGCTAGAATCATTACACATAGTATGCCCGCCCCCATCCACATTTTTTGTTTTCCGTCTTGCAACTCTTCCTCGACCAGGTTCAGTGATGAGGACTTTCACACACGGCAAAAGTCAAATTGTTCCTTTAGCACCTGAATCTGACTAATTTGTATGGTAATACCACCATATTCAATGAAATAACATGTGTTTATCAGCTCATCTGAGGTCTTTGCATTGACTGATACTGTGGTCGTCGCACAAAATCTGGAGCTACCAGACCTGGTAGATTATAAATTAAGTTTAATCGAGTCGGGAAGAATAAATTTTAGGTGGCTTGCTATTTCCTTAGCAACAGTTGGTTTTTATCTAAAAGAAGACATACGTCAATTTAAAGTTCCAAATTTAAACAGACATGTTCCTCAAGGGCCTCAAATTATGTTCTCAAACTAAGGTGTCTCAACTCTTAAGCATAATGTTATGATTAAAATTAATGACCTTGAAACTACAAGGCATAATCATCAATGTCAAATTATGTTGAAATTTTCGCATGCTTAACTTGTCATAAGAATCTCGTCAAGGACGCTTTCAGCCGAAGACACCGATAGGTTAACCTAGCCAAATAATCCTAACAGTTACTAGTCCGCATACACAACAATCTAAGAACATCACTACTCTGGACTACGTATTCTTGTTTCTCATTTTAAGCAGCTCAATTTGCAAGTCTGTACCATCTACAAAGATTAGAATGTTCCCGAGCGCTCTATGAGCTTCTTGGGTGATTTGATTTGAAATATTAGTGGCAGCATTAAATTGACTATAGACTCTTTTGAGTATATACAAAGGTCAGGTAAGTATCACAATATAGATGTTCTACGATTGAGAATTAGAATGTAGTAACAGTATTAGAGAATAAACAAGATAGATAACATTACGATTTATATTAGTTATTTACTAAAGTAGAACCCAGCAACATATCCTACTGTCCTTATAAAACAGTTTTTGGGTTTTAGTTCATCAAAACCAAGGCATCCACCAAATATACATTCTACCAAGGTTCTTGTGTGAAACTGCTTCAGCAATTAAACGCTTTGCTTGTCCTTCTACAGCTAGAGGGAGAGACGATGCTGCTCCTACACCAACGACTACTCCTTGCAGCCGTGCTTCTATATTACTTATAGCTCGCTGCAGTATTAACCAGAAAATAAATAAAGTTTTTTTTTTAAAGATTACGAAAGAGAACACCTTACAAACAAATCTAAATTGCTAAATGTCAGTTGTCACTAATGTGAAACTAAAATTGGAACAAGTACACCCAGTCATAAGAGCCGCTTAGTTTACAAGACTATATTCTTGGAGCAGAAAAATCATCTTCAACTTCATAACTTTACTAATTGGTAGTTAAATGACCCTCCTGATTCAGACAGTCCCGGTTCTACCATATCACGAAGTAGTCAAATGAGAGACAAAAAGAGCAACAATCGAATAGAATACTTTCAGCTTACTCATTTATATTTTCCGCAAAAGTTCGTAATGTGAATTTTATATAAATAGCAGATTTCTAAATTTGCTAAGAAAAGCCCAGATTTTCAGCGAAGTAAATGTTTCAAAGCTTTGCTAGAACAGAAAACAGTTTCTAACCTGTGCATGGGGATTCTGCACTTCGGTCCCACTGGACTTATGCGATTTAGTCCATTCCACAAGAGGGTCATGTATAAAGGTCTCCAAAACGCTCATCAAAGTTTCCCTATGGGCCCTAAGTACTGAAAGTGTGATCTCACATACCCTCAAAAAGATACCCTCATATCCAGTAATGCCTAATCCATCAATTATGTTCTGCACATAATTATAGATGATTAAATTAGCTAGCAATACAAAAATTTAATCACTTGAGTACATTGAAAACTCAAAATATAACAAACTTAAGTTAACAATTGGAAATAAAATGGATGTTGCACGTTAAATATGGAACGAATACAAAACTATGATGCACATAATGTATATTTTATTACCTATATGTAAATAAAAGCATAATGTAACAATGTTGTTTTCTACAACACATTAGTTTTATTATTTAAATTCAATTTAACTAATCAGTAATATCAAACAAGTAAGCAAACAATTTTACAAAAAAACTATATCATACTAGTTGTTGGGTGAAACGAACAATTGATTATAGACATTTTGTCTCTAATCTTGTAGGTCAA
Source organism: Primula vulgaris (assembly GCA_963920805.1). Taxonomy (NCBI): domain Eukaryota; kingdom Viridiplantae; phylum Streptophyta; class Magnoliopsida; order Ericales; family Primulaceae; genus Primula; species Primula vulgaris. The sequence goes on along the minus strand of OY987212.1, from coordinate 44,827,956 downwards.
AGTTTGTCCCTAATCTTTATAGGTCAAAGTGATTCTTCTTGTGCAATGATGAAAATAGCACCTTATGCTCAACTTATTAAAAAAATGAGCAAACAGTACAGTAGCACATGACTCAAAAGTAGTTTAACATTAAATCAGCGCCGATTTTTTCAGAATTGAACAGTAAAGCAATGGGAGAAGTCCGTGATTTCATCGCAAATGATTTTCTTACCTGGGTAAGTCTAAAAGGCACCAACTCAGGTTTCTCCAACTGCAATCCTTTATCAAATAAGCAACTAAAATCTACATGAACACAATCACCCGTAGTAGAATCAAAAAGAATATTTTCACCATGCCTATCTCCTAACCCAACAATATGCCCAACCATAGCCCAAACTGCAGTTGTATGTGCGTAAGCAACTCGAGCTCTAAACCAAGCCGCGGGTTCGGAAAATGTTTTTAAAAACCATTTATGAAATGCCGGAGGAAAAAGAGGAAGTATTTTACTTTTCAGCATCACATCCGGAGCCAAATTTCCTTGGTATTGATCGTAAATTCGTTTGATATAAGGGTTGGTTTTATTCTTGTCGAATTTCCCAGCCCCTAAGTATATATCTTGAAGTATGTGTCGGAGCCCGCGAGTATGGGGGACCCACTCTATCATTCCACAATCCTCTGTAAGTGGAATTACAGCAAACGTGCGTATATAAAGTTTTCTTCTACGGCTTTCTGGGCATTTCGATAATAATCGATTTACTGTGGCGTTAAATTCCATCATGCGGGCATCTTTTCTTAGATCGTCCTTAGGTTTGCATAGAAATGGGCGCTGGATACCATCACTACCCATAAGTACAACCTTGGAAAAGCAAAAGGATCCAATTTTTGTCAAGATAATGAAAATGAATTTAAAATTAGAAAGAGAAACGACTGATTACATATTCCAACCGTAATATGTAACTCAATCAATTCCTACTATGCGGGTCTATACATATCAAGGAAACTTTAAACTCCCAGTCCCTCTATTCCTAATAGATAGGCAAGTTTGGTTTTCCACACAGATTAAGAAAGGAAAATCAACATGTTTGCAAGTTAATATTAATTAGTACTTCTCCATCTTTACTCTACGTGAAATTACCACCGGAATAATATACAAACTAAAAGATAGCTTCTTGGTAACTTCAAAAAACTTTAAGGATACAACGGTAAGCTTTTAACTTCTGATTTTCTAGATGAGAGAGGCCTATAACTTGGCACAAGAAATAATAACGTGGCCAATCTTTTTAGGGAGTAGGAAGAGTGTCAAATCTAGACACTAGTTATGGTACAAGAACCAGCTTACAGCACAAGTATTCATAACTTCATAAGAAATCAGAGAGGAATTTCAACGCAATTCCGTCAAGTGTATTGCCCACTGAAAGTTCATGAGCTAAAATTTAGGGGTTTACCATTATATTTGAGGAAAGAAAATATCAATTTTATCTGCAGCTTGAGGTGGCTATTAATTATTAATACATTGTACCAGTGAACTAGTAAGTAACTACAAAATGAGAAAATGTTGAGCAAAAAGTATGCACATGGATATTTGTCAAAATCAATTTTAACCAGAATATTATATGCACAAACTACAAAGCTTACCTTTTTGGGTCGCTGGAGAGATGAGAGGATCTCGGCCTCATCCGCAATACCTAATATAGTAGGAAGCTCGGTGGCTGAGAATATATCAAGTTCTTGAGAGTCATTTATATTTGTAGGTAGATTAACGGTGAGGGATTGCTGAAGGGGCATTATGATACCCAATGGCATCATCCTCTTCAACGCACTAAATTCAGTTGAAATATTAATAACCCTTGCCTTTGAATTGCCCGAGTGAAAACACAATTTGATCATGTGATCAATAAGTGTAGCGAATTGAGTAAATAGATTGCTGCTACCGTTTCCCTGGCTAAAACCTGTTCAAAATGATAATATTGTGTAAGAAATATTATCTGAGTAAGATTTTTTTTTAGGGAAATACATGCACCAAAACACCAGCTTTTAACAATTAGTACAACATACTATCGAACATTTAATACAAAAATGTCACGAAGTTTTATGCGCTCCTGAATTCAATAGTTAGCTTGCTAATTGCGAGATTTCGAATACAACATAGTTGCCAAAATTCTGAAGTATTAATAGTAATTGTACTAATTATTAAGTTGGTAGGTTGGTGTACAACCCTGATAAGTTAGTAGAGTTATCTAGAAGTTAGTTGCTGTTAGTTGGGTGGAAAGAAGTTATGTAGCTAGCTTTTATTGTAATTCGTTTTCTAGATAAGTCAGTACGGTTATCAGTAATATAGAACCTTTTCGAGCAGAATTTATAATTTCTGCTGCAGCTTCTCTCCTTGAAGGAACTGTAGACTTTGAAACTGCAGCCATTATCCAAAGAGCTTGTTGTGGGAATCTTTGTAGAACAGAGGTGATGATGAATTTGACTAGGCGGACAATTTCATAATTTTGGTGACAAACTCTAGAAACTAACTGCGGAAGAACGGTTAACCACATATATGAAGGAAGGTCTTTAAAACACCCTCGCATGACACATAATCCCTATACATGAAATGATTGGAGAATACATTAGGAAAAAAAAATGTCACATGTACCAAGACACGACGACCACTCTAGTCACGGCTTGGTCAATCATAAAAATGAAAGGGACAATGCAAATAACCCCCATGTACTTCAGTTTCTAGCATTTAACTCGCATGTGCTAATTCCAAACAAACAGCAATATTATTATATAACTTTGTGCTTGATGGCACGTTTTGGGCGATTGTTGTAATACTTGTAATTTGTTGATACCTATGTATTTACAGTTCAGGTAAAAAAAAAACTATCAAAGAGGAAAAGCACATTTCTTTTACCCAAAAAAGCTGATTTCACCCCGTATTCAGCTGCTTACATAGAGTAAAATTATGAGAACGTTGGATATGGGTTCTGATTGGAAAAAAAATTATAGTACAAGAGGGTTAAGTGCAAGCACTAAAATTATAAAAGTACATGGAGATTATTTGTAGACTATCTGAATAAAAAAAGGGAAACAAGTTCGTTACTCTTGTGTGGATACTTTTCATCTCTTTATGAGCTGAAGGACTTCTTTGATAAATGCTCCCAAACTCAAACCAAAGGGTTAACAGCCGCGGTAGGGCTTGAAATAAATTCTTATGACCCTTGTGAAGGGACTTTGCATAATATATCCACACATCAGTAAAAAATAACGTCCAATGTTTTTCATTATTTTTATTCAAAGGAATGATTCCAGGTACCGACTGAACAATCCGAGGACCTTGCTCTAAGTTTCCCTCTTGCCTTTCCCTAGCATCAGCAAGCAGTTCATCGCAATATTTAGCCATATAAAAATAACCTTTATCCCAACTAGGTTGCAATTCATTCACCCTAACATAAAGACTACGAACATCTTCTTTTTGCTTTTGTCCAGTATAGTGGATCCATCTCGAGTACAGCAAAAGGGTTTTTGCCGTATCTATATTTTCTATAAAAACTTTTGTATCCATTTCAAGTAAAGGAGGAGAGTTTATTGGTACCAGAGAAGAGCTGGTAATAGATGCCATTGCAGAAGAGCCTAACACTTCTGCAGGCATGTTTAGCAGATTTTGTTGAAGCTCAGCAATAGCACTATCAGTTCTCTTAGTGCTCCATAAAAGCTTAGCTTTTTCTTTATGAACATTAGGTGCAAACAATGCCTTTGCTTCTAAAATAGCACGATTCGCAGTCTCGTAATGACCAGCAGAACGACAGAGTTTTGCGTACTGTAGCCAGCAGTTCCCAACTTGTGCCCCGAGATTACTAGAACCAAATACTAGTCTGCGAAAAGCTAAAAGCGGTTCCCTCGTCCACAACGATGGTTGTGTATATCTAAATCGATCTTCCCAGTTTTTTATTATTTTTGAAAATCTAGGTTCGTCCACACCAAATGGTTTCTCTAGAAAGGAATTTCCGTCGAGTAGGGCTTGGAAATCTTCCAATTCCCTCAGCATGTGGAGCTTTACAACAAAAGGGTAAGCTCGAATATAAGAATCCATTCCCGCAGCAGATAAAGGTGCAATTAACGCTTGTTTCGATTGTGCGATTCTTTTTGAAACTGAGAATTGGTCTTTCTTCATCATATCTTGGAGAATTCTCGCAACGTCCATGTCAAACGAGGCATTGCTTTCGGAACTGCTACATAGTAAACCTTCTTCATCAGCACCAGCAAGGTACTCGTCCATTAGGTCCCACCTGCCTAGCCTCCATGCAGCCTGAACACCTTGTGGAGAAAAAAAGAAGAGAGATGGGGGGATAAATAAAGATTGCTTTATCGTATATATATTTTTTATAAAAGAGCACTGCATACATAATGCTTCAGACCATGACTATGAAGGGAAAGGATTTTCAAGTATACGTTATTGGAGGATTTGGATAAATTATAAACATAAATATAGGCATGTGGATCAATTGAAATAAGAGCATTGATACTTTCTTGAAAAGGTCCCTCCATTTTACCTTAAATAGTGTAAGTGCAAATCAGAATTTTGCAAATTGGTCCCTATAGTTTACTACATTTGCAAAACAAACAACGGTTGGATCAATGTCCAGCGCCCACCTCCGGACGTGTCATTTTTTCGAGGTATATGTGGGGCATCAATCATTTTCTTGAAACAAATGTGATGTTTAACAAATTAAAAAAGAACAATATCTATAATACCTTGCATACACCATGTTTTCTTATACTGAGGAACCCTAGAAATTAACCCGTCTACATGAGTAACCATAGCTTGCAAATGACACATGTTTAGCAGACAATTAAGAACATCCGAATGCCTATTAACAGACTTGGGCTCCATCTGTAAAGCTTGTTCGCATGACGTTAAAACTTCGGCCCAATTGCCTGCCTTTTTATGAATCAAAAGTTCGTCTTGTAAGGTTCTAGATTTGCGTAAACAAGCCAAGCCCGATAAACCATCCGGTTCGTCCAAATTGCTATAAACTTCCATTAGAAATGACACATCTTCGTCGACAAATATGCTACTTTTTTCAGCAGCAGGGTTAAAGGAACCAGACTCGTCTCTCACATAAGACTCGTAATACAATAATGACCTGGCATAAGCCTGACACCTTAAGGATGCCCTAGCAAGGGTCACTTTCGGAATTTTAACCAAAAGCTCAGAGACATATTTACATTGCATGCATCGTAGGTCTGAATCCACCGTAGAGTTCTTTAATAATTCTTTTGATTTGGACCCCTGCTGCTTAGGGTTTGACGATTGAATAGACTGGGAAAGAGCTATTTCCTGCTCAGTATCATCAAGCCATTGCCCGAGATTATCGAGAAGGGTAAATACAGATTGTATACAAACCTCGCTTTGCCTTGAATTGTTCCCCTGTATTGCCGCCACACTGTTTTCTGGAGCAGCAGCAGCATTTAAAACAGATAATATTTCTTTCTTAATTTCATCTCGCACCTTCTCCGTACCATGACAAACAGTATCAAGCACCAAATAAGGCAAAAGGTATATAGCTGTTTGCATATCATGTCGAACTATACCTCGACAAGCGGTGAATATATCTCGACGAGAACCAGTTACGTGTGTGCTCAATCTTTTAATCCAGAAAAATATCCATCTTCGAAAGGACATAGAAGGTTGATAAATAGGACCAGCAGATGCAGAATCTGCCGTGTAAGGGAGCTGAAATCTTGAAGTCAAGCAAGGGGCGATTATTTCTTTTACGTAAATAGAAAAACGGTCCCATAATCTCTTCCCCCTTCCATTCAATAAATGGGAAATCTCTGTGCTTGTAGACATATTTTTTATGACGCCAGATGACATTTTAAGGCTGTCGTCAAGTGATGCCTCACATCCTGCAATTTTGAGTAGCTCTTGAATTGCTAGTGCAGCTGAATCCTGGCGATGTAAAGAAATATATTAATTATAAATAGTTTCCCTTCTTTCTCAGATGTAACCATTCACATCTAAGTTAATTTCGTATTTTAATTAACTTGAGAAGTTGCGACTTATAGATGACTAAGGAATATGACCTTTAGTGCTTGAAGAGATGGAACCTTAGAAATGACAGGGTATAATAGTTGTGTATTAATAAGGGTGTATATAATTTGGAAAACTCCGACTTGTTATGAATTAGAATACAGACTTGTAAAATTGTTGCCTTCTCTCTTGTTTCTCATTCTCAATTTTCTCTCTCTGATTCTACATTACCTGGATTATAAAGTCAGATGCAGCTCTAAAAGCTCTAGCCAAATGCTTGTGAATCAACTCGAATATCAAATCATCATCTGAGCAGGCTATAATAAAACGCTGGGTTACATATCCTTTTACTTTTGCAGGATCAACCGCACCAATAGCTCCAAGACAATCAGCACAAACCAGCTTTAATCTCTGTCCAATTGAAGTTCTCGATTCCTCTGCACAGCCTCTAAGTAATGACGTAATTAAACAACTTAAAACGTCCATCTCGGAACCAACTTCCCCAGAAACGTACGACGTAACATCCTCTTTCCTCAGGCTTAAGAACTTGCTAAGCTCACAAGCCACCATATACCTCACATTCAGATTCTCGTGATTTAGCCCAGCAACAATGTTTCTGAGTTGGTCCTTTAAAGTCATTGATCCACGTGCTTCTCTTATTACTTTGTTAACTTCATCTAATGCGGGAATGCTGGGTAGAGGGGGAAACTCGTGAATATGCTGTTTTAACATATCCTTATTCCTAAAAACAAGCTCTTCCAAGATCTCCACGGTTTTACCCAAGATATCCACGGTTGTACATAGATTTGGAGACGAATGTTCATTATCTCTCTCCAGTAAGGGAACAAGGGCTGCAAAAACTTGTGATATAATGTGCTTAGTGCTAGATGAAGATACTCTTACTAACTTCTTAACAAAAAAATGCAAAATACAGAGACCCTCAGCTTGAAGTGATTTCTTGTCTATTGTATACATTAAAAGTACCATTAGTTTGGGAACATAAGTGCTTATATTAGAACCCATCATATCAATTAGCATTTCGATGCGTTTCATTGCTTGCTTTTGCAGTGAGCCATCCTCTGTATGAAGCATTTTTCTATCTATGCTGTTTAAAAGACGAACAAAGTGATTTTTCAAGAAGCTTGGAAGATCCTCAGTGCCAGTCAAAGTTCTAGCAACTTGCTTTATCATCTGAGGCACCATAGATAACCTGTAAATTACAAAAATTCAACAGCAAGGAAACATTTCAAATAAAAATAAGAAAACAGCAGTGTTTTTTTTAATCATCAACATAAACTGAACATAGTTATCAGCAAAAGGAACCTCTCATCTTTGACCGACCAACTAGATTTCGAATTAGATTAGCACTGAGGTCAGAAAATGGATGACATTTTTCTACTATTAAAATTATACAAACTCAAAAAAATTAGAAAGAGAGTTGTGAATCAATCTCTATGTAATCAAAGTTCACGACGATAACTCCCGCTTTTCCTTTTTGTGTCTACCCGTGCTTCCTTTTTAAGAAGTTCCAAAATGTTTGACCATGTTTAAAAATTCAGAATAAACTATAAAGCATGATTAATTTTCCCAATAAAGTCTCCGTCCTATTCGACCGAATTGAAGTGATTGTAGAGAAGAAATGCTTTACTAATTCAATAAAGAGTATACTTGGCGATTTAACATCCAGACAAAACATTAATTGCATCTTCACAAAAAATAACACTCCCGAAATTGCCAACAAAAAAGATAAGAGGGAGTAACCTTTTAAATCATGAGGAAACTATAAGGTCTTAAAACTAAAAAATAATTTCCATGTAAGACGCGTGACTAGTAATGTAGACTATATAACTGACGAGAACTGAGTTGATACCTCGGTATCTCTATGTTTACAAAGAACGAAAGAAATGTACCTCTCATTAGCCTTTTCCAAGTCAGCATCTATAAAACACACAAGTTCATCCAAAAGTTCAGGCAATGCAGCTGAAAATATTACTGTACTATCAGATTCAGTTTGTTCATGATAAAACTGCAAAACGGAAACTAATTCTTCCCCATCAGCATGGCTAAGAGTAAAAGAAAGTACTTGCGGTAACCAGCGCACAATCAACTGCACCGGGTCTGTATCTAAACACCTGGCCAACTCGTATAACGTAGAAATCGCTTGATCATTATCTTGTTGAGTAACCACGAGTTTAGGTATAACAACAGGAACCATTTTTTTTACAAGTTCTTCGGTTTGAATAATAAGAACAGCCTCCGCGAACTCCCTCACCATTTCTGGACGATTAGCCAGCCTCCGACATAAATATTCATATAATGAAGTTCGAAAAGGAATATATTTTAATAGAATTTGTTCTAGTCCACCTTTATGGTGAAAATAGCAAGATCGACGTATTAAATTCGATGCCATTAGTCTCACTGCCATATGTGAATTATCAAGCTGATCAATTAACAAATATAGAGAGAATAAGAAAATTTGACTTTCGATATCAACCGAAACCAAAATTTCAGCCGTTGCTCCTAAAATAGTCTCGATTATAAGAGAATCATCAGCTGCTGCCAAAGCATGTTTAATCTTGGCAAAAAAATTATGCTCCTTTGTTTTACTAAATTCCTCTTCATCGAAGAACAAACAATTCAACACATGCCCTTGGAGAAAGAAGACCACCTGTTTGCTAAATGCTTCTCTGACAGATCTTTCCCTATGAAGAAGAAGATATGAGAAACATTCAACCCATTTAAATCTGGTTTCAAGCAGAAAATCCTTGGTTGAATGAGAAAGTATACGCTGAATCATTCCCACACAAGCAACTAGAACGTCTTCTGACGACTCGTCATAAATAAGCATGAAAAATAGAGATTGCAGATAAAAAAAGGCAGACTGTAAACCGGATAGATTGCTTTGAATGATGGGTAAATGCACCACCGTCGAATCTAAGTTGTGGTTTTGCTCAACTTTTTTGTCACACTTTGGGCACGAAAACCATTGCATTAGATGATCTGCCGTGGTATAATGTTTGAGATTATCCTTAGCAACGTATAGCGTGCAGTCACTAGCAGAAAGATCTGCACCATCACTAAATGCTCCAAAAATGCATGCTAAATAGCCAAGAGAAAGAGAGATCATTTTTCTTACTTTTTCATTCTTTTCTTTCTCCAATAATCTGGAAAGTAGCAGTCACAACGTTAGGTTAAATTGTCACTTCTAATTAAGTGCAGATTTATCTTTTGAACAGTTTGTGTTTTGCAGATCTTGTGAAAAGAGCATCAACTTAAGAAAAATAAACTAAAATTGTGAACAAGGGTCCTCTTTGATAAATACTTAAAGACACATCTGGAACTTAAACTCATAATTAGGATACTAGTTTCTAGATGCCTGTAAAAGTACTTATGTTGGGAAATAAATCTAGACTTGATGAAAAGGTAAATACACATGCATTTGTTGGTCTATAACGCCCATCATGCAGGTTGACATTTTACATCTTCTACAGATGGGTAAAGTCACAGATGAATGAGCCAATGTAGTTTTTACAAGGTCTGCCATTAGAAATTTAAAAGCTACAAAGGGACGTTACAATAAATAGAAACAGAAACCAATAGGGTTTGTTGTGTATACAACACCAATTTTGTATTTACTAAACCTATGGTTTATAAATATAGCTTTCTTCCTTCTCCTAAATATGCCCTTTTACGGGAAGGTATATGAGCTCTAATATATAACCAGAGCTCTAGTTTTATAGTCTGTCGTCTGTCCCACATGTCAATTATATAACGACTAACCCCTTGGTTTATAAATAGCTTCCTTCCTATAAGTGATCATGTGATTACTAAATCACAAGAATTATTAGAAACATATGGCTACTGATAAGAAAATTCAACATTATAAGTTTAACAAAAAAGGAATCTCTGAGTGTTGTTCATAACCTTTCAGTTTTGATTAATCGATAACTAATGTATATGATTGGTGTTAAGTATATCACTTCAAGTTATGTTGTCTCCCTGATAAAACAAATTTCACAGAAGAGAGCATAAATTAAAGCAAGCCCACGTAAGATCTGAGATATTATAAAGTTTCACCCAAAATAAGAATTACGTGAGACGAAAAAAAAAAGATCCGTGATGCGCTCTATCATTTATGCACTAATCTACAAAATATTACATTGAGTTTTTCTCTTTGTGCTCTTCTTTCATTTCGTTAGATCTGCTTTCCAAGAAACCTACAAACACTATTTATGCACGCAAGATATATACATGGACACTTACTGAAGCCTTTTGAAGACATAATCCAGCATGATAGAACCGGACAACAAGAGAGCTGCTGGAATACAAATAACAGCCTCAGCTCTTACCTCAGGTACTTCATCTCTAAGACTCAAATCCAAAACCATTATATCACTTTCATTCTGCAATAATTGTCCCATTTTCGATAAAATCTGGACAGAGAGACACTTCATCTTCCATGTAGGTTCATCTATTGCAAGATTGTGAGTCCATGGAAGCTTTAGCACTAACTGTAAACGATTTGTACCATCACCAGCGATCTTAAATAGCCTATTCTCTTCGGGAAGGAAACCTACATTAATAATTCACCTTAGACCCGCGAAAGATTGTCAAGTAGCATAAGTAGATAAAAGAATACAGCTTAGTAAAACATTACATAAATCTATTTCTACACAAACAACCCAAAGCTAAGGAGCTGCATGTATAAGATTTATAATTTTTGGGAGTAGCCTTACAAATTAATAACATAAGAAAATTATCACATGCAAAGATAGAATACTGGAAGAATTAATCTTATTGTTAAAGATTTGATAACTGGATAGAATAAGGAAAGTTATTAATAAAGAAGAAGCAGCAGCATCCAGAGTACGATTTTTCTACATTGACAAAACTATTATCAATTCTTTACCAGTAACAAGGGCTTTGAAAAACTTTTCAGATATATGCTACCTTCATGCCAAAGGGATGACAAACATATTTAACTTCATGCACTACTTCCTCTAAAATTAGAGAAAATTAATAATAGGTATTTCTTTTGTAAAAGGCCAAATACAAGGACGCATGTCCAAGACACTATGGAAGTAGCCTAAATGTTTAAATACTAATTGAACAAAAATAAACTACAAAAAGTTTATTGCACATGTGAATGTCATTCTAATTTATATATAAAAAACAGAACAGGCAGGATTTGCCAGAGTATGTAGGATGACTTCCCTACATCCACAAAACAATTTCAGTTTCCTCCAAAGCACAAAATTGAATTACTCTTCAGCTCGATTTACATACACTCTCAGCATTTATCCTATATTCCTTACAGATAAGTTACGAATCTATACTTCAGAGTTAACATTGAAAATTTAACTCACTCTCCACAAGCAAGATACAATGAACTGCCTCCAGAAAGATCTTTAGATCAAGTCGAAGGGTCGTATGCAGCTCTGCCTGAAAATTTCAACATCAAAATGTATAAATACAAGATATATAAAAAAGCAGGATACATTTTGACTGACAAATAGAAATTTATATCATACCTGCTCACAAATCCATGGGATCCAATCACTCATTTGCCTAAATATGCAATGTGTAATCTTTGTCCAAGGGTTTGTACAGAAAACAAGACATAACGTGCTCAGAGCTGTCAAGGCAACTTCTACTCGTAATGGACTTGCTTCTCCACCAGGAGGATCCAACAACTCAACGAATGCAAATAACATTTTGCTTAAATTTTCAGCGTACTCTTTTTCAACTGTAGAAATTAATCGACAAGAACCTTTGCTATTTCCATGAGAAGTAGCATCAGCAATTCCAACTTTCTGATCAACCCTCTGCCGCTTTGTCCTGAAACTGTCAAAACTCTGAACTGGTCTTTTTTTTCCAACTCTAGGACTCATAATGCAATTATCAATTTGCATGTTTGCAACAGTTACTTCTTCAACTTCAGGATCAATTTTAGACACTGCCATACGTAAGCAATCAACCAATGCAAAAGAGGCGTTTGAGGAACGCAGTAAATGAATCAGAAGCTCTGGCCTCCATATATTAGGTGGACAGTGTTTAGCAATTCGGATATATGCATTACTCAAAGCGTCCTGAAGAGTATTTAAAAACGGAAATTCAATATCTTTGTATGAATCAAGCTATCTATATTGTAAGCAAATCATATACTTGGAATGTGGTATAGTTTAATCTGCAAACACACATAAAAATAGTCAAAAAAAACTTAAAAAATTTAAAGCATATGCAAAAAAATATTGTGCAACCGATATGTATCTGTTATATCCTTTAGAAGTGACTCTAAAAGTTCATCAGTTGCAAACAAGAAGAATGAGTTAATGAGTCTGATATGCGTAGTTAACTTTAATTTTGATTGGATCTCAGCAAACTAAATCCCATGAAGACTTGACCTTAAGTCTCTGGAAACTGAATCTAAAATATCAAGTCAAGTCACCAAAATGCCTGACCATTTATAAGGAGGCTAAACACAGTTTGATATCTTCAACATGTTCAGCAGATGATACGAAAATAACAAAGAGTAGTTACCTGTAGGAATGTACTTTAATTTTAAACAAACTCTACAATAGCGTCTCTTACAGGTTTGATATAATATTTAGCAGAAACATCAATCAAAGACTCGTTCATCTTTACACCAACTTTTGCAAATGAACACTAAAACTAAGATGGATAAAGCTGGTGTGATCATGGGGGAAAATATTAAGTCCAAAGTTACACCAGTGTAAAAGCAGATAGTGAAAATGCATTTTAACAATTAAACAGAGAGTGCATATGAAGAATGCCCTTTCTCGTTGATACTTTGGTTCAACCAATGTCCAAAAACAATAGTTCAAAAATATACTTGAAATCATAATCAAAACTCGGTCGCACTTCAATAAGTTTCTAAGCACTCGGTTATTGTTTGGTGTATGTGTGTACTTTTTACTTCCAAGTAAAATGTGTGTTTGGTGCACCACCTAAAAAGTGTACTTATTTCTACTTTCACGGCAAAAGTATACTCTTAGAAAGTAAAGTTTTTGATACTTTTTTCTTAAGAGTAAACATTTCACCTATTTTACACTGCAATTAAATATTTCTCACATTTCCCAATACAAAAGGCATACTTCTCATTTTCTACCCTGCAAACGCATAAATTATCACCAAAGATGTTTCTACCTCAATCAAATAAGTACGTTTTTTTACTTATAAAATACAACCAAACTATCCCTATCATAAATCAATAATCAAATTCTAGCAAGAAATCAAAGAAGATCAGATTAACCTTCAGTTCTGAACTACTTGTCCTTCGCATCGAATCCGGAAAAACAGCTATCAGGTCTGAAGCAGTCAACTTGACAACATCATCAAGACAACTAGTGTGTATTGCATGCAGACAGTTACCAATTGAAGCATCGTAACCAATATCTCTGCAACATGTGATGGTAGTAGACTAATCGTACTGTTTTTGATAGGGGAAAAGAACGGGATTTCAAAAGAGCAAGATAATCTATAACAGAGACAGACTTCTTTTGCTACTCTACTAATTACTATAAAAATATTCAAAATCTTGAAAGTGATGCGGAAGAAGCAGAACAAGGAAATAAAAAAGTATTAACCGCAAACTTCTAAATCACGTTTCTACCGTTGTCCGTTATTATAAGCAAATTTCTGCAGGAGGACATGGACACCAGAAAATATATCGGCAACAGGTCGCAACTTTAAGTGACTAGAGAAATACCTGAACACCGGAAGGCCGTCCTCATCTTCACTAAGTATAGTTGATATAGATCGAATTAGTTTCTCACTAGAAATGATTTCAGAATCCAGAACCGTCACAATGATACGAGCAAAATCAAAGCATGCCTTCACAAAATCACATGTATCAGGATTCAGGAACTTGAGTTAAAATTAAATTTCACAAACACATACATAAACAAACGGAAAAAAGCTGTTTAATACCTTGTGCTATTGGCTCTTAGCTTTTTAGTACCCAACCTTTAAGTTTTACCACTTTGGGTCCCAATCTACCAATAAATCGATGAAATTGCAGTCACTATATCTTACATTTGGGGATTTTTTAATACGGATGTTGACGGAATTGCACTCACTATGTACTATGTGATAGGTGATAGAACGTGACTGCATTATCATGCATGTTGGTTTATGCTTATATAGTTATATCTGTCCATTTATTATTAAATGGTCACCGCTCTTATTAATTTATATTTATATATGAATGCTTGAATGGTAATATGGTACAAATGGCACAATACCTATCCAAAAGCGATCACCATTACCATACCCCTAATATGAGCGGTGCGGCAATACCGTACCACAAATATGGTACAAAAGTGCGGTACAAGTTGTATGGTATGAGTAATAATTGTGGTTGGTTGGTTCGTTTTGATAAAAAAAACTCCACCCCTTGTCGCTGCTGGGTCAGTTTACAAAATTCATATTTCGCAAGGGAAAAGTCAGTTATTCAAGTCACACATATACAAAAATCGAGAATATATCTTTGTTAGCTGCTATGGTAAATTGATACACTTCAAAACCTTATAACGAATGAGTTACATACCATATGCAAATCAGTATCGCCATAACACAACAGAGTACATGCTGCCGAGACGAATGACACGCCAACAAGCCCTTCAATATACAGAGTTCCTTCAGTTAAGCATTTACAAGCAAGTCTGATCAGCCAAGTCGCAAAAGGCTGCCACCGTTCTTTTCCAGTCAAATTAATTATCATTCCCGGCCCATCGGCAGTTCCAGTACAGGTGGGAAAATCAGTAATAAGAGAATGGTCAGAAGAGATTCTGTTAAACGACTCGGTAAAGCACTTCAATGACACTTTGGTTGATAAAGACGTGGTTGATTCTTCCTCAGAGAGTGAAGCTACGTACAAAAGGTCTGCATGGAGATTAACAAGGTGGCTATAATCATGGGTATTAGATCTTAGGATATACGTAACAGTAAAAAGGTGAAAACATGGTCATTTTAGTTAGGGTTACAGTTTTGCACACCATACTATCAAGGTGTTCCGATTTTATAAACCCAACTAATAACCTTTTTCAAGTAGTCACTAATTTTGCGTTATTATTTTCATTTAATACACCCACAACACATTCTTTGTCAAACCGAAATATTATGATACTTGGGACTTGGGTGTACTACTGTAGTTAATCCTATAGGAGAACGTTCTTTTGTTGTCGCATGACATCCAGTGTTATGCTAAAAGTAACCGCAATGTACTAAGTAAGAACAAAATTTTAAAATTCTAATAAAAAAGGAAAAGTGATGGGTGTATTTGATCATTTGATGATACACATAAAAAGACAGTAAGTTGAAACTACTAAATAGAAAATTTCATGACAGTAGGGTGTACAAAATTGTAATAAACCCTTATAGTTATGATCGTATTAGTAAAAAGTTAATAAATCTGTCAAAAATAAAATGTTAACGTGCATCTGGAAAATCTAATGATGGATATTATGTCTTGTCCCTTAGCCCCTTAACCTCTAACAAGACCAACAGAAAGAGATAGTTCACGTGTCCGCACACACAGAGCAAAGATCTACTACTTCTATGAATAATACTACATAGGTCAAACACACATTTAACATTTGGTGGAACACGTTGCGAACATTGAATATACTAGAACGTTTAACTTTTTGGAAGGTGCACTACATACCTTCAATTACAAGCATAACATCTACAAAGAACTGACGATATGCATCACGATCTCCAGTGCGTAGTAAGGATAAAAGAGAACCGACTGTTTCAAGTATCACTCCATGTTTCAAGCTGAAATAAAACGTGTTAAATTCTAATAAAAGAGACAAAAGCAAAGAGATGATGGTCCTGATTCGGAACAAAAACAGACTGATATGCAAGAAAATGACCAAGTGTGTTGTTAACAATGACAAACTTATATGATGGGGTACATCAAAAGTCGTTCTTTTCCTCTTATTTAAACCAAGAGAAAGTAACTTGTCACACAAAATCCCTGCCACTTACTATAACTGACAACCTACTTATTTGTAGTTTGACATAGTTTTTAAAATTTGTGCTAGTAATCCAGACCAATAACAAGGCCACAATTTTATTTGAGATGCCAATATACCCTAATATCTATATAGTACCAACATATAACTACATTTACTTTCAAAAAAGATTCGACTCCAAAAGAGATTAAAAAAATTTATGAGCGAAGTGATGATATTGTGGAGAGTACAAGAGTGCCGAGTACCATAAATTATTTAAGATTAGGACCTTTTGCAAGGAACCTAAATCCTCACAGAAGATAAAGGTAATGGTGCATGATCGAAGTTCTCAACCGACCAGCAACTCGCAACCAAAAAATAATAATTAGCGGATACATACTCACTGGCTACTAAAACAATTATCCATTCTGGTCTCTCATGTTATATTCTCAAGAAACCTCAGAGGAAAGGCAACTTAATTGAAATAAGTGCAGGTTCGTGACAATATTTCGGTTTTCTGATCAAAAGCATGAATTAGCCACATCGCATAACAACTATTCATAAGAGTATAAGACCCCGCTCCTCACAGTAAAATTATTGCAGGTATTTAGGAAGCTTAAATTCTGATTAAAAGCATAAAAGCAAATTCTATTTGTTTTATCAATCAACCACCACCTTCTTCACAGTAGTTTTTAAGAGAAATACTGACCGGAAAGTGGGTTCAGCGAAACAGGGCAAAAGGCAGCGAATGAAAGGTAAAACAGCAGAAGCTTTGCCATGATAGAAAACACCTGGGAAACCTTTTGCCGTGTGAATCACCATTTTCAGGACCGCAGAAACTTCTTTCTCGTTGTCTACAATTGATAAAGATTAAATATCAATCACTAAGGAAAATGCTAGACATTCAAAACTATATATACACATGGGACTTTTCTGAAAACACAACGAAAAAGTACTACCCTTTAAATTTTTTAATTTAAGTTGAGGTACGATCTACTAGACTTATTTAGCAAAAACAAAGGTCTTCCATCTTTATTTCACTTTAGTCAGAATCTTTCTTTAACTTGGGTCAATAGACTCAATACTACCAAATTCAAAAGAAAATACTACCAAATTCAACAAAAACAATGTAGTATCCAAAAATAATATAGTAGTATCGAAAAATGATATAGTAGTATCGAAAAATAATATAGTAGTATCGAAAAATAATATAATAAAAATAAATAATATAGTGGTATTTTTATTGAATTTGATAGTATATTTATTAGAATTAGTAATATGTTAAAGTGATAGAATATGTAGGAAATGTTTTCTGAAACTCTCCCGATTTTAAGAATTCCACAATAATAAATTGAACAAACATTTAATTTCTTATAATTTAAGAGATATAACAGCTAATTATTTGAATAATAAGAGATGATTTCTTAAAATATCTGTATCATATATGCTTTTCAGTAACTTGATTTCATCATATTTCAAATGAAATTTCTTTGCACTTAATTTCAAAAAATAATAATATGAATTGCAAGTTTATTGAATGTTTTATTGAAGTTTCCGAGAAGCATTGCTTAAGTTTCCGAAACGTTTCGAATACATTTTTATTAAAATTTTAAAATAGTACCGTACCAGTCTCCGAAACGTGTTTCCGCAATATCTACCCTAAAACGTATGAATATGTATATATGTACAAAAAAAATATCTTCAATTTAGTCAATTAACAGGGCCGGTTTTGGCATAAGCCAAGTAAGCCCGGTAACTTAATTTTTTTAAGTTACCGGGATTTTTTAAGTTACCGGGCCGGTCCCTGAATAGGCGCGAAAATTTTAAAAAACATTATGATTAAATTTTTTAATTTTTTTTTACAGAATGAAGTTGTTTTCAACCGTGATGCAATACACGAAGAACCTACATTATTTGATGGTCTATTTTGTGTAATGTAAAAGACAATACTTTGTTTTTATCACAAAATACGGAGTAGTTCATATTTTTATGGGATTTTTTTTTAATATCATGATATGGATTTTTTCAGACAAAAAAAAAAGCGCCTAAAAAGTTATACGGATTATGTGTAAAAAGGCGTCAGACCGGCCCTGAGTTAATACTCCAACTAGGTATTGATTAATTAAAATAAATTCATCAAAATAAATATGTATATATAAAAAGGGGACCTGAAAGGGAGGGGATGAGGTAGGTGTGGAGAAGATTAGGGAGAACGGAGCGGAACCGAGCTTCGAGGGCTCCGTCATCTCCTCCTCCCCTCTGTTGTGCTGATGACGCAGCGGCTATTCGGTCTCGAAGCTCCCGAATCAGACTCGGAAGGAGGTTCGCCATCGAAACTCTCCTCTCACTCTCTCTCTCTCTCTCTCTCTCTACATATGTGGGTATGTATGTATATACAGTCTCTCTGTGTGTTTGTGTTTGTGTTTGTGTGTGTATGTTAGGTTTATTGTTCTTATTTCAATTCCCTCCTTTTTCAAAATATAAGTAAAAAGTGTTGACGCGTGATAACTGGGACGGGACTGAGATTATTGCGATAATTTGCATATTTTTGTCTTACTCTATAATACTAGTATTAACCCTAGTGTCTTTGTAGTTTGTTAATTATCCCAAAATAACCCCAATGCTTATTCCGTTATTCGTATCTTATTGGTAAAATGTATGGAGTAAATAATTTATTCTCTAGTTATGTGCAACTTAATTCAAGTTTTTATGTTGTAATAGCAATCCTACAAATTTAATTACATTTTTTTATCATATTTAAACTAATTAGCATCTTTTTTATATTTTTATACTAATAGTTTAACTTTATACATTTTTTCGGCTTTCTTATCAAATTTATTATCATAACTAAATATTATTATATTTTAATATATTTATATCAATTTTTTTCAACCCAATTTAATTTATCAGAGTAAACACATTAAATAAATTAGACGTTCCCTCGTATTTAAAGAAAAAAATTACACTTTTACAACTTATAAGTAAAGGTTTTGGTTTATACAAATTATCATTTTTTTTTATCAATTTCTCTATCACAACTATACAACCCGTATTTTTGTTATTTTATTAATTTTTATGTGAAAAGTACAAATAAATGACAGATAATAAGATAAAAGTAAGAGAGATAAATTATTATTTTAATCATAATAGAACGTCTTTATATCTTATTTAATGTATATTTGAGTTTATGTATAATTAAGGTAAGAGGTTGGATTTTTATACTACATTTTTTCTGAAAAAACGCACAAACCGTAAACAGTGTTTTTATGCAAACCGTACATTAAATGTACGGTTTGCATGTATTTTTTTGCATTATTATTTTTTTTTTTTGTAATTTCAATTTGTAAAATAGGAAAAAATATATAAAATATGCAAATTCATAATTCATTTAGCTATATATAATTGTTTGTTGTTTGTTTATATTAATTATAGAAATTATAATAATTGTTGATATTTGTCCCATTTTTGCATTATTTTTTTTTTTTGTAATTTCAATTTGTAAAATATGAAAAAATATATAAAATATGCAAATCCATAATTGACTTAGCTATATATATAATTGTTTGTTGTTTGTTTATATTAATTATAGAAATTATAATAATTGTTGATATTTGTCCCATTTAATAAAAAAATTAGGGTTTTTATTCAAATTTGTGTTATTTAGATATTTATTACTAATGGTTTGGTTATTGTTGAACATAGAGTTCAATAATGATTTTGATTATTACTTTGATTATGCGTTTAATGATTTTACGATTTCGATGATATAATGCTTGTCTTGTCCAAAAATAGAAAACGTATATTTCAGGTCGTTAAATGATAGAGCATTCGATAACGAAGCCATAGGTTCAAGCGGAACCAAAATCGGAGCTAAAACGAAGGAGTTATGAGCATTCGAAGATTTACGGGACCAGGATTACAGTCGACCGATCGACTGGACAAAAACGACCGATCGTTTTTGATCCAATTTCTTCCAGTGAGTCCAGTATAAAAACGACCGATCGTTTTCAGAAAACGACCGATCGTTTTCAGTAAAATGACCGATCGACTGTAGAAAACGACCGATCGTTTTCTGCAGTTTTCGAAAACAGCTTTTCAGCTTATTCTGGAAAAGAGCTGTTAAATACTTCCAACGGTCATAACCCAGAAAAACAGACTTTGTTGTTATATAAACCACCCCAATCTCTCTCCTAGATAACCAATTACAATATCTATTAACATCCTTCAACCTATCTCATAAAAACCCAAAAATCACCATTTTTGGTGAATATATTCGAGAAAGAGGGAAATCAAAGAAAAGGAGATTCAAGCTCGATCATCATCAACAACTCACCAATTAGCTTTTTAAGAAGCAATTAGAATCGTGAGCGAAGTTACATTTTTGTAACTAAATTTGTATCGAGTGTTTTATAAACTCAATTGTGAGCGAGTGAACGGGTAGAGGCTTTGTAAGCAAGTGAAGCTTAAAAGCTCTAGGTTTTTCATTCGGGTACTCATAAATTGAGGGGGAGTCGTAGACTCGTAGTCGTGTTCTCTTGCACTTGTATCAAGAGTAGGAACCTCGGGTAGAGGGTGAGCCAATCGGTCGATTGAGCTCGATAGGGTTTGTAAAATCCGGAAGAAACATTTTAGTGAAATACTCGGTAGTACCGAGAAGAGGACGTAGGCGCGTTTGCCGAACCTCTATAAATCACGGTGTCATTTTCTTTCCTTGATTTTACTTTCCGCAACTTATATTCTTGCGTATTTATTGCTTGCGTTTAGTTATTTTAGCAATTTATTAACTCTTGTTAAAACGCTTAAGCTTAGAATTGCATAAGTTGGGTGGTTAGTTGCATAGAATTTTAATTAGGCGAAAATCGCCAAATCCTTATTCACCCCCCCTCTAAGGATTAGCCGCACACGGGCCAACAATTGGTATCAGAGCCGAGGCTCTTGCATATAGGAATCTAACGATTCTAGAGTTAAGATCCCGATGGCTAATATACTTAATTTCGCATCCGGCATAGCTTCATCACCCAATACACCTCCATATTTTGATGGACTAAATTTTTCATATTGGAAGGATAGGATGAGCATGTTTCTCCAAAGCTATAATGTTAGACTTTGGATGACTATAAAAGTAGGATATTCCGCACCTACATCCGAAAATAGCGAGAACCCAATCCCCGTAGAGGACCTAGATAACGCTCAACTAGAAGCCTACTCTACAAACGCCAAAGCGATGTATGCTATTGTTTGTGCCGTTTCTCCTAACGAGTACAACAAGATTTCCGCTTGTAAAACCGCTAAGGGTATGTGGGATAAGTTAGTAGTTATGCACGAGGGAACTAACCAAGTTAAGGATTGCAAACTCCAACTTTTAGTTCATGACTACGAACTCTTTAAGATGAGCGAGGGAGAAACTATTTCCGATATGCTTGCTAGATTTACCACTATTACTAACGGATTAATGTCTCTTGGTAAGTGTTTGTCATGTAAGGAAATGGTTTCTAAGGTGATTCGGAGCTTACCGAAGGAATGGGAACCAAAGGTCACCGCAATTCAAGAGGCGCACGACATGAACACATACTCTCTTGATGCATTGACGGGTTCACTCCTCACTCACGAAATTACCCTCAATAGTCACAAGCCAATCTCGAAAAAGAGGGAGATAGCTTTCAAAGGAACCACTTGTGACGAAAGCAATGAGCTATCCAATGACGACGAAAATTCTAGGCAAATCATTCGAATCGTCAAAGAAATACTCAAGCTAAAAGACCACCGCAAACATAAAGGTAAATCGTCAAATAATTCAATTTATTCTAACGATTTTGTTTGCTATACTTGTGGCAAGGAAGGACACATGGCGAGAGATTGCGTCATGAATCGCAAGAGCAAAGGCAAGAAGAAGATATCCGCTTCAAGCTCTAGCGATAGCTCCGACCAAGATGAAGTCGCGCATCTTGGTTGCTATATGGCCATGGAAGACAACAATGAGCCTAACCAATCGTCTTCAAGCGAATGTGACCACTCAAGCGAAAGTGACAACGATGAGGTAAAAGAATTCTCTCATGATGAACTTATTCATATGTGTGGAATTTATTCCGAAAAATTTCCTAAGCTTGTAGAGAAGGTCAAATCTCTTAAAAAGATAAATTCTTCTCTCAATGAAGAAATAAGATCTTTAAAAAGAGATAAAATTGAAAATGAGTCTATTCCAACATCGTCATTTTCTTTAAGTGATATAGATGACGAAAAGGAAGACTTGAAAGAAAAAACCAATGATCTCGTCATTCATAATAAGTCTTTACAAACCGAGATCAATTTTCTTAAAAATGAAGTCTCTAGACTTACTAAAACTCTTTCAAAACCATCTTCTTTAGATTGTGATCTATTAGAAAATTTTGAAGAGTTAAAAGATGCTTTCGATAAAGTTAAAAGCAAAAACAAGGTTTTGAGTTCTCATGCTTTTAGCTTAAATGACAAGGTCAAGGTTTTAGAAACCGAGAATGAATCATTGAAAACTAAAAACAATGAGCTTGTCATTTCCATTGAAAAACTCGATTTAACAATTTCAAAGTTTTCTAAAGGTAAAACCGTTTTAGATAACATTTTGAGTTGTCAAAAAGATGTTAATGATAAGAGCGGTTTAGGTTTTGATTGCATTGGTTCTACTTCTAACAAACCCCGCTTCGTTAAATCCTCTAATATTTCTAAAACTTCTACTCCGCCTAAACTAGAGGTTGTTTTTACCAAAAGGAGCACTTCCAAGATTTTTCAAAAATCTTTTAATGATAGGAAAGGTGTAGGTTTTCAAACCAAATCGGATGCTCCGAAAAACCTTTCCAAAACTACGTATAACTATCGTTATACTAAAAAGTCTAAGCATTGTGTGCATTGTAGTAGAAATGAGCATATTTCTTCTAGATGCCCTTATCGTTTCCATGTTAGTAGAAGCGATTTGAAATGGGTAGTAAAGACCCGAGCCACTAACAATGTCGGACCCAAAAGAAATTGGGTACAAAAAGACAAATCTTGTGTTGTAGGTATCTCCATCCAAAAGGAGAAAATCAACAAGTGGTTGGCAACGCCGACAAAAGCCGTGGAAGTCAAGAAGATCGACTCCACCATCAAGGATGAAGTGCCATTAATCGACAAAGGTGGAAGGCATACCAACAAGTGGTACCACCTATTTGGAATCGGCAACGCTCAATGCAAATGCCATTAGCGAGCGGACTCGACTCCACATCACATATGCGGTATACTCTAATCTATAATATCTACATATATGTGATTAGTTGGGTCGGGTATATGCATCATATTTACATTTTTCATGCTTTGGTTTTTCTTTAAAAAACCCTTCACATAACCCCATATTTTTATTGCATTTTGATAATGCCAAAGGGGGAGAAAAATGATATATTTTGGTGTAAATGCGTTTTGTTAAAATGGAGGAGTTATTTTTCTTGTATCTTGTAAAATCATCATTAGTTTGTCATAATCAAAATGGGGGAGATTGTTGAACATAGAGTTCAATAATGATTTTGATTATTACTTTGATTATGCGTTTAATGATTTTACGATTTCGATGATATAATGCTTGTCTTGTCCAAAAATAGAAAACGTATATTTCAGGTCGTTAAATGATAGAGCATTCGATAACGAAGCCATAGGTTCAAGCGGAACCAAAATCGGAGCTAAAACGAAGGAGTTATGAGCATTCGAAGATTTACGGGACCAGGATTACAGTCGACCGATCGACTGGACAAAAACGACCGATCGTTTTTTATCCAATTTCTTCCAGTGAGTCCAGTATAAAAACGACCGATCGTTTTCAGAAAACGACCGATCGTTTTCAGTAAAATGACCGATCGACTGTAGAAAACGACCGATCGTTTTCTGCAGTTTTCGAAAACAGCTTTTCAGCTTATTCTGGAAAAGAGCTGTTAAATACTTCCAACGGTCATAACCCAGAAAAACAGACTTTGCTGTTATATAAACCACCCCAATCTCTCTCCTAGATAACCAATTACAATATCTATTAACATCCTTCAACCTATCTCATAAAAACCCAAAAATCACCATTTTTGGTGAATATATTCGAGAAAGAGGGAAATCAAAGAAAAGGAGATTCAAGCTCGATCATCATCAACAACTCACCAATTAGCTTTTTAAGAAGCAATTAGAATCGTGAGCGAAGTTACATTTTTGTAACTAAATTTGTATCGAGTGTTTTATAAACTCAATTGTGAGCGAGTGAACGGGTAGAGGCTTTGTAAGCAAGTGAAGCTTAAAAGCTCTAGGTTTTTCATTCGGGTACTCATAAATTGAGGGGGAGTCGTAGACTCGTAGTCGTGTTCTCTTGCACTTGTATCAAGAGTAGGAACCTCGGGTAGAGGGTGAGCCAATCGGTCGATTGAGCTCGATAGGGTTTGTAAAATCCGGAAGAAACATTTTAGTGAAATACTCGGTAGTACCGAGGAGAGGACGTAGGCGCGTTTGCCGAACCTCTATAAATCACGGTGTCATTTTCTTTCCTTGATTTTACTTTCCGCAACTTATATTCTTGCGTATTTATTGCTTGCGTTTAGTTATTTTAGCAATTTATTAACTCTTGTTAAAACGCTTAAGCTTAGAATTGCATAAGTTGGGTGGTTAGTTGCATAGAATTTTAATTAGGCGAAAATCGCCAAATCCTTATTCACCCCCCTCTAAGGATTAGCCGCACACGGGCCAACAGTTATGATGTTACATGTTTACGATGGTTATTTGTTTTGATTGAGAAAAATAAAAATTGTTACGCTTTATTAATATTTACTCGTTTTGAAAATTAGGGGGTTTTATAAAATTATATTTTTTAATTAGTTTGTTTGCCCAAATCACCAATAAAAATTGGGGTTGTTGATATTTTATCCGTTTTATAAAAAAAATGAGTTATTGTTTGGTTTTGGTTATGATTAAAAAATTGAGTTATCATTGTTTGGTTATGATTAAAAAATTGAGTTATCATTGTTTGGTTATAATTGAGTTATGATCACTAATAAATAACCAATGATAAACAAACAATGATAACCAATTAACGATAACCAAACATTAAAGATACGGTTTGCATGTATTTTGTGCAAACCATACATTAAATGTACGGTTTGCATAAAAACACTGTAAACTGTAGATTTTTTTTACAGTTTGTGCGTTTTTTCAGAAAAAGTGTAGTATAAAAATCCAACCATAATGGATAAGAAAACTAGTACGTGTACAATTTTAAAACAATCTTGTCATATTTAAGGTAAATTGGTGATAGAAGAGAATTAATGCGGTTGTTCTAAAGAATGTTCCCTTGCTCGTATGTGCATAACATATTTTCTTTAATTACTTTAGATGTTTTATTTTGAAGATTAATGGCAGTTGTTTGTACGGTTATATTATTTAGTTTTTAAAAAACATATTTTTAGGCAAAATAATTTAAAAAATCTAAAACTGGGAAATATGGATTTTGTTGGATTTTTAAATAGATCATTTAAAGTTGATTTTTATGAGAAAAATCGTTGTCAAACGGAGGCTATGAGTGTACAATATACTATTACGATTTCGGGATATTTCATATTAGGTTTCCACTCTCCAAAATTGGTAAACAATAGTATTAAATAAATTTCAACCAGCATCTGGTGATATAAAAAAAAAAATTGACTATATCATACCATATCCATCTCATGTCTCTGACCTCTTATTCCGTTAAATCTAAAGTTGTTTAAAATGCACCATATATCTAACGAATCAATATCATTCCCTTAAATTAAAAAATTGTTACTTTCATCCTGGATAATGCTAATAAGACCCACGTGCGAGTTGTGAAATATAGTATGAAGGTAGACTAAACTAACAATAGATAATATAATATGGTTATAATAGAGAAATTGATACTAAAAAAAAACCTAACAAATTATATAAAGTTAAATAGTTTACTAAAAGATGTTAAAAAATGAAGTGCACCTTATATTTACAGAAAATTTTGATACACCTTATGCGGTTGCTCTTGTATTGTAAAATTCCAAGATCTATTAAATACCGTATTACAAGACTTTCTTGTGTAGGCTTTCCATTCCGAAAGAGCAAGTTAATATGTTTTACAAGATTGACTATGGGACACAAAATTAAGAACTCTGCTACATTCCGACAAAAGTACAAAACTCTCGTTATAAGAATCCTAAATTCCAAGCGGTAAACTTTCTAACCTAGCTCGATCTATCTATTATCATAGGTTAAACTGTAGTTATCATTTTCATGATCTCGTCAATCAAGAGCTTTTCATGTAGGATTAGACGATTGAGAAATGCTCAAAACATTAACGTCAAGGGGCGAAAATCGGTACTCAATATCGAGCTGGACGAAAATTTTAATCATTTCTTCTAGAACGAGTCCTCTTCTTGCCCATTTTTCTAATATGTCTTGGTGGTTCATCCGATGCCTTAGCCATACAGAGAATTTAATATTTGTTAGCTCTTCCAAGTCCTTTAACACGATAGTTGGAGAAGGGTGCCAGTGCTCTTTCTTGCTGTCAATAAAGCTACAGAATAATATACAAAAAACATATGAGCGCCCATTCTTTTTAAAATCAAACCCGATGCGTTATGATTTGTATAGCAAGGTCGATAAAACAATCTTAATCCACAAGACACTATAAGGCTCCAGTAGTTTTCTAGCATTTACCATGTCAGTCGATATTTTGTTTTGAAAAGATGAAGTTTTCACACTTCCACAGCAGAATAACCTTCACTTTCTAATTTAATACCGGGTTGTTTAGGTGCAGATTTTGGGTAAGTAAACTGGTTTGTATGTGTGGACTAAAGATGGGTCTAATTATTAAAAAACTATTGATGTTTAAATTAAACATATCCACTTTTAAGCTGGCCAACCTAATGCACTTCAAGCAGAAAAGCTAATAAGCGGATCTTAAAACCATCAATCAAACAAGTCCTATGTTTAAATGCTATTGCTACCAATGTAGTGCTTTAAGATTTTAGTCCACTTATAGGGTTATCATACAGCCTTGAAACTATAAGTTGTTGCAAACTACACATGATTTAAAATTTACAATCAAGATAGAAACTAGCTTAAAACTTTGGCATTTACGGAGAACACAAGTCCATACATTTAGACAAAAGTGCTTAATCAGCTTAAAACTTTTAGATTTTCCAGACCAGGAAACAAAAGATTCGCATATTTTAAGTGGCCTATCAAATGCAGAACAACTTCGAAGCAAAATACATGGGCTTAAAAGCTGCAATCAAACAAGCCATAAGCAATTTATGATATTATGTACTCTAGCAATAGTAACTCAAAGTAAAATAAATAAGCAAACTAAAAGGAACATGTACCTTATTATCCTTTGCTTCATAATAGAAATAGTTTCAGTTGAAGTTGCAATGTGAACATAGAAATCGATCGAATCACCCATATCTGGACTCCGGTTATAGTTGCTTATTGGCTTTGTTGAAAGAACACTGTTCGGATATACGACCTTTTGGTTATCAAACTTGAGAAAAACAGTAGATAAGATATTCATCTCTTCCACTACCATCTAAAAAAGGGAAATGGAAACAAGATTAGATGGGCAAACCAGAAACTATGAGAGAAAAGAAAAGTTACAATAAGAGGTGTAACAGTTAACATAATTAAATCATCAAATACACAATTATATAATATGCTACTTGGCAGCCCTGTCTGTATGTATGATAGGGTACCGAAGAAAGATGTGTTCTACTACACATTTAAAAAAAAAATGAAGACCAGTTTTAAAATCTTGATCTATGTAAACTACTTCAACAAAATCTGAACATGTTTTTCTTCATGGTCTGACCTACATACTGGTCTTTTTTAGAAATTCTGTTGTTTGAGTTGACGCATGGAGTTTAACCACTTTGTGAGTCTATTAACTGAACGTATATAGGATCTTTTAAACCTAAAACATAACAAAAGCAGCCGATGTTTGCAGCGTAAGGATGTAATTTCATAGTTAAAGTCCAAAACATAATTGGTATAATCCAAAAACAGGACTAAAGTGACGCTGATGGATAATATAAGGAACACAATTGATTAATAATTGTGTACCTGGACTCCATCGATTTCGCAGCGATCACCAACATCATACGGGTGGATAACAAATAAAAATATAATAGACTCAAACACGGTTCTACAACTGTTTCCGAATATGAAACCCAAAACAACGATTTGTGAGCTTATGAAGAGTAGAAATTTGCTAGTTAAGATTTCGAGTATTAGAAAACAAGTGATTGCTATTATGATGCTGACTAATACATTCACCATCCGATGAAGCGTGTTAACAGCTGTTTTTGTATCATCTAAGGTCAAAGCTAGTGCTCGTCGTTCTCTGACAGCATTAACCTAAAACAAAAAAAGTACAAAAAGTATTGTGATTAATAATGTGGGGACATAACTTTTGAAGAAATCATAAATTACATCGGTTCCAACCCTTAATCTCTTTTCTAGGTTCACCGATATGACTCAACTGAACGAAATTATAACATCTGGGCCTTTCGAAGACCCTGGTTTATATTGTTGAACTTATGAGAAAAACTTTAATGTAGTTAACATTCCCAATTTAAATTTTGTCAGAACGACAATTAACGGTGAAACTGGCACGAACGATTATTCAAGAGACAATAATATTAATGGACATATTCATATATATTCTAGGTGTGTGGCGGTTTTTGCCAATTCTAAGTAATGTTTGGATGCAGTTTTGAATTCTACTTGTTTTGCTTGCAAGCCACAATGCAATTCGCTTGGCAGCTAAAACACTTGTCAGCTTATTTGCTTAAAAGCTCACTACTGAAATCAATAAACAACTATTTAATTTTCAAGTTAGTGTTGTATTTGTGCTTACCACCCAGTTCTTGAGGATAGATTTGCTGATTTTTTCAGTATTGGGTGCTCCCCCCAAAAGACTCATAGTCTTCAAAGCCTCGTCTTCTCCAATAAAACGCTTCAAATCTTTTAAGTACATAAACCTGTCACACAAAAAAATTAAAATCAATATACACTTAATCAATTGAAGGGAGAAATTTCTGAATTTACTGAACTATTATAACCAGACTAGAACTTTGGAGAGAAGTATAATGAAAATGGCATACGGTAAATAAGCATGCAACAATATAAAAGCAAAACAGAAACAATAAAAAATTAAAAATGATTCTATACATGGCATATGGCTAATTAAATAGGAGAAGTTTACTAGTAACAGTTCCATATTTATACATACATTAATATCAACTTAATTAGCATATAATAGCATTCAACAATGACATTGTTTGTCTGCAACTTATTAGCAACTAATTTGACTCTTGAGTTAAGTACTAAGTTCATTTAGCCGAAGAGTGAAGACTTGTAGTTTTCAGTTTTTTGCTGACCAGAAAATAATTAATAAGGAAACATATTTGACTCTGAGAGCTGCAACAGCCAAACAAGTCTAAATTACGAGAAAAAAAGCTAAAAATCAAAACCCATGAACAGCCAATAGACACCAAGTTACTGAATTTCATACTTGGACTCCTTTTCCGCAACGTTCTTGAATATTTTCCTAGCTGCAATTTTTGCTTCGTATTCGCTTTCAATTTTCTGAGTAGCTTCATCCTCTCTTGTCGAATCTAGTATCTGCTCATCCAAAGTATAATAAAAACCACGGCGAATAATTTTAATCAACCTTTTCATACTCCACACGGACACATTCTTAGAACTCATTCTACTCAAATTATCCAACAAAATCTCGTTCTCTTCTTTTTTACCCGCTGTTTTCCTCAATTTCAAACCAGTTGCATTCGCATTAAAATCCAAATCTTCACCTCCGCTTTCTATATCGTGAATCTTATGCAGTTTACTGAATTTCCCTCCTCGCGATCTCTTGAGTTTCCTCCACAAACGTTTTCCAAAAGGAGAGTCGTTTTCACTCGATTCTATACCTATATCGTCCCTATCACTTTCCATCTCAAAATACTTCCGCCCTTCTGTCGAAAAAAAGGAATAGTTTTCATCTGAATTTACAATTACGTTCTCGAATTTCGGAGGACCTGTGAGGGCATCGATGACGTACTGATTAAATACAGACTCATGAATACGATCGAAGAATCTGCTGACGTGGAACAACGATGCCAGAACCTTGACAAAAAGAGTCTTCACTAGCCACACAAAAGTCCCAACAAACAAACAAATCAAAACTTTACTCAAAAACTCCAAACACTTGCTCCCTTTCTCTCCAACGCCAAACAGAAAGTGCCACGTAATCAAACCGACACCCAACCATAAACAGTTTTGAACCGGGTTCCTTAACCCATAAACGAAATACAAAACCCTTTTTCTTAGCAAAAAATTCCTCTCGATTAACAAAACAATTATCCTAATCCCCCAACCGGACACTAATCTACCACATACTAAAACAAGGACCAGAATGTCCCACTTCCATAGGCCAAAACCCTTAAATTTAATTTTTTTCAAACCTGGTAAATAAATCGTACACACTAAAAAAGCTAAGATCAAAACAAGACTGACCCATTGGATAACAGTAAGAGAATTAAATTGGGTCCTTTTGTATTTATCCGGAACATCATCGTCCGATAAAGGGTCCTCTTCCTCTTCATCCCCCTCTAATGTGCCGGATCTGCTCCGGCCCACTTTAGGTCCTGTCCATGGGTCTAGTAAACGGGACACTGTCATGGGCCTTGATGGGCCTTCCGGAACTTCTCCCTCTGAGGACCAAGACCCAGACCCATACTCGGTTTTTTGGGTTTCCAATAAGGTACGGCTTCTAGAAGATTGACAAGTCGGCGTTTGGCTGTTTCCGATGATGATTTCATCGTTGGAAAGGGTCATGGTGTCGGTATAGTGGTGGTGTTTTGAAAGAATGAGCTCTTGTTCGTAAAGTTTTGGTTTCAAGGTTTTCTTCTTGAAAGAGGTATGGAAGTTCATGAATATGACTGAGTTTGGTTATGAATATATATAGTTTAGCCTTTGGGGAATCATTGAAAATATGGAAACTACAGCTGGGGAAATATATGAAGGAGCGTATAAGTGAATATGTATATAGATTTTTTTGGAGCTGTGAGCTGAGAAAGGAAATATTTGAAACTTGAAACCGAAGTTATGAAAACAACTGGAATGGGGAGTTATGGGAATAGAAACTCTTAACGTAAGACCTAGTATTATTTTTAGAAAACTACAATTACCTCCCATATATTTGGATAAATAATGTGACTTTCCCATAGGTTGTTACTCTTTTTGAAATTAAATGCTAAATTTTAATTTAAGTTTTGTATTGGACCATTATTTAGAGTTAGGCACGCGGTGACTATATATCCGCTCCGTGTTGAGAATTATTTACTTCTAAAAAAATCATATGAGGAGCTTTCAAACATTTGTGAACATAAGAAATAAATCGTGTTTATAATACAAAAGGGGAATTGAACATTTACGTATATATGCTTATGAACTTGGTTAAAACATGCCGATTACTTTTGCATTATTTTCATCTACATATAATTATTTTACGTGTGTATATATATATATAAGTTGGCAAAACATGTTTACTTGCTATTTTTATTTGTAAATATATATTCTATGTTAAATTTATATTTAATTTATTTTTTTAATTTGGAGTTTTAATTGTAATATAAGTGAAAAATCTCTTATGTTAATCTTACTTTCAAACTTTTAACTTTTTTCCGTTGGAGTTGAAACCGACCGACAAAAGTGAACCAAACCGATTACGATTGGTCTGGTCTGGTATGGTTTGCTTTCAATTATTATTTTGATAGGAACCAAACTTGAACAAATTATTTTTAATTGCTTCGGTCCGGATTTTTCTAAAAAACAAACCGGATCGAAGCACTAATTTAAATAATGGGTTTTAGGTTAGCTTCTATGTGGGACGAGTTTTCGGATAGTACTATATTTTTTATTTTATTTTGTTGGTAGGACTCGAGTACAGGCCACTGGTGGTTGAAGTACAGGGATGACATTGCAGAATATTGGCCGGGGAGGGGCTGTTTTTTTTCTCTCCATATCATACGAGTTTTTTCCATAATGGGGGGTTGGTGAACGCTATTTCTTGACGATTATGGTCAAAAACATAGTTTTTTTCTTCTTCTTTTTCATCAATTTTTTTCAAAGGAGGCTGTCTCTGCATAGTTCCTTCGGACCTTCCCTGGTCTAATCTGTTTTCACACTTGCATAAGGGTGCGATGCAGGTGGCTATTTTCCCAACCAAGGCTTTGGTAAAGCAAGTTTCATCAACATCATACAGTATGTTGATATGGTTTAATTATCTTACGACTCCCCAGGATACATTTCGTTATGCACCAAAACCTAATTGTTATGATAAAAATATCGTCTTGAGCAGTTTTGCTGATTGGGTATTTACTTTTACTTAAGTGGCCCTGGTTAGATTTCTCCAGGGAATCACTCATCATACACTTGTCCATTTGAAGCTAATTATAAGCATATGCATACAAAAAACAAGGAATTTTTGGGTAAAATGAATTAACTCGGATTGGGTAAAAGTGATTTGGTACTGAAAAATGCAAAGGACGAAGAGAAAGAACCATTACGACACAGATCAAGAGAAAAACAAACAATGTACTCATCAAAGAGTTGTATAGTAGTTGTCAATAACTAGCTCCCTGTTTAATCTCTATTTATACTTGATTTCTTGTATCAGTGATGTCCCCTTCTAAGGACCGACAGGAAACCGCCTGAAGATTTCTCCTTTCCAGCATCATCTCCAACCTGATCCACATTATCCCAATGTTAGATAATTGCTAGATAGACACCCAACACCGATATGTTAATTCTTCTTAAAAAGCTCGAGCTATGTATTAGTTTTAGTTTTCGAATCGGATATTATAGAACGTAAAGCTTTCGAGGACTGACAAAGAGTCGGGAAAATCCATAGTATGTAAATGGTAATTGTTACAGCATTATTGCCCATAGGCAACTCGAATTGGAACTCGTGACCCCTTTTTATAGTGCTAAATTGTAGAAATTACCTCCTTGGCTACTTGCCGTAGTATATCAATGATTTCAGAAAAGTCAGGTCTTAAAGATGGGTCTTGCTGCCAGCATCTCTCAAGCAGCTCAACAAGTTGTGGATGAATGTTCTTTGGGATTGTAGGCCTTAAACCCTGACAGGCAAAATTATATAACACACTAAATATTGTTAGGGTTTAAACTACCAAAAGAAAACTAATGCATAAAAATTGAACACAAAG
Organism: Primula vulgaris; assembly: GCA_963920805.1. Lineage (NCBI taxonomy): Eukaryota > Viridiplantae > Streptophyta > Magnoliopsida > Ericales > Primulaceae > Primula > Primula vulgaris. The sequence continues at coordinate 44,794,720 of OY987212.1, read as the reverse complement.
TCGAGGACCTGCTAGTTAAAATAAGGGGCAATTAACATAAACATACCATACACCTATTATATTAACAAAAACATACTCTCAAAATTTAAATTATTAAAAACATACTTTCAATTAATAATTAATAAAAAACAAAAAATATGATTCATGTCTCCCAATCTCTTTCCTCTCTCTCTCATCCTTTCACTCTCTCCAATCTCTCTCTCCCTCCAATATCTCTCATCCTCCTTCTCACTCTCTCCGATCTCTCATGTTTGCTCTCTCTTTCCGATCTCTCTCTCCATCTTATCTCTATTTTTCCGATCTTTTTCTTGTCCTCCATCTCTCTCTTCCGTGGAGATTGAGACGAACACATTTATAGCAATGGGCGGCGAGGGTATAGAGCGAGATCGAAAACTCGAGTTTGATGTCGACGGAGATACGATCGTCGAATGAGAGGCCCACGACGATGACGTGTTAGTTCGAGATCGGAGAACGGGTAAAAGTTGTATTTGTTAATTAGTATATAATGTTGAAAAATAAGTGTATGAATTACGTGAATTAAGGTTATGAAGTTGAAAATTATGTATATGAATTATGTAACGATATGAATTATTTAAATTAGGGTATGAATTTTGAAAATATAGGTGAACTCTAGAAATTAGGATATGACCTTTTGTAATAAGGGTATGAAAAATACAAATTATGGTATCAACTTTTAGAATAAGGGTATAAAATATACAAATCAGGGTATGAACTTTTGAAATAAGGATATGAACTTTTGATATAAGGGTATGAAATATACAAATTAGGGTATGAACTTTTGGAATAAGGGTGTGAAATATACAAATTAGGGTATGCAATTTTGGGTATGTTTTTGTTAATTAGAAATTTTTAGGTATATTTTTGTTAATTTAGTTTCAAAAGTAGTATTTTTGTTAATTTATCCTTAAAATATTGTATTCTGCAGTTATTTAATGGAAAAATCATACTTGCTTAGTGGCTGGGGTTCTAGAACTTTCATCATACCATGCATTTGAAATTAGCCATGCAAAGTACACCAATAATTTAACATCTCATTTGTCTTTTTTTTTTTGAAAGGAATATCTCATTTGTCTTATAAAACTCAATTGCTTGCATGGATATTTTGCATACCAAGAAAACAATGTGAACCTAATTTGTACAACACTGCTCACCGCAAAGCAGTTTAATGGCGCAAAAAATAGCTTCCACAAAATACAAATAAATAATATACGTAAACACTTACCTTCTGGACAACTCCAACAGCAGCTTGTAACGGGGTTAAATACTCGTATGGAAGCTGGAAAAACCAAATATGAAGTTGTCATGAATATAAAATAAGAAGACTAAATAAATAGATATTACATAACATGTGACCTGAACATGATACCTTTCCAGTCAACAACTCCCACAAAACTATTCCAAAGCTGAAAACGTCAGCCTTGTGATCATAGGGTTTATGTTCTATAACCTTCAAAGGAAACAAAAAAATACAAAAGAAGTAAGACAAATTAATGAAAGATGGTAAAAATGACATTTAAAAAATATTCATCAACTATTAACATCATAATGAAAAATACAGTGATTGATGTTTAAGAGTTTGATTGTGAACTCATCAAATTTACCATAATTATGTCTAGGTTGTATGGACTAACACAAGAAACCTGGCACTCAAACTGCAAACGAACTAAATCGTTGTACCACAAGTCCAAGGTAATTACATATACAAAAAACTCTCAATACATGAGCTGGAGACAGCTCACCTCAGGAGCCATCCAGCGGTACGTCCCAGTTTCTGCTGTCATAACTCCTGATTGGGTTTTCACTCTGGCTACTCCAAAATCAGCAACCTTAACAACCTGCAACAAGTTTTGAGGTGAAAAAACCTTCAATAAATTTACATATAATCTCAAATTTATAAATAGAAAGATCCTATAGGCAACTGAGTTCCTCACTCAAAAAAAGGTTAGTTTGACAGAAAAAAAAGATTACAAGATCAAAGAAAGGATAAAGAATTTTCCCACAATAAGTCTACTTAAACGACTTAAAAGATTTTGGTATAGACATTTTCTGTTTGCGGAATGAAACTACATGAAAGAAATCACTCAGTAGCTCGTGATTTATTTTTGTTTTGTGGACTTTCATTAATAAAAATGTATGGATGTCATATCTTATCCTGCGTTATTAATACACTGGGGAGGTGCAGTATATTTAATAATTTTACCAAGGTACAATTTGGCCAACTTATTTAACAAAAATACAAGGACTCCCTATCTTTCTTTCAATTAGGTCGGATACTGCTACTGTTGGAATTGTCCCACATTGTTTAGGCATTGATAAACCCAATGATTAATATATGCCCTTCTCCTTCCTTACTAATATGCATTTTAGTGGGGAATGGACGGGTTTCTACATGGTATCAAAGCCAAAGGCTAAGCCGGTTTGTATGATGGACCTCCCACACCCGATTTGTTGATTGCACTGGTTGAGCTTATCGGAAATTGACCAACTCACGGGTGAGGGGGAGTGTTGGAATAGTCCCACATCGTTAAGGCATTGATAAAGCCAAGGATTAATATATGCCACTCTCCTTCCTTACTAACAGGCCTTTTAGTGGGGAATGGATGGGTTTCTACAACTATATTATTTTTGATACTGCTAATTAATTATACAGTACAATACTACTTAATCAGGAAAATACTAGTACATAATTAGAAGAATGGGTTTCTACAACTATATTATTTTTGATACTGCTAATTAATTATACAGTACAATACTACTTAATCAGGAAAATACTAGTACATAATTAGAAGAGCCAATGCTGTCAAATTAGACCCACCAAAGTCATCTTTTTTCTCAAATTAATCTTTCTCTGTTACACTTACACGGATTCTCCTTTTCGTTAAAAATATTGCCTGATCTGGGCACACATTACCCAATGCTGTCGCCTAATAACGTATCTATACATAATTATAATTATTGCCTGGATCTCAACGGAGGAAGAAGAATGAGTTCGTAAAGTAAGGAAAAGTAAGTTTATTGAAAAGGTTCACGATTTTGAGAAACACAAATTAACATAAAGAAAAGGACGCTAAGTATACGATAAAGTGGATTGAAATTGGAAAACATAACAAGATAACAGAGTCATACATCATTCTCATCCATCAGGAGATTGGCAGCCTTCAAATCTCTGTGAATAATGTTGTTTTGGTGTAGGTAGTTCATGCCTTTAGATATATCAATAGCCACTCTTAGTAATGCTGGTAATTTGAAACTACACCTTTGCTTGTGAAGATAATCATACACGCTTCCACCAGACATAAATTCTGCAACAAATTTTAGAGTACCGAAAAAGAGTCAAAACTTAGAAGCAGCAACTTATGAACAAGAAAAACCTACAAAGTAGAAGAGGAGGAAAATCAAAATTCAAAATACTTAAGCTATTAAGTAGTGATGTAGCATTTTCAAATTCCTTTTAACAGACATGTAATAGACACATAGGCAGATACCTGTAACGATGCATAAACTTGGAGGTTTAGTACATGCGCCAATAAATTGTACAACGTTCTTGTGCCGAACTTTCCTGCAATTTCCAAACGACAATTTTTAGGTCTTCACTGTGTGACACCATTTAATTACCAGATTTATCGATATATAAGTGGGAAGTTGATGATGGAATTAGGAATATATAGCTGTACAAGTGAATTATAACAAAAGGTTGTATCTGTGAGAAGTAGAGTCGAAGAGTGGGGGACACGGATATAAATTGATAATCAGCCGTTTCCAGCGAAAAACTCAAATCCCTTTGGATGACATATGTAACATGTTACTTGATAAAATGGATCTTAAAATGAAAATCAAAACAGATATACCTCAATTTCAAATCTAAAATACTGACAAACCTCATTATATATACTTCTTGGGCAAACTCCTTCTGCAAATCTGAATCTAAACGCTCAGTCTTTAATACTTTGATAGCTACTTCCTGACTACAGTATGAACCTTTATATCTACAAAATTAGGAGTGGAAAATAAGTTATAGAGAATCTCAACAATACCAAATACTTAATAGCCACATGCAGAAACGACAAACTTACAGATCTCCATATGATCCTGATGCAACTTTATTTTCGTATATTAAAAGCTGAGGATCAATTTCCCAAACATCTGTCCCGTCATTAGGTATTCTAAGATGATCGGAATTGGAACTTGTACTGATCTGTTCGTGTTCGGCTACCATAGATGACACACGATGGTTTGGCCGCGATTGTTTCTGCATAGAAAATTTGAATTGTTAAGTTAAAAGCCAACATCATCATGGCTATTAAACGATTAAAATCTAAGTTCATAAAAACACACTTTAAACACACAAGATATGAGTCGGAACTTTCCAACAAGCAATATAATATGAACTCGGTCACTTTATTTTAGTTAGGAAGCATGCTTGTACTTTTAGAGACAGGTTGTTCCATAACATAAGTCTTGGTTCGATATATCTTTATCCTTGGAATATTTTTATAAATTTTATAATAATGCAGGGAAATTCATGACAAAAAATGCCAAATCGAGTTAAAAGAAAATACTAAAGCTATTCAACGCACCTTATTTCCTGGTATGTTGCCTATATTTACCAATGTATACCATGAAGCAATCCAATAGAAAGATACAGTGAGAAAAGTAAATAGGAAGACTGATTTTTCGTCGTTTTCGTGTTTCTTAAAATTAGCATCATCTAAAATTAAGTAAGAAAACCCAGCAGCTCTACGCTGAGACACCAGTGCTGAAGTTCATACTGTATCAGCGGGAAGACACACTACTACACTAGTGATCTATGACATAAGTCAATTATTATAAAAGAGTGGACATGCAAATAAATTAGCAAAATGTACCTCAATTTTCAATAGTTCTTTTTGTATTGCAGCTTCAAGCTGTTCCGTTTCCTAAAATAACAATACGTCAGCCCAAAATAACTGATGTACCAACCAAATGGATGACATTCTTATGCAAAGTAGGAAATTACCTCGAAAGGCCAACCGTCAACAACAAAGACGTCCAAGGAGTACCCATCTACAGTGGAAAAAACATGTGCTTCCTGGATGTTCAATCCAACCTCGGCAAGTAATGAAGTCAACTGCAGATTTTCTATAAATCAGCGACCCAACTGTTGAAACCAATAACAAAATTAAAAGAATCTATCCTCCTGTTTGAGCTACATGCTTTTAGTTCAATTTTTGGCAGTAAATTTAGAAATAACGTCAGCTGCAAACAACTGACATATATGCTATTTAACCAATTCATCATACGACTTCAAACAAAAGACTTTTTGAGTTTGGCTGTTGAATGTATTTGACCTAGTACCCGATTCATTATTTCCTTCGTAGCATTACACGAAATATTAAATCGTTCAAGAAAGGACATAACTAGCCGAAGCTCAACAACCATCATTCTGAAAAATATTTATAGATCGAAAGGGCAGAACTGACTTGGTACTAACAACTAAATCAATCTGATAAGTAACCACCTAAACAGAAAAAAAAAGAAGGGATGTCTTTCATGTAATTACAGAAGCAGAAACCAATATATACAATAACAATGCTTCTGGTAACTGTGTATCTCGGTGGCCCTTAGCCAACCCAAAATAAAATGCATGATTTCACAAGGAAAACTGGGAAAATGGTGACCTGGGATAAATACCCAGCTGCAAAAAGTAAGCCAGAAACCTCAGTTGATATGAAGTGAAAACTGGAACAAGTAATCAAGCATGCCAATCACCTGACTCAGAAGCTTTGGCTTGTCATCTGTTGAAAATGTAATTTCGTGCATGTGCCTGCATGAGTTTTTGGCACTTATAAGCTCATGATATAAAATAGAAACACACACACCCCAAAAGAAAAGGTATAATAAAATCCAAAAAAACAAAAGAAAATTAATTAATCTCAGCGGTGTTTACCGGGCACGAACTTCAGAATAGCTTGCGTCAAGTGCAAGGGCTTCAAGATTGGGAGATGAACCAAAAGCTGGCGGTGGATGGATACTGAAACATTATACAAGCATTTACATCAATATCTGTAAAGATTATTTAACAAGTTAATTTGCTTCAACAGCCGAAAAGGTTACTAAAGAATAAAAGATAACTGTAATCCAGCATTTTCCATATATTCCAATCACATGTAACTATAAATTAGTTAGTTAAGAAACAGACCTTTTTGCACCTTCATGCCTCACAGAGCTCGAGCAAGCAGAATCAGTTGTATTTGCATCAGAGGACGGAGGAACCTGCATGCTCAACACGCAAATATATTACATACATGAAATGCAATAACCTTAAATTATTCAAGTCGTGTAATTTAATTGTCTTATCCTTTTCAAATAATGGAGCATATGGAAACAAACACACTTAAGAAAAGAAAGATGTCACACTTGGAAAGTTAAAATGACTACACGCAGAAATTAGAATGATTCAAAAGCATCATAGGTGAAACTTAGCGATTCCAATGCAGAAATGAAGGTTTACGAAACTATCGATACTTCAAAGTACTTAAAAAGTTCTCAAGAAGCGTGTTTAGAATTGTAATCAATATGATCTCCCAAACCAAATAATTAATCATACCAGCCCAATATTATTTAGAATTTTGTCAAGACTCATGCATGCCTGAAAATCTAAGGAATAGTGACAAGATTTGTTTCCTAAAAAAATATGATGCTACATTACACAATCTGAGTACTACTAACTTTGATTGGTGTTTGACATGCCAGGCAAAAAAACCCAATTTGATTATAGAAATACAACTTTTAATTATAATGGAATGAGTTTGCTTCTCCATGATACTATATAAGGGCATCAAGGCATGGTATAGCTGAAAAGGAATGCGGATAACAAACTGCAAGTCTATTTACCTGCACCAAGCGAATTTCGATCACTGGCCTATTAGAAGGATCACGGGCCAAATGTAATAGACGCTTGTGCATGAGGACATCTTCTGCCCTCTCTACATTGACATCAAGTGCATAACTGAAATGCAGAAGCCCAAAAGACCGAAAGTCAGCAACTATAATTAATTCATTCAGTTAAAGAGATAAAGTGGGTTTATAATTTTAATTTGATAATCCCAATTCCCAAGTGGATGATCGGGACTTAACCCTGTAGTAACAGGCAAGTTTGTGAGTGTTTCCTGATATATATGTATGATATAGACTATATATACTTGAACGTCTATGGGGTAAAGACTAGAATTTGAAAGTAAATTGAAGCACTTCACTATCCACATAAAAGAACAAAGCACATTTATCTCACCATATAACGCATCCAAACAACTAGAACACAAGTCAAACCAAGAGATTTTTGTTCAAGAGAACAAAAGGGGAGAAGAAAATGACTTTAATAGATAAAAATGTAAAAAAAAAAAAAACTTTACGAGGAAATCAAACAAAAATCAGAATACGTTTACATGCATAAATGAAACTTGTCATCGTTATCGTTAAAACTCCAAATGAAAAATCTCATCTCTTTCAAAAGTTACCTAAGTTTTCCATTCTGCGTTGAGGTTTCCAACTACAATAAATTAATTATTAATCTATACAGTAACAATCACACGGTAACTAGTAACAATATGCATCTGGTCATATTTTTTACAAAATGGGTGTAAATTTTATGATATTTATTATCTACTAGTTTCACAATCTTCTCATAATATTGTTGTCCTGCTTCTTCATTACTCTTTTTGATAATTCAACTGATTATCCATTCTGTAAATCCTACAATTTATTCTACAGTTTTTCCACAAATACAAATGGGGGAAAGGCTTGATGAAGAGATCAAACAAAAACCACATAACATAAAATATTAAGTCATCTTTGTAGTGAAAACTAGAAATCTTTTAATCTCATTCAATTTCTGAATTTTCACTTCTTTTGTTTTCTGGCTTCTGCAAATTAATCTTCACAAACCAATGTTTAAAAAATGCTAATATCTTCTGTGGTATCTTTGAACTCTATCTTGGCCAAACAAACAATTGAAATACAGGCCTGATGTAAAATCTAATGAAATCTAGAACATATATGCATGCGACTAAATGATCCCACCAACAGAAGGCTAAAATGTTAAGTTGTGATCTCTTCTAGTTCAAAAAAGATCTAGCAATTTTGTTAACCTTCTTCTAAATTCTAATTTATCAATCTCTTGTAAAATACATGTCTGTGCAGAGAAGGACATTATAAAAGGACTTTTGTTCTCTAGCTTTCTTATATCAGAAAACCAACAAAACTCACAACAACCTATAAGCAAAAATACAAATAAACTTAACTCTAAAGCTGCATAGAGCAAGACAATCTTGTAATCTTATCCTAAACATCTTATAACTTTATCTGCATGTAACATATTTCATCCAATAGTTTGACTAATCTTGTGTATATTACGCTAGCGTGTAGATCTAACCTAATCAGGATTAAATTTTATTTTATTTTCGGTTTAAAAAAATTAAAATGGAGGATAAGGATTGAACATGCATTTACAAATAAATGAATAATACAGCTATATATACACATGCAAAGCAATTTTAATCCTACTTCTGCCTTTTTAATTTCGATAACCAATCGTTCATCTTTTCTGAGATTGGCTGAACAACTATTCTACATTCGTAATCTCGATAAATCAATTGTTTATCTATGATGCCGGATAATTTACTTAAAAATCAACCAAACATATAATTTCGAAAATGCATGCAAACTTATGTAGATAGGTACACACATATATTCAGATAAAGCAAAGGTAAAGACAATTGAAATGATCTCAAAAGTCATCATCGAAAACATTTTTTTCCCAATGCCTTGTAAATTTAATATCCTAGTTCTATATTTCTAATTTCAAGAAATCAGTATACTCTTTAAGAACTAATACTTTAATCCTAGAAAATGGCCAAACAAATAACTAGAAAAGCACATGCAAACACATATAGATATAGAAACATATGTATGTATGCAGATAAGGTAAAGTTGCATATATAGTATTATTATTATTATATAATAATAATAATAATAATAAATAAATAAAAGTAAAAGTAAAAATACCGAGCAGGAAGGCGGTAGAAATGATCCCAAAGCTCATCATCAAAAGAAGGCTCTTTAGCATCTTCTAACCCTAATTCCTTAACCCTACGTAACACCTCATTGTAAACCTCCATCTTCCTCCCCCTCCGCCTCGCCGTTGTCGTCGTCGCCGCCGTCGTCTCCGTCGCCCTACTCCCACAACTCTCGCTATTATTATCCTCCATCACCATTCATATATCGATGTATAGATACAGATATCTATATATGTAATAGATATATATATATATATATAGAGAGAGAGAGAGAGAGAAGATGGGAGGAGATATTCGGCTGCGAGATCCGGAGATGGGACGGTTATAAATAGATTATAGATAGAGATAGAGAGAAAGAGAGATTTAATTAGGAGTTACGACATATTAGGAAATGTTTATTTATATGTTTATCACTCTATTATAGTAGTAGTTTGAGTATATAGATAGATATAGTGAGAGAGAGTGATGGTTTTTTAATTTCATCTCCGTCTTTCAGGATAATTGCTTTCTCTGCACACTTTAACACCATGTGTGTGGGGTTTTAAGGTATATTCTTGTATGCTCCTTGTAGTTTTAATTGCATTGCTTTATACACTATATATATATATTAGCCACGAATCTTACCCCAAAAGTTTTATATATTTACATACGGATACGAGTAAACAAAAACACTATATTATTAACCTAAAAAAGGCAGGTATAAAAAAAAGAAAAAAAAAGATGGGGTGTCGTGGCCCACAATGGTCACCGCTTACTGAAAAGGTGAAACATTTAATAAGAAATTATATAACTAATCTCCGAGTCTAAAAAAATTGACATGATAGTTCGTTTTATAGTTCTGATTTTAAGTATTTAAATAGTGGTAGTCACGTATAAAAAGGGTCTAATTGTGATAATGATGATAACGTCTTGTACTCCAATTTATTAAATAATCACAATGAATGATATACAATCCCAAATGATTGTCTTCTCTTGCTTATATGAAAATATATTTAAAATAGTAACAAATATCAACTGATTGTTTAGAATTAAATGGAATATATTTGCAAATGTTTTTCAAAGTGAATTTAATTTGACAAAATTACTACTAATATAGTACTAATTACATTTCCGCTAATAGATCGTCGTTTTAATTTATAGTAGGCATGAAAATGTACTCATTATGTCATGCATTCAAAGTATGAAGCATAAATAATGGTGGGTAAATCATACATCACCGCATATTGTTTTTCTTATTCAATGATAACTTGTGAATTGTGATACATTTCTTCAACTTACTTGTATATGAAAAATGATTTTCTTGTAAAAGGCAAATTATAAGTTTACAGGATCAAAATAGAAGCATATCTAGATTCATGGAACCAATAGTGTAATTGATCTAATTATAGTGTTTATCTTTACTTGTGAGGTGGAAAGTTTTACGTTGAGGGTTGGGAGAATATTTAGCGGCTTATGCCCACCCCATTCCTACGTGGATTGTCAGATTATGGGTAACTTTATTTTTTTCTATTAATAAATAGTTTTACACTTCATAAACCGAAAGGAGAATTATTTTTAATGTAGTATACTACTAGTAATATTTTTATTCGTAGACAGAATTATTGGTTTATTTAGGTTTATTAAACTTTTTTTGTTATCATTAAAGATATAATGGTCATTTCTATTTTTAGGCCCTATAATTTTGACAAATATAAATTTGTAAGCTCGATTATCAAATGTATCTATTTTATTATAATAAGTTAACTCGGAAAAAATTGGTTATTTTGAATATGCTAAAGATGACCTTTTTACAAAAAAAATGCCCCTATTCTTGTTATCAATTACACATATATGCATCAAATACACGCTCTCACAGTTTTGAAAAAAACAAACTGTTGGCTCCAATTTGTCTCCCTGTCACTATGTAACTTATTTTTTTCAATTTTAAATTTAAAACCTCTCTTATCTTTATACTGTTTTGCTCTCTTTCTTTCAGGTACAATTTCCTCTCCAACAGATTCTATAGTTTATTATTCACTTCCTGAAAAATGATATTGTGATTTGTTTATTTCTTATTTTTTTATCCCTCGTATAATCATCAGATAAAATGTTATGAAAGTGGATACTAGTATAACAAATATGTGTCGATACGCGTCGTAGATGCATTGCGTACACGGTCCCTACAATAAAATTTTAAGATAGTAACAGTTTTTTTTATTTATAAGATAGTAACAATTTACTTTTTGAAAATTGTTGGTAAAATGAGGGTCGCTAAATTTCAGCAACAATTTAACAATGTTGCTAAATTTAACGACACTCATTTTACTATCAGTTTAGTAACAGACACTCCGATGGTAATCTGATATGTTTTTTTTTTAGGGCAAGGTTTCTAGTGAAATCATAGAAAATGGTTAAGGTAAAATCAACTTAATGTATACAAACCTCGTTGTATTTTAAAAGAACCGTTTTCATAAATAAAAAAAACAGTGTGTTACAATTTAACAATATGATGTCTGGTATTAGTCGATTACCATGACTTACTAATTAAAAATCCAAGGTTGTAAACTATCGTAGTTTCAAGATTATGACAGATTTAGTATGGCGTACATTGAAAATTTAAATATTTTCATTCAATACTTTTATACGTCACATAAAATATTATGAAAATGCATTAAACAAATCATTCACATTTTAGTTTATAAAAAGTATGAAAATATATAAAGAAACCAAATAAGAATTATTCATATATATATATATATATTACATAAAAATTCAAAAATAGCTTTTAAAATTTTATTATTCTTTAGTACAACTGAAACTATAATTAAGAACTTTAAATTATTTTAGGATACAACCAAAACGTTTGTAAAAAAAAAACATTTTTTTAGATAATAGTAATCAATTGTTGAATTTTCAGAAAGTATGCTATGGAGTAAATTTATTCCGCAACCAAACTACAATTTATACTTAGAGTATCAACAATAGAGTACATAAATTATCTTTTTATGTCAGCGTTTAGAGTTATTTTAACAAAATAATAGTTTTTCATTCACATTGGACTACATAACATACCATCTAAAGTCACTAGTTAGTGTCAGACTATATAAGGCCAATGCTAACCGTAACAAGACATTTGGCGAACGGACGCACCTTTTATATTGTGTTTAAATGCTTTGTTTATCCATGATAGGTTTAAATAATTCCTCATACTATTATGGAGGTTTTAAAAAAAATAAAATATATTAATCATATGCAAAGATAGTGTGTCTAATGTAGGACAAAATTAAAACTAATGAGTGTTGGCGTTAGTTAAAGGTATTGTCAACATTGAGCTAGTGAAATTTAGTTTGTTTGAAATAGACGATCTTACAAGTAAAGTTTACGGTACATAACACCAAACAAATTAATACATGAATACATGGAAGTACAGTATGTAATATACTATAGTCAATTAATAGAATTTTTTAGTTTTAATTTTTGTTGTCATTCATTAATTTTAAGTTATATTAATAAGACTGAGTAGATTAAAATTATTGTATATGAGTTTGAGATAAGCGGACAACAAACTGTGCCGTTAGTCATATTTAAATAGAAATACTAACCTTGTAAATACATATTCAGCCAAAACTGCAGTCAACACATTTATGTTCATAACTTTCTGCACTTTTCTGAGAAGTTTAACAGACTCGGTAGTTAAAAACTCAAATGTATCAAACGCAAACGGTATGAAACTGTGATAATTGTCTTGACAGACCTTTTCATGTTTCTCTACCTTCGCTGCCGCTACGGTAATAGCTGTGTGACTCACGGTAAATTATTCAATAACAAACCTCATCATAAATTACATAAATTATAGTGTATCATGTTTATGGCAGTGTTACCGTATAAATATATATAAATAAAACTTAAAAGTATTTTGTTAGTTTGAAGTTTTCAGAATAAATTCATGTGCACAATTTTTATAATACGTGATGGGAGAAACCGTTGAGCAGACACGTACACGTGGCCAACGTGATAGAGGATCATCCCGAAGTGTGATTTCACATGTACTTGGTTAATTGGATTCGCACCTTAAATGGAATAAAGTAATAAACCATGTTTAACATTGTTTAATAACATAATCTTCCCAATAGACTATGGTAAAATAATGTTTTCAGTACTCGTTCAGGATAAACTAACGAGTCAACTGCTCATGTCTCTTAAGAAGACTTTTAAATTAACAAACTTAGTAAATGGTACCATAAACAAGCATATTGAATGGTTAAATTAAGTTTGGCTAGAGTTAATCAATGCTTCCTGACATCATTTGTATATATTTATACCTAGTTTATCAAAAGTCATGCTAACACAATGTACTTAGCTGAATGGTTGAAAGCATATTCGTACATCAAGATGCGGATTAAAGCTATGCAGTGAAAATATTCATATTTCAAAGAGAAACCTCAATTTTTTTTAGCCGATTTTTTCTATCGATGTACTCACAATTCAAATCTTTTTAGATTTTTACATCGGATTGAGTAACACATGATTAATCAAAGTAAATTGAGATGATATTTAATTAGACATTATTTGCAATTCTCGTCATTTTATTTACGATCTAGTCATACATACTCTTAGAACTTATTTGATTGTATCATTATGAAACTCAGTATTGGACTATAAGTCAGATCGATCTCACAAATACTATTTTTGATAATCCGATTTAACTCCGGATTATATGTCCAGTCCGGACATTTAATGATGTTCAGATGAAGCGTTTACAATGCCATATGGGGGGTGATAAATAAATGGTACAGTTCCAAATGGATCAATTGTCTGACATTTTTTTTAAACTCATTCATACTATCAGGTTGTTGGTATCAAGATTACTAATCTCGGAACCAAATGGGACCTTAAAATTAATCCATTATTACTAACTATTTTTTTTTAATATAATTTTATATTTTAAGTTAAATTTGGAAGAAGAAACTGTGGAGTTTGACATTAGTTAATGAAATCATTACATACATAGGGTATAGACTATGACTATGAGAATGACATTGCATAAATGACTAATTAGTGACCAGAAGATTTAGAAATTAGATTAGATCTAATCCAATTAGCACAACAACGCGACGACGTGGAAGGATGAGGTTGATCCTACTTGGCAAATGAGCCTTTCGGTTCATCAAAGGGCATTTCATTTAATAAAGGAACATTTTTTGTTAATTTAATATGAGTAAAAATATTCTATCTTATTTTTTTTTACTTTCGTGTCCTCTTATTTATTTTATTAAATTTTTTTAAAAAAAAACTTAAAAAAAATTGTACAATTAATATAATACATGTATCAATACATTACAATAATTATTTTTTTAAAAAAATTCACACAAAATTTATTTTGGAATAAATGTATAAATGAGTGTAAATTAAACGTTGAATATTAAAAAAAATATCTAAAACAATATTATGTTCAAATGTTTTAAAATTTGAATACAATATAATATAAAAGTTTATTAAATTGTGATATAATTTGTAAAAATTTAAAATTTAAGTAAAAATAAATATTTGGACACGAAACTAAAGAAAGTAGACAATAAGGATATAATATTTGTACTACTTTATACCCATGTTTTCACCTTTCAAAAAAATAAAAAACTACACATCTTCTCTTTCTCCTTTTTATAATTTTATGGGGAACAGATGCAACATGGATGAAACAACGTTTGCTAGCTAAGTGGCGAGTAGTCGCCGCTGAAATATCCATTAGAATATGGAGATGGATAAGGCGTAAACTTATTAAATAAATAGTTAAATTTATAATTAAACATCAAGGTCTCAGTTTTTTTTTTCCTATCATATGGGAGTAGCTTTAAATAATTACTATGTTTCTGTTTCGAGATTGTGCTTTGTTAGAGGCGTAAAATACGGTTCCTATTATTTGTGTCAAAAAAAAAACTGTATGATTTTCGGTTTTCCGTTTCTTTACTACCACAATAATTCGAGTATATATATACATATACTATGGCCACCCACCGAAGCAAAAGGTTACATATCGTTCTCTTTCGGCAAATGACTTTGCGAATACGCGATCTCTCTCCATAGTCTAATTATTGAACAAATGTAACATAAGTATAATCAAAATTCATAGTCTCTGATCACAATTTATGTGCGTGGACATGCATTATTTTTGTTCACCGTATCAGTTAGACAGTTACAAATACATTAGTTCAAAAAATTGACAGAGGTTAATTTATTTGTTATTTTTTCTGGTGCCATGTGCATGGAAGTCTATACTTTATTTAACTTTACACCTTGAAGTTACCATAAATGATTTAAGGGGAACTAAAAATGTAATATAAGTGATCAATATCTGATCTTAATTTTAATACTTAGTGGAGTATAGTGTAAAGAGAATATATTCAAGATTGAAGAGAGTTTGGCATATTATTCAACCATATTCCTACCAATAAATCGTATTATCTTGGTCTCTTTTCAAAATTTGACCCTACCCTCCCCAATAAAAGAAACGGATAACCTTTATTGTCTTACTTAATTAAATTATCTTAAAGTCGGTATAATGAGTTCACTGTTCACATGATTCATGGAACTGCTCTATTGTAGACGTTTTTGGTTGGCAATTAATAATAAGTTGCAAAGTCTTATGCCATCAAACAATACTAGTAAAAGTTAGCAATGATATAAATGTTATAATATATTTTATTTTGAACATAATATTCATATTTGCTATAATTTATTATAGTTACACAGGTTAAAGTTAATTGTTAATTAATTTAGCATACATCCGTAATTAGGAATATATATTGAGAACAGATTGTTAATTAATTAGATTAGCTACATTGGTAATTATTAAAATAGAGTCAGGGTATTTTTGAAAAAATTGGATAAAATTTGATAGGCTCAATTTTTCCTAAGTTTGCTTATATTAAAACTAGTAATCGTAGCACACGCGATGCGTGTGTGACACGTAGTTGCATAAATATGATTCGGTATAAATAAATTTAACATTTTTAAAAAGTTTATAAAAATAATTTGATGAATATCGTAAAAATATAATGTTTTATTGTTGTAATAATATAAAAATACATGATGATTTGTTTGGGAGATGATTTGATATGTGTGGACAAAAATAATATTTATTTATTTATTTAAATTGTATTAAGTTATTCTAGTAATTAGTAAATTAGAACAGGAGCATTTTTAAAAAAAAATGTGTAAAATTAGACAGACTCAATATTTTATGAGTTATTTTATATTAATAGTAAGTATGATGATGATATGATATTATGATATAATATTACTCCTAATAAATTGGTGCTCGGTTGGTTTTTTAAAATTTAAATCACGTAGAATCACATTAGAATTAAATAAGTACGTATCTGGACGCTTTTGCTTAAGTACTCGGTGAACCTGGACGCCTCTCTTTCTCCTCATCACTCAACTTAATTAGCATGCATAATAACTCAAATTAATTTGAACGATATTTGGAAATTTTGTAACTTGAGAATTTCTGCAAAAGCTGGACCAACTTACCCTTGTTTCTTCAACCTATACGAACATCACATCTCTTTGTGATAAAATGCAGTATATATGCACTGATATTCGCTAAACCTCACATTTACGGCTGGCTTAGTTGCTTGTGGCTGTTTGTGTTAAGCAAAATGTACCGGTTCATTTTCTTTGATCTAATCATAAGAAGGATATAATTTTAAAAGTTCGCCTCACCAGTAAATATATAAGTGTAAATTATTAAATTTGATACTACAAAAGTAAAAAAAAATTCAGAAAAAGTGTACTTTATTGATTGCACTGGCAACTAGTTTTCATTTCATCAATAATGTTACTTAACTGTCTAGACTGTCTAGTGTTAATGAGGAAATGTTACATGCAGTTCACATGATACACCCATTTTCCTGTCTTCAAGTTTCTAATAGCCTCTAATAAGGACAAGATCAAGTCACCAATCACCATAATCTTATCTTGCAATACAGGACAATCAATAAACGATTTGTAGTTATAATTCAAGAATATTTAGATAACATTCATACATGAATTGTAGCTTAACTCTTATAGCAAGATATGATTCTGTCACATGTGCAAAATTTAAAGTATTACCAATCTTGTAGAATTCGATCCTAAATATATGACAAGAGCTCCACTCAGTTGTGCAATAACGAATTTATTTTTGTATATAGTGAATAAGTATCCGTTTCACTTTATACCGTTAGTATTTACTTTTCTGGTCAATAGTCAATTAAAAAAAGTATAGTATATTATATATATCATTGGACTTTTTAAAGGTCATGACCAAATGAACCAACTAAGGTTCAATCCACAGTGTAGTTTCTATTTGGGTCCACCATGTGGTCCATGTATATATCAACTCATCCAGACAGCAGATGATGTTAGAAAATATTTGGATAAACTTCAAATTAGTGGAGCTACTTTTTTCTAAAGGTGTTTTTAATGAGTATTTCATTTCCCACACTTGAGGAGGGGGGGGGGGGGCTATCATAAAACAAACAGTATGTAGTATACATACATATTATAAATATGTATATGTAAATATAATAATATATAGATACAAAGTGTTGTTTGTTGTTTATTTTCATATTTGTAAGTTTTACATAATTTTGACTTTAAAAATCAAAGATAATTAAAATAAAATTAAGCGTTTCAAATACAATTTTGGATTCTAAATCATCACAACTCAGAGTCATACACCAGACTTCCGTGGTGGTGACTCAAAACCTCGTGATAACTTAGTTGTATCAACTTTTTTTTTCTCTCAATAAAATGCTCCAACACCAACGGATGGATACATATACTAGTATTATTTATTAGGTCCCCTTAGTGCACCGAATTTATGTCTGGGCAAGGTTGGAACTCTGTAGTTATGATTGTTATAAAATTTACAACTTGTCAGCTATGGTCTAAAAATGAGTCCTAAAAGAGACTTATCTGAAGCATTGCATAGAATCAGATTACGGGAGGAGATAACAAAATGTCTTGAGCCGTTGTAATCAGACAATTTTACCGTAGCCAAAGCAATATGCAGGCGAGGCAAGATAGAGACGTAGCTTAACTGGTTAAAGTGCTTTTGTATCATCTCACGCTAAATAAAATGAAAGCATATATACATTCTCATACAACAACTGGCGTTCATGCGTAAAAATCCTCTAAGCTAAAATGATAAACCGAACAGTAAACCTTCAACTGAACCACCCTAAAGAGTCGAAAAAACACCAAATTTCCCTCCCCAAAAAAAATGTTAGCATCATCAGTTCAAAGAAACAGAAAGTGAATCCAGTCTTCATGCTAGTTTACGTTCACAAATCAAAGAAGGATGATCTGCATTCACTCTTATGAAGAATTGAAGATTATCATTGATCAACTTTATGTAGATCCTTTTTTTAATATTGTAAGGGATATCTAGAAATAATAAGCTATATATTACAGTTATGGCGGAGGAAAATTCATTGTTGCGAGAACGAATAAATTCTCGTATGGTTTCATATAGCAGACCCCAATTTTTTTGGGACAAATGCGTAGTTTGATGATGATGAATAAATAAGCTATTACATTATTTAGCTGCAAAGGCTTTTCTCAGCTTTAGTTCCTTCACAATATTTCTGTATTCATATATGGTTAAAAACTTGAATCACCGTTGCATAAACCACAACACTACAAACCTTATCAAAGAAACTACAGATACCACAATACAACACTGCAAACCTTATCAAAGAAACTACAAGCACCTCAATTTTTCGTAAACTAGACTTGATCACCAATACTGAAACCTCTACCAGCAGCATAATCTACAAAGCTATACAGAGGTAAAACTTTCTCACCATACTTCTCAAACCCATCAAGCTCTCTTTTAGCCTTGCTCCTCAACTCCTCAACAACTTCCAATGCCTTTTCAACACCGTAAACTCCCACATAACTCTTCCCCTTCTTCCTCTCTCTCTCCTCCTCGACTTCACCCTCTGTTTTTGTTTCCTCACTCAACAAATCATCAGCTACTTGATAGAGTACCCCAACGGCTCTCCCATACCTTCTTAGCCGTTGGATCTCATCGTCATTAGCCCCTGCTAGAATACCTCCGCAAACGGCAGAACATTCCCCCATTTCTCCAAACTTCTTTTCTTGGACAAACTCGATGGAGTTGGGCCCGTCCTAGGAAGCCAAAATATTAGTCAATTTTTTTTTTGCCTCTTTATAGTAAAACAATAAATTAAATAAAAAAATATTTTTGTACAGAACCTACATGTGAGCTACTGAGCTTTCAACCATTAGATACCGTACTGTTATAATTAACAATTAGACATTAATGGACACAAAATCGGGAGATTTTAGCATACTAAGCTATCAACATTCACAATTTAAAAACCAATGCGGAAAAAATACAATTATTACATAACTATGAATAGTGCTTCTAAATTGGATATTTAATCCTCGTCTTAATTCTTCGATCTTTTGTACATGAATAACTAATTTATGAAATTTAATGTAGTAATGCTACAAGACAGGTTCTCTTAAAAACATAATATGGGGGGTTATTCCCTCTTGCACGTTTTTTTTAGTTGCCTCGGTAGCTTTCTGTTTTGTCTTACCTTAGAGCCGGAACTATTGCCCTTGAGGTCGAGGAACTGGCCAGCAGCCATTCCTGTGGATCCCACGGCTCTGGCAATTTCGGCTATGACTCGGAGCTGTCTTGGTTGAGGAACGAGGTCTGGTGGCGTATTGGAGACAATGTGGCGGAATCCCAATGGGAAGAGGGCGTCGCCTGCCAAGATCGCAATGTCGATGCCATAAACAGTGTGGTTGGAGGGCTGACCTCGACGCGAAGGGTCATCGTCCATACATGGCAAGTCATCGTGTATAAGTGAAGCCGCATGAACCTGATAAACAGGATAGGTCAATTACAAGCTGGGATACATTAGCTTTCCTGTTGCAGTTTTGAAGCATATACAAAAGGATTTCTAGATTGGGGTTTGTTGGCAGCAGACAAGAAAACAAAGATGAGATTATTAGGTGCCAAAAACCAAAAACTCATCTAAGCTTGTCCATTAATTACAGTCAAGCTTTTAAGCATCAAAACCAGAAAACAAAAAACTGAGTTTAGAAGTTGCAACCAGACTTCGCCATAAGCAGTATTAGAATAAAGTCTTATGGAAAATGTAGAGAAACACAGACTTTTGTCCCAGTAGCTGGTTTACTGACAGTGGGCTGAATGACATAGTATTTGTTTGAACTCAAGTTACCCGATTTCAAAAATTGAAGGTACAACACAGTTTTACTTGTGCCGTTTTAAACTACTTCCACTTAAGCAAGCACATCTGCCTAGTGATAGACCAATGTAAGCCAAAATATATGAAGCTTCTACGAAAAAATCTGAAAAGACTTCCTACAACAAGTGAGACATGTGCTATTCATCTCGACTTCCAGATAGAGTTGCAAGTTATTTTGACCTAATAATCTCTACTCTGAGAAGTAAACAGCCAGAAACCTACCAGAACCCCTTGATATACGCAGGACTCGATAAATTAAGGAAACATAAAGAAAGCCTTCATCTACCCAGGGACCGATAAATTATAGTAGCTTCAAGAACCAACAATTGCATAACCGAGAACTTACGTCAAATTTATTAAAATTCTAACTCAGACTCAGAGTGCAATTTACCACTCATTTATCAGATGATGTACGAGGAAAGAAAAGAGAAGCACACAGTGTTAAAGGTTCAGCTTTTGCCTTCTAGCTGTGAACTCCTTTATTAGAGGTTGCGTATAAGTCGGCATACGAGGAAATTTTAACTCATTTTAGTCACCTTTCTCCCCAATTATGGATCCTAAAGTAGGATAAGATATATGTTGAAAGAAAATGTTGAATCACATTTAACCACCCATCCCTTCATTATGATGCTTTAAGCCCAAGTGGAACATATTAAAGGCCCAGTGTTTGGTCCCTAACTGGACATTTATCTTGTACCCCTACTTACTGAAGTGTAGGCAAGTCTATTACAATACATCAACTCATTATAAAAGCCTTTACTAATATTTTGAGGTGCCAGGTAGGCATACAAGCATCGCAAAATAATTTTCGCAGAATTTCCAACTGAACAGTTTGGTCCGTATCAGTCGTGACTGCTCTATTCGCTATTAGATCTTTAAAAGGACAAACATTCTTGTAGATTAAATTTGGTTTTACTCAGTCTAATTCCAAACAGTACAGCTGAAACTGGAAACAGTGATTTTATCGGAACCATCTGTTTTGGTTCGGTTAATGGTTTGGATAGGATTAAAGATGTGACAGTTTGGTCGTTATCCAATATGCCAAACAACTCAAATTTGTCACATTTTTGACGTAATCGAGTCAAAGACAAAAGGTCAACACCATTAGGCAGGCGCCGCAGGCCTACAAAAATACGTCAATCTACTGCAGCTACCTTTCCTATGATTTCCAACTAGTTGGCAATCAAATAACATATGGTACAAGTAGTAAAAAACCATTAACAAACTACAAAAGTTGAAGACCTTAAAGAATTTCGCCAAGCATACTGTTTTAATATGTCAATCAGACGAGTGAAGATCTTCTGCCTCCTCAAAATGCCTCATATTCTGCTTCCTTGTTCATATTGGCTAAATTATCACTTTTTATGACTTCATAAACAAGTCAATAACCTTTGGAATGCATTTTTTTTAGTAGTTTTACAATTACTGACATATTTTTAAGTCCAAAAAACAATCTTTTCCATATACATATATAAAGTAACCATTTTTTTTTACGAACTTGGTGAATCATGATTCGTTTTCGGCTGAAAGTTTACTGAAGTAATGTATGAATATCTGAAAATAATATAGGAATCCAAAAGACTCATATTTCGCATTTCCCGGATAGAAATAACAAAAGGGGACAGAAACATGATAAAATCCGTCCCGAAAACGGAACTAGCTTTTAGCAACCAAGGAAGGGACCAGGTGCAGTCAGAGTCGGCGGCTAGAGCTCTCCCATATTGATAAAAAAAATTGACTTAATAAACATTTACCATGTATTTTGATTAAAAATTAAAATGTACATAAAAAATCATATTACAATATTTTGCCTGTCCCATTCCCAGTTGAACTTCTTCTCCGTCACGGGAGGAACTGCTAGTAGTCTAAAAGTGACTCCAACACCCCAATATTGAGAAGAAGAAAACCCGCTCTTTTTACTATGTATCTTGAATATTTTTATGGATTTAGTCTTTCACCCCCGTAATTAATGAAAAAAACAATTATAAGAAAATGAGAAACAAAGAATAAATTATATTAAAAAAAAGATCATATACAATATTAGCCCTCTCATTAACATTTCAACTTTCCTGATTCCGTCACTCCTAGAAACGAGGGAGGAACTAGTAATAGCCTAAAAGGGACTTCAACACCCCAAATTGAGATAAAACCGCTCTTTTACAATGTATCTTGGATTTATTTATTTTAGTCTTTCAACACCCCTGTAATTATAAAAAAAAACATTTATAGACTTTCAGTGGTTCCGTCACACACAGTTATTTAATTGATCGTTTTTTTTCTGTTACAGCAGAAGCTCATATACACAGCTCTAATTACACAGTAAGTCCTTACAGTATCAAGCTAATCACAATTGAAGATAACAACAACAGAATCATAACAACTAAGGACAGTGAGAGAAAGAAAGAAGGTACCATTTCAAGGGCACAAGCGGTGGGGAAGGCGGAGCGACGTAAACCCCCCAGCAGCTCACAGGCCGCAACACACATGATAGGAGGGGAGCGCTTAGCACCTGGTGCTAAAACAGAGTATCTCATCGCTTCGTAGATTTGATGCGGGTATTGTACGGGTATGGCCTCGTGTAGCTCATGGTTTATTTCGGATATAAGTTTGGTCCAGTAGGATTTGAGGTCGAAGGAAATGGACGGTGTAGATTGGGAGTGACAGAGGAGGTTTCGACGGTTGGATTGAGGGTGGAAAAGGCGGTGGGTGGTGGACGGTGATAGAGTCGTTAGATACGCCATTTTTCTCTAATTTTATCTCTTATCAGTCTCTCTCACTATACGTATAAATATAATAGAGTTTTAGAGTTTTTTTTGCCAAAATGGCTTCTTCATCCCATTTAATGCCACTAATGGGTTACCTTTCTGAAATATTTCCAAAATGGTCTACTTTCGAAAAACGACCGATCGAAATGACTAAAACGACCGGTCGTTTTATTATTGAACTCTCTGGAACAATTTGGACAATAAACGACCGATCGAATTGGACAATACGACCGGTCGTTTTTCAGACAAAAACGATCGGTCGTTATGTACATTTCGATCGGTCGTTTTTCAGAAATACTTGTACTTAAAAAACTCATCTCATTTTCACAGACCACTTTACTCATCTCATTACCACTGTAAAAATAAAAAAAACAGAGCTCTTAGATCATTTTAGGGCAAATCTCAGATCTCTTCCAAAACAGGTAAAAGCTCAATATTTTGTGTTGTTGGAGTATTATTTGAGTAAAATTGTTAATTTTACCGTGTGGTTATCGAAATGAAAAATCCTACAATTATGTGTTATTGGGGAGGTACGATAATGGAAACTATTAGCGAGGGGTTATCTTATGATATTTCTTATAATTTTTTTTTTAAGATATCTAGAAACACGACATACGACCAATTTTTGGAAAAATTATTTAAGGTACTTGATGTATCATCGACTTCAAATCGTTTGAGTTTAACATGTCGTTATCCATATCTGACTACACTTACTGAGTTTAAATATATGCGATTGGCTGTTGATGATAATGATTCGTTGGAAACCATGCTTGAGTTAATAGAAGAAAATGGAAGAACGTTTATAGAGTTATATGTTGAAATTGAGCAAGTTTACTCTTCTGATCAAGATTACGGGTTGTATTATAATATTCTTTCCACTAATGAAATCGGTACATCAAGTGGAACACCCATTCGACAAGAGCCAATGCATGAAATCGGTACATCAAGTAGAACACCCATTCGACAAGAGCCAATGCTAGAGGTATATTCTGAGAACAACGAACCAGATTTGACACATTTGGATGCAGTGTGTCGATTGGCAGATAATATTGGTTGGTCGATAGAACTTGGGGATGAACCAGAGGATGAAGATCCGGACTTCAATATTAGCGAAAACGAGTCTGACGATGACGAAGAAAATGTAGAAGAAGTTGAGTACGAAGAATTATCATCTGAAATGGGTTTGTATATGGATGAGGATGAAAACGACCAATCAAGTGGGTCACAATTGGCGAATAATACTATCCTCGATGAAATTCTTATGCATCAACCAATATCAAGTTTGTTTAATGAACCGTTCGACACTCAAGAAAATTATAGTAAACAGAGACGAAATTATATGATGTATCCTGGATTTTGGGATCCTCAAGTTAATGATCCTTTTATTGGTCTTTTATTTAGGGATAAAGAAATGTTGAAAAAGGGAATAAAACTTTGGTCAATCAAACGTAACATCCATTTTTCCACTAAAAGTTCGAAGGCAAAATTTTGGAAAATTCGTTGTAAACTGGCCGAAACTCAACAATGCAAATGGAAACTACGAGCTTCACTAAGAAAGAAACATGGATTTTTTGAAGTGTCGGTGTACAACGGTCCTCATACATGCATTCATGCCGAGCTTACAACTGATCATCCACAGTTAGATTCCAATCTTGTTGCCCAAACCATTCGAAATGCCATGACAACTAATCCTATGATGAAGATTTCATTAGTTAAAGAGATTGTGAATGCCCGCTTTGAAATGTCGGTTTCATACAAAAAAGCTTATTTGGGTAAACAAAAAGCAATCGCAGAGATATTTGGTAATTGGGAAGACTCGTATAAGGTTTTACCTAAATTTATGAAAGCGCTTCAAAAGTATAATCCCGGTACCGTTGCTTCTTATGAGACCACGCCAGTTTACGATGTGGTAGGAAATCCAGTGGGTGAGGTATTGAACAGATTTTTTTTCACATTTAAGGCCGTTATTGATGCATTTCAGTATTGTAGGCCAGTTATCGCTATTGATGCTACTCACTTATATGGGAAGTATAAAGGTAAGATTTTGTTGGCCATGGCATCGGATGCAGATAATCATGTTTTTCCCATTGGCTGTGCATTTGTTGCTGAGGAGAGTACAATTTCGTGGAGCTATTTTCTTTCTAACATTATGCGACATGTGATTAAAGAGCGCGTGAATATTTGTCTAATTTCGGATAGACATGCTGGTATTCTAAGTGCAGTGAGAGGAGTTTGGCGTGGTCAAGGTTTTGTTCATCGATATTGTTCAAATCATTTTTTGGATAATTTTAAGAAAGCTTTCAAAGGAGATCCTGACTTACACAAGTTAGCGGAGAACGCCATTTGGGAATTACAAGAAAGAAAATTGAAAAGAATCATGGAAGCAATAAAAGTCATGAATCCTCAAGCATATCAATGGTTGATAAGAGAGCCTGCGGAAAAATGGTCATATTTTCATGATAAATGGAGGCGACATGGTAACATGACCACAAACATGGCTGAAATTTTCAATAATGTTTTAAAAGCTGCTCGTAATTTACCAATCATTGCTGCTGTCCAGCTTATTTTCTATAAGTTGGTACACTATTTTTGCGAGCGGAAAAAGATAGTAATCGGGATGAGAAACAGCGGCACAAGATATGGTCCCAATATCCTTAAAATTTTAGAGAAACGTAGGTCGGACATTGGTCATACCAATGTTACTTTCGATTATGAAAGAGGGGTTTATTCCGTGTGTACAAGTTCAAGAAATTCCAGGGGAGGCAATACTCAAGTTGTCGACTTTTCACTTTGGCAATGCGATTGCGGTAAGTGGCAGAGTGATGGAATCCCTTGTTCACATGTGTTTTCCGTATGCGCTGCAAACCGTCTTGATTGGGAAGCTTACATAGTAAAATATTACAGTCTTGAATCATACGAAGGTACGTACTCGGCGCAATTTTGTCCTCTTCGGCATCAAGACTATTGGGATTCATGTGATAGATTATTTCTTCCGGATGTTACTCTTGTAAGAGAAAGGGGTCGTCCAAGATCTACTCGTATTCATAATGGTATGGATCAGTCGGAGAGACGAGCACGTATGAGATGTTCTAGTTGTCAAGGGCGAGGACATGATTGTCGTAAATGTCCGTATCCAATACGTGCTCGACGCTTATGATTTTAGCTGTAGCTTAAACGAGACAATATGTATCTTGTACTATTTTAATTTTCCGATTGTAATTGTCTTTTTTAAGATGAAATATCTATATTTATTCTCAGTGTTTTTTCATACTGTGTTTTTTATACTGTTTTTTCATGCATCTTGTACTGGTTTGGTTTGTTAAGTATGAGAGTAAATAAATAAATGCAATTAACATAAAAAGTAGAATGAACAACATAAATAAATAAGTGCAATTAACATAAATATATATATTTGATTGATTTTATATATATTTTAGTATTTATATATATTTTTCTTGCCAAATCAGTGTCGAAAAGTGCAAAAAATTAATTGTTATGTCTAAATGTTACAGACGACCGATCGTTATGAAAAAACGACCGATCGTTATTTCGGTGTGCTCACTGGAAGAATTTTGTCCAAAAACGACCGATATGTGTGAAAAACGACCGATCGTTTTTACACAGACGACCGATCGTCATGAAAAAACGACCGATCGTTTTTTTAATGTGCTCACTGGAAGAATTATGTCCAAAAACGACCGATCTCTGTGAAAAACGACCGATCGTTTTTACACAGACGACCGATCGTTCTGAAAAAATGACCGATCGTTTTTTTAATGTGCTCACTGGAAGAATTTTGTCCAAAACCGACCGATCGATTCCGAAAACGACCGATCGTTTTTCTGTATTTCAGCCTTCTAATTGTTTCAAACCCTAAATTTTTCATTATCTCAAAACTATCTCTCTCACTTATATATAAAAAATTCGCCCCTCTTCATCAAATCACCCAAAAATCCCAATTTTCTATAAATATATTACCCAATTCCTCTTATTATCCGTATAATCACTCTCGATTCATTCCGTTTTCTTAAAAATCCCCAATTCTTCAAAACCCTAATTCTTTTTTCAACTATGGTTCGTACAAAGAGCGCCTCATTCAACCTCGCCGATGAACATGAGGACGAGATCGTGCCTCCGCCCACTCGTCGCCGGCTATTCCTCGCGCTCGGCGCACCGGCTCCTCCTCCGCTCCCGGTGCCTCTTCCGGCCCTCTTCCTCCTCTCTATCCACCCGAGATGGGTAAAAGAGGTATATTGACCAACTTCACTCTAGACATGCCTCTTTTCCGTGAACGATTTTCCGATGTTATGATAGATTTAAGTTTTCACAAACTCGATACCATTCTTACTCTAAAAGAGCCATTTTACAAAGAAAACGTTTATGAATTCTATTACAACCTCGCTCTTGATAGGAATGATGGCGCACTTCGCTTGCGTTCATCGTTTAATGGACAACCTTTCGTCTACGGTATAGACCGTTTACGAAATTTATTACGCCTAGATAATGACGGTGTTCATGAGTCTAGTGAAGAGCTTTGTGAGACTCTTCAGATCGATAACTTCAATGATCTCAAAGATGAAATTTTTCATCCTAACCATATGAATCGCTCCAACAAAGCCCATGGCCTTCTATTCCGCAACAAACTAGCCTACCACATCCTCTCTCACATCGTCCTCCCTCATACGTCCAACTTTACGGATGTTACTAACGAGTACATCTTCCTTCTTGGGTGTATCCATCGCCGAGTCAAACTTGACTTCGCGACACTCATTCTCTTTAAGATGGATTCGCTTAAAACAAAATCCAAGAATGGGTTACCTTACGGTGCCCTAATTTCGGCCATCTTGAAAGACCAAAATCTCGTTCCCGGTGGAACGTTGTTCAAAAACAAGGACAAACATATTTGGGACACTTCCTATCTTTCCCAAATGTCCATAAAATTCCATAATACCGACAAGTCTATAACTTGGTTCGGTAAGCGGGTGTCCGGCCCCGGCTATACCTCTCTTACCCCCGAAGAGGAAGAGTATGTCGGCCCTAAGCCAACACCGCGAGCTTCTCATGAGGACGTAGCTATCTCCTCCGATTCCATTCCCCCCACCGATATCGGTACCTCCTCTCGTCCCTCTCGAGTTTGGGGCAAAGGAAAAGCCCAAGTCGGATCCTCCAACCCTCCCCCGCGCACGGACGACTTCTACAACGCTCTATATATAAACCAATATCGCAATGCTCAAATGACCCGTCGTATGTTTCGATCCATGAACCC
Source organism: Primula vulgaris (assembly GCA_963920805.1). Taxonomy (NCBI): domain Eukaryota; kingdom Viridiplantae; phylum Streptophyta; class Magnoliopsida; order Ericales; family Primulaceae; genus Primula; species Primula vulgaris. Next base: position 44,766,342 of record OY987212.1, on the reverse strand, counting down.
GGGTCAAGAAGAACTCGAAGAACTTGATCGAATGAGCACCGAGCAAAGGGCCGAGTTCAATCGCTTCTTTCCCAACCTTGCCGGGCCAAACAACGACGACGACGAGGATGATGCAACCTCCCACCGCGACTAGGCGGATATTTTTTTGTTATTTTTGCGTTGTATTTCTCATTTCTTTCGATTTCGAACAACGTTGGTTTTTGATGTAATAAGTAGCAAACGCTTTATTTTATGAATCATTATTATGCGTTGTGAGTTTGTGCACTTATAGTATGCGTTTTTATCTTTTTTATGTTGCTATTTATCATTACGTGTTAAATTGTATGACGTTGTGAGATTGCATATTTATAATTCTACAAATGCGATTTTGTTGTTATTATAACTTGTGCGTATATATATCTATAGTTGATTGGGTTATTTGTGTTGTTTTCATTTGTGGCGATTGACCGTTTTTAGGCAAAACTATGGCCAATTTTTCGCTTGCATTTGATCGTTCGTTTTCCTTAATCGTTTAGCTTTGTTTAACTTCGTTTTAAATCGGATGTTTTAAATCGGATGTTTAGTAAAACGTCACCTACACATCTTATACTAAACATATTAATTTACGACATCATTTTATGTGATAATACTTGTGCTATAAATCTTCCGGACAATCCGATGTACTAAACATATTAATTTACATCATTTTTTAAGGGATCATGTTCAAAAAGGGGATCATGTTTTTATATATTTTTTACCAAATCAGTGTCGAAAATTGCCAAAAATTCTTTGTTCTGTAAATTGTTTACAGTCGATCGGTCGTCTGTGGATAAACGATCGGTCGTTTTTCACAGTCGACCGATCGTTATTAAAAAACGATCGATCTAATAAATCCAAATGTCTCCCAGATAGTTCACAAGAAAAACGATCGATCGTTTTTCAGAAACGACCGATCGTTTTAGGTATAATTTCTTCCAGAGAGTTCACCATAAAAACGACCGATCGAAATGTACATAACGACCGATCGTTTTTGTCTGAAAAACGACCGGTCGTATTGTCCAATTCGATCGGTCGTTTATTGTCCAAATTGTTCCAGAGAGTTCAATAATAAAACGACCGGTCGTTTTAATCATTTCGATCGGTCGTTTTTCGAAAGTAGACCATTTTGGAAATATTTCAGAAAGGTAGCCCATTCTGGGCATTAAATGTGCTGAAAAAGCCATTTTGGCAAAAAACTCAGAGTTTTATGGGTGATGAGAGGGATTATACTCTTCGATTAAATGCATGTGAAACTGGATTAGTTAGTTTAGATTAGATTTCAATTGCTTTGTTTGTCCACTCTTCTTAAATCCTTTTGCACATGTTGTGTTTCTTTGTTATTTTAACATATGTTTTCTGGTCCACAAATTAAGTTTTGAAAAATTCAATAAAAATATTTTTTTTTTAATTTTTACAATCTTTTAGTTATTTCATCATAAAAAAATTATTATTAAAAACTAATTAATTTGACTGTCCAAACATTCATATATTTTTAAAATAAAATAATCCAAAATCAGCTAAAATATACGTGTTACCAAACATACACCAAGTAAAAGTAAATGTTTTTTGATAAAAATTAAAAACAGGTTTTACTTTTTTCTAAAAGAGAAATTTGAAAAGTATTGATTGTAGTGTAAGTTGTAATAAAGATAAAGTATTTCCAAAAGGTATTCAGTTTTTCTAAGTAGAAGATTGATGAGTGCAAATCTTCTATCCCTATTCTTTATCATTTTTCGTGCCCTCTTGTTTATTTTATCAATTTTTTTTTTAAAAAACCTTTAAAAATTGTACAATTACTATAATACATGTATCAATACATTTCAATAATTAATTTTTTTTTTAAATCCACACGTATTTTATTTTGAAAGAAATGTATAAATTAATGTAAATTAAATATTAAATCTTAGAAAAATTATCTAAAGCAATATTATGGCCAAATGTTTTAAAATTTGAATACAATATAATATAAAAACTTATAAATTTACGAAACAAGTTGTAAAAATTTAAAATTTGAATGAAAATAAGCAAGGGGATACGGAAGGGATAGAAATAGGGTTGAGAAGATTTCTACTCAGGATCGGTACACAAGTATGGAGAAACTGTGTAAAAGAAAAATAATTTTATGCTGCTTTTAACATCCAGATTCCAAGCCAAGCAAAGGGAAAACGGTTCATATTCACACAAAGCAAAATATATAGAACTATTGACATGGTAGCAATAGAAAACAGGATCACAAGGCATTAGTAATAAGCAAAACTCAGATACCCATAGAGTGGCCAAGAGGATAACACATTCCACAAAACACTGGTAAAACAAAAAATGCTGAATATTGTTATAAATCCATAATAAAACAGGGGCAGGTCGTCCATTTAAGGTCATATCAACTAACCAAAAACAAAATTTAGATAAAGAAATTGGCGCTAACAAAGTACCGAGAACACAAGTTCTATCAAAAGAGAGAACCATGGGACCAAACAAAACCACTCTAAAACACAAGCTCATGTGGTTTCATGCCAGCCTTTAGAGAGAACCTAGAAGAAAGATAGTCTTTCAAAACCGGAACTGCTTCAATGGCCTTGAGCAAAGCCGAGTCAACAGCTTTCTGGTCATCTTTCTTACCCTGTGGAAGAACATTCTTCTCCTACAGATTTCCAAAATATAAAATCAAATCAGTACTAGTGAAAATGGTAATTTGACATTAAAAAGATATCAGTGATTATAAGCTCACCTCTTTCTCTCCCTCGAAGAACTCTCCTTCAGCCTTCTTGGTCTTCTTCTGGGCTTGTTTGGCGAAGTACTTGTCATCAAATTTGTCTAGGGAAACTCCAGCTACATCAACCTTGGTCGATGTGGCAACAACATAAGCTTGATTTACCCTCCTGATCGGGACACCATTGATCTTAAATGGTCCTAAATAGTGACACAACAATTTGATTATGTTAGCAAAAACAAAAATCAGTTGATATCTGATAACAATTCATTCAAGCATGACTACTAGTCTACTACATTAAAAAAAAAAATCAACTGTACTCTTGTTTGCATAAGCAGGATTTTATTCGGACAAAAAAAACCCTAGGTTATCCAGCTTCTATCTTTTTCAGGCCAATAAACAACAAAGCTGAGCTTTTAAGCAGATGAAATAGATCAAGATTTTTCGTGAAAGAAAAGCAAAAGGCTGCAAAGAAAAAAAAGACCATAGCATCTGAAATAGAGTATCTTTGCATGCAAAAGGCAATGGCAAAAGGATGCAAAGAAATAGTTTCACATTTCCAAATTAAAGTGTAGACCAATGTGGTACTTTTACCCTGAATTTGAAATGTTTGTGTAACCCAAATATGACTTTGCTGAAAATACATAGAACAATAACATAAAAATACATATGCAGATGGAAACTCTTTACCAGTAACAAGGAGCAAGCCAGAAGTAAGCTGCTTGAGAAAAACAACCCTCTTGCCCTTGAACCTCCCAGCCAAAATGATCAGAACTGTACCAGGAGTGATACTAGCCCTGCAATATGACATCAACCAATCATTTAGAGTAAAAAAAAACATACATCTCATAACTGTCTTTTGATACTTTCATTAAATAATTCAACTGTAGCAGACTAGCCGCACTATCCATTAACACAACTACTATTCAAAGACTACGAATCTCTACCATATCTTTCTTATTAATGATCAAACAGCAATTTATAAAAAAAATCAACATGCTAATTCAATCTAACCATGACTCATCAGGTTGATACTTGAAATTTATCCTTTGCAGCACATGCTAACCACTAATAAAACAAGATTCTACCTTGTGAGTAAATATACCTGGTAAGCTAATATATTCATCTCTCCTCTAAAACAAAGCTTCAAACACAACTAGGCTAATCAACTAAGTACAGATGAGATATAAACATTCATTAATGTTACACTAATAGCAATTACTTCTTTTATTCTCATTCTCACAAGTCACAAGATGGGATTAAAAGAAGCAGTTGGTAATTCATGAAAGTCACAATTCATTCAAACTTAAACCAATATCTGGTCAGGACAACCAAGTCTAATTTCAAGTCTTCTCACAATTAACAGCTCAACATATTTCATTACTATTACTAGGCAAGAACTGAATACTAACGGATCACACAATAACCAAAATACTTTCAAAATGTCATTTTTATACCATAAGAGTATACTACTACTATATACAGCTTGAAAAGTCTCATCAGGGTATGCCAAACCAGCTAGCTAATCTTTAACAACAAAGCAATCCACAACAAAAAATTATGAAACCGTTTCCTGATACACACACAACCTAAAAGGACGCAATTAAATTTGACTACATAAAACATGCCCTAAACCTAGAAAGAACTAATTTCGATGATCACAATAATACTCCGTGTATTCAATTTAATTAGGAAGTAACTTCTGTCATCTAAGTGAAACCGAGAGCAAGCTTTCATTACAAACCTATATCTAAAAAAACCAGGACTGTATAACAATAAGTTCATAACATATGCAAAGTCTCAAGGATAACAACAGGACAAACACAAACGGATAAAGAATTGAGTAGATATACTATAATACTGCGGAAAATCACCCATTAGATGCTTAGGTTTTCAGTGAACCTACAGTTATACAGATAAAACAATTCAATTTCTTCTAGAACAAGCAAAAAAAACTAATCATAACTGTATGCCACACTTTATCAAGTGTTTTAACTTGATCATCACGAATTATAACATTTAAGTCTAAAGCATACCCATACACTCATCACCTTAGTGGATGAGAAATTTTAGAATTGACATGCAACTTGTAGATTTTTTCAGGTTGATGTGGGGAATCGAAAATCAAACACAATTAATCCAACAGATAAATACTACATGACAAGGAACTGAACTTATCAGCATCAGCCTTGCTATTGCCAAGCATTCACTAACTGAAACTAAACAAAGTGGATTAATTTTTCAACAGATGCTCATAAAGTTATAACCCTAGTTGAACCTTTGACACGTGCATTCTCTCGTGACAAAAGAATTTAATCGATAAAAGACATATGGACATGTTTTGTCTAAAGACACGCAATTCACCCTGCAAATAAATGCATAACAAGGAACTGAACTTAACATACACCACCAGCATAATCACATGTAAGTTTCCATTTGTTGCAAATCAATTAATGCAACAACCCAGTGAAACAGTAAGAATGATGATAGACCTTAGGAGCAAGTGTTTAAATACTTTTTTACAGTTAAGCCTTCAGAGCAAGCTCATATATACAATTTAAGTAAGCACTTAATTATAGGCAAATCATAATTTACAACAAAATTGTCCAACTCAGACTCTGCGTTAAAAAGAATAGCAACCCTAATGCCATACACATAGACAAAGAAATTAGTAGAACTAATCCTAGCTTAAATCACAAATCAGGTATTTAATATTTCAGTCGACCAACAATAAAGATAAATCGTTTCAACTTCTGCCATAGCCTAAGTAAACAGTAACATCAATCATAAATATCTCATAATTTATGCCATAAGCTCTTATTTACGCATTTTAGTCCAAATCAAACTCAAAACAAAGAAATGCAGCTTTAGATTGGAGTAGACTACATAACATACACCACCATCATAAATAAATACAAATAGAGAAACAATTAAAGCGCAATTCACGCATTATGTACTTAAATTCCTATTTGTCCCACAATTGAAGAACAAAACATTTTATTGCGATAACCTAAGTCAAACAGCAACAAAACACAGGCCTTTATATAAATACTATTTCAAGTGTTAAATATAATATTACTATTGTTTTATATAAAAAATACTATACGAATCACACATTTTAGTCCACGACATACAATATTAGTTCCAACTAGTTAAAATCGTAGTTTTAGCATGCTAGTTTGTAATTATTTAAATTTTGGAATCGAAAATTAAAACCTGTCAACACTTCTAATATGTAAAAACAATTAAGAATAAGTCAAAAACTAATAATAGACAACTTGACATAAACGATAAAAATCATCAACATGTATACGTAAATACAAACATATGACCAAATATAAACAACATCACCACACTTGAATGTACTCTACTCTATAAATATCACACATTATAGTTCATTACATAAAATAATGATACCAACTAAGCAAACTGTAGTTTAATCATACTATTTTCTATTACTTTAATTTTAATATCGAAAACTAAAATAAGTCTAACACAACAAATCTAATAATTAAGCATAAATAATAAATAACGTGACATAAATAAATACATAGACATATGATAGATAGATAAAGAAATGAAAAATACCTGAGTTTAGTAGGCTTAGCCTTACGCTTATTAGGAACAGGCTTTTTAATATCATCAGCCGGGTAAAACTTAGGTGGCTTCTCAGCCGGAGCCGGAGCTACGACTTGTTTATCGTGACGTGGAAATACACCGCCATTTTTAGCCTTGATAGCCCATAAACCCCTCTTGTGATACATCTTCGACCTAGAATACTTTCCGACTCCTCTTATTAGGTCTGGATTACGGCTCGTTTTTGCGGCTCTGGGTGCCATTGATTAATCTCGCTCTACAAATGGGATTTTAGAGAGAGAGAGAGAGGCGGAGAGAGATGATAGAGAGAGGGAGGTGTTAGAGTGATATAGTGGCCAAAACCCTAGATTGATTTTTAACTTGGGTTGTTTGGGCTTTTTAATGGATTATTAATTGTTGGGCTTAAATAGCCCATTTATGGTTTATTGGGACATTTCAAGCAAAAAACAACAACATATTGTGCGTGGACACAACACCCTTATGCTTCGGCATATATGTATTGCCACATGGACGGTCCAGAACCAAATCCAGTAAGATTTGAGTCTGAAATAAAAATTGGGATGTGATAAAAAAAACAGAGCTGTGACAAAAAAAGTTTTTTTTTTTGGTAATGAGCCTTGGTAAAAAAAAAAAACTGGACTGGAACTTGGGCAAGCCCTGTATATTGGACACTTTAAGAATAGACGATAATTCACAAATTGTACTACAAAAAAGTTCAAAATTAATATATTAATTGTCGTGTCCTAACCGTGTTGTGAATCTCAAAATTTTGACGGTTCACTGTGTCGTGGCCGTGTTGTGAATTTCAAATTTTTGGGTGCTAGAGTGATATAGTGGCAAAAATCCTAGAGAGTTTTTAAGTTGGGTGATTGGGCTTTTTGTTGGATTGGTGATTGTTGGGCTTTTATATGGATAGTAGTTGGGCTTTAAGAGCCCATTTGTGGTTTATTGGGATTATTGGTTACTTACAACCATCATTGGGGATGGACTGAAATTTATGGCGTATCCGTGATTGATGCACGTACACTTCATCCTCGTGCATACACTTTCACGGATACATATTGGATACTTTAAAGAAACGAGAATATTTGAGCTTTTTTATGGGCTAGTGGTTGTTGGGCTTTAAGAGTTCATTTATGGTTTACTGTGACTATTGATTACTTACACCATCATTCGGAACGGACTGAATTTTATGGCGTACCCGTGATTGATGCACGTACACTCCATTCTCGTACAGAGACTTTCACGGATACGCATTGGACACTTTAAAGAGAAGAGAATACACAATATTTGGGTTTTTTATGGGTCAGTGGTTTGTTGGGCTTAAAGTGCCCGTTTTGTGGTTTATTGGTACAATGTAATGGTATCCAAAATCGATTACATTACCCGAGTACCGTGTCACTAAATTGAGTGGTACGATAATAACTTATTATACGTGTGGTAATACTGCAAGTACGGTATAGATGATAATTGCGATATATTGATACATTGTGCTACAAAATTTCACCCGATGCGGGACAAATACACTATTAGTTCATTATTCTAGAAAGATGTTAATGCATAATGCCATTCTCTTCATCTACTGTTATAGAAACACACAGAAACCCCACGCACAGTTTAATTCATACTACACGTTCTTACCAATCTTCTTGTAAATAAAAATTGGAAGATACTTGAGCTGGACCACATTGAAGAATGGTAGTTAGCTTCCAGTGACAATGTTTTGTCTCTTCGGTTATGGATTTCATATTCTTTTACATAAACTGTAATGTCACCATCTAAAAAGAACATTATGGAATCGCTTGCTAACCGTAACTTTGTTGCGCTATAATTACTTAACCATAGTAATCACTAGCTCGAGTATGGCAATACGACTTTAACCACCATTTTGTAGTGCAATGCATGGACTAATGAAGTATAAAGACGCTAATAGCAAGGGTTTTAGCACTAGCATTCCACAGAAAATGCAATTTAACTAATTTTAATCCTAAGATCATATAAAACAGTTTTCTGTTTAAGTTAAAGGCCAACGATCATAGACATAAAATTATAGAGCATGATTTAGCTGCGGTAAGTAAGAATGTTAAAAGTAACACATTCATATTGAATTTGGTGAACTTTCCCCAAGCGGAATCATTAGTTTCCTAAGCGTAGGGGTGTTCATCGGCGGAACTATTATCTGATCTAACGTGTCACATGATTATAGTAAATAGTAATACATGTACTCATTAACTAAGACAGTATAGCATCAAACATGATAAAAACAAACAAACTTGACCAGTCTAATGAAACTTGAACTGATACTGTAGAAAACTCAACAAAATGGAAAGTATTCTTCAGGTTACACACATTATGTTTTTGTAAAAGGCGAGAGAATAGTTCGCTTTGTGTTTACTGCACGTACCGGAGATGCCAAACACTCACGAGTTGCAAATCACGTATCAAGACTTGAATGGGTAATTTGTATATATCACACACATGTCTTGCATCTTGCATTCTTTATTTGCATCTTGCATACTTGAGTTGCGTCTTTCAGACTTAATTTGCATTAGTGCATTACGTGACCTGGCACTCATAAAATATTGCACCAAATAATAATAAAACGCACTTTGGATTCGATGTATAAAGTGATAAGACCGGTTCTTTTTGTTATCATTATTATTTAGTTGGACTTATTTGCTATTTTGTTATTTGCGTTAGTGGTTCTTTTTTAGACTATATGTAGAGAGTTATCTCTCATTTTTAAGTTATGAATTGATTAGTTATGAAAAAGGGTGTAATCCTAGTCTGTCATCTTTCCTAAATTCTCTGTTTCTTGTTTAAATTTTCCCGACACTTACGCATTTTATCATAAACTCGTCATTCGTCTTATTTTATATTGCAACACTTTAAAGTACTAATTGACACGTGAAAAGCTATACTAACTGGAATTGTAGTTGAAACATTTGATATTTAACCAAATGCCTGTCTAGCGTTGTCTAGTCGTGAAATTGAACCTACCTGATAATTTATCGTTATTAATAGAGTATATGTGAATTTGAGTAAAATGTGAAGAGGTTTATAGTCTACACAAGCCTTCGAAAAGGCCTGGCGGTTCATAAAGCAAGAAAAGTAGATCTATAAGTGGGATTACTCACAAGTCCAGTTAAGTTGTCAATACGTGGATTTTCTAAAATACACAGAGCCAGGATTAAGTCAATTGTAACAGTTCGTAAGAATCGTAAACTCGAGTCGAACCATGAAGAAATTGCTACATATTGATCATGATTGTTGTATCTGTGTTAGCCCAATGAGATATTCAAATGTATACTAAACTGATTTGAATTGACCTGAAGTCTCTAATTGTGTTGCACTTCTCAAGTTTACAACTTTGCATCTCAGTATATTATACTGGGAAAATACCTTGATATGTTAGATTAGATAGTCCGTATATACCATTTTGCAATCTCCGATTCCGTGCTAAATCAAAAACTTCCATCATCTAGTTACTCAACATTAAGAATTCTTGCTAAGGATTACAAGTGCTCAATGAGATAAAAATAAGTTATTGATACTATATAACTGTAGGTTAAAAATCCTAGAAAAACAACAAATGAGGATCAAATTTGCTCTGCAGATTTTATAGATTCTGAGAAATTTTAGAACTAGAGTTGTTGAAGACCAACCAGAAAGGAAGGTCTTCTCCAAAAAATGGCGTATGCTGTTTATTGCAACAATTACACGGTATTCTTTAGTAAAAGGCGAAAGAATAGTTCGCTTTGTAATTAATGCACAGCTGCGTAATTTAAAACATTGCAATTGGAGTTCATTTTATACCGAGAGTAGGCACATTAGCTGAAATGGAACCGATGTGGGACAAATCTACTACTTCGCATTTTTGCCTTATTTTTAACTAGCGGCCTAGTAGCGTATCAAAATAATTTTTTTTTATTCCTTTCTAGCACAAGTATATAAAATGTCAGTTTTGCACTTCACTTGGCACCTTGTAAAACTTTAGTATCAGTGTTATATTAAAAAAAGATGAGAAAACTTGACCGTTATTTTTATTTTGATCTAAAGATCACATACTATGGTCTGTGCTTTTATTGTTTAATAAGCACTAACCAAATGCTTGCAATGCATTTGTCGGGAACTATTAGGTGAACAAATTCAACACATTTTAAATCTCGATAAAATGTAAGTTAAGCTGTTCTTCGTTTGTGTCCAAGCAAACCACAGTATCCTTTGTCAGAAATCTGTTGGTGTAGTAAAAGAAAGGCAGTGTCATTTACTTCATACAAACCGGAAAACACTTTCTATTTTACCTAACTGCAGTTTCTGACATGCTCGAGATTATGGTAAAAATAAGGAGCTAAAGTTTGTATCACGGCGTTGGATTAAAATTTAAACAGTTGAGATGTTAAATATACCAGATAATAGGCAAGATATAAAATAATCGACATATCCGAATATATCCCTTTTATATTTATCCCACGATATCACTCTATGCATGCATGGTCCCTACTTTGTTGATTATACTTGATAAGATTATACACACATTGGACAAAAGATTTCAGTGCACTTGTCAAAAACTATTTCGTGAAAGATTTCATGAACTAAGATCTGGAAGTTAGAAGATTGAACACATTTTAAATTCCGGTAAATTTTAGAGGTAAGGTGTTTTTTCATTACTGTTTATGTAATCAACAGCATCCGTGTTTAAAATCTGTTAGTTCAAGTTGAAGTCATAAGGCGTGCAGCACTCCAACTTATTACTATCCAGAAGCAGACATCAATAAAGGTAAAGTAAGCTTGCTAATCTGCAAAAGATTTAATTCTTTTCCCTTGTCACTCTACTTTTTTTCTTCACTGAAAAGCAGCAAGTTAATACCAGAATAACTATAAACTTAGTTTCTACATTGACACTGTCAAACTGAAGTAAACACAAGGTATCTTTCCTCCCTTACAAAACACCAACTCAAGTTATATAAGAACTTCTCTCTCGTTCAATCTTCCTCACGGTGAAACCCTAAAAGAAATACTTACCCGCAAAAATAACCTTGAAGACTAGATAAAGTGGGTAAGTAAAGCGAACCACCACATGAGCAAAATCTCCACTACACAAAAATGCATATATGTACACAAGGGTGTGTTTTAGGGACTAGCAACCAAGACTGTTTTTCTGCAGGGAAGATCTTATCTTTTCCAGATCACGCAACAGCTCCGAATTTCTTCCACAAGCTTCTGTTAACAAGTGAAATTTGTCATCATATGATTTTGTCGAAGAATCTTGCACTTTCGCACCCTTCTGATATTTGATTAAATCAAACATCATCCCCTGTAATTACAATTCAGGAAAGAAATTTAGTACAAAACTTAGGTAAAACCCAAGGGCTTCATAAAATCAAGTCTAATAATGATACTTATGATAATAATAAACACAAAATAATGATATTTATGAGATGTAGTCATGTAATTTATGAGAAAGACATGTGTCGTGCTTGTGCGTGATAACATGCTTCGGAGCACCAAAAGATTATCGTTAAATATAGGAAAACTGTAAGGCCTTCTCTTCAATCTTACTACTATTTTTTTCTATTAGATAAACAGACGAGCTCCACAAGGTTATTTGTGCAAATGTTTACTAGGGCTCTATTTGTATAGATATGAAATTTTCTTTTTGTTAAACGCATGCTGGTTCTGAACTGTTGTTTATAGTCCTCGAACCCAATTTAAGTCTAAAACAGTTCCTTTGGAAACTTTCTACTCCATTTCAAATTATAAGTCCATGTTTTTATTTTGGGGTATTCGCTTAGTAACTTCACTTTCCATTAGAAACAATTTATTAGGCAATCTTACATATTTGTCCTTTCCACATTAACTTTACTAAAATGTGTGAAAAAACATTAACTTTACTAAAATAAGTGTGAAAAAGTAATGTGCAAATTTGTAAAGTAGGTGTAAAAGTAGGGTAATCATGACTCCTTAAATTGGGGGATTTTCTGTACTGGACTTATAAATCGGAACGAATGGATCAAGTCGCAACAAACTGAGCAAGAATTAATAAATTGCTTTCTCTAAGGTGAGTTGTTGGTGTAGCACTACAAAGGGAAAAAAGGAATATAACATGCATACCTCACGATTCTGGTTCCGAGCATAGTCGCGCAAGAGAGACGTGACAATCTTATTCCGCAGAGAGAATTTTCCATCAGTGGAAAGGCTAAAAATGAAAGATGAGAGATGGTGCAAAACAAGAGTAAAAGCCATTGAATTACGAGTTTTTGCCTTGTCAAGGGCACCAGAAACCCAAGACTTCACATAAGCCTCCAAAATACTTTCATCATCCTGGATAAGAAGAAAACATGACTCACAAATTCAAATTTATTACCCAGAGACATCGAACAAATACAATTCAATACAGATCCAAAATTTCGGTACTCTAAATTATATATAATCTCCCAGGAGGGGCTTCTACCCAAGAGCCAAATTTTAGTACAAGAAGCATTCAATGTTATACGATATAAGAAAAACTAATACAAGATCCTGTCTGAGGTTAGGAGTAAGCTTGATTTCCTAATTAATAAAACCATGATTTTATCGCCGGAAATATTACCGTTCATTGTTCAAATTACGAAATTCACTTTAACCAATTTTAAACTACACCTCATAAATCATAATAGACTCTTTCAGTCCAGCAACACACTAATACAAATAGAGCTTCACAGTAAAAGATTTGGGGACCATACAACTAAATGGAAAAATAAATTTACAATTGGATGTTAACTTGCTTTTCTGAACAAAAATTGCCTACACGCTATTGGTTCTACAATTCGTAACGTTAAAGTTACCAAATCTTGATTCCAAACAGTTTTTAACTATACACCACATATTCAATGATTAATTTGCAGCAAGAGTCATGCAGCTATATAAGAACAATTCTGACCATTGTTAGGCTCCATTTGGTTGAGGGATTTCACATCAAAAAATTAAAGAGAAGAAAATTTAAATATCGTTCTCGTATTTCTTTTGTGGGGAGTCATTCTTCTCTGTTGTATTTTCCATTGAGATACCCTTGAACCAAGCAGAGCCTAATGAAGTACTATAACAACTTTAAAAAAAAAAGTATATATAACAGGAAAAATATAAATTACCTCAGCAGGTTCAAGATACCCTTCACCATTGCCGATACAATTTTCCAAAGGTGGCAAAAGCTCCAACACACGAGCATTAGATAAAGTATTCCACGCTGCAAGCCGTACAGGAGTATCAACACAACTGTGTAAATAAACCGAAATTTGTCGACCATAAATCTCATCACCGTAAGATTCAGCGGCAAAAAGCTCTGCGAGATTTTCCACAAAAGTAGAATAACTCTCGTGTATCTCTGACTCAAACCTGAGCAACTCAATCCTGGCTCTTCCACCATTTTCTGCTAATGATTTTTCGTCTTTGTTTACACTGAGCAATAACTCATCAAACAATTTTCCATAAACCCTTTGCAAAGTTGTATATATATCCCTAGTTTTGTCTTCTTCAAGCATTGACATACCAGCAAGTAAGCTAGCTGATAAAGAATGCAATTTCCAAGTTAACGGTACACTCCTAACAGGGGATTGGATTTCAGTAGGAACAAACAATGTCATTATTTCAATACCCAAAATGAAGAAAAGCCCAGATTTGGCAACTTCGACAAAATCATCGACAACCCCTTGATTCTTGGTATCCGAATAAATAATTGAACTTAGATACCAATGTGTGGGAAGGGGTAGTCTCTGGTGAGCCCATTCAACTGTCAACGTTGTATTTGTATCATTTGAGGTTTCTAAGTCTTCGTGAATTGTCTCCAATGAGTGGCTTTTTTCATTTGTCACTGTAGTTTTCTTCTTCTTCTTCTTCTCTTTCACACTTAACCATCTTTTTTTGAAATTAGAAGTCAAAGTCCTGCTGAAGAGGTGAAAATCTTTTTCTTCGTATTCCCACCTAAATGGGTCTGATATTTTGTTAAGGCTCACGTAATGGCGTACGCAATGATTGAAAAACTTTAGGACAGGGACTTGGAGCAAGTATTCCAAAGTGTTTTCCAAAATAATTCCATCTCTTGGTCCTAAAATTATGCAAGAACGCAATGTAGTAACTATTCTTTGCACAGTAAAAGCCATATCTTCCTTCGTAGTTATCTCTATTTGGAAGATCTCAAGCAAAGGAATGATAAGTCCCACGTCTGCTTGTGCTAATAAGATATTTTTAGACCAAAAACCTCCAGCAACGGCACCCCAACCAACTCCAATTCCTGGTGCTGGACCACCTCTACCAAACACCTCGATTGACTGAATTAGTTTCCATTCACAAGAACTTAGATTCATGAAAGTATTTAATACCCTTCTCACTCCTGAATTACAAAACTTGATCATTCCACCTGCAAGTATCTGACCGTCTTTCGTTGTAATTTGACCTTCCAGTGATTGTACATGAGCCCCCGATTTAGCTAGTTCAATCAACTTATCGATAGATAGCATTACTTTTATTAATCCACCAAGGCAACTAGAAGATGCTATCGAAATATCACATTCACTTTGTTGTCTCAACAGACACAGATTCTCAATAAAAGAGCCCGACTTTAACATGTCATTTTCATTCTCTATGTCAATCGCCCTTAAAGAGCTTAAAACCCCACTTTTAATTATTGCAAGTCCAATTTTCGGGACAAATTCGGGCAGCCATGGTATGTTATTTGTATCTTCTGGGATCACTCTATCTAATATACCAGATAGCATGAGCATTACAGCAGATATCACCCGTAACATCGGCTTTTCGAAGATTTTATTTTCGACAGGATTACTCACCAATGATATCCACTTTGTAGCGAAATCCACCATTGGACCAACATGGGCCCAACACCAAGACTCTGAATCTTCATCAGAAATATCAGACATTTGATTGGGTGAATGTGTATTAGCATAAATATTTGGGAGGGTTCTACTCATAGTCCCCAAAAGTAGGAATAGTTCCTCGGTAATGGCCGAAAATTCGCTAAGGACATCATTTTCGATAAGTTTCACAATATTTGGTACCGTTAACCACATGCAGAGGGAAGGGAAAAGATCTGAAAAATTAGATATGCAGTGTTCATACTGAATACAGACCTTCCAAAAGCGCAATTGTTCAATTAGTAACGCCGAAGAGAGTTTACATTTATCGCTTCCCATTTTTATCCATTGGTCAAGCGAGAATTTACACTGATAAAGATGCCATGTTGTGCTCTGGAAAACTCCATTTCTTATAAAAGCAATACAATTCTTCCTCTCTGATCTAGCCAACACCTTTATATGACAAAAAATCGCAGACATTTATTAGTGAAAATTACTATTACCTGCTCCAATTTGAAGTCAATTGCCATCAAGTCAATAACAAAAGCTTATTCTCATTAATGCTAAGTTTGATCGCATGCACTTCATTAGACTGATTTTAAAGTAGCTAAAGTGTTTTTGCAAGAGCTTCACTCAAGCACAAGCATTTTATGTTCTGGAGCGATACAAAAAGTAAGCTTTTGATCTTTTCTTTTTGTTCTGCGTATATGAAAAACAGCTAGCTTTTGAAGCAACAAATTCAAAACACAAATTTAATAACCTGACTTGTAATTGGAATGCTATTAAATTGACTGCATTTCAGTTTTGATGTCCATTCTTTTCAATGCATTGAGTGATCGCTAACTAGCAGTGCAGTAGCACTAAATAGGAACAAAGAGTTCCTTGTACCACTAAATGGAAATTACATCCAAAACGAACCACATAAGAGTACTTCCCCTTATTAGTACTATTTACTGAAATAAGTATTGCTCCTTTAGTTTGTATAGTACAACCCTTATTTGTAAGTTACCCAAAAAAAAAAAGTCATATTTATAAATGAAACAATTTTTTTTTATTTAAATAAAACAAATATAAGGACAGATTTGAGTCGTAATAAAATGAAGGAAAAGAAACCCCGAACCTTTAAAAGCTTAACGGATTTTATCTTGGAAGGACGAGCTTCCAGAGGCTCTTTTGTTGTAAATTTGCTAACAATTGTTTGAAGAAGCCTTCCACACTTAATTATTGCATTGGCACAAGTAGAAGAATGTCTTGCAATTGCAACAAGTACTGAGAGTAGGCCTTCTTCCAAGGCTGCGGAAGTGTCTGACTGTACCATGAACATATAGTTAAAAAATTAAATTACAGGTCAGAAATAGACAGCAGCCAAATTATTAGGAGTTTATCAGTCATATTATGCAGAAGAAGAAATTTAGTGTAACAGTAAGTAGTAACACATGGTCTGATCCCATAACGACGTAAAACATTCACCTCACTTTTTCAAATTGGAAAGCTTGAAAATACTTCACAAGAAAATTGATTGAAGTAAGTTAAGTAACATAACACGAGGGTCTAGTATTTGCAGATCTAAAATGTATACTTCATATCTGGAGTATTTCTAGTCGATGCCAACTAGGCATCATGACATGGTTAATTTCACTAACCCGTGATAAGCAAGGTACAAAGCACATAATGAATACCTGCTCCTTGCTGAATAATAAAAAATTGCCTGCCTTAACAAATCAGAAACTTTACAACCAATATAGCTCACAACTTCATATATACCAAGCAATTAAGGTTGACAAAAGCCACTGGAACAAAAATACTAAAATACTGAAAAAACAATAAGATTAAGTTATTTTAAGCTAAAAAGTAAATCCAAACGCAAAGAATTTTTACTGCTTCTGATATGTAAAGTACTCAACTAAAATCACATTCTTAATACTTACCTCCAATATGTAGCAAATTCTTTGGAGAATACCCATTCTAACAAGACCTGCTACAAAGTCTTGTCCAACAACCACCATATCATCTTTAATAGTATGTTCACCTTCATCTTCTTCGACACCATTATCATCCTCACCAAAAGGCAAAATATTAGAAGGCTTAGCATTATATTTCCAAAATCCACCCTCAAGGAAACCATCATGAATCTCCGGTCTATTTCTGAATATAGGAGCAGTATTGACGTCTCTTGGATAGGCTGTCAGTTTCTGGGTACAAAATATGGACTTTATTTTTTCACACACGACTAATGCAGTAAATATTTATCTATGCAATGAGAGAAAAAAAATGAGGAACTTGGTTACCTCTGAGATGTCAAAGAAGCTCTCGTTGATCTCACAGCTGAGTATGCACTGAATAACTTTTGCAGTGGCCAAAACAACTGAATTGTGATTATCATCAAGAGCCATCCTGAAAAGTGGCAAACGTTTGGTTAAAAGTAACAACATTATTTTGCGTCTCAGAGTACATAGATACTAGACAGTCATTCAGGCATGTAAGCAAATCTAAACGAATGTTTTCTTCTCTAGATTTTTTGAATAAGGGGTAAAAAAAAGTGAGACGAATATTGTAATTTACCTCAGACATAAAGCAAGCTCCGGTTCAGGGCCAAGTGCATAAGCCCAAACGGCATCCCAGTGACAAACATTACTGGAGCTATTATTCACATTATGATCAATCTGGTTTTGAGAAATGTTGTGTATTGCCTTGTCAAGCACAGATGCGAGCAAATGCAATGCAAAAGCTCTTTGGCTAGGAATCTGAAGTTTGCAATAAAATTACAAGTCAAACGGTAAATATCATGTTATGTTTGCAAAAAAGAGGAATAGATATGTTGTAAATATATAATTGGAAGGTTATGATTAACTTACCACACTTCTAGCAAGAGCAATAGCTTCTTTGATAGTGTAACCAGCAGCAGCGGGATCTCCCTCAGTTCGGAGAAAGTCACGTTCAGAAACATTTATGGTCGTATACTCGGTGTGAGTAGATTTATCACCTAAAACGAAGTATAAGGATAAAATATCTGAACAAATGTTTTAGTAAAGGAAAAACATCAAGGGAAGTATTAACTGCTACTAAAGAATAGTGCATCAACCACCACCCAAAATCCTATTAATTATCATGAAGTATAAAAAGAAGATCCTTTTTAAACACAAAAAATGAAACACGGCTCGAGGTCAACAGATATGCAAAAAAAGATTCTAATCAGATGAAACTGTCATGCCAAATAATTTAATGTAGACACCATTGCCCTGATTTTTGAAACAATTAGTCATATTGCACATGAACACTAGAATAGAAACAAACAACCTTACTCTTTAGAACATCCAATACTTCTAGAACAATAGTTTATTGTCAGATAACCTAGGAAATGATTACAAAAACAGGTCGTCGTCAAACAGCCTACTCTTAATGCACAACAGCCACAGGATTTAAAACAACAATTTCAAAAACTAAACCCGAATTTCATAATTGAAAAACAAACAAACTTTTCCACAAGGGAATCTTGAGTTCCACAGCCAGTAGAAGTGAACAAAACTCTTTCAACTAGTTTATCCACATGTGCTCTACCTAAAATAATTCCAAACACCCTAATTTGCAAACAATTTGACTAACCCTTTTATCACAACCATTCCCATTTCTCCTAACCAATTTTGAACTGATGCAATTGGCCAAATGTCACCATGATTGTCATCCACACTTCTGATAAGCATGTGAAGACTAATGGTTAATCAATGCAAAGACCATTGTGATTTTTTTTCTTACACAGCCATAAAGTGCTTGTTTACGAGTAACATATTTAACCCAATAAGCTAATTATTTTCTGCAAAAGTCGGGACATAAGATGCAGCAATGCAGCTAATGCTAAGCAAATGATCTTTCATTCAGATCTAAAAGTACCTACATGACAGTGCTTTACTGCCGAAGCTTCTCTTATTGCAGCAAAATCTAAATTTACAACATGCTGCTACGCATTAACTCACAAGCAAGCATACAGAAAAACCAATAACTCAAAGAAAGGTCCTTAAAGACGCAGCATAAACGAGACATGGCTGACAACTACATTAATAGTAAAATTGTATCACAGTATCACTGACCATGATGAAGTTGGAAAGTGAAACAAAAATTAAAGTCAAGTATAGCATATAACATTACCAGTTGTTACTTGAGGAGATCCATTATAGACAACATTGCCATCCAAAGAAAACCTAAGTCCCCTGGCAGCCTCGACTTTCTCACTCCAAATATTCCATGAACCGCTCTTAACATTGACCGCCATGTTCGTCCCTGTTGATGTTTCCTCTTTGAATTTTAGAGAATTGTCACCATTAGGTTTTACATGTAGATTTTCTTTTGTCCTCGTCTGGCTTGTATCCTGCTGATTACCCACCACCTTTTTCGGTAAATTTAATTTATTTTGTCCACGCTTTTTTAAAGCCTCAATTACTGCAGGATTCATTCTCCCTAATATCTCGGCTTGTGCTTCTGCAATCTCATCGGCTGACATACTTTCCAAACGGGCACGATTTTCATCATCAATTTGACTCTCAAGAGTTGTCGACTCTTCTTCGTTTCCTGCAGTGAGTTTATCACCTAAAAATGAGTGAGATGTCGAGTTCATGTTTTTTTCTCTATCTCCTTGAATATACCCTTTTGAGCTCTCTAATAAATCAACGTCCACCTCTCCCATAATCTCGTCTTTTATCTCTGAATGTTCTTTCTCGCTCATGGTTACATCTTGAGTAATTCCAGTTTCGCCAGATGGTATTATCTTTTGCAATGTACCATTACTCTTCTTTAGGTCTTTAGATCCAATACGTTTCTCTTCCCTTTTTTCATGAGGTGTACCAGTATCATCATAAGCTAACAGTTCTCTCCACCTACTTAAATCCAAACCCTTTTTATTTTTCCTTTTAATCGGTTCAGCAAAAGTTGCAGCTCTGTCAAATGCCTTTAGATCTTCATTTTGCGTGTTATCATCGTTGTGATCGGTATTATAAGTTCTCACAGGAGCCCAATGCTGCAAGTCAAGATAAATAACATAAATTATTCAGTTAAGAAGTTGCAATCACCAAATAAATAAATAACAGTCGACGCAAAACAAAGCAAAGTAGAAAATTCCCTACGATTATCTCTTGTATACACTGTAGCTAGTAGCTAATAGAAGATGCCACCTATCTAGTAACAAAGAAAACCATGTCAGGTCGAAAACATAAACTTGATTCACGTGTTGCAAATTTGTAGTAGTATCTAATGCCATCTCTTACATGGAAATTTATGATATATATGCTTATACACAGATATATACCCATATAGTCTTGTCTCGAACAACAAATTATCAAAACAAGCACCTTAATACAAGCAGTCCGAATGAGAATTAATCTATAACGTTTTAGTTCATATTTAATAGATGTTTTGAAAAGTTTTGTACTTGACAGGGGCATGATAGTGATGGCAAGCTGCATGAAAGGAAGTAAGGTTTATCTTAGTTCGGGAATGAACATCATCATCCTCCGATACTTAACTCGACTCTCACCTAAAAACTCATTAACATGGTTTTCATTTACTTTGTGCTAGGACACTAAACAGAAACACTACATAAAACTTTCAGGCACAAAAATATGCAAGATGTAAATATTTTTGTTAAAAATTACAATCACACTTAGCTGAAGGATTAAGGATTAAGGAAATATCAAATACCATTGCCTACGCTCCGCCTATGCTCGGCTTTTAGAACACTGGTAAAAACTAATATTCGCTTATTATGGGGATGATGAAGCCCAATCAGCCCTAAACACAAACATATAGTACATAGTACATAGTACATAGTACATAGTACATAGTACATACACAGGCAGAAGCTAGGTGGTGACAATCCGGGGCCATCCACGACACCCCATCAGACTAAACACGCATTTTTTTTTAAAAAAAATCACATGTTTTTTGTTGTTGTAAATTTTATTGAAATATATAAACTGGAAGTCTGGAACCTCTCATTTTTTTTTTACTAGTGCCCTCTTCTCCGCCCTTGTACATACACATTTACATACCATGTATACCTTCTTCTACTCACTTATATATACTACATATTAAGTAGAGAAGTCAAAATATCTTTACAGAAACAAGCCTTCCTCATTTACTTATGTGTGCGCGCGCCTATATTTACATATGCATATAGCCGAGTCTTGATCCTCTGTCCCCTTTCGTGACCCCTTACCTATTTAACCTAAAATATTTGTTTAAAAAATTTGAAAAAATTATGATTAGACATTTATCGATACACTCCAGTATTTTATTTTAAAGAAACGTCACACCCAATTTAATTTCAAATGAGTACATATAGACCTATAAATAGGTATACATAAAAAAAACAAGTAAAAATAGAAAGGTGTGATTACAGGGCCATGAGAGCGGTGACGTGGCACGGGAAAAGGAAGAATAGTGGGTTTAGGTGGATTAGCGAGAGACTGGTTATTTCCATCAATACCCTTTTCCACTATTCTACCTATTAATAATGACGATACTTCGTTGTTTTCTGATAGTTTTAGGGTTTCTCCTCCGAATTTCGTTTTTTTCTTTGTTGGATTGTTATTACTTCCTTTACTGTTGTTGTTTGATCTTTCCATTGTAGAGAGAGATAGATAGAGAGAGAGAGAGAGGGTTTTATGATTTTGGCTGCTGTTTTAGTGATACAAATACAATGGGGGGTTTAAGTTAAAGGAAAGAGTCGAGCTTTTAAGCTACCTTTTATTTTTAGTTTAGTTAAAGATTTTCGTAAACTCGGACTCGGAAAGTACTGAGTTTTTGTTTTTTTGGTATCGTAAAACTAATAAATCGGTTAACTATTTATGCTAGGAAGTAGCTTGTAACTTTTTGTTCGGCTTTTATGCCCGACCAAGTACGATCTTACCTTTGTAATGATTTAAATTAATATACGTCTTATTTGTTTGAAAAAGAAAAAAAACTTTAAGAAAGGCGGCTATAGATACAGCTATTTTCTCTTATTTTTATTAAGTAAACTTTTTTAAAAAAATTAAACAAACTAACTATATTAATAAATGAGGAAAACCCGGCGTGAAGAGATAAGTGAATACAAGAAGGTAAAAATGAAATCGAATTACTCTAACAAGTTTGAGGCTTAACCTGCATATACTTATTAAAAACCTATCCCTATAAGTATTTCTAAATTTCTCATACAATTTACCACAAAAAATTCAGTTTACTTAAAAGTTTGTCCGAGACTCGACTTTTCGTTTCCAAAATAAAAGCTTATAAGCTAAGTTTTTATTGTTGATTTGTTTCCAAAATAAAAGCCTGCAATTTTATTTTTCTTCTTAAAAAGGCGGCTATAGATGCAACTATATTCTAGTTAAGAGTGAGTTTATTTTCTAAGTAGCCATGGAATTAATATTTTACTAGTATAATTTAGACCAATCCTAACTATGTGAAATAATGGCGGTGCTATTTCAAGACCCGCAGACCCGCGGATAGAACTTTTTTTGTTTCGGAATAGTTGTGGACTTTCTAATTTTGTTACGTTGTGTGTTCTAGTCTTTCGTCTTGGATTAAGTAGTTATCACTTGTTTTGATACAATTATAGATGGGGTTCTAAGACATAGTTGGAATGCAACGTTCACCAATAGCCAGATTGTTCCCAGAGGTTTGGGGGATAGTAATTGTTAAGGTAGCAGTAATTTGAAGAAGTCCTTTTGAGAAACAAAGATTGTCAAAGACGCGATCAATAATTCAGTACGCCAGTTTCATCATGCTTTTGTGATGTTATACGAATGATGTTGCCACATTTGTCTAGTAGCCATGACGCTTAAAACACGACACATTCTTTTAGTGCGTCGAAAGATTTTGATGTGTCTGAATTGAATCGCTATATTTTGTCAAAGTGATGTCTTCACTAGAGTTTTTATTTGTCTGAGGTTTATCACTATGTGAAAGTCTCCGTGGAGATCATATCATATCATATATTAAGATAAGAGGCTTTCCAGAAATGTTTTCAACACTAAAAAAGGTTAATTATCAGTCCATTAGACAGACACCAATATGTTAACGTGATATATATATATGTAAACTTATACTTATGATGAGTCTTCTTATCAGCTTACACAATTCAATGAACAAAGAAATACACCTAAATGTCAACCTTGTATAAGACCATGTATATATTTCCTCCAATCCCTCCAAGAGATCTCGGACCGAGGTTGCTCATATAGACGTAGTTCTTCCTATGGCTCTACCGCATAAGAGGGCATTTCGGGGAATAGAATACTCGTCTCTCGGTGACAGGGAAGTTGTGAAAACACGCAAATAAAACTGCTGGCCTAAATACTGCCGCGCCCAAAACTCGGACCTCAAGTTCCACATTCCAACATTGTCTAGGGGTATATATATTGCGGTCCATGAATTGGGATACACCTGTAGCACAAATGAATGGTTGAGTTAGAAAACTCCTTAATGAAACTAATTAGTGCTAAGTACTGAGTTATATGTAACCATCATTCACAAACCTGTGTCGTACACCGTGAGACCGCATCGTTCAAGTTGTATTGTTTCTTATTGGCAGGACTCCATTTACCGTCTCCCATTCTGTAATACACGGCAAAATTAATAATAAAAAATAGAGGTCTGTTATGTACTATAGAGGTTCATATCTTGAAGAATGTTTGAAAAAAGTACATACCCAACTACAAAGAAAGAGTAACCATCAAGATGCCAACTCTGCATAATCTTTTCAGTGTTCTCAAACACAATCTGCACAAACGCTCTATAATCTGTCTGCATCACCGATGTGTCGGTGTAGATATTCCCCCCCTTGGGGCTGTCAGGAATGCTATTCAATTTATAAACACCGCTGATTTTAAAATAATCAGCGAGCTTAAGTGGCGTGTCACTGGGGATAAAAGAGACGCTGTTTACGGCATATCTCTGTTTTCCTTTAAACATGCCAGCTGAGTTGGCGAGTCTGATGGTTCGAGTGACGTTGATGAGGCCATAATGGTACGAGCCCTGAGGGTTAGGTCTCGGTCCACTTGCGGTGAGATTGGTCCTATAATCAAACCGAGATAGATAATCAGAAAACCACTTATTAATAGTATAAAAATAAATATTCTATTTGACAAACACAAGCATAGCTTTCCAGTGCAATTGACAACATTATTTATTTTATTAAGATCCAGACTTATTTGGAATGAAAAAGTTTGGAAAATTGAACTGGATGAACCTTTTATCTTTCTGAACTTAAAATATATTTGGGTACCTGTTTAAAACTTTAAATGCCGAAGCCAATATGCAGCATCAATGTTTTATTTTCTTTTATAGAAAAACTCAAAAAACGTAAAAAGAAGAAATTAAACCAAGTGTCAATTTTAGTAAAAATACCTGATGGACCGGGCCTGGGCCAATGACCATTGGGTGGTGGTCGGTGCACTGGGTGGTAACCCAGAAACCGGTTTTTTTGAGTTGCTATATCGAAGCGTGGCTGTGTTTGTAAGCGTTTGGTTTGTGAACCGGGTCGAAACAACGATATAGTAGTCCTGTGGCGATTGATTTGCTGTAACGAGTACAGAATACGATTGACCCACATGTACATCCAGAGAAGACAACATAGTTTGGACGGTGTGCGTCCCTTCAACTTCAACTAATTTCATCGAATGACCTTGAATACGAAAATTGAGCGTGTTTTGTAGCCCGACATTAGATATTCTGAGTCTGTATGTTTTACCTGCCAATATATAACAACGGAAACTTTCTTTAGTTCACCGATAATCGTTGCTAATTAATTTAATTATATCTTATGTTGTAACTTTATGACAGATTATAATTATAAAGCCAAGTGACTTTTTACAAACTATATATGCCTATTACATGTACACAATTAGGTAGTTTTCGCTTTTTTGGTATAATTTTCACCTGGTTTAACTGTAAAAGATGGACCCTTGGGTCCTTGACCGTTAATCAAAACACCATCAGGGAAGGGAAGCCTATGTCCTCCATCCAGAATGGCCTTCAATTTCTGCAATCAATCAGAGCATTAAAACATGTCTAATATAATATAATATTAAGTGTATGGGTCGTTACAATATAATAAAATTGTAAAATTGAGATATTTATAAGTTTTGTTTATGTTTGAGGATTGGAGAAACTATTGTCGACGTGGATAATCGCGACCACCTAATTAGCGTTTTGGTCACCACAAGCGCCAATATTATTTACATGCCCTGATAGTCTGATATCTAGTACTACATTTAACTCACCGAATGATCTGTTTTGTACCAATCACCAATAAGAACTGTGTAATCGTCCTCGGGTGTGGGAAATGGAACGGGAATTAAGGGTCGACTAAGGATTTTAATCCCACCGAATCCACCAGCTGCCTTGTGGAAAGCGAGTGACGGGAAGTAAAAGAAGCTGCCTATTTGGTCTTTTACTTGCAATGTGTATGTATAGTTTTTCCCAGGTGGGATAGGGCATGTGGTTCCGTATACACCGTCTTGGAACGAGTTTTTCCGATTTTGTACTCCGTTCCTGTTCGTTTTTAAGGGAAAAAATTTGTCATATAAACTATATATAATTAAGTATGACTAGTTAAAAGAAAATAAAATTTAAAAAATAGAGGGCAAGTCGTAAGGATTGTTGATTCAACTTTTGAGTTAGGTCCTTCAGTTTTTTCTCTTATAAGATCCGGTAGTACATTTGGTTTAACAACCTAAAACCGGAGATTTTTTTAAATGTCAAGGGAGTATCGTTATCATCAAGTTGCTCCTTTATCTAAAACATTTGAGGCCGGCTATGAAATCATAAAAATATAAATAAATTACCAAGTCAATCCTCTATATGTGATTATCCTTCATTGACTTGAACAAAATAAATCAATGCTAATGTAATAATAGCTATAGGTTAGTCGAGGGAATTTAAGGCGTTGCTTGTAAGTTATAACATCCCGGTGACTTTATTTTAAATTTCAAGGGATATATATACTACTTTGTAGTGTAAACTTTAGTCTTAACCAAGAAAAAATCTCTCATCCTAAGTGTCCCTTTTTTAGTACTTAACCTACCAATTTGCAAAATTACAATAAACTAATTAAAACTTTCCCCTTTGCCTAGACATCACGTATCTTCCAATGTCAACAAAGTACGCTACCCATTTGTTATAATACTTTATATTACCAATACAATTACACTATATAACTACCAAATCTCTAATCCTTAAATTAGTAATGACCTGATATATACGCTGTCTCTCATACACGCATGTCCACATGTATATGAAGCACAAAATTGCATGCATGATGCATATGAATACAAATATACAATAACTAAGATCAGCAATCCAGTACGGTCAGGTTTACGCCAAATAGAACCGATCCATTATTAATGATATTGATTCTATTGAATTAATTCCGAAACCCAAACAAACTCGACCGCTATTGTTTTGCAAATTGAGCAAAAGGGCATCAATAAACCTAGCTGTTGATTAGGTTCCTTTAAGTATCAAGTTTGAGAGACTTAGTTTGGGATTCGTGATTTCAGATTTAGCCGTCTCGGATACTCTACACTACCTATGCTTCATACGATTTTTCTTGCTTAAAATTAAAATATTATAGGCATTTTAGAGTTTAAATAAAGAAATTCGAAAAAACTTAATTTACATACTGGTAACTTATTTCTTGATCAAACAATATCGCGTTTCGCTGTTCCGTTTGAATGGGTTTAGACGTATTCAAGAAGTGATATGTAATCAGACTCAAGAGCCGCTATAATAATCAACAATTTTCTACTTTTCAAAATCAAATCAAGCTAACAGTTCATTTATAGTCAAAACCCAATCGATTCCAATTCCCAACTACCCCATATTGTTTGTTTTGTTTCAAGTTCTTACAGCTTTAATTAAACCCTAGAAAATAAAGTTAAACTATATACCATAAATAGTGATATTTACAGTGATTAAGTTTGTCGAAAACAAGTCAACTTTCTTCTTGAATAATTATTTGAATATATAAAGATGTACATGAGCTCCTTGTGTATCCCCTCTATTATATTTTGTTTTCCTGTTGCTGTTATTGGATTTTCAATATAATCATAAGAAAAATAAAAGCGACACTTTTGTTTGAATACTCCTGTATAGAAGTTATGTACGTATTTATACATCATAAGAATTAAAAAATAGAGAATAGAGAGCTGACCAGGAAATGAGAAATGGTTCCGGCAAATGATTAAATACATTAATAATCAGGTTATCATTTGTGACTGAGTATATGTTTGGTCCTGGAAATTGACCATTAATAAGTATTCCCTGTGGGAAAGAGAAAACGAGTTAGGAAAATTTATAGAGTCAGCTATAAGTATAAGTATAAGTACAAGCAGCACAATAAATGATATTCATGTACGTACGTATTCAACTCTGGCCTAATTAAGATTGCATTTGGTTAATTGCGTACAATAATGGCTTAACATATATATTGACAAAATTGCTTACTTTTTTCAGAAATGATGTAAAGTTTTCCAGCTCAAATTATTTTTTTAATTTCATTAAGGAAGTCCAATTCATTCAAGTCGACCGATCATTTGATTTTCCAGTAATCACATGTACCTTGAACATGATATAGGTCTCGATTTAAGAAATCCTCATACAGCTACATAAAGTTTCTACGACAACTACTCCCAATTTTATTTTCCGATTCAACTACGTGCTTCTATAATCGTAGTTTATATAAGATCCTATAACTATCTTAATTTTTATTCTTTATGTTCGGTAACGGTATTATTAAGACAGAATAGAACTAGGATAACAGAGGTCATCCGCTCCGGATAAGTGCACGAACGTCAGATTTAAAAAGTAACTTAGACTGCCATCCGCTCCGGAAAACTTTTTTGAGTGACACATGGAAAATATATATATGGATTCACTAAAAAAAAGAAGTTTAAATTTTAAGTAAACAAGAAAGATCAAAATTGAAATATAAAGAAATTACAAACCTGTTGTTTAACACCCAATGGATTAATGTTAGCATAGGTTACATGCCAAGTGAAAAATCTGTAAGGATCCTCTGCGATAACAATACCACCAGAAAAACAAAGAATGGCACAGAGGTAGAATGTAATACCATGAAGACTTAAGTTTAGGAACATTGTTAATTGAATATATACTTTATTGATATATCTATATATATTATATAGATAGATACAGAGGGAGAAGGAGATATAGAGAAGGTTTGGAGACAAAATAAATATAGATTTGTGAATTTAAGAGTCTACTACACCATAAAGGTTTTATAGGGGGTCTGTAATGACGATTTTTGATTAAAATTTGGTAAAAAGAGAGCGTGACGAAAAACAACTGTAAAGACACGGTAGGGTGAATCACATTTATGGTCCTTATAGTGAATAAAAATACTATTTAATTCTTGTAATTTAAAATGAAGCGTTTGCCCTAGATTTTATTGTCACAGTATTTAGCAGAAGGAATTATATTTTCACAATAAGATAAATGCATGAAAGAAATACTTTACTTTTCTCTCACATTTTTCACGAGACTAAAGTCAATCGAGTTTTTGAAAAACTGGTTTTGTTTGACCCAAATCATACAAAAATAATAGATCTTACCATTATTATAGTTTTACAATCACTGTTTTACTATAAAATTATTTAATTGCGGTAACATTCTGTCATTAATTAGGATGAATGGAAAGGTTTAAAATAAAATTAACATCAATAGAAGTGTAACAATATAGGCGGTGATGCAAGGATATAACAAGTTAACAACGCCCTCTAAATTACCAAAAAGAAGAAAAAAACTTCATTATGCCATGTTTTATAATTAATAATTTTAGATGAAATTAACCCTAATCAATACAGTATATATATAGTCTATAGATTATGGCTCATCTTTGATCTGATCAAATACTAGTACCATAAGTGTTTCAATTGAAAGAGTGTGATCTAAATCAATTATTTGTTGAAATAAAGCGGCTCATTTTTAAATATAACACACGCGGGAATGAACTTAATAAAAAAAACCGTTAAGAGGGGATTGGAACTACGGAACCAGGTGTCATGTACGCGGTGTGTGTGCCAAATGGTCCCATAAAATCTGGTTTTAATAATCTAGTCAATGAAGATTTATATAATATTTATTAAAAAAAAAAACTAACAGAGAATAAATTTCTTAATTATTTTTGTAATTGAGTAAGAGGCATCAAAAAGTATAATTACCAACGGATAGCTATTTTACTGCAGCTACAATTTTGAATTTGAAAAAGTATACGGGTAGTTGCTTATTTATATTTATTTAAGCACAAATTGAGTTTATTTGTAATTGTTATTAAGTCAAGATGTTTTTTTGTAAATAATTGTTTCAATACTTCATAATTTCTTTTCAAATAAATAATAGTATGATATATTCAAGTTTGACCATTGCCATTAGTATAAATTTTTAATTAATTAAGTCCTTTAATATTCAGCATAATCTCTTATAATCCCTCCAAAAATAGACATTAAAAGTGAAGTGAAATATATCTTATAACCACTCAAGCAATGATGCGTAAATTATTTCTACTTTAAAATGCGGAAGTTCGAAGTCGAAGTTAACCTGTTTGCTTTAAGTAAACAGTTTGTTTATACCAATATAAATAGTTGCTTGTCTTCAAAGTTTAATTGATTCAGCTTTATCCTTGTTCAACTGCTTAAGAAACTTGAAGTATTTCCAGAAAGAAGCCACAAATAGAAGAGCTGATTAATTAATACTTACAAGTTACAAGGCAAGAAAGCCCCTATATTAATGTAACTTAAAACCGTTATTAAAAATAAAAATTGAAGTGTGTTGATGTAGGCAGATACTTTTTGACAAACGTCGATAAAGACTCAATAAGTTTCATTAATTTATTTTGATATGTATTGATCAAAATGACGCTATTCTAAGAATCTGTATAAATGGATTGTATAAAAATTCTACCAAAATTACGATTGCCCTTAACTTAATCACAGATGAATGAATCTTCCATATGGAACCAAAAATAAAAAGACTACATAAGATGCATATATAAATGCAGAGCCCGGATATTCTGTCTTTTATTTCCTGTTTTCGTACATCTTTTCTTATTTTCATCCAAATTTTTTTAAAAATCAAATTTTTTCGCACTTTTATAGACTTTTATAATATATTCTATGCAAATTTCATAATATTTGGACATAATATTGCTCTAAATGATTTTTTAAAATTTTACTAATTAAATTTTACTGGCGAGCCTGATTTTCTTCCCAAACTCGACTTATGTATTTATTCGCGTCGGCTCCGATCTTTCAAGGTAGTTGACGTAGGTGGTATCTGCTTCGTCGTCGGGGTGCTCTCTAAGCCTGCACAAGAAACGAACAGGGGCCCGGGGTTGGTACCAGGTTTTCCCTCTCCGACGATCAAGTCAGTATCGGTATAGACTGAAGGTAGGAATATAGTAAAGGATGAGGGATTGATCCAGTTACAAGTCGTGGCGTCAGGTGTCACGATTGATATTATGGTGGTCCGGGTTGTTTCAGCTTTATCTCTCCTCTCTCTCTTTTTTGTCCCCCCTTCTAATTGGTATTAGTGGGGGTATTTATAGTCTGATCAGAGGCGTATTAGCCATTGGATCACTGCACTGTCTAATAAAGATCCAACGGCTCTAGGTCATTTATGACTCTGACAATGGCACTGTTCATCATCCGGGGCCCACAGGGCTGGCCTGTGATTGGGCCACGTCGATGAAACACATAAAGGGTCCCCCAAGAGAGCAGCAGCATTAATTGGGGAAGTGTGCTCAACAAGCTTCTTCCGGCCCCTCAAGATCCGGGGTGACGCGTCACCCATGGTTGACAGGCCCGGATCGCCTACTGTGGGGTTGATATCGGTCCGGACGAGGGGTGCCGACATCCCCTCACCATTTACTACTTTTTTTTTATTTATTTATTCCAAATTAAATTGTGTGAGACTTTTTTCTTAAAAATAATTGTGAGAGTGTATCAATATATGTATAATCGTAATTGTAGAATTTTTTTCAAATTTTTTTTAAAAATATTTTGTGTTATAAAGGTAAGAGGGTACGAAAGGGGACAAAAAATATGAGAATAAGGACCCATACTCATAAGTGATAAATGCATGATATTATATTACGTCACACTTTATTTTGTAAATTCGTACAATCCAACAAAGTATTTCATTAAAGGAAGGAAAAAGGGACAACTTCAGCAATCTAATATAGCCTTCACAAACAAATAAGTTTCAATCTAGTCTGCACATTACGTGGATTATATATGATGAGAAATATTTACTTAAGGACATTACAACGACACATTATGCAACTAAGTAGAGAAACACCAACCCACCCTTGCTTGACGGAATTAGTATTGTGAAATGAGTAACTGATTTTTTATATAAAAAAAAATTATACTTTATATGAAATTATTTTACGGAATGTGAGCCTGAAATACTAAAATTTAAAGATTTTGATAAAAATAGATAGAAAAAATCTATTCTTTCAGTAATGTTTTTCAAAATGGGGTTACAGTTCCGACTGTTGTTACCTAGTTAGTTCTTTGTTGACTGCAGCAGTTGGGGCGGTCTGTTTTATTCTCTTATTGGTATTTTGCTTATAGTAGCAACATATTTGGGGGCCAGGTTAAAAATAATCAACATTCGTTTTGGTTATTGCTCTTGGAAAAGCTAGTAAAATTATACTTATTTTCCTCTCAGTTTCAAATCAACAAGCCTTTAACCCAACAGAGATCAATGAATAAATCATACTTATTATTTTTTTAGATCTGACTATTTCAACAAATTTAGGAGGCAATAAATTAATCTGCTGGCCAAGGCCCAAACACATGTTGATACATATAACATATCTTTAAGGTACACTCAAACGCGTTACGTGATTAGAAAGCATTTAAAATTGAAAAATAGAATAAAAAAGGGAATTGTACTTGTGAGAAAGATAAGGAGAACAAATAAAAAGTTTTAAAATAAAGAGAATGAAAATATATAGTAGACGTATATGGACAGTTACACTACTTTTAAAATTTGAAATTTCAAATGTTTTATTTTATTTCTTCTCTTTCCTTTATGTATAATTTTTTAAACTATTAAGGCTTTTTTGTAACTAATTTTCTAAAGGCTTCATAAACTCTCTTCACACATATATATATGTACTTACTGTAATTGAATATTTTTATTACATTTGTGCAATTTCAGTCAATTTCTTTCATCGAGGGTATTATAGGCTCACGGGGATAATTTACGTCTCTCTTAATCCTTACTAGGTATCGACAACCCATTACCACCAGTTCAACAGTTGGCAAAATTAAATTTAGTCACACAATTCACATTAGTGGACCAATTAAAACCAAGTACCGAAAATGCTACTTGCCAAGGGTTAATTAGAAAATTATTGTAGTTTGCTTTTGTGAATTCTTGGAATTATTTCATAACTTTTTATGCATGAAATATGGTCATATTTTTTAGACGTAATAATAAGGTTTAATTGATTGTCCGATTTTGAAAAAAAAAAAGATACATCATGAAATACAATATGATCATTTATTTTGAGACGTAGAGATAAGATAAATATAGAAATTAAGGGAATGCATGGGTCAAACTTTATACTTATGACATTTCACCCGGATCAACAGCTGTGGTTTGAAATGGGATATGTTGGACCTTTTTATTGATTTTGTTAACAAAATAAAATTAAAATTATTTGTGCAATTTGTATGTTATGGTTGCCGAAGTATTTGAATTTTTTATATGTGCAATTTGCATTTATGTTTCAGCGTAAAAGTTCAAAAACTAATATAATTAGTTCTATTTGTGGTCTTAGTGGGGAAACCTGATCTGACCAAACGAATTATCTATAAGATAACATGTATAAACCTACTCTATAAGGTTAATAGGTAGCTATTATATATTTAAATTATGTGTTTAATCAATGTATGATTCGATTTATGCAAATCTTTAGCTTTTGTTTTAAATATTAATTATTATTTTGTTTTAATTTTGTTTTGCTATAGTAAGTAGTCGATGAAACTTTTTCTTTGGATGCCTGCAATTGTTGTCGTGCAAATGACCGGACTGAATTCATGAACTAAACCATTCATGATTGGGTTGGTTTGATTTTGTTTTCGATTATTTGTTTAGTCCAAACCGAACTAATTAATTCTAAATCGTATTTTATTGTATTTCCGACAAAAAGAAAACCAAACCAAAAATTCTCACATACATATTTATACAAATGAAATAGTCGTGGACTTAATCGTCACATTTAAATAATGAAGGGGATTAACATAAAATTTATTTGAGTGAATATTACAATAACAGTCTGTCTGTAATCTTCCATACAGGCCAATTAGGGTTTTTACCCTTCGGTCATGTTTCGATTTTCACGTACCCATTTGGAAAAGCTTCAATCTACTCGATAAATAATAAATATTAAGTATAATAATATCAGAGAGTATCATAAATAAAGGATGGAAGATATAACTGCCATGAAAAAGATGATGAACTCATACGCAAATGTCTGTTTGTTTGTTTTATGCTTTTGTAATGCTGGGTTCGATCCCATTTGTTAATGAAAATGGGTTTGCCCAGGGACGGAATCAGAATGATTTTCTTTTGGAGCCGTGGTATAAAAATATATGTCGAATAGAAAAAAACAAGATGTAATACAGTTTTCTTGTTTTTTTCTATGTTCAACATAGTATAAAATAAATATGAAGTTAAAGACAAAATACATTGGATAATAAAACAATTTTTTATGTAATTTTGTTTGGGAAAATACAATGATTATTTAGAAAATTTGCTAATTTCAAAGTAAAAAACAGAAAATTTTAGAAAAAATAAGCTAATATGATTTGAAAATCTCAGAATTTTTTTAATTACATGTATAAAAAAATTGAAAATCGTCACCGAGCTGGTCACCCCCCCCCCCCCGGGCCGCCCCTGGGTTTGCCTAAAAAAAAATCATCACGAGCTTGGTCTGTACAGTTAGAACTTGTTTGGTTGCATCTCAGAAGCCCAACTTTTTTAAAGACTCAACTGCTGGGTTTTAAGGTATCACAGCTTTATTAGATTAGTTTTTTCTTTAACTTAAATGTTTTTTTGTTAAGTAATTATATTTTGTTACACAAGCTGCATCATATGCAAGCTATATCACAAGAAAGTAGACGGAATAGTAGTATTAGTGTTCATCAAACCAATTTTTTTCCAAAATAAGAAAATAAAAATATCATGTTGAAGAATTCCATAATGTTATTAGAACACACAAGAATGACACACCCTTTTGTGGGCGCTAAAAAGAAACTATGGTGGTGAGCGGGGGGTTATATTTGGGTTTCAACCATTTAGACCAACCTCTTTGCTCAATCCGAGTAGTTCTTGGATCAGTTTAAACCTAAAAGAACAGGAAATCTAGGGCTCAGAAAAACCACATATTGTATGTTTTACTAGCTTCTAGCTATAGAAGTTTTCTTTTTTTTCTGTTGTATATATATATTTTTATATTGAAGTCTGATAACACAATATAAGAATAGAGAAAATTTTCTAATTCTGTATTTGGTTAAATAGAGGTTTTACATTATCATAATCGACATACTCATGGTTAAAAGATATAACCCCCTCTGGTACTAAAATAGCCAGAAGATATGTAAGAAAAAAAAAATGAGCTATAGTTTTAGTCGAGCTTATCTTAGTTAATTACACTGTCTATTATCTAAGAAAATCCCTAACTGATTGAACATCAAAAGCTGCAGATCGGTAATTGATGTTGATTTAGTCCATTTATAACATTCGAGGTTGAAAAGTATCGATCACTCATCATTGTCATTAACAATGCCCTCTCCAAATCCTGAGGCACTCGTCTTCTTATCATAGAGATTAGATACTCAAAAAACATAGAATCACAAGGCAATGTAATAGCCCCCTCCTGTTGGTGACCGTATTCTTCTTCTGCCATTTCCAAAAGCTCCTTAAATATTTTAGTTTTGAGATAACACAGAGGAAGTACAAAACGCCTTTGGTCGGTCGTGTACAACACAAAATGATCCTTATTAATTAGTGAAGTTTCACAGCCTTGAGTAACGACACCATCAAAAGTGATTTTTTTTCTACTAATCATGGCCAATTTCTTCCACTTCCTTGCCATGTAGATCAGTTTCTTTGAACTGACCATGATAATGTTTCTGATTTTAATATTAACTGAAAAGGAAGAGAAGTTTGTATAAGTAAAATGTTGGTTGTGCTTTTCTGTAATGAAAATTCAATGATATTGAGTGGATTATATATTACTATATCAACTACATTGTCTTAAATGTGTATCTACTACGTGTTTGTTAACCGGGCAGCAAAACCATGTGAAAATTAGATGAGGAGAACTGTTTAAGTACGTGGTGGGGAAATGGATTTGTGAAAGCTGGAAAATTTGTTGCCATGATTTGGCTACATTTTTTTTCTTCTGTTAAGTGGTTATTGAACACAAAGGGTCCAAGTTAGGAGATGGTCTTGTATTTCTGTGGCTATCAAATGGCAAATATTTGCTTGTATAGATATGTACTGTGTAGATAATAATAATAGGGTTTCAAAACAATTAAATGTCCTTAAAAATGAATAACTATCATTTAATTATTATTTTTACCATAGTTATTAATTATAGAGTAGTTAAGTATTTTATACTTAGAAGCTCTGTTTTAAAATTCGCGCTACATAGCGCTACGTAGCGCGAAATAGCGTTTTTTTGGTAAAAAACGCAACGAAAAATCACGATTTTGGGTGGAATTGCGCTAAAATCGCGCTATAGGGGACCAAAAGCGCAAAAAACGCGAAATTCTGGACCAAAAGCGTAAATAGCGAGTTAAAAAAAAACAGCGGATCTAAATAATAAATATATATTGTGCAATTTTCATAAAAGTGTCTGTAGTTCAGATGGTTAAGACAGTGCTGTGATTTTCAGCAGACCCAGGTTCGAAACTCACCAATAACAATTTTTTTTTTTGATTTTTTTTTATTACTATCTAATATAACTATACATTTTTTTATTTTTTTTGTTATATATTCTAAAGTTTAGTGCATATTTAGGCAAAAAAAAATACACCGCAAAGCGCTATATAGCAACGCTATTAGCGCTTTTAGCGTTTCTCTCGAAAAAACGCTACGATAGCGATAACGCTATTTAAAACACTGCTTAGAAGTAGCGCTGCTTCCCATAGCTCTTTTTTTTCAAGGAAATTTACAAGACCAATGCATGAGTTGAGGGTAGTTGATGCTTTAAATTGTTAGATTGTGTATACACTCATGGGGAGTTTTATACTTTTATTAATATCCAAGCCCCAAGTCTTAAATTTTCCCTGATTTGCAAGATACTTAGTTGACTGGAGGAGAAATAAGAAGGTTGGAAAATCCTTTTGAGATGAATTAACAATCCTAAATTGCGTTTACTCCAAATTTAATGTGGATTTACAAAGTGATTTTTTAGACCAGTTTTCTGTTCTGCACTTGTAGTGGGATGTCTTTCGTTTTAGAATCCTTGCTTATCAATCGAGACATCAGGGAAGGTGTTCTTCCATTATGGATCAAATAAAAATCGTCTATGCCTTAAAGTTACAACTTTTATCATACTGATGTCTGCTGAGAAAACTCTGGCACAATATTAGAAAAGAAACAGATCCCTAATGCAATACAACATAGTCCGTCTTAAAAGTTTTTGAAGTGTATGGTTTAAGTATTTAAAGGTTTGGATATATCCTTGTAAAGATATACTATATTAGACAGAAGTGGACATAATGCCACTCAATTATCCATCTATAACAGATTTGCAGTCCCTCAAGTAGGTAAAAAAAATTCTTTGGGTTTTATCCAAGTTATGAGAAAGTTACAAGCCCAAATGTTTCTCCCACCTTTAAACGAAAGCCACCTAGTTAAAACTTAAAACTATTCATTAAAAGTCGCAACTTAAACATCACTCCATGGTCGATGCATGGCCGATTCGACAATTTCTTGTTCATAGTTATCAAAATTCAAAAGTATAATAGATATAGTCGGCATAGAAAAACTCCAAAAGAAACTAAGAAGATTCAATATAAAGAACTTTCAATATTTTCATCCATTAAATGTTTGCTAGTTACATATTCTACTTCTGAAGTCTCTAATTGATTGAATCTCAGAAGCCACAGATAGGCAATTCATGTTGTTTCAGTCCCTCTAGAATACTCGGGGGTGAAAAGTACAAATCACTAGTTATAGTCATTAGCAAAGCCTTCTCCAAATCCTTAGACACACGTCTTCTTATCATACAGATTGCATACTCCAGGCACAGAGAGTCACAAGGCAATGCAATAGGCCCCTCATTTCGGTGCCCAAATTCTTCCTCTGCCATTTCCAAAAGCTGCTTAAATATTTCAGTGTTAAGATAATACAAAGGAAATACAAGACGCTTTTGGTCGGACGTGTACACAACAAAATGACCCTTTTCAACAGAAGAACAATCACTGCTTTGTGTAACAACACCATTGAAAGTGATTCGTTTTCGACTAATTGTAGCAAGTTTCTTCCATTTCCTTGCCATGTTGATGAGTTTCTTCGTACTGACCATGATTATATGTCTTGCTTTGATCTTAACTGAAAAAGAAGATTAGTTTGTGTTAGAAAATATTGTTTATGCTTTGGTGATGGAAGAGCAATGATATTGGATGGTATATATATTAGAGATAAATGACATTGTCTTAAATCTGCACCTACTTAGTGTTTGTTAACCGAGATGCAAAACCATGTGATTTCAGATGAGAAGCACTGCATAAGCACATGGTGGGGAAATGGCTATGAGGAAGCTGGAACATCTATTGTCATAATATCGTAAGCCTTCTATGTTTTCTGTTAAGTGGTTAAAGAACATTAAGGGTCCAAGTTAGGAGATGGTTTTGTACTTATGTGGAGTGCCAAGAGTTTGCTTTCAAACCATGTGCTTGATCTAAGACTTGTCCACAGATAGAAGAAAAAGAAGACTTTCATTGTAACCAGGAAACCTTTTTTTTACGAGCTTGTATTTAAAATTCTTTCATAGTAACCAGGAACCTAGCTATTTCCTAGCTAATTTGTCTTCTGTTAGAGCAAGGTAAGCTTGTGTCCCGATTCTTCTCCAGCTAAAGCCCGAATCGTTTGAATAATCACAATAAATTGTGAGTAGATAATGATCTATACTCTTTGAAACCTGAAAACCAAGCAAGCAGCCCTAGACTTGGAAGTTTCAAAATTTTAATGAGATACCAGCAACGATGAACTATATGTTGAGTTGTGGAGCCAAATGAGGTTTTGGCCATGTTTTCTAATTATCCCACATCACTTGGAATTGTAATATGACCCATGTTGGGTTCTATTTATATGTCCCAATATCTTGTATTTTAATAACACCTACACAAACACCTCTACATTATAAAGAGAGAGTTCTATTTGGGAGAGAACCATAGCTTGTGTTTAGCTAGATTACTTTTGTAATCCTCTTAATAATATTAAGTGCCACGTGTAGCGGCCCGGAGAAGTAGCCAATTTGGGTGAACTCCGTTATCAAAGTGGGTGTGCTCGGTTTAGTTTTCTGTCTTTCTTTGTGTTCGCCTGTATCGACCCTAACAAGTGGTATCAGAGCTGAGAAAGATCGATGGCGAAAGAAGACAGAACCGCACACGGGATCGAGAAGTTCGACGGGAAGGACTTCGCATTCTGGAGAATGCAAATAGAGGACTACCTCTACGGGAAGAAGATGCATTAGCCTCTTCTCCTTGAGGAAAGGCCGACCACGACCACCGAGGAGGCGTGGAAACTCTTAGACCGACAAGTGTTGGGAGTTATCTGCCTAACACTATCTAGGAGTGTAGCACATAACGTCGCAAGAGAGACGACGACGATGGGGATGATGAAGATCCTCACCGACATGTATGAGAAACCATCCGCGAACAACAAGGTACATCTCATGCGTAAGTTGTTCAACCTACGCATGGCTGAGGGGACACCTGTCGCGAGTCACGTGAACAAGTTCATCGACACCGTAAATCAGTTGAATGCGGTGGAGATAACTTTTGAAGACGAAGTGAGAGCCCTTATACTGCTAGCCTCTTTACCGAACAGTTGGAAATTCATGCGAGCTGCTGTTAGCAACTCAATTGGAAAGGAGAAACTGACTTACAACGGCATCCGAGATCAAATACTCGCTGAGGAACTCAGGAGATTGGATATGGGTGAATGCTCAAATGATGGAGCAGCCTTGAACGTGGGTTCAAGAGACCGGGGTAAGGCCAGGGTATGGGACGTTAGAGGACGTTCACAATCCCGAGGTAAAAGAGGGCAAAGCCGAGAAGGCGGTTCTGACAGCGATCGAAGTAAGAAGAATCTTCGATGCTATAACTGCCAGGGTATGGGACACTTCAGTCATGAGTGCAGACAGCCGAAGAAGGGTACCGGCCGTGATCACATGGTTAATATTGCGAGCGATGAGGATTCGGGTGACTCTTTGTTGCTTACCGAATAGAGAAATATAGAATCGTGGATTCTAGACTCTGGGGCATCATTTCACATGACCGCTCAGAAGGATTTATTCGAAAATTATCATGCGGGTAATTTCGGTAAAGTGTATCTAGCCGACGGAGAAGCGTTGGATGTTGTTGGAACTGGCGATGTGAAGATTCGCATTCCAAATGGATCGGTATGGAAGCTAACGAAAGTGAGGCATGTCCCGAGGTTGACCAAGAATCTGATCTCAGTAGGTCAACTCAATGCCGAAAGGCACTCCATTTCGTTTAGCTGTGGAGCTTGGAAAGTTTCACGAGGAGCTATGGTGATAGCCCGAGAGAGCAAGGTCGATACACTGTACATGACGACCGATGAGGAGTGTACAGTGGCGGCAGCTGTGTCGCATGACTGCTCGGAACTGTGGCATCGACGGTTGGGTCACATGAGTGAGAAGGGGATGAATGTGTTAGCAAAGGACAACAAACTTCCAGGCTTGAAGTCTGTCAACCTCGACATGTGCGAAGGTTGCATCTTCGGGAAGCAGAAGAAAGTGAGCTTCCGAAAAGGTGGAAAAGATCCCAAGAAGGAGAAGCTAGCACTGGTCCACTCAGACGTATGGGGACCATCTCCAGTAACCTCACTGGGAGGAGCTCGGTACTATGTGACCTTCATCGATGATTCGACGAGGAAAACATGGGTCTATTTCTTGAAACACAAGTCTGAGGTGTTTAAGAAATTTCAAGAATGGAAGGCCATGGTCGAACTGGAGACCGGGAATAAACTCAAGTGTTTGAGGTCCGACAACGGCGGGGAGTACATTGATGCGAAGTTCATAGAGTTCTGTGCTCAAAGAGGCATTCGAATGGAGAAGACCATCCGAAGAACGCCACAGCAGAATGGCGTGGCCGAGCGAATGAACCGAACAATCAATGAGCGTGCTAGGAGTATGAGACTGCAAAGTGGGTTGCCCAAAGCCTTGTGGGCACATGCAGTAAGCACGGCGGTTTACCTCATTAACCGCGGACCCTCAGTGCCATTAGAGAGGAGAATTCCCGAGTAAGTATGGATAGGAAAGCCTATCACGTATGAACACTTGCGAGTGTTCGGTTGTCTGTCATATATCCATGTCGACATAAATGAACGTACCAAGCTTGACTCGAAATCCAAAGTGTGTTACTTTGTGGGGTACGGTGGAGCTGAGTTTGGATATTGCTTTTGGGATGGTCAAGCAAAGAGGATCATTCGCAGTAAAGATGTCATCTTCAACGAAAGCATTTTGTACAAAGATCGACAAAATGTGGAAGAACAAGCGCTCCCGTCCGAGGAAAGTGGTATGGTCGACATGAATGTGTTTCCAAGATTGGACTTGGAAAATGACACTGAAGATGAGCCAGTGGTGCTCGACAACCAACCAGCAGAGGCTGAAGAGGCCGAGGAGCTGCCCCAAACTCTCCGACCTGAATTAGGCCGAGGTCATCGCATGAGGAGACCTCCTGCCCGATACTCTCCTTCCCTGCATTACATATTGCTCAGTGATGCAGGAGAGCCCGAAAGTAGAGAAGAAGCTCTGGAGCTGAAAGACTCGAGCAAGTGGGATCTCGCGATGAAGGATGAGATGAAGTCGCTCGAGAAGAATGTGACTTGGCAGTTAGCCGAACTGCCCAATGGGAAGAGGGCACTGAGCAATAAATGGGTGTTCCGACTGAAGGAGGAATAAGACGGCACGAAACGGTATAAGGCACGCCTAGTAGTCAAAGGGTTCCAGCAAAAGGCAGGAATTGACTACACCGAGATCTTTTCACCAGTCGTAAAGTTGACGACTATTCGGCTATTGTTGAGCATTGTTGTAAATGCGAGTCTTCATCTTGAGCAGTTAGATGTGAAAACTCCCTTTCTCCATGGAGATCTTGATGAAGAAATTTACATGCTCCAACCTGAAGGGTTTGCCGAAAAGGAAAAAGAGAAACTGGTCTGCAAACTGAGGAAGAGCTTGTACGGGCTAAAACAAGAACCACGGCAGTGTTATAAGAAGTTTGACAGTTTCATGACGGATACCGGGTTCGAAAGAAGTGATAGTGATCACTGCTGTTTCGTGAAGAGATTTGCGAACTCTTCGTACGTCATACTACTGTTGTACGTAGATGACATGTTGCTCGCCGGGTCGAGCCTTGTTGAGATTAACAAGGTCAAGCAACAGTTGGCGAAACAGTTCGAGATGAAAGATTTGGGTGCCGCAAATCAGATCCTCGGTATGAGGATATCTCGTGGAAGGGATGGGTCCCTGTTTCTGTCGCAAGCCGAGTATGTGAAGAAAGTGTTGGCATGATTTAGCATGAGTGATGCCAAGGCTGTAGGCTCACCGCTAGCCGCACACTTTAGCTTGTCGAAGAAACAATCACCCACAGACGAGAAAGGAAAGGATCGTATGTCGAACATACCCTATGCTTCAGCAATTGGTAGCCTGATGTACGCTATGGTGTGTACAAGACCGGACATTGCCCATGCAGTGGGAGTTGTCAGTCGTTACATGAGTAACCCGGGCAAGCACCATTGGGAAGCTGTGAAGTGGATATTGAGATATCTCTCGGGTATCGT
The DNA here is from genome assembly GCA_963920805.1 of Primula vulgaris. Taxonomy (NCBI): domain Eukaryota; kingdom Viridiplantae; phylum Streptophyta; class Magnoliopsida; order Ericales; family Primulaceae; genus Primula; species Primula vulgaris. The sequence continues at coordinate 44,724,066 of OY987212.1, read as the reverse complement.
GAGTTTGGCATTATGTTTCCGAAATACCTCGGAAGGCCTGCACGGCTATGTGGATGCTGACATGGCCGGTGATCTGGACAGCCGAAAGAGCACAACGGGATGTGTTTGTACCTACGGTGGTACTGCTGTGAGTTGGACATCGAAGCTGCAAAAAATTATTGCATTGTCGACCACAGAGGCTGAGTACGTCGCGATGACGGAAGCAAGCAAAGAGATGATTTGGTTGCAAGGTTTCTTAGAGGAGCTCGGCCAGAGGACCGACAAGGGAGCTCTGCACTGTGATAGTCAAAGTGCAGTTCAGCTAGCTAAGAACCCTGTATTCCATTCACGCACCAAGCACATACAGATTCGTTACCATTTTATCCGGGACGTTCTGGAAGATGGAATCTTCGTGCTAGAAAAGATTGAGGACGCTAAGAACCCCGCCGATATGCTAACGAAGACTGTTACAATCGACAAACTGAGGCTGTGTGCAACCTCAGTAGGACTCCGAGCTTGAGGCTCAGGGTCGCCGCTACACTGGAAGAATGGGTACTCGCCGATGACGGCAGAGTATCAATTACTATACAAGGATACCGATGGGAGCATTCTGCTCGGTGGAGCACAGTGAGTTCGGTGGTCGGGGATAATTAGAGTTCTTTTGAAGCACTCGACATTTGACTCCAAGTGGGAGATTGTTGAGTTGTGGAGCCAAATGAGGTTTTGGCCATGTTTTCTAATTATCCCACATCACTTGGAATTGTAATATGACCCATGTTGGGTTCTATTTATATGTCCCAATATCTTGTATTTTAATAACACCTACACAAACACCTCTACATTATAAAGAGAGAGTTCTATTTGCGAGAGAAACATAGCTTGTGTTTAGCTAGATTACTTTTGTAATCCTCTTAATAATATTAAGTGCCACGTGTAGCGGCCCGGAGAAGTAGCCAATTTGGGTGAACTCCGTTATCAAAGTGGGTGTGCTCGGTTTAGTTTTCTGTCTTTCTTTGTGTTCGCCTGTATCGACCCTAACACTATAAATCATAGTCTGTATTCATTTATCTTTATATTCTTGGTGAAATTGTATGGAGCTTTTTAAATCCAATTTTCCATGCTCTGTGGCTTAAAAATATATAAGAGTAGAGACCGGAGAGAACTAGAAGCAAGTAGGGGCAAAGCCATGAATGGTTTATGCAAGGTGTCAAAATTTACAAGGTGTCAAAATTTGCAAGGTGTCAAATCATCGTTTTTAACATATTTTAGTAAAAATTCAAAGTAAAAAGTGGGCACAATGAGACTCAAGTATCCATCTATTGCATATTTGCAGTCCCTCGCGTAGGTAATTTCTTTTATTAGTATGTTATCCAAACTACGTAGGTAACAACTTCAGCTTTCTAATTCATACTTGTCAAAGTTCAGAGGTTGAATTGGATCAACATTAAGAAAACTCTAAAACGTGCTAGGAAGAAACAATATAAATAATTTGCAAAATTTCCATCCATTAAATGTTTGCTGATTACATTGCCTACTATCCAAATCTCTAATTGATTATATCTCAGAAGCCACAAATTGGCAATTGATGTTGTTTTAGTCCCTCAAAAACACCCGAGGTTGAAATACACTGATCACGCGCTATAGTCATAAGCGAAGACTTCTCCAAATCCTTCGATACATGTCTTCTTATCATAGAGATCGCATACTCCAAACACACGGAATCACAAGGCAGCGTAATAGGCCCCTCATTTTGGTGCCCAAATTCTTCCTCTGCCATTTCTAAAAGCTCCTTAAATATATCATTGTTGAGATAATTTAGGGGAAATTCAAATCGCTTCTGATCGGCCGTGTACAAAACAAAGTGACCCTTGTTAAATGTAGAAGTGTCACAGTTTTGTGCAACGCCACCATCAAAAGTGATTCTTTTTCTACTAGCAATAGCCAATTTCTTCCACTTCCTGGCCATGTTGATAAGCTTCTTTGAACTGACCATGATTCTATTTCTGGTTTAGATTTTAACTGAAAGTAAGAGTAGTTCTTGGAATAGTAGGAAATTGTGTTTGTGCTTGGGTGATGAAAGAGCAAAGATTAAGGTGTATATATATATATATATATTAAAGGTCATCAACATTGTCTTAAATGTGCATCTACCTTGTGTTTGTTAACCCGCAGCAAAGCCATGTGATATTTGGATTATGGATGAGAAACACTATTTAGGTACGTGGTGGGGAAATTGCTCAAAATATGTTGTAACAATATTATAACCAGTCGATATTTTGTGTCAAGTGGTTAAAGAACACAGAAGGGTCGAAGTTAGGAGGTTGTATTGTACTCTGTGGCTATCAAATATCAACAATTTGCTTTTGTGTGGATAATACTAGCCAATAGGGTTCCAAAACCATGTTCTAGACTTCTTAGATTGACAATATGAATTATAATATCAAAATCATTTTTTTATACGAAAAAACTATTATGATATTTACAATTTTGTTCTGTTTAAGGTAGTGTTTTAAAAAGCGATAAGTTGATCAAATCATTTTAACGAGAGATACGCTTAAAACGCTAAAAGCGTAGGTTTGAAACGTAAAGCGTAAACTTTTTATAGTATTAAATATAGATGTTAGAATATCAAAAAATATACACGTTTAATATATATTTTGTTAACACCATTTAACGATTTTCTATATAAAAAAAATTAAAATATTTTATAAATAGCAAAAAAGTGCCGATTTAAGTTTTTTATTACTTAAAATTTTCAAATGTTGTAATTCGTTAAAATGAATGATTAAGTATCACTAGCACATGTAGTACAATTTTTTAGAAATTATATTTTTCGTGAAATTGCTAAACCTAAATTAGTGTCATTTTCGTTGTTTTTTGACAAATAATAAATAAACAAATAACTAAAAATCCTGAAAAAGCATAAAAAGTATCATAAAAGCGTGATAAAAGCACAGTAATAGCGCTTTACCCGCCAAAAAACGAAAAAAGCGTAAGCATTTTTATTTAGCAAATAGCTTTATCGAGCTTTTAGCGTTCTTTTTAAAACATTGGTTTAAGGTAGTGCAAGTTCTATTTGATAGCGGTTTACTAAGTATATCATTCTTTCCCGTTCCTCTATATTTTCAAGGCAAACTTTTTTTTGTTGGTTTCCTTATTTTACCCGTCATCGTTTTGGAAACACTGATTTGCTCTATTTTTCAAGGAAATATTGTATGTTTCTCAAATTGTTAGATTATGCATAGACTCGTGAGCAGCATTTATCAATTTTGAAGACCTGAATGTTAGCTTGTTCAGTTGTCCTGATCTCCAGGAAACTTAGTTGACCGAAAGAGAAATAAGAATGTTAGAGATTAATCTTTGTAAAATCTGTTTGGTGTTGTCAGGTGATTTTGATCAATTTAAATATGCTTTTTCGAAAGTATTAACAAAGCCTAAATTATGCGGTATATATAGTCTCTCCAAATTTATTGTGGGTTTCAAGTCATCTTAGTTCATGTTTTCTTATCTTAACTATTTTATATTACACTTAAACTGAAATGCTTTTTTCGTTTATTATAGAACCTTCTTTTTTGGTTCTGTAACCAACAATAATTATTCATCGAGTGCTCGGGGAAGATTTAGAACCATTATTTTAAAAATAATACTTTCTTATGCTTTAAAGTTACAAATGTTCTCTTTGTGACGTATGCGAAAAACCTGGCAAAATACAGAAAATAAAACATAATCCTAACACGATAATACAGCATATAATTTGTAAGAATATCTTTATATTTATATATAAAGTTCTTAGAAGTTTTAATATAATACATGAGTTATAGTAATACTACTACATTAGACAGAAGTGGGCACATTGAGACTCAAAGTATCCATCTATGCACATTTGCAGTCCCTCACGTAGGCAAATTCTCTTGTTTTTATGTTTTCTAAATTATATTTCTTCCGCCTTTAGACCAAGTCTACCTAATTAAGACCCATTCGTTAAAAGTGACAACTTCAACTTTACTACATGGTCAATGCATGGTTAGTTTCTGCTTCATACTTGTCAAAATTCAGAGGTTTAATTGGATCAAAACCCGGGTATAAAGAAAACTGCAAAACACACTAGGAAGAAACAATATAAATAATTTGCAAAATTTCCATCCATTAAATGTTTGCTAATTACATTGCCTACTATCCAAATCTCTAATTGATTATATCTCAGAATCCACATATTGGCAATTGATGTTGTTTTAGTCCCTCAAAAACACTCAAGGTTGAAATACACCGATCACGCGCTATAGTCATAAGCAAAGCCTTCTCCAAATCCTTCGATACATGTCTTCTTATCATAGAGATTGCATACTCCAAACACACAGAATCACAAGGCAATGTAATAGGACCCTCATTTTGGTGTCCAAATTCTTCCTCTGCCATTTCTAAAAGCTCCTTGAATATATATCATTGTTGAGATAACATAGGGGAAATTCAAATCGCTTCTGATCGGCCGTGTACACAACAAAATGACCCTTGTTAAATGTAGAAGTGTCACAGTTTTGTGTAACACCACCATCAAAAGTGATTCTTTTTCTACTAATCATGGCTAATTTCTTCCACTTCCTGGCCATGTTGATAAGCTTCTTTGAACTGACCATGATTCTATTTCTGGTTTAGATTTTAACTGAAGAGTAAGAGTAGTTCTTGGAATAGTAGGAAATTGTGTTTGTGCTTGGGTGATGAAAGAGCAAATATTAAGGTGGGTATATATATTCAAGGTCATCAACATTGTCTTAAATGTGCATCTACCTTGTGTTTGTTAACTACGCAGCAAAACCATGTGATATTTAGATGAGAAGCACTGTTTACCTACGTGGTGGGGAAATGGCTCACAATTTGTGATAATCATTTTGTAACCATTTTATGTCTTCTGTCAAGTGGTTAAAGAACACAAAGGGTCCAAGTTAGGAGGTGGTAGTATTGTACCTGTGGCCATCAAATAGCAATACAAATAGTTTGTATGTGTGGATATTTCTAGCCATTAGGGTTCCAATACCATTTCATAGAATTATTAGATTGACAATGTGAATTAATAACGTGAATTATTATATTTATACAATAAAACTATTATAATGTTACTTTCTTATTCATTTTAAGGTAGTTTTTAACAAATTCTATTTGATAGTTTGATATATCACTGTCAATTCCCGTCCGCCCTCTGTATTATCTAGGTAATTTTTTCGGTTTCGGTATCTTGTAACCTATCTTTGTTTTTCAGACATTACCTAGGTAACGAAAAAAAACATAGCAGTCATACGGCAATGAAGACAAACACACCATGAAGATGGTGGTTGACATAAACCGACGAACAAGCTGAGGGTTTTCATTCTCACACCTTTTTCAGATTGTGCATTAACGGCTCATTGGGAAAGTCTTGGCATGTTTGAAACCACAACTGTAAGCTCGTCTTGATTTGTGAGAAACTTGGTTTACTAAAAGCAGAATGGTGAATTCCTTAAGGTCCTTCCATCCTCTTTAAGATATCAGGTGATTTTATGCGTCAGAAAAGGCAAATGTGTAATTTTGGGCAAGTACTCACAAGTCTTCTCTGCTAAGTTGTAGTTAATGGATTTTGGTGCGTTACATTAGTCTAAAACAGTGTTTTAAATAGCGTTACGGTTATCGTAGCGTTTTTTCGAAAGAAACGCTAAAAGCGCAAATAGCGTTGCTATATAGCGTTTTGTGGTGTATTTTTTTTTACCTAAATATATATAAATATAGCATTAAATTCAAAAAATCTAATAAAAATTAACTAAATATATATAAAAAATTGTATCTAATAATCACAAAATGATTATACTTGAGATGCCATAATATTTACTTTGTTTGCAAGAGTTTTTGGGTTTGATTCTCTTTAAATTCCAATAATTTCATTAAAATTTTGACCAAAAATATAAAAAAAAATTAAAAAATTAAATATATTTTTTGGCTGCACCCGCTATAGCGTAAATAGCGTTACTATAGCGCGAATTTATCGTTTTTCCATCCAAATAGCGTTTTAGCATTGCGTTTTTCTTTCAAAAACCACTATATCGCACAACGTTGCGCAACGTTACGAGATTTTTAAAACAGTGGGACTCTAAAGCAGCTTGCATTAATCTTTTTTGTAAAATGAGGGTTATTAGTGTTAATGAATTTAATTTAAATTAATGACTCAACACTACCTAAAGAATTAATGCAGGACTAATCCCATGTCTCATAAATGGATCCTGAATCCCAGGCTACAATAGTTAATTAGTGAACGAGTATTTTTTAGAAATTCGGTACAGTTCTTCTGTTCCTCTTTTCGCTTGTACAAAATGTTTCATTCTTTTTGTAATTTTTCCTTTCTGGTTGGCGTTCTTATGTTCGACTCTTCTAGTGCGGTGTATTTTATCCTTGTAATTCTTATTTAATAATAGGACCCTTTTTACTTATGTTCAACTTCATATCAATATTACTCATCGATGCACATAAAGTAAAAGGAAAACGTTTTTTCCATTATTGAGGAAAAGAGTAAATCTCAAATATTTTAAAGGTTAGTTTCCTGAAGGAATTCTAAACACTCCATGTTTGGCAAAAAACAAACAAATCTTGCTCCAACAAATCAATTATGTTTATTAAATAAGTACACAAACCTAATCCACTGGGTTAGATCATCTCATTTCATGCGAAGAGTTCAATATAGAGCATATCACTGCACGGTCGATGATAGGTTGTTTTCTCATTCATACCTTATTGAGAGTAAAAAGCTAAAACGTGATATGGAAATGATATTAGTAAGAAACAAAAGAATTAATTCCCAAAATTCCATCCATTATTTATTAAGCTAATTACACAGTCTATTATCTAACAATGTCCCTAAGTGACTCAAGACTAGAAAATTCGAGGATGAAAAGCACATCGATTGCTCGTAGTAGTCATTAGCAATGCCCTCTCCAAATCCTTAGGCACCCGTCTTCTTATCATAGAGATCGCATACTCCAAACACAGATAGTCACAATGCAACGTAATAGGCCCCTCATTTTGGTGTTCATACTCTTCTTCTGCTATTTCTAAAAGCACCTTAAATATCCCAGTGTTGAGATAACACAGAAAATACAAAACACATTTGGTGAGTTGTGTACAGGACAAAATAACCCTTGTCGATTGTAGAAGTATTACAGCTCTGTGTAACTACACCATCAAAAGTTATTCCTTTTCTAAACATGGCCAATTTCTTCCAATTCCTTGCCATGTTGATAAGTTTCTTTGAACAACTGAGCATGGTTATGAATTGTGATTGTGGTTTTGATATTAACTGAAAAAAACAATAAAGTGTGTAAGTAAATATTTTTCGTTTTTGGGTGATGGAAAAGCAAAGATATAATTAGGTGGGTACGTATATGTATTCAGGACAAACAGCATTGTCTTAAATGTGCATCTACCTTCTTTTTTTTTTATAATTCATAAACCTTCATTTGGGGGTAAACCCTGCTTCGCACGCGTCAGGGTTTGAACCCTGTTGGTGAGCGTGGTATACTCGGATACCAACCATTTGGACCAACAACTTTTGCTCAATGTGCATCTACCTTGTGTTTGTCCACCACGGATCAAATCCATGTGATTATTAGATGAAAAGCACTGTTTATGTAAAAACTAGCTGGAAAATTTGTTGTCATATTATTGTAACCATATTATATATGTTTACTGTTAAGTTGTAAAGAACACAAAAAGGGTCGTAGTTAGGAATTGGTCTTGTACTTCTATCAAATACCAAAAGTTTGTACGTAGATCTTTACATTAATACACTGGAGATGCAAAAAATATTTCATGTTTAGATGAGAAGTACTACAGTTAAACCTCGATAAATGAATGTCCGATAAACGAATAACCTCGCCAAATGAATAATTTTCTCCGGTTCCGACTTGGGCAAATGGGCTAAATGAATAACCTCGCTAAATGCATTAACGAATAATTTTTTTTGAATCCTTAAAAACCCCATGTAAATATAAATGAATAATCATTAAAATTCATAAGATATATATATATATATATATATATATATATATATATATATTTATCCTAAAAACAAAAATATTTCTTCCAATCAACAATGTTCATACAAGAAGTCATTTCTTCACAAAAAAAGCGTCTAAAGTTGTTTGTTTTTTCCTTCCACCAAAATGCATCACATCTGCGACTTTTTCTAGTGCAAAAATATATATATTAGTTTGTAGGTAGGTTAGGTACATTGTCTTAGTCTCCAAGTATTCCATACATAGAATATTATTATTAGTACATGTTGAATGTATTTAGACTCTAAGTATTCCATACATAGAATCTTATAAGTAGATGATGCATGTACATAGTCTATATACGTATTTGTACATTAGATGTAAAATAAATAATCATACGAAAAAATAAAAATGTAAAAATACTATCTAAATGAATAAAAATTCATTTATCGATAAATGAATAATATATTCATTTATCGATAAGTAAATAAACTCACTAAACGAATATTTTTTGCTGGTCCTAAGAGCATTCATTTATCAAGGTTTAACTGTATGTATGTAAGTAATTAAGTACATGGCGGGTAATTGGCGATTCTCAAAGCTGTAATTAAGTTTGTTGCTACAATGCTGTAAACTAATTTATGTTTAGTTTATAATGGTTTATAAACACAAAGGGTCCATACTTCTATGGCTATTTGTTTTTTTAGGAAAAATTATCAAAATATACAACTTTTCAAGTCTAATTAACAAAAACTACAAATCAAAACTTTTATTATCAAAATATACAACTCTAATAAATATGTGTAATTGTATGTTTGTATGTTTTGAAAATAAAATTTTAGATATTGTATATTTTAGTAATATGTTTTGTTTGATCGTATATTTTGCCCATCGATAACAAGAGTTGCTTGTTTGATTGATAATACTATAGCTCCAAAACCATTTTTTTGGGCTTTGAAAGTTTGACGGTGCCAATCATATTCCATAGAAAGACAAAGTCGTTCATAGTCGATTGGAACATTCGAAGAAAATCTTAAAAGTATAAAGAACTAATGGCCGGGCAGTTTTTTAGAATACAAAGACCGTCACTGCAGTTAATATCATAGATAATATATAGTTATATTGATTATTAATGACTAGTTATGTTTGATAATTTATGGGGTAATTATGTTTTGGTATCATGTATTTACACATTGTTTTTATTTGCTATCATGTGCTTACATTTATACAATTTAGTATCCAATACTTACACAGCTCTCACTGTTTGGTAACTCTCTGTTAATTCATGGATGAAAAAATAACACGTGCCTGTCACGTGACCAACTTCCGTTAACATTAGTTGTCACATAAATTGATGACATCACTGACACGTCATCTTTCCATCAATTAATTAACAGAGAGATACCAAACAGTGAGATACGTGTAAGTATGGGTACTAAACGATACAAATGTAAGTACATGATACCAAATGAAAATGGTGTGTAAGTATACTATATCAAAACATAAAAAACCCATAATTTATGATATCGTTGTTTCCCTTCCCTTTATATTACAAAGGAAAATATTTTAGGTGTTGTTTTTCCGTATCTTACCAATCATTTGTTCTCGAAAACTTTTTAGGGACCAAGAAGATAAGAAACATGTACTTTAGTTGTGGGTCAAGGAAGAACAAATATGCCATGAAAATGGTGAAGGAGAAAGGAGCAGTAGAGCTTATTTTTTTATAGACTGAAGCATTAGCCGAGGCTGTGTCTTTCTCTTTTATTGCGGATTTTTCAACTTTAAGATCGTGCAAGGACTCAATGAGGGTAGTTTGGTCCTTTGAAAACTCCATATTTGAGCGTGCCCTGATCTGCATGAAATTTGACGACTTAATCGGCATAATGGTGAAATAAGAATGGTTTGAACCATCCTTTAATTGATACGAGGTGAATCAAATATAGAAAAAGGCAAATGATAACTTTTAGTGGAGTACTAATAATGGGTCTTGTATGAGTAATTTTAGACAAGCTTGCAAGTTTTTCTCTCCTGGCTCGCTCATTCTTATCATTTTTGTTGTTAACTTTCAAAAATTCTGGTTTATCAATGTTTGTTCAGTTTTACATTGTCAGTGTCTGGTATATCTTTCATCCAATAATTCCGATTTATCAATAAAACCTTTTTTCTTTTTGTTCATCGTCCTATCGATAATCATTCATTGACATGCATGTTACACTCACATAACTCACACTCAACATGCACATATATGATTCTCATATGACTTAAAAATCAGTCCGAAGCTTCCACTCCTCATGTGTGTCCCCTTCGGCAACCTTAGAGTACCCAACATTAATAACTTGTAACATGATACAAACTGAAGCTTAGCTTGACCGCAATGGCCATATGGATACGTGTATTCCTTGCCATTGGAAACTGCGACTCTTCACTAAGCAGTGCAATTAATGTTTTACCTTCGCTATGAGTGTGGGTGCAGGCACCCTAGATCGTGATTTTCCTGCATACTTAAGCCTTAAAAAGAAGAAAATTACATACACTACTTATGACTCGTACACTTAGGCCTAGAGAATAATGAAACAACCATCATCGCACATCCCAAGGTCGTTACCAATGTCATTAGTGGCTTGCTAGATACAAGCGTTTGACCCGAGTCCAAAAGTTTTGATGGCATGGGCGATTTCACATCATCAAACTGCTAGAGATAGACAATTGGGGCCACATTATTCAATCAAGGGCACATGGCATTAGTCTTCGAGAACAATATGAACGAGTACATTATGTTACCAAGGGATGACCAAGGGCCATAGGACTCAGACCTCTTTCATTGCGGCTGGGTCACCCATAAATATAAGGTAAGCATGTTTGGGTATGCGGAAGGGACCGTAAGGGGAATAGGCTGTGACATATAATTTATATTAGGCCTTAATTTAAATTATACTAGCGAACCTGCCCACGCGATGCGTTGGTCTGACGGTAATCTATATTCATAGATACTAATTAAATCGAATATAAACTTGACAACCATAAAATTTAAATCACATAAATTAATAACAATAATATTATTGGGAAAAAAATGAAGTTTTCATACCTGGAATAGTAAAAAAATTGAAGAGATAAGCAGAGAAGATGAGAGAGAAACCTAAAATAGACAAATGGATTTGAAAGTGAGATGACAGCTAACGTAACATAGCAGTTTTATTAGTATTTATTTTATTTGCAATTTGTGTAATTGAAGGTGTTTTTTTGTAAATACTTGTTTAAAGGCTTCATAAGGGGTGTTGACATAAAGTAATAGTATAGATGTAAGAAAATAAAATAACTTTAATTGCAGAGGACCCTTTTGACTTGTTTTGCTTTGTTTGAGAGTTATATATATGTAATAAACTGTTTGGTTCATCGGTTTTAAGAAGTACTGATTTGTAGAAAAATTGGCCTGTTCTTTTGTTTTCCTCTTCGGGCAGTTGCATATCCGGTTTTCCTCACCGTTTAACCGGTTAAACCAATCAGTTCGGTTAAGTTAAGAAAGATATTGATTTTGGAAGAAAAAGGTGTTCCTTACATATGTTTGAGAAATGAAGAAGATGGGTGAGCTTGTCTCTCTCTCTAGGTCTCAAAGATGGAAATGAACTGGCAAGTGAAGAGGTGGATCAGATGAAGCGGTGGATTTTTGGTCAATTACAGCTTTGGTCCCCCAACTAAGAAGTGTTTTGCAATATTTAGAGTTTTGTTTTGAAAGTTTTTATTATTTTTCTATTAAGCGTTGTAATTTTGAAGTAGGTCTCAAATGGTTCTCTGTTTTTGTTTTAGTGGGGTTTTTCATCCACTTTTTAATTCAATCAATAAAAAGTGGGTTTTCCCCACCATTAATATAAAAAAAAAGTTTGGTTCCAAGCATAGACGGATACAACCCCCCTCCGGCCGGATTTTTAACTGGAAATTACTAAAATACCCCTAGTTATAATGGAGTAATTTACATATATGACATAGTGACATTAGAGATATAGATATACAGTTTTAACTTTTAACTATGATACTTTGAATTATTTCCTTTTTTTTTCTATCTCAGTACTCCCATTTTTTTTTCTACAAAGTACAAACAGGACACTAGGAGAGAGAATTGTAATTCAAAATTTGAATGTCTAACATTTAATTCATCGTTGTTCTTTCTCTTTAGCAGTTATTTTATGATTGTATTATTTTTTTCGAATTACGTCCTCCTTGACTCGAAATCCTAAATCCGCCACTAGTTCCAAGATTGGGTGCAATCCCCTAAAATATAACATAATCATAGGAATTGCTTGACATCCCATTTTCATCTGCTAAACTATGTCCAAAAAAAAATTACAATGTAAATAGTTCTTCATCTTATATACAAAATTTATAAAATAGCATGTCCATTTACAGAATCAATATGCTTTAACAATTGCTTGTTTTGTAATTGCCGACTTTCCATCATTACTTTGAAAAACAATTTCTCATGTGTAATGCTACAAGAGAGTCAAGAAATTACGAATTATGGATCTACTCAATCTCTAAAAAGTTTTTCCACAGTTAACAATTTCTTCGTAAAGAACATAGAGTATATTTTTGTACATATAAAACTCCTGGGTTGATCCATAGACCCTAGTCGGCACAATTGTACACATATATATTAGGGTCGGACGGGTTTAAATACAATTGTGCAAGTGCACATATATTTCTTTTCTTTATGAAGAAATTGTTAACTGTACAATTGTGCAAGTACAATATGTGTACAAGTGCACAATTGTACACATATATTTCGCGGTTTCGGACGGGTTTACTGTCGGGTTTCGGGCCTCGGTCTTTTTTGCCATCCCAACTCCCATCCTGTACTTAAACCTTAATTTAATGCTCCAATTCTGCAAGTGCATGTGCACTATAATTATAGCTAGCAAAGGGGCATGGTATCTCGAGATCTTCGAATTCATATGCTTTTGGAAAGCATGGCTTATTTTATTTCCTTATCAAAGCATATGTCTTTTGACCATGTAGATTTCTTCTTTCTTGTTCTAATTTATGCGTATTGTATGAGTAGAATAATAAACGAAGGTGTTAGTGACTTAGTGTCACGTTCTCAAGTGGTGCATGTTATTCATATATACATGGCACTCATAAAACTAAATAATTAATAATAACACAGAAAAATGTATCAAGATCGTATAACGGCAGAAAAATATAGAATACAAGAATGATTGTTGACTAATGAATGGATATAAGAGATGGATCCGTAGTTCTCAAGTTGATCCCGAAATAAATTCAAAACTAGCACTTATCGAAACTTAGATTCATGGACGTCTCCTTAGTTTCTTTCTCGTTTAGTACCCAAGACAATCAAGGTGACAAAAAACAATCGCTACCAAACCAATGAAACCATAGTGGGTTTGGCAAGTAAAACGAATCATCTTTTTGTCAAGTATAATTAAATCTAATTTAGACCAGTTTTTAAACGTTGTGTCGATACCAAGGATATGCGGGTGTGCTATTTATGTGAAAGATGAGCGTTGCTGCAATTCTAACTAAAGTACAGTAGCTAAAATTGTGTATTAATATATATATGATAATAATATTAATTTGGAATCCACGGCTTATATTCACCATAAATAAAATTTGATGTTTGAGTTTTAGTAAAAGAAAAATGCATCTCGTTATTTAATCTTTGACTCGATGACCATTATAAACCGAATTTCGCACCAACTCGATGCCCCATGATACACGCGTGGAAACGAGGATGCAAATGCCTGAATCGATCACAACCAAAATTCGCCAAAAGAATTTGCAAAATATTCATAGGGTCCGATGTTCTAAAATTGAGGGGAAGCCAAACCAAAAACCATAATCCTAATTCAACAGTGCTATAAACTTGTTTATAGCAAAGTTGTTTATTCAACAGAGCCACATTGTGGACCATTATTATATTTGTAATTAAGCTCCTAATATCACTATATATACTCCACTGCCCTTAGCTATTTTATCTCTCAATCAATCTACCAGATTATATAGATGGAGCTCTTTATCTGCATCTTCTTCTCATCACTTCTCATTTCTTCAGCTTTCGGTGCTACTAGTGTCGTCCCATGTGACCGTTGTGTGCATCAAACAAAGGCTGCATACTTTGCTAGGTCCTCTGGTCTCTCATGTAAGGGCACACCCAACTATTTCTAACCATTCACTTACACATATGTATATGTAGTATTTTGCACTAAGGTCTCGGTTTCTGGCATCACTTGATCACTTGTACTCAGGTGAATAACTGTCCAAGTCGGACTTTTGCTTAACAGTCATCTTAAGATCAGTTTTGTTTGGGCTGATAAGACTCAATCCAACTATAGACAGTATCACATAGTACTTTTATACAGTTGCACATGTTAAAATCCAGTAGGCAACATAGCAACTCATCCTGAACTTTTTTACCGTCCTGACCAAAGATTCCGAAAACTATAGAAAAGTTATAATCTTATAGGCTTTTCAAACTATTTTGATGATTGCTTGTTTAGTTATTTATATATCCACAAAACTTTATCCAGAAGAAAAATTAAACATTCTTAATAGTTAATAATATTTTATACTTGCAGCTGGAGCTTGTGGGTATGGTTCTTTGGCAGTGAATATGAACGCGGGTCACCTTGCAGCTGCTATGCCATCTCTTTACAACGATGGAGCTGGATGTGGTGCCTGTTACCAGGTATTTATATTTTTTCCTAATTGCATCATTCCTTTCATATGTTAAAATATGTACTGTACAAATGTGAGACATTCTGTCAAAACATGGATTACAGATTGGTACATTGAAAATTTAAATTTACATTTCTGATTAGAACTTGTGAGTAATATTGAACAGGTAAGGTGCAAAAACTCGACCTTGTGTGCAAAGGGTGGGACTAGAATAATAGTGACTGATCTAAACAAGAGTAATAGAACTGATTTTGTAATGAGCAGCAGAGCTTTCAGAGCCATGGCTAACAAGGGCATGGACAAATACCTTTTGGGACTTGGAATTGTCAATGTTGAATACAAAAGGTTAGTTAGTGTATGCATAGTTTAGTTTTGTAAGTGGTTTAGATTTTTATCTTTTCGTATATAAAAGTATCGAATTACTGCGTTACGGAGTACTTAATAATGGATTATTGGGTGCAATGTTTTGTTACCTTTCAATCTTTCATTTAAAGTACTTATTTAATTATCAGTGACATGGTTGAAGAGGGACAGACCTATTTAACAGTTTAGATTCTTATAAATTAAATTTGACTTTTACCAAAGTTTTGCTTGATTATATTTTTGTTGATCTGATGAAATAGAATTGAATGCCCATATAAAAAGAACTTGGCAATCCGGATAGAGGAAATGAGCAAGAAGCCAAACTACCTAGCAATCAAGTTCTTGTACCAAGGTGGCCAAACTGAAATTGCCGTTGTCGATGTCATCCAGGTATTTAATTGTAAATCGGATATTCCCATCTTTTTTATAGTGTTGTAGTAAATATTTTGTTATTTTCGTGGATAAGAACCGTTAAGAGTAAAAATATAATATACTCATAATTAATTGAGGTCACGACACCAAGAAATAAAAACCTTTATTAATTAGAAAGATAGCCGGTGAGAAATAAAAAACTCCTTATCGGCTGGATAACTCACATCGTAGCAACATTTTTGTTATTGGATTGTTTAATTATTTGACAAAGGCAAGAAGAAGGTCTGTCCCAATTGTTTATAACTTTTCATAATAAAACCTAATCTTCTGAGTAAATAGATTTTTCTAATCCAATTCATAATTTTTTTTAATAAATATTGAATGTAGTTTTTGACCCTATACAGGTAGTGTTGTGGACAATGAACTTATTTAGTTATAACTTATAAGATGTTGGGAAGCATTAAAGCAGCTTCTTTTTCGTTTTCTAGTCTAGCCTGACAAAAAAAATAGATGGTTTCAGCCGGACGAACCTAATAACTTCAAATAAGTCAGCTTCATTACCGCAGCCATAGTTACAATCTTGTTTTGCTTGTTTGTTTGTAGGCTGGCGGTGGTACTACGGGAATGTTTAGAAACTATGGAGCAGTGTGGGACACAAGTAATGCACCAAACGGCACCTTAGTTTTCCGGATGTTAATGATACACATGGCGGATAGAAGAATGCTCGTAACTAAGACACCTATCCCTGCTGATTGGAAGGCCGGTATGATTTACGATACCGGTGTCAAAGTTACCGCAATTAAATGGGAATTTTGTCCAAAATGTGCGGATAATAGCTGGTGAAAAGAATTGTAATTATGGCTTTCATGTAGGCCTTTTCTTGTTGTGTTTTATCCTCAAGAAAAATAAGTTCACCATGTAAGTGTAGATTAGCATGGCTTCACCTGAGACTGGTTGTAACGAATAAAGTGGTGTTCTTGGTTATCTAAACCTTTTAAATTCGTCTTTTGATGTGCTTATAAGGAAAACATCTTATGATGAAGACAAAATCGATAATCACATAATTACAGTGCAATGGAGAAAACTCATTTCATGTATACGCATTTTATAAAGAAAACGCAAACGAAATGTTTATATTTGGAATCATTCGAATAGAAATCTTTCTCGGTAATACAGAATCTAAACTAAGATCCTTTTTTTTTTTAAATAAAAACTAAGAGTATATATAATACTTGTGTTAAAATTTTGTTGTTAAATATTGACGCATGTGCATGTTAAATACCACATATATATGTTAATCTTAACAACCATACAAGTGTCACATTAGTGCATTTTTTTAACAACATTATCTATTGATTTTAGTAAATAATTAATTTCGGATAAAAAAAATATTATAGTAAATAAATAATAAAGGGAGAATGTGTTATTTTGATTTATTGTATTATTTAATATATGATTTAGTCAACAAAATTGTCATGTCATCACTCAACAATGTTAACTTTATTGTTAAATATAACAACAATGTTAACAACATTAACTTTAATGAGTTAGTTAACAACACTATTGTAAAAGAAAAACATGTTTATTAACTAACAACTTTATCTAACAATTGACTTAATAGCACTATTGCGGATGCTCTAAGGCCTCGTTTGTTTGCACCGGGATTGGACATTGAATCTAATGGTTTCACCAGCTATTTGATTGGTTATAGTGGAATCATGGTAGGATGAGATTATAAATACCGTCGGGTCCACAAATATCGTGTTTGTTATGAAAAGCAGAAGCGGGACTATTAGTAACGTGTGATTATAAATGATGAGAAATAGAGTTATTTAGAGCAATAAAGGGATGTGCTATCGGGAAATTGTGATATTTTTAGTAAATGGGGTGTGATATAAGTACCCTCATTTTCCAATATCACACTCCCCCTATTAGTCCAAATACATTCATTTCTCATCATTTCTAATCTCATGTTACTAATAGTACCGTCTCCATTTTTTGTACCAAACGCGGTATTTGTGGCCCCGACGGTATTTCTAATACCATACTACCATAATATCACTCTAATCTCATCATATCAATAAAAAGCAAACAATTTCTAATATTTTTTATTGGGGTTGTAAAATAGTACAAGACAATAAAAAACAAACAAAAACGTATTATTAAACTCATATTCACTTGTTATCACGTTATATTACGAATGTATTCATATATATCCTTATTACCTAAACAGACATGCAAGATGTACTATTTGGAAAGGGGAAAAAATTGTAACTGTATAAATATATTCTCGGGATGTTTAGGCATAAAAAACTAAACTTCAAACTTGTGAACTTCCATCTTCTTTTCTAGGTTTTTTTTTCTTCTTTAAAATGTTTAACCAAATACAGTGCATTTCATAAATAAGAAAACAATAGGGCTAAGTCCGAAATATGGTAAAAGTATCACTCACTTGTCATTATTATACATGCAATTTTGAGAAAAAAACAAATTTGCATATACGTTATATTTCTTTTATGTCTTATATATGAAGATCCTTAAATTTATCCACCCACACAAAAGACCTAACTTTTTTCTTTCTTTTTCGTTCCTTTACTATCATCAACGCTAGACCTTATTTTCCGCGAGTGATCACATGAGAAACATGCATGACGATACATTAGATGCCAAATGAAATGAGACAACATAAGAATAGGTGGATACTCATCCAAACCAAGGGATTGTTTGCTTTTCAGTATTATAATTGTGTTTCTAATAATAAGTGCTTATAATTTAGATCGCCTTCTTCAAACAGATTTTCTTTTGTTTTTTGGTCCAAACACACTAAACATTATAATTAGCTGGATGAATCTACAATTTGGGGATTAAAGAAGCCGATTCATTAGTTTAAAACCACATTCGAACAATTAATAGAAATGTCAAACACTTTACTTTAGAAGAAGAAGAAGAAACTACATTTAAACAATTCTCGGGTAATAGATAAAACAACGAGATATGTGCAAAAATGAGTGAGATTTTCGGAGTGTCCCTCTCCTTATTTGGATGGCATTAAGGTGATCCGGGCCTAGTACGTCCATATCGACCCTCTAATTAAAGGAAATAATTATCTTATTCTTGAATAAGCCAAGGTTTTGTCCAGTCTATAGTAAAATGATCGGTTTTTTTTTTAGTAAGACCCTTGTAATCTAAAACATTGAGAAATGTTATACTCACTCCTTCTCATTTAATTATCAATTACGAAACTACGTATCAAAATTATCGAAATGAATTTTTTTTAAATCTAATCATAAAATTAACATTTAAACTACATGATCAACTTTTGGAAATTTTCATTCTGACAATTTTGATACAAATTCATAACCGATAAAAATTAAACGTGGTTTCGTAATGGAAATTAAATATAAACGGAGGGAGTAAGGGCAGAGTCTTTTCTGAGTACCCAAATTACTTTTTTGAGGACCTGTTTAGATTACAAGTCCACGTCACATATTATTTTTTCAATTCATTTCACTCAATTTGGTTACAAAATAAATAAATCTAACACCATTTCATTACATCTCATCACACTTCATTTATCTACAAAATAAATAAATTTAACCACTCTATCACACTATTAATTAATACATTGTTCTGCTTTTTTTCCACTCAAACTAAATACAAAATTAAAATATTTTATAATCATAATATTATATCAAGTTAACACTTTCAAGTAATTTATATTTTGTACTTTTTTATTTATTAATTTTGTTACTTCCGAGTAAATAATTAAATTGTCCCCAAAAACCCTACACGTTATTATTTTATTCCACCTTTACCTATCCACACTTCTAAAAACATTAGTCGGGTTAACTTGAAAATGCTTAAAAGTGAGTAGGTAAAGGTGGAATAAAATAATGACGTGGTGTTAGATTTATTTATTTTGTAATGAAATTGAGTGGAATGAATTGAAAAAATAAATAAAAATAATATGTAACGTGGGGTTAAAATCTAAAGAGTTCCTCAAAAAACGTAATTTGGATCCTCGAAAAAGACTCTGCCCGGAGTAAGTACTTATGTTGGTGTCTATATCTAAGTTTCCGGTCACAACACATTCTCAAATGTGTTTTGTAAATACGGCCAACTTATGCTAAACCAATTAATGGTAAATCTACGGAGAAAGAAAATCTAGGGTCATCCAACTTATTCTTTTAGTTTTTCCAAATGAAAAATCTCTTATTTCTTAATTAATCTGATAAATTGTGGCCAAAGTTAACTAACAATCCGAATTTGAGGGTTCCATTTTATGTAGTTATTGAGTTAAACTGTACAATGTACCGTCACCTTTACAACCATTAGATTAAAAAATGGAGGATTAGATGATATATTTTCAATAACTAATTTAATTTTTTATTTTTTATCATATGTTAAACAAATTCAGATGTAATAAATTAAAAACAAATTTTACAACACAATAAAAACTCAAATAAAAATATAGAACCTTAGTGGATACTAACTTAAATTTAATTATTAATCAATTTTTTTAAAAAAAATAACAATTGAATATTTATTTGTGAAAACGGGATTTTGTGTCGTTCAATTAATTAATTGCACAAAAAAAAACTCCAAATTTGAAGGAGAAAATATAAAATATAAAAAAAATAAAATAGGAATGATCAATGTTCAAAGAAAAACAAATAAATACTATAGTATTAGGCGTATTTGTGGAGAAAAAAAAGTTTTTAGCAGCCTATAATATTAGATTTTATCCAAATTTGTCAATTTGGATCACAATCTACATATTTTCGTTCACTTAAGGGGTTGATTGCATAAATTGAAATTTTGACGGATGTTGATGCAATTGAACTCACTCAGTGATGGTTGAAAGAAAATGAAGTCAGTTCGGCTATTTTATTAAATACGGCTCTCCTAATTAGACAAAAACCGAAAGTTTAGAACCCAAATTGATAAAACATAAAAACTAAGTAATAAATTGATAAAAATTCAAAATACAATATACTCAATAAGTAGTTTTTTTTTACCGTATTTATTTGATATATTTCTTTAAGCCCGGGCGAAAACCCGAAAAAACCAAACCGAAAAAGACCGAAATCGAAAAATCGAATCTTTTTCTGGTCGGTTTCGGTTTGGACTAAAACCAGACCGAAAAACCCGAAAAACCGAAAATAAAACCGAAAAGACAGAAAAAACCCCCCAAAAAACCAAAATACCGAAATCGAACCGAAAGAAACCGGTTCGGTTCGATCCAAAAAATAAAAAGACCGAAAAACAAAAAAAAACGAACTGTTTAGTTTCGGTTTTATCAAAAACCGAATCGAACGGTTCGGATTCGCTAGTATTACTCATTTGGCGCCGCGTGTCACGGATTGCTGTCCGTTTAAATTTCAAAAAAGGCCCATTCTCCGAAGTACTTACAAAAAGTACATGCATACACATACTCATATATCCATAACCCTGTGCTCACTTATTATTCACTTTACTCTCACTCACTTTTCTGCATTTTTTTTTACTCTCTCTCAAAAAATGGTTCCTGTTTTCCTATTTCTTCTCACATTATCTCTCACTATCACTTCCTCTCAATGTGCTGTTTGTGACCGTTGTGTTCACCAAACTAAGGTTGCTTACTTTGGCAAATCTTCAGCTCTCTCTGGTAAATAAAATACCCTTTTCCTGGCTTCTTTTTTAATTGCATATTCTGTTTAGTAAACTGTTTTTTTTCTGCTAGATATTAATAGAATTTTAAAACCCGTATGGTGGTTTTGAGAAATTTAGGAGAGAACATAGAAAAAAAGTAGGGTTTTACCCTTTACAACAATACTAATCAGTTCAGGTTCTCATATAATTATCAATGTTTTAAATAGCGTTATCGCTAGCGTAGAATTTTTGCGAGAAAAACGCTAAAAGCGCTATTAGCGTTGCTACATAGCGTTTTGCGGTGTATTTTTTTTTGCCTAAATATCACTAAACTTTAGAATATATAACAATAAAAAAATAAATGTATAGTTATTAAAAAAAATCGAAAAAAAAAATTGTTGTAGGTGAGTTTTGAACTTGTGTCTACTAGAAATTTCTATGTTTTCTCAACCATCTGCACTGCACACACTTTTATGAAAATTACACAATATATATTAATTATTTAGATCCGCTGTTTTTTTTCCTAACTCGCTATTTACGCTTTTGGTCTAGAATTTCGCGCTTTTTGCACTTTTGGTCCACTATAGATCGATTTTAGCGCAATTCCAGTCAAATAGTAGTTTTTCGTTGGCTTTTTTTCCCAAAAAACGTTATTTCATGCTATATAGAGCGATTTTTAAAACATTGATAATTATATAGGTCTCAAAAATACTGATTGTGCTTTTACCAAGTAACAAAATAGTCCAGGTAAGTAATAAAATAGCCAAACTAACTACAAAATAATCGGTTTTATCATACAACTGCTGATAGGGAACAGGGAAGTAACTAGGAGTAGGTTGAAATGTAATGGAGTGCATAATATGAAAATGATGAACATATTGAGAAGTTGTTCTAAAAAGTAAAAACTGTCTTCAAGTTTTGGATATTCTGCTACTTTAAGAGAATAACAAAACTAATTACACACCTGTGTCGGGCCTCCAAAATATTGCATTTATTTTAGGCCTCAAATTTTGCTTCCCTCTTGTGGATATGTACTGCACAAATAATCCATGAATTGGGGGGCATAGTGCTTGAAGAAACATAAATAAAAAAAGGACTCTTTTGAGTCTGTGTCGAGTATCTTCCAAGGGAAAAAGAGATCATATGTGCACAATCGCTAAAAATTAGGTGGTTGGTTTGAACTGAGTTTCGCTTGTAGAGTGTTGAAACGATTGAAAGGAGAAAAAAATGTTCTTAATAGAAACATGAGATTTTGTAAATCTTAACAACAAATATCAAAATAATACATTATGACACTCCATCAGTTAAAATATCAAAATTAATGCTTTAAGATATAAAAATAAATAAATAAAATTGCAAGCACATAGTTTCCTAAGAATGAGAGGGGATAAACTGAGTTCCATGTGCAGATGACAGAAATAACTAGAGAATAAAATAACAAAGAACAGGAAAAAAAAAGTGCATCCGAATAGTGGATTTATCATGGACATCAAGAGCTATTGACTCAATTTTCTCGTACTATCAGCTGATTAACTACTCCTTTTCTGAATTCTGCTATATTTACTTCAAAATTAGCATCCACTCATTAAAAGATACTTTGATATATGATATGGTCATTATATTTTTTTGATGCAGGCGGGGCTTGTGGGTATGGTGCTTTAGCTGAGAGCTTTAACGCCGGACACCTAGCGGCTGCTATTCCTAGCCTTTTTAAGAATGGAGCTGGCTGCGGTTCATGTTTTCAGGTCCATATTTATACATATAGATATATGCTCTTAGACTGTTGGTATGAATATGGTTTGATATACTCGTCTGCTTATGATATAAAACTAGAAGCAATGATTAGTTAATTTGTTTACAAGTTGTGTTTTTTATTTTATTTTGGCAGGCAAAGCCTAATAGTTTTAATTTAGAGGCCTTGTTTTTCCATTTTCTGAATGTTGAAACCTTCATTAGCTGGAAGCTTTAAGCTGGACAGCCTGGATGAACCTAGCTTTTTCTTAAACCTCAAAGAATCCAGCTTCTTTTCTTAAACCCTGCAACTCAAGAAGCCTTGGATGACCGTTTTTGTTCAACCTTTAATTAATCATCCTGTTTTCCTTAAAGCTGCATCTAGAAAAGTTGTATGTTTTAACACAACCAAACATGCCATTATTACCATGAGAGTTTTCTTTCCCTTCATGTCTGTATTATCTTGTCCTCCATAACTGATACTATGTTCAATTTTGTGTAGATGAGATGCAAGAACACAACCCTCTGTACGAAACAAGGGACAATAATTTTGGTGACTGATTATAACAATAGTAATCGAACTGACTTTGTGATAAGTAGTAGAGCTTTCAGAAACATGGCAAACAAAGGCTTGGACACTTACATTCTAGGACTTGGGATCGTAGATGTTGAGTACAAGAGGTTAGCCTTTAAGAAAAGGATATCATCGTTTTGTTTGAATTGAACTATTTATTGGTAGCATAACAGACTTTTTTATTTTATTTTGCACTTTCCAAAAACAAAAAAAATACTCCTCTTGTTTAGTTAAAATAATAGTTCTTATCAATGCCATGATTGCATGGTATTTAGAGTACTGAAGTATTTATATAATGTGGACAATTACTATGCAGTACTATCTTAAAATATATATATATATACTTTAAAATGATTTGTATTAAGTTCTAAGTCAAAAAGCGTATGCTCTTTGCCAATAGACTTGTGTACTTTTAAGTGGGGAAGTACAAAAATCCTTCTGCCAAACAGGCTCAATATGTTCAAAACATTTTCATAACTTTCTCACCGTTTTCATTCAAATAAGATAAATCGAGGAAAATCTCTTAGGTCTATAGGACCTAATCATCAATCTTTCCAAACAGAATTCCAGAACTATGCACGCAGTTTTGAAAAGTTATTATGTTGCATTACTAAAGTTACATTTTGATGTTGTTTCGATGTGAAATAGGGTTCCGTGCTTGTACAAGAAACAGAATTTGAGCATCCGAGTTGAGGAAATGAGCAAGAAGCCTAATTATCTGGCAGTCAAAATCCTATACCAAGGTGGTCAGACTGAAATAGTCGGACTCGATGTAGCTAAGGTAACCTGCAATTAGCAAAAATATATATCTGCAATTTTAATTGAGACGGGTTGATTTATGCTTAATAATTAATTGAGAACAAAAGCATCCATCATATGCATAGTTCGTTGACGCATTTGCTTTTCTTAACATACTAAATATTATCGTTCTTGAAGGACTTTTCCAACAACTGCAATAGCTGTATTGTTTAAACTCATGAATTTTAGTATATTCCCTTAGGTTTAAGATAACTTGAAAGAATAATTTGCTTTTGTTTGATCATATATCTTAAGCAAAATAAGAGAATATGATGCGTTGATTTAATAAATTTATTTGTGCAACTGTAAGGAAATTACTGGTACCATATTTTGCCAGGAACTGGTGATCAAAATTGCACTATGAAAATATAACTTTATGCCGACAAGTGAATTGTACAGTACATACACAAGTATGAATGAGTGTTCCAGCGATGTCACATCAAGAAAAACACTGTTTATGGTAAAAATTCACGTATCACTTGGAAAATATTGAAAATTCATATTGAGGCACATATCATATGGATGGTTATAGTGTGTGTAACACTTACTTTATATGGGTAATTAATATTTGTTTTCCTTGGATCAATCTTTTTGTGCATGTTGCTTTTATTGTAGGTTGGTTCCAAAACTTGGGTTCCATTACATAGGAACTATGGAGCAGTGTGGGACACAAGTAGTGCATCAAATGGTCCTTTACAGTTCCGAGTTAACGTCACCTCTGGGCTTAGTACAAATATCATTTTGGCCCCTAAACAAATCCCGATCGGTTGGAAGGGTGGTGTTACTTATGATTTAGGGGTGCAAATTGCGGATATTGCTAAAGAGAACTGCTCACCTTGTGATGTTGGAACCTGGTAGTTACATTTAAATTTGAGTTTCGAACTTGTATGAGTATGTATCTAAGTATCTAAGTATCTAACTGCTAGCCCCCCTCGATTCTCTCTCTCTCCTGGTCCGTCTTTCTTTATTTTGTTTGGTTGAGGGGAATGAGCAGTGTTGATCAGAATGTAATCGTAACTTATGTGTGTTGATCAGTGCTTTTGTTTTTTCTAATATGTCGAAAATCTACGGACATGCATGCGTTTACAATGAAACATTGAATTTTATGTTATCAGGAATCCTGAACTTATGAAAGGAAACAACTTAACACATAAGACTGAAGAGTCCCCCGATCTGTAAATTAAAGAGTAAATAATTGGGTCAAATTGCAATTGATTTGAACTGTTGTTGGAAGATTTGCAAAACAATTATATGCATTTCCACTTTCAGTCAAAAATTAAGTCAATAATTTTGTCTGACCAGTTACTGTCTATTATTTTGAAATACTCGTTTTAATATAATAGAATGTATATTTTTTTTTAAAAAAAAAGAAGAAGGATCAAGTTGGACTATAAAGCCCGAAAAAGGGGAACCGTAATTGGCCTACAATGGCCCAGCTGATATCAAAACCTTGTCACTACACCTTTGATTTCTAACAATAATTAAATAAACAGCTGTCTATTTTTGTCTTTGCTGACCTTTAATTTTGAAAATTTTAAAAAATATTGGAATCGACCAGGTCAACTTGTCCGATCAAACTTGTCGGAAATAAACTATCAATGGTTCATTCTTCATAACATCTTTTGGGTTTTAGACCAAAAAACTAGCATTTATGCTTGTCAACAAATATAATACATTTTTGCGGTAGTAACTCGCTTTAGAGATATAATTATCAATTAGTTTGCGTTACACGGGGAGATTAAAGTAATTTATTTCAAATAGGTGATTATGGTCAAGTTTGTGTATTCATGTTGTTCAATTTGCTAAAAACTCATATGTCCAATTTGCTAAAAACTCATATGTCCATATTGATAGTATTTCTTTTTACAACCGTTCTTAGCTGTTTTAAGTATTGGCATTGTCCTATGTAGTTAAGAGCAATATGTCACAGTATTGGCCCTATATTCATATCTATCCAAGTTATAATTAACACCAAACTTATCATACTTGTGTGGAATTCCTTACCACATTTTATGTTTTTAGTAGTGTGCTAAAGACTATAGTCCTTCGCCAGTCATACAAATTGTTCAACATGGATGGACCAGTTTTACGAAAAATAATTAAATGTATTACTGCGACGTGATAGAAATGTCATTTTCTTCATGCATTCAACTTGCTTATTTATTACTCCTTATTGTTGTCATTGGTTCAGACTGTTCAGTACATTAAAAACCAGAAGGGTTGAGAGGAGTGGGATATCTCGTCTATTTTTTATTTTATTTTTACATGAGATGCTCGTCTAGAATCCGAGTCCTTCATTTCTGATGCAACAATTCTTATAAATAATAAGTTAAGTTTAAAAAATCAAATGTAAATAAATACATAATATCAACCATGATGATAAATGTACGGTTCAGATGAAGTACATAGCATCTCATGTAAAAAATATATATATATATGAGCAACCTCAGGGTTCCCGGGTGGAGAACATCATCATTTTATATCAAATGTGTGTCCCTTTTTAAACCTGGATGCTGAATAATGATTATTACTCCAACAATTCTATTTCGGTTTTGTGGATACGTTATTTCATCAAACTATATGCATTAATTCTGAAAAATTAGATGTGATAGTTTTCTAGGTATATCCAAAAATGTTAAACGTTGGAAATAGAGGTGAAGCTTTTTAAAATCTAGAACAATTTTGTCCACGTAATAACAAACAATGTTCAAACATATACACAATCTGACTTTTTTTCCCCAAACTATTACGTTAGCAAACTCATATTGGGAAGTTTTCATACAGCTGTTAGTGCATAGGCATAACAGCTAGGTGAGATCAGATAAATGTAGCCCATAAATAAATAAAACTGCAAGATATGGTATGATATCACCGGTTTTATTAGCATTACCATATTCTTGTACAAAATACACCGTCTGACCGGGATAATCTTTACCTGATGTTTTATATTTTATTAGAAAAATAATGGTATTTGCTCCAAACTTTATATAATATCCAAAGATATATTTCTCTTAAATAGAGTATATTGGCAGCACTCTTCATAATAATATTACAATTTGGCACAAAGTCCGGCCGGACAAAAATCCCGAAATTCCGACCAGTGACCCGATTCGCACCCGACCCAAAATTTTCCGACCAGAAAATGTCGGGTTTCTGTCCCGACCCGACAAACTTCGGGATCAGGTGACAATTTTGATTTCGTCGGCTGTCCCGACCCGACCCGAATTTCTAATTAATTTTATATTTTATATTATATAACATGTTTTTTTTTTTCAACACTAAAATGTAAGTTAATCTATATTAAATGAAAGTGTTGAGAATCAAATATTGTACTTCTAGCATGTAATGTAAGCACTCTACCATATTAGCTACAACTTTTTTTGTTTCATATATTAGTTATAATTATATAAGTATAATATATGTTTGTAGTTTTGTAGATATGAAACTATTAAAATAAAAAATATATTTAAATTAAAAAGTTTTATTGTTATTTAAAAAAGATAAGTGATCATTATTTTCCGATTATAAAAATTATAATGATAATTTAATTCATTTAGTATGATAATTGTTGCTTGTGTGAATAAAACTAAATATTAAAAGAATCTGATAAAAAATGTATCAATTTTTTTATCTACTCCATTATTTGTATTTTCACACTATTTTTTCTAATATATGTTAATTTCTTTTTGTATTTATTATGAGTGTTATTTTTAAAGTAGTATTATGTTTCGTGTTAATAACATCTTTAGACTTCTCAAATGAAAATGTTAATAAAAAAATGATCTCGTCGTAAAATAAAAAAGATATGTCGGGAGATTCGGGATAAAACTATCCCGATTCTACGGGATTCCGAAGAAGTCGGGTCCCGACTTTTGTCGGGTCGGAGTCGGGATTTTTTTTTCACTTTTAAAAGTAATCAGGTCGGAATACGAATTGAATGTTTATGTATTGGGTACCGATTATAACCCAGCCCAAGCACAAAGTATATTTCCCATACCGCCTCACCTTTATTAGGTATGCCCCTCCTCATAAAATTCAATATAGTAATACTAGGTTTAATGCTTTAATACTCCTCATTATATTTTTTTGTTAGAAAACCGAAGACAATAACGATATATGACAAATGTGTAAATTTTATACTCACTGCTCTCATAATGAATATAAGGAGCAGTGTTAGAGTAATGAAAAATATATATATATATATATATATATATATATATATATATATATATATATATATATATATATTTTATATACTTGTAATCACAAAATGGCCTTTAAGTTTTACTTTATGGTCTATGTTTCTTTTTTGTTTTTTTACCCTCATACTTGTAATTGGTACGCGTTTACACATCCTGTGTGGCACAAAATGGATGTCTTTTTCATGGTTTTATTGACCTTTTTATGCTTTTTCCCACTACCGACTTAAACCTCTTTCTGCGGTCACTTTTTGAAAAAAGTCTTTCCAAATTGGAGATTTTATATATAATATATCGGTTCTTAGAAAAAGTAAAAAGAAAGTGGTAAATTTATTTATTTGCTCTTTTGATTACAAATAGTACAATTAATCTTTTACTCTTATTTTCTGTCTCATTTCGTGTCTCATTGCTTATTTTCATTCAAATTTTAAATTTTCATAACTTGTTCGGTAAATTTATAAGCGTTTATATTATGTTGTATTCAAATTTCAAAACATTTGGACATAATATTGTTTTAGACAATTTTTCTAAAATTTAATGTTTAATTTACACTAATTTATACATTTATTCCCGGATAAATTATGTGTGGATTTAAAAAAAAAAACAATTATTATAATGTATTGATACATGTGTTATACTAATTATACAAAAAAAATCAAGTTTTTCAGATTATTTTTTTTTGGATAAAATAAGCAAGAGACACGGAAAGGGATAGAAAATAGTGACAGAATATTTATACTCGTTACACATACATCACGATAAAGAACAAACTAAAAAAAAATCATTATGTTAATTGAAAGCAGACAAATGTTTTCCATCTGAAACATTTCCTGTAAAAATCAAACAAATGAGACTGACAAGAAAAGGGTAACAAATAATGGACTAATTATTTTTCTAACTTAAAATTCTGTCTAAAAAAATCTATGCACCTAAAGATAGTTTTCCACGTATCATCCAATGACATGTATTAATTCTGAAAAATTAAATGTGATATTTTCTAGGTATATACACTCAAACTATGCATAATGTTAGTTGTAAGCAGACAAATGTTTTCCATCTGAATCAGTTCCGATAAAAAAATATAAACAAATGAGACTGACAGAGAAGGAATGAGTTAAATAATGAATTGATTATTTTTCGAACTTCCACATGGAATTCTGTTTACAAAATATTTTAATTGAATATTGTTGTACTTATTAAAAAAAAAAATTCAGGTCAAAACAAAATATTATCGACTGATATGACGGACTAGAAGATGGGTAAAGGCTTGGTGAATTTGGTGATAAAAATTATTCTTCGTTTGGATTTACACGTCCGTTCAAACAGATCATCAATGATTACAAACCTGATAGAACATAAAAATCAAACCCGAATATATCTATACGGATACGAAGCGACACATGCATTATTAACGGGTACCCAACGCAATTATAATAGGGCCCGATGTATAATGGTTTTCTCCCTACTTAAAGATAAATGTAATTATTCATTAGCATCCAAACCCAATTAATAAGATGCTCAACACTTAAAAAGCTCATAAGTTAACAGATGAGAGTGACATTTGCCAACATATTGTGGCGTACGGGTCCCTATAAATATTCAAATATCAGTACTGAAAAAGGAATCTAACTTCTCAGCACAAAAGGAAAGTACAGTACAAAGACTTTTCAGAGCTTATATCACTAAAAAGTACGCAGATAAAAGTCAAGTCAAAGACCGAATACCGAGACCAAGTTAAAGACCGAATATTAAGATCAAGTGATTAGACCGAGCATAAATAGCATCAAAATTGTAATCCGATAAAGTATATTCATCGATCAATAAAGAAATAACAATATCTCGTCTAATATTTCACATCCTCAAATGTTAATAAACTTAACTTATCCGATCACAGAGTTAATGATTTATAAAAACATTGACTCGTCACTTAATTGAGATTGCTGTCATGCACTCCATTCACACACTATATATATATATATGTATATCTCCATCTTCAAACTCATTAATGTACCTTGTATCATAAGTATAATTCATATTATTCCTCTCTCTATATACAAGATGGCTCTTTTATTAATTTTCCTATTTACTATAATATCCTTAACAAGTGCTTGTGATCGTTGCGTGCACCAAACCAAACTAACTTATTTCAACAAGGCTTCTGCTCTTCCATGTAAGAATACTACTATTTATTTTTTCACCCATTTATCTGATATAGCTTGGGTTATGTGTTTATAAATAGCTTGATGAAAAAAAGTAGATTTGTAATGCTGTGTAATAGCTTGCCATAGCTCTATTAAAACCGTAGGATGAGTCTTTTAGTGTTAACAATGTACATATTTTTAGTGACTTATACTGTAGATATCTTGGCATAATTAACTAGTGATTTTTCCAGTATTCATAAGTGGTATTATCTCAATATTTCAGAAATTTTGGTTTGTATAAGAGGAAAGTATCATAGAGAGGACCAAATATGCTACTTTTGTCACAATTTGAGGACTAATTATGTGGCCTTTCCCAAAAGATGGGACTAATACTGCAACAATCACGACAGGGTCCGGAAAAAATCGGATGAACCTTCGGAACAGTACTAGCATGATTTACCCTACAGAAATTAATCTTAAAACAAAATTTAACTTAATCCACATGATAAACTTCCAAATAGTGAACTGTATTCTTTTATTTATTTACTTATTTGATTGATTGATTGGTTGATGCAGCTGGGGCTTGTGGTTATGGTTCTTCGGCCATGGGGTTCAATGGAGGTCACGTGGCAGCAGCTATTCCCAGCTTATACAAGAATGGTGCTGGTTGTGGTGCTTGCTTTCAGGTTTTATTCTATTTTTCTCTAGTTTTAATTTGTCATGAAAAGAGCATTGGTACATAATTTATGGAGTACGAGTTTGTTACTCCTAAGTATATCTTAGAAGTTTAAATTACGAAAATAAAACTCTTATGCATGACTATTAAATATAATAAAGATAGCGGCTTCTATACGGCAACTATAAAATATACTGTTGTCTCATGTCTGTCACCTAAAATAGTGTTTTTTTAAAGGTTAAATAAAAAATAAACCCCTTCACCTTTGAATTTTGATGCTTATATGTGATATCTAATGCTGACATGATAAAATGCAACAAAAAGAATTTATAAAATCTAATCTGTCGGATGCTATGTAACTTCTTTTTTTCGGTATATGTTTTTACAGATTAGGTGCACTAACGACACGGTGTGTACAAAACAAGGCGCTAAAGTGGTAGTTACCGATCAAAACAACAATAACCACACCGATTTTGTCGTCAGCAGCAGAGCTTTCAGAGCAATGGCTAACAAGGGCATGGAAGAACATATGCTGAGACTTGGAAATGTTGAAGTCGAATATATGAGGTTGTTTATACGTTTCGCAAACGATTACCATATTTTGATCTATAAATTTTGGAAAAAACTTGAAACTTGTTATTTCTTTTTCTGGTACTCGTTGCGTCAAAACTTTCTTGCACTAAATCGTAAATTAAACAATGGAATGGTTTTTAGCAATCTTAAACGAAGCACATTGATTATGTATAAATTCTCAATCTAGATTAGTAGATAGAAAAGGACAGTATCAAAATTTACATTTTAGTCATTTATAGTTTACATTGAGATACATGATATACACTTCTAAAAAACCATATGCTCGATACATGATATATAGTTTTCAGATCCAGCATATCGTTTTTTACTTTTGAGAAAGTGTTTAATACTATTGCGAGATCAAGAAAATTAATTATTAGTCATTCACAATAGTCAATTGGTGCCATTTTTCCTTAGAAGTGTTCACGTCTAAGTTTTTTGCTATAGAAAATGAAAATTCTCGCGAATTTACATTTTCTTAAATTCGGTACTTAAAAAAACTTAACATTTTGTTCAGAAAAATGTATGTCATATTGTTCTTCTTAGATTATTGAATCCTCACTGATCATTTGTTTTTCTCAAACAGAGTACCCTGCGTTTACAAGAATCGGAATTTGGCAGTGCGAGTAGAAGAATCAAGCAAAAAACCGAATAATCTGGTGGTTAAGTTTTTGTACCAAGGTGGTCAGACTGAGATTGTAGGAGTCGACGTTGCTCAGGTAATCATAACTTACATATATAGACTACATAGTAACACGTTGAGCAAAATATTATGACAAAAATTAAAGTATACCAGACGGTGTATGGAATCGAAAAATTATTTCTTATCAGAACATTACAACAAGGGAAGCTTTCAAAAAGCAAAACTCTTGTAAACAATACATTAAAAAGTCAAATCTTTTTCGAAAATTTATCTATTTATATTAAACTTATCGAATATTTCTATCCAGAGAATATATTTTGGTATTTGAAAAGAATTGAATGATATACAGGTTGGGTCATCAGGTTGGGTTTACATGAGTAGAAAGTATGGTGCAGTTTGGGCCACAGAAAGAGCACCAATAGGGTCACTACAGTTCAGAATACAAGTAACATATGGATATGATGGCAAATGGATTTGGGCAAAATATGTTCTCCCAGCTGATTGGAAAGTTGGTATAACTTATGATTCTGGCTTACAGATCAGTGATATTGCCCAAGAGCCTTGCTCAATATGTGAGGATGGAGGTTGGTTATAGAGATAAATGCGAAATTTAGCCTCATACCAACGTGTCATACCAAGTTCAATAACTTGTACAACGTTTTAATTTTTGTTAATATGGTCTTAGCCAATGTCGAGTATACTTATTAAAATGGTTATGTCACGAGAGGACCTGACAAAGAATTGCGCTACTGCTACGTACCCTTATCTGATATAATATTAGTTGATGAATAAAGATAATTTTTTATGAAATAGTTCCCCATAATTTCACCGTTTCCATGTTATTAGAGTTTGTGAATATAAGTATATACGTTAAGACCACAGTAGTGGATAAAATCATAAAAAGGCGACGACGACATAAGAGGGCACGACGCCTCATATGAAATACTAATCATCACATGTAACTTATTGTTGTATTTAAAACGACAACCAAGTTATGATCGGGTGAACTCAATTCCTTAACCACACTCGTCTGCTCTGTTTGTGCTTGTTTTTATACATGCTTTTAGCTCTTTGATTCTTGTCTAATCAGAACGATTGTTTATTTTGGGATTTACATGTAAAATTCCTGATAACGAGAGACACGGTTTGGATTGTTTTTTTAACAAAAAATTTGAGTGAAATTCCATCATCTGCTTCAACTTCTTCCATTTCCCATTTAACTTCTACAAGTTTTTCTGTTTGGATTGTGTGCCGTATTAATTAATAATTGTTGTGCTTAAACTATTTGAATCTAAATCAAATACCTGTTTTTTGGCTAGCCCAAATTTTCATTACACCCGACATTTTAATTTAATAGTCAAAAACACATATAATTTTACGTGTTACATATATTTTTTGATAATTACGAGGATAAAGAAAGACCGATATGTATGAAAGGTGATCTTTTATCAAATGTAGGTGAAAGTTGCAAGTTACAATCCTTTAATATTGGAAATATAAGTAAATATACTATTATGTTATCTATCCTCGGACTGGCTTTTTACAAGTATTTGGTTTAATTTACGTCGGATCTCTAAAAAGAAGTGATTTCCGGTATTTAATTTTGTTTCTCCTTTCGGTGTCCGAAAACCAACTATTTTCCAAAGGTCATATCAATGTTGTATTTATTGTGTTTTACTTTGCTTAAATATCATTAGATTTAGGTTAAGATTACTTCTAATATGACATTAGAGCGCGCACTGTTGGTTCTTAGCAATAATGTAAAAGACAAAGACTGAAATGGAAATAAACAATTTTATTTCACTTTGAAAAGAATATAACTCGATTACAAATTCCTGACTCGTACAGAATTTAAATTACAATAATTAAATTTCAGACAGATTTAATATAAATTATTAAACTGCTGGACTGAATTGTAATTGTACGAAACTATCTAACATAATAGTATAAATATACTGTTGGACTGTTTGTCAATTAAAAGAAACTGGACAGAATAGTATGACTACTAAACTTCTGGACTGTTTCTGTAAATAAAAGAAATTACAGAACTTGAATGTAAATTACAGAAAAGAAAGACTGGAAATTAAACAGTACTGGAAATTAAACAGTACTGGAAATGTAAATTACAGAACTTAAAAGACTAGAAAGTAAATTACAGAATGTAAACAGTACTGAAATGAAATGAACAGAATGTAAATGACTGAAATAAAAATAAACAGAATGTAAAAAACTGAAATTAAAATAAGAGGCAACTGCTGGGCAGCTTTCATTAAACAATATTTCCCGAACCACCTTTTAAGTTTCTGGTTCTCGGGACTTCGTTCCCAAGGTACAACTTCTGTCACAGAGTGGTTCGCGTGGAAACGGCACCGAACCACAGGTCGAGCTGTTGGTGGTGCGATTCTCTCTCTAATATGATGTTATGGTATGCTGTGTTGTGTGTGTTTGTTGTGTCAGAAATGAGAGGGGGAATGTGTTGCCTTTTATAGGTTTTTCAGAAACCGCAGCCATAATGATCTATTTATTTCTGGGTGTTACACCCCCAGAATCCGCCCATTCAATTTCTGAAACTGCAGCACTCAATATGCAATTTATTCTCATTGAATGCTGACGTTTCAATTTGCTGGAAACTCTATGGACTACTTTTGTATTTTATACAAAACTCCCTTTTCAGATTTGACCCAAGACCCAAGACATTTCTTAAATCCCAAGACACCCGCGACCCGTGCCCGCGATCCGAGCGAGTGTGGTACACACTAATACACTTAAGTGTATGTGGACATGTTAGTTTAACAACTATGTGGGTTGGACTTGTATATATATTGTAAAATTAATTCTTAATTCTCTAATACGGGATAACCCTCAATGGTTTTCTATTTTTATTCCATTTTTCAGCATTAAAGTTTTTCCTACGAGAACCCAACTTTGAAGCCGATTAATATTCACACACATTCTCCGAATAAGTCATGCGATATACCGTTACGAAACTCGTCACACGAGCTACTCAAACGCGTTGAGTACGGCATTAACAACTCAGTGTTGTCACATGTAATATCGACTTGAATTTGGTCATGTGACCATTCGGAACACACATGTATAAAACATGTTTTCCAACACGCACCTCGGGCCACAGACGTGTCAGGGACACGTGGCTTGCTTTTATTGCCAGAGTCAGCGCGCGGCACGTGGTTTTTGCACCAAACCCGTTATCTTTTGACGCCCAGTTAACTAGTGTTCTCCTACGCCACGTAATGTCATATTAATTACATCCGGGGTTAGTGTCTTTTTCGGAATAGGATGTTATTGTCTACTGAAATAACTCGGGATGTCTTCGCGGAGATGGAACCATGCAATGACATGAGGTGGATAGCCTGTCCGTTTACTACATGCATGCCCGACCTTAAGATCTTAATATACAATCTGAATGAGTTATGCGACGTGTGTATCTCGGGGAGCAGGAATACAAATATCCACTCGTCATTTTCTAAGTGTTAACTTATGTTTTTCGATATTTCTGTCTAGGTTTCACTGTTTCAGTAAATATGTTCTTGCTATTCTATGTTATTGTTCTGTATTAAGAGGTGAAATATGGAAGTCTAGTACTAAAATTCAAAACTCAAATCAAAAATAAAATATGGAATAGGCACTCCTCTCGGGTACATGTAGCATACTAGCTCAGTGCGACAAAATAATTACAGCCGCCCCAAAATCACTCCTCTAGTTGTGGTGACTATTAATCAAATTAATAACCCTCCAATTTGTCACTTGTTTAGGTGTGAGTCTTAAATGCCTTGGCTATTCATTTATGCACTGTTTTTTTTTCCCTATCTAAAATCTAAATTGATTTTTTTTATTCAGCAGACTTCTTCTACATTCTACTCCATGTAACAAAAAAGTTCTCACTCCATGAATTCATGATGTACAACTTAATTTGGTAAATTATTTGATAGCACAGTGGAATTTCCCTATAAAATGAGACGCAATTATCTCTTATGAATTGTAGAATTTGAACATTTTAATTTTACAATTTTGAAACATGGGCTTGCATCTCTGAGGCAAACAATCTTTTATTTAACTTATTTGAGCCTAATTTTCCTTTATAACAAAGAAACAAACTGTAAAAACCCGGATTTTCGTAGAAAAATACCGTGGTAAAGAGAAGTGAGCTATCCCACATCGCCTAGATATGTAGTACCTATATGGTATATAAGGTACAAGTATCCTCCTTCTTATCACCAAGGCCTTTTAAAGCCGTGCGGCCCAATAAGCGAGGACGAAATTGGGCCAAAGCGGACAGTATTGATGTTAGGAAGCAGATGGTGGCGGTCTGGTCGGAGTACTGGGTCGTTACAATTGGTATCAGAGCCGCTATCTAGCCGATGTGGGCACTGGCAACCCCGGAAGGACGGCGTGCCCGACGAGGACGTCGTGCCTGAGGGGGGAAGAGTGTAAAAACCCGGATTTTCGTTCGAAAATACCGTGGTAAAGAGAAGTGAGCTATCCCACATCGCCTAGATATGTAGTACTATGGTATATAAGGTACAAGTATCCTCCTTCTTATCACCAAGGCATTTTAAAGCCGTGCGGCCCAATAAGCGAGGACGAAATTGGGCCAAAGCGGACAGTATTGGTGTTAGAAAGCAGATGGTGACGGTGTGGTCGGAGGACTGGATCGTTACACAAACCATGGAAATAAGAGTACCATTTAATAAAAAATGACAAGCATAAAAGCTACAACTAAATGAGCCAAATATCTAGATACAAACCATCGAAATAAGAGTACCATTTAATGAAACTTTTACAGGAAAAGTTTTACTTATTTACAAGGACAGTACAAACCATCGAAATAAGAGTACCATATATTTAAAGAAACTTTTACAGGAAAAGTTTTACTTATTTACAAGGACAGTACCAGTGTGGCGATGTCAAGGGGAAGTTAACTAACTGACCCAGATTATCATAGGAAATAGGTAAAAACTTAAAAAGGTATCCAGTTAAGGGCCGTTCGTTGCCTTATGGGGGAAATTCCCTTTTAGTGCATAAAAAAAACTAATTAACTTTTGATACTACTCCAATTACAAATATTTTTAGGAAAAAAAAGGTGACTGTTTTTCTTCTTCTTCAAGTAGGCTTTATGTTTCGTTACTTTTTCTTGCAGCTATAATGATCTCGTTTGATCGCGTCTTTTATGTTCAAAAGTATACTTTTTATAAGTGGCTTGAAAAGTATACTTTTTCTGTTTAATTTTTGGTAAGTAAATGTTGTTTGGTGAACACCGTAAAAATATACTTTTCATTAAAAATGTTGTTTGGTAAAATATGTTTACTTTACTTTTTGAGTGAAAATGAATTGTTTATTTCGATTAATAGAATAAAGTAAAATAATTAACTAGCAAAAAAAACATTTCATTATTTAAAGATTAAAAAATACAAATTTAGGAAAATATAATGATTATACGAACATAAAAAGTTACAAAGTTACAAAATTAGAAAAATATAATGATTTTTATTTTGATAAGTAAGATGAAAGTTACTTTTAATAACTAGCAAAAATATTGATTGGTGATTTCATGTACTTTTACTTCTTTTTTTTTTTTAGAAAGACCATTAATATAGCTTTCATGTTAATCATTTTACAAGTTAAATAAATTACAACACGTAAGGTTAATAAAATAGACTTGAAATTGACAAAACTACGTAGTAACGGTTTGTTCTTTGGTTTTTATAAAAGTATACTTTTATAGAAAATTTTGTTTGACAAAATCTGGTACTGTTACTTTTTTTAGTTTAAAAATATATTATTTGAATTTTTTTTAAAATTTATTCAATTTGGAAAAATACCGCCTCGCTAAAGATACTTTTTAAAAAAATAGCAAAAAAATATTAAAATAGCTTACTTTTGAAAAGCTTACTTTTTCTCTTGTAAAAGTATGATATAACTTACTTTTGAAAAACTTATTTATACAAGTTTACTTTTTGAAAAAACATTACTTATTTAATGACAATCAAACACCATTTACTTATTATAAGTAAAATGGTCCAAAAGTATACTTTTGGTGGACAACCAAACAAGCCCAATATCTAATGTATTTGTTCGTCATCTTTAAGTATATTAGTCTCTATGTTCTCATTTAATTATTCATTACGAAAATAAGTGTAATTTTGATCGGCTTATAACTTATATTAAAATTGTCGAAATGATTTTTTTTAAATCTAATCGAAAAATATAGCATTAGAACAATATGATCAACTTTTCAAAATTTTCATTCCGATAATTTTAATACAAATTCTTGACCGACCAAAATTTCAGAAAGTTTCGTATTTGATAATTAAATAATAACATAGATCAGTTGTCCAATTATATGACATGAATCTTATTATCCTTTTAAAAAAAAACTTAATTTCCCAAAATATCTCGGCAAACCCATGCTTTCATTTTTTGGGTAATATTATCATGGTACCGGTGAAAATTTGGAGTAATAAATTTATTAGGCAATTGTGGGCAGTAGTGGTACGGCTATACAAGTAAAGTATATGCCTATATGCTCTGACAAATAGTTTATTTTTTTAATGCTACATTTATCAAAGGCTTTTAGTGATTGGATGGGCATTTGTAATCATTGCACCTTAACTTACTCCTTTACATGCTTCGAATTCCACGAAAATGTAGACTGTAACATATTTTTTACTGCCCATCTCTCATAGTATTTCTCGGGAGTGGAATTACTGATTGAAACTTCACCTTTTAGTATAGAATAAAACCTTATGTTTTTGGGTACTTATGCTAAAAATCATAAACAATTGCATTTTCATGTAAACATAGGCGGAAACATTGTTGGATCGTTGGGACTCTACATGGTTTGCTGAATTTCAAAATAATAATAATTCAAACGCATAAAATATATAACGGTTGCAATCAAATATATTTAAAATTTTGTATGTGAAATAGGTACTGTAGATGAGTTTTTTAAAATGTTGTAGGTCATGCGTATCCCTTCTTACCTCCGCCTCTTGATAAAAAAAGGCAGGATATATTTAAAATTGAAGACTTTTCTTCTTAATCTAAAGTTTACAACGGCATATATAATACAACATCGAATTTGGATTTTTATACTATATTTTTTCTGAAAAAACACATAAACTGTAAAAAAAATCTACGGTTCGCAGTGATTCTGTGTAAACCGTAGATTTAATCTACGGTTTACAATGAATTGATGCATACAGTAGATTTAATCTATGGTTTACAGTGATTCACTGTAAATCGTAGATTAAATCTACGGTCTGCATCAATTTTCAGAATTTTTACATAAAATAAATTTGGTCAAATTTAACAATTAAAATTAAAATACTGAATATTTTTTTCAAATTAAACATGATTTTTTTAATAAAAAACTAAATGTCTTATTCTTAAAATTTTACATAAAATAAATTTGGTCAATTCTAACAATCTCTCAAAATAAACACGAAATTTAGACAAATTTCCACAAAAAAAGTTGATTTGATAAATTTTATGTTTTTGGTTCATGTTATCTTTTTGTCAAGTGTATAAGTTGAGATTTATTGAAACATTAACTAAATCGTCAATTTTTGTGAAATATTTTTTGGTTTGTTTTTAACACTTGGATAACGCAATATGAAACATTAACTAAGTCGTCAATTTGGTGCCAATCGTCAATTTTATTGAATGAAACAATCATAAATTATATAAATTTCATAAAATAAATTAACTCAATATACAAACATGAACTAAATTTCATAAAACATATTTATTAAACATGATACATCATATAAATTTATAACAGATTGGAAAAAAGAGTAATTTACATAAAATTATAAATAAAAAACTAATTATGCACTTGATACGTCTATAGCTTCTTCTTCAGTTACAAATTGCTTTCCCGATTGTCTTTCTAACGCCATATATAAGTTGAAATTTGCTCGAAAAAGTTCATTATATGGCTTAGCAGCCTCAGTGCGTGTTTGTTCCCACCGTGCTATAATTCTTGGCATTGGAAAGATCACTTCTTTAGAAATAACTTGAGTATAATGACAATTGTTGACGTACACTATTACAGAAGGGATGTAATATGTCGTTCCAGGAGGCGGACCAGTATAAAGAGTTAAAAAAATAGTGTTCCATACTTGTACCCCTCCATTTTTATTTGGCCATAATGACAACTATGCATATTATAATGAGATGCAATTAAAAAACCATAAGACCGAAATCTCATCCATTTGTCAGAAGGGGCGGAACTTGTAGGATGAAGAAAATACAAACTTGATAAAATATAATCATAGCGGTAACCTTCAAAATCAAGACACTCTCAAACAGCTCATAATAAACATCTTTCATTTGCTGCAGCTCTTGAAACAACTCACATCTAACTGCGTACCAATCATCTTTCTCATGCTCTTTACCCATCACATTTGCAATTACTCGGAACCCACAATTACCATCCCCACGCACATCATAAACCGTATCGATGTAATTATGTAACATGACCCATATTTGGTCACTGTACATGAAGGTTTGCCTATTGGGGGTGTGTTTATTTGTCTGGTTTCGCGGCTTTCTATTTGGGTTTACCTTTACCTCCTATGTTTCTTCCGCTTTACCTTTGCCCTTGTCTCTACTAGCACTAGCACTATGTTCCTCCGCATACTGCTATCCTGACTTATCTCTCTTACTAGAATTGTCTCCCTTTTTAGGTCTCCTCCTATTTTGTCTCAGTTCGGGATCATTCATGTATGTTGGTTATCTTCCGGAGTTGTGTTTTCGTACGCCGTTTTTCAACATTAGTTTTGGTAGAATAAACACTTTTAAACTCTTCTAGATCACTCTCTACCCCATAATCATCGTTGTTCCCATTATCATCAATTACGTCTAATATTTTCAACTACTCTGTCAGGCGTCGGTATCTGCCAACTATAATTATAAATCCTAATTTTATGGGCATCTCCTATACCCGCTTCTCTTCCAGCATTCCAAGTCTGATTTGAAATATGACCGGTCTGTCGTAAAATGCTCATACTACCTTCTGCCTTTAATCTGTGGACCTGGTTGTGCCATCCTAACTATTTTTATTTTTAACAATAAAAACAACATAAGAAACATACACATTTAATGATAACCAAACAATTATTCTAATTATCTAATTGAATAAATTTTAATAAAAACTCAATTTTTTTATAAAACGGGAAAAATATCAACAACCCCAATTTTTATTGGTAATTTGGGCAAACAAACTAATTAAAAAACATAATTTTATAAAATAACTAATTTTCAAAACGGGTAAATATTAATAAAGCGTAACTATTTTTAATTTTCTCAATCAAAACAAATAAAAAACATAAACATGTAACATCATAACCAAACTATTAGTAATAAATATCTAAATAAACAAATTTGAATAAAAACCGTAATTTTTTAATAAAATGGGACAAATATCAACAATTATAATTTCTATAATTAATATAAACAAACAACAAACAATTATATATAGCTACGTGAATAATCAATTTGTATATTTTATATATTTTTTTCCTATTTTACAAATTGAAACTACACAAAATAAATAATAAATTAGAGAATAAAGAAATACATTGAATTATGGATAAATATGATTGATGATTTGGGGTATTTGTTAATAAAGTTGATAGTTATTGTGGTTGATTGATTTGGGTTTTTTTGGATGATAAATTTGAGTTTTTGAGAGAAAGAGATAAAGAGTGTTTTTGATAAATTTTTTTTTTTTTTTTAAAACGTAAAATTCTGTTTTTCAGGGACTGTCTGTGTAATTTTTGACGCATGGACTGATTGTGTAATTTCTGAAAAAGGGGACTCACTGTGTAATTTCTGCAAAATTGATGTAGACCGTAGATTTAATCTACGGTTTACAGTGTAGATTAAATCTACGGTCTGCATCAATTCACCGTAAACCGTAGATTAAATCTACGGTTTGCACAGAATCACTGCAAACCGTATATTTTTTCTACGATTTGTATGTTTTTTCAGAAAAAATATAGTATAAAAATCCAACTTTTACAACGTTTTGTAGAGAATATAAATGCAGAGTATTTATTTTTTTTGCAAATCTTGACTTGGTCTTCATGTAAGAGCATATATATGCATATGAGGCTTGTATCACCCAATTCCCTATGTTTCCATCAAGAAAAAATATCATGCATCTGGTTTTCTAGCGGTTACTTAAATTTTAATATTTTATCTTATAACGTTTTTATCTTTATTTTTCTCACAAGTAGTATAAATAGGGGTTTTATAGAAATGAAAATATCATTGCTCGTATTAAATTAACCGTCACCATTCCCTTACAAATAAAAAATTATATTTTAATATAGGTTATGCTTAGGTTGGGCACGGTTCCGTCGGTTTTGGATGAAACCAAAACCGAAACTTCCATCGGTTGGGTCTGACTTCGGTTTTATTCAGACGCGGAGCCAATGTACGTCAAGTGCGGGCTAAAGCCCCCGCTGGATTTCGAACTATTATTATTGTATAGGTAATATCTAGCTAAAGTTATTTGTAGCCCAGGGATTAAGTGTTGATTTTTAAAATTTTCTCGTACCTTTGATCATGGGTTCAAATCACCATCATCAAATCTTTTCTCTTTTTTAGATGAATTTATATTTTTTAACTTTCGAAAGATCTTAAAATAAAATAAAAATCGAAACTATTTGATCATTACATTTCGTAATAAGTTTATACATGTAACATTTCTTTTTAATTAACATTTTGCTTGCATAACATTTTACTTTTACATTTTAACAATAAAATGATTGTTCTAAAAATATTTTATAGCTTCTAAAAACAAATGGGAGACTTTTATTTAATTAATTGTACTAAATATAAGTAAATTATATTGTGTGAATTTATCAAAACGCAATTGAAAAAAAATATTATATGTGCACAATTACTATAATCAATCAATGTAGTTGTTGAAGAGTAGAAAACATCAGGTACCATAACCTTATTATATACAGAAAAATAAGATATATATGTACATTTCAATTGTAGGTTTTGTGTCCCCCGCTCAACCGAAATCCTGTCTCCATCTCTGGTTTTATTGAAGAACAATAAAAAGATTTATTTTTGTAAAATATATTTAAATTAAAAAAATGCTACAAAATTATAAATTTAAACCGAGAAAATAAAAAATAACATAATATATAAGTCGATTTTGCGACAAAACATGTTCAAAATATTCATATGATAAATAAATAATGAGTATGACAAGCAAAAAATAATGACAAGCAAAAAATAACTGCTTCTATATAGTATAGTACGATATTTTCGATTTTCAGTTTAGACATTTTTAAATTGAAAAACCCTAACCAAATGGTTTGGTTATGGTACAATTTTTCGGGTTTTTTTTTTCATCGCTAGACTTATGCTAATATCAATCACATTAAATTAGAAAATATATATAATTGGAGAATAAATTAGTAGTATATATATAGTTATTATAAATAAATTGATAAGTAAGCTGACAAATTGTATAAAATTAAATGGTTTTCTAAAATCTATAAAAAAAAACAAATTTTACTTTAAAAACTTTAGAGCAGCTGAAGCGGTTGTTGTAATGAGAACATCAATTCCCTACTTTAATTATACTAATTTGTTTTGGAAACTCAATATATTGCTTTAATCTACAATAATACTGTATTTTGGAGTTGAGTCAGGTTTGTAAATCAATTTAAGGTGAATGTATTATGCATTTGTGCTGACGATGGAGACCACACTGCCAACATGTCCACCCTCTCGAAGTTCTTTCGTATATAAAGTGATACTTTCAATGGTTATGTTTTCGCGCCTTTTTGTTTGTCTCTGGTTGTTTTGCATTAGCAATTGTTCGGCTATTACAACTGGCGAGCCTGATTTTCTTCCCAAGCTCGGCTTATATATTTTGTTCGCGTCGGCTCCGATCTTCCGAGGTCGTTGACGTAGGTGGTATCTGCTTCGTCGTCGAGGTGCTCTCTAAGCCTGCACAAGAAACGAACAGGGGCCCGGGGTTGGTACCAGGTTTTCCCTCTCCGACGATCAAGTCAGTGTCGGTATAGACTGAATGTAAGAATATATTTAAGGATGAGGGATTGGTCCAGTTACGAGTTGTGGTGTC
Organism: Primula vulgaris; assembly: GCA_963920805.1. Classification (NCBI taxonomy): domain Eukaryota; kingdom Viridiplantae; phylum Streptophyta; class Magnoliopsida; order Ericales; family Primulaceae; genus Primula; species Primula vulgaris. The sequence continues at coordinate 44,679,548 of OY987212.1, read as the reverse complement.
AGATGTCACGGTTGATATTCTGATGGTCCGGGTTGTTTTAGCTTTATCTCTCCTCTCTGTATTTTTGTGTCCCCCTCTAATTGGTATTAGTGGGGGTATTTATAGTCTGATCAGAGGTGTTCTTAGCCCTTGGATCACTGCACTGTCTGATAAAGATCCAACGGCTCCAGGTCATTTATGACTCTGACAATGCACTGTTCATCATCCGGGGCCCACAGGCTGGCCTGTGATTGGGCCACGTCGATGAAACACATAAAGGGTCCCCCAAGGGAGCAGCAACATTAATTGGGGAAGAGTGCTCAGCAAGTTTCTCTGGGCCGGCCTAGGCACGGTCCGGCTCCCCAAGATCCGGGGTGATGCGTCACCCATGCTTGAGAGGCCCGGATCGCCTGTTGTGGAGTTGATATCGGTCCGGACGAGGGGGTGCCGACATCCCCTCGCCAACAGCTCCCTGTCCGGAGTCGTCGTTAAGGACGAGGTCTTCAGGGATCTATAGTCGTTACGGGGGCTCCGGTCATAGTGTTCTTGTGCTTGACGGTGTGGATACGCCTCGGGGTAGTCCGGCACGTGTTCTTGTGTGCTGAAAATTTCGAAACGTGGAGCACGTCCATCATGCATTTATGAGGCGCCGCCTCTGTCTCTTCGATTCCATCAATGCCATTAATGCTAAAACGGATGGTGAGTGACACTTGGCAGTTGACCTCTATTTGCTGTACACGTGTACTGCGTCGATTGAGTAGTAGCATTTATTTGTGGGAGTTCGTTTAATGAGCCGCCGCTGTCTTTTCACCTTCTGGTAGATGTCTTTTCATCTTCTGGTGGGGGTCTATAAATACCCTCAGTGAAATCTCATTTTCACTTTCTCACTCTCTCACTAAAATTTTTACACAGCAGACCGTTCCCTTTCTTCCTTCACATTTCATACTTAGCAAATTTCATCAAATATCTAGCCGTCATGGTTATCAAACACGGTGCTGGAAAAGGCCCGATGGTTGCCCCGCAACCGAAGCGCCTTGAGGTAATGGCGAACGCCTTGCCATTTCGGGAGATGGTTATCGACCCGGCCATATCCGTGGCGGTGAACGACAGCAGCATTATGGTCAGGCAGCACGGGGCTGACCTCGACGAGTTTTGCCAATTATGCGGCATAGGGGGGGAGTTTCGGCTTCGGACCTGTGCGACTGCAGACGAGGTGAATGGGATCGTGTCTGATCCCAAGAGTATGGTAACTCTCTCCCTCTCTACTCTTCTCTACGGGGGTACCCACCTCCCCATTCCGGAGCTACTGGCGGAGCTCTGCGCCTGGACGCAGACTCTTCCATGCCAGTGGCCTCTGCAAGCGCACCGGATTTGCGCCGGAATAGAGGCGCTAAGTGTCGCCTTGGGCCCGGACATCCCGGAGCCGCTGGGGCTTAAAGAGCTCTTGGCCTGCTACGAATTCTTGCAGACCGAGCCAAGCTCCCATTCTAAGAGCCGGCAACCCTACCTGAGGTGCCGGTCTCATAATCAGCTGATTACCGGTAACTCCGATTCGAATCGGGGTTACACGCAAGATGTAGTCGTGGTGGAAGGGCACTGGCTCCACCGCGACGATCTGGTTCTGCCCACCAGACCGGGGAGGGTGATGAGCACCAAAGACAATAAATTCACAGTGGCCTCAAAGCTTAGGGGATTGGGCGAACCCAACATAGAGTCGTTGGAGGTGGCTCTTAACTGGTGGGGTCCAGATGGGACCGACGTAGGGGCGCGCGATGCGGAGCGCCTGCTTATCTGTGGCTCCCCCACCTCCTGTAAGGGGAATAGTTTCAAATGGCCCCATAGGACCTTCTGTCCCGTGGGGTACTCCAGGGAGAGATGGGAGAAGGAGAAGGGTTTGGAGTCGACCCTCCCTCCCAAGGTAGCGGAGGAGGCCGATGCCGTGGTGGTGCCTGCGGTTAAAAAGGCGATGAAGCCGAAGCCTAAGCCGAAGCCAAGCAGCAAGGCGAAGAGCGTGATGGTGGTCTCTTCCGCTCCTGCATCGGCCGGGGTACACTTTGAGACCCGGCCGGATGGTACCGTCCTCCACTACAGGGTGGGGCCGGACGGTACCCGCAAATACATAGACCAATATGGGAAGCCTCTGACAGAGATGACTCCCTTAAGGTCTCGGGAGCCCACCGCGGGGAGTCCCCTTCGCTTGGAAGACGACATCGCAGAGGCCGAACCCACTAGCCCAACCTTAGGCACCTCTCGGACCTGGGTATGTCGCCTTCTATGCTTCAATACCTCCAGTTTTGCACTTTTACACTTAACTAAATTATGTTACAAATTTGTGTAAATTTTTCTAACTTCTTGCTTGTATGGCCTGTGTAGGTGGTCCGTTCCGATGAGGAGGACGAGGCAGATGAAGAGGCTGAGGAGGAGGTGATGGTGGAAGAGATAGCTGCCGAGGATGAGGTAGCTGTGGTTGGGTGCGAAGAAGAAGGAGAAGGGGCGGTCGAAAGGGTTGCTGAGACGGGGGAGCCCGAGGGGGAAGTGGTCGAGGTCGTGGCCGAGGAGAGGGATGTGGTGGTGACGGGGGAGAGGGGAGTGGCGATCCTGCCTCAGTCTGCTGGCCCGGACGATTTGGCAGCTCAAGCCAGACTCGATAGGCTGGCCCGCAAGGCGCTTCTGGGGAAGAGAAAGGTGGAGGGGATGAAGTCCCTCCAAGGGGAAAAGAGGGCCAAGGTCCGAGGGAGTAACCCATCCGAGGTTGTGGTCGTTGAGGAGCCTAGGGGGACGTCGGGTCCCGCTCCAGGCCCTACTCAAGGCTCAGGCTCCAGCTCTGCCTCCCCGACCCACAGGATGCCTGTGCAGACACCCGAGGAGGTGAAGGCGGCCACGGGAGTAAAGAGCATCATGGAGGCTCACCCATCTGTCGGGTTACTAGCTTTGGCTGCGCTCCAGCAGCAAAGCGTCGAAGCTGATCACCGAGGTCGCGACCTCGCCTCCTCCATGGCATCGGCCATGGCTATGATACCCCAGGTACGTGTAGAGTGTTTTGTATGTTTTCACATTCTTCCCACATATTTTTGCTAAGTGTTTGGCCTTTTCCCTTGTAGGCCTACTTAATGATGAACCAATATGTCTATCACCAAGGCCAGCTGGTGAGGTCATGGGCCGCGAAGGCAGAGGCTAATGCCAAGCTCGTGGAGGAGGCCGAAAAGAGGGTGGAGGAGGCCCAGAGAAGGTCTGAGGAGGCCCAACTCAGGGCGGAGAGAGCTGAGGGCCTCAACGCCACAGTTGAGGCTCGAAGAGTCGAAGCCGTGAAGGCCAGAGCGGAGGCCGAGGAGCGTGCCCAGGCTGCGCAGGCAGCCCTAAAAGAGGCTGAGGCTGGCATCAACGACAGGATAAAGGCGGCGGTCCAAAATGGCCAAGCCGAGCTGAGTGCCGCCTGGGCCCAAAAGACACAGAAGGACTTCAACTCCTTCTACGTCGAGGGGTGGTCTGAGGCGGCTGCCTTTATGAGGGCGGGACCGGATCACCCGGTATGGAACATAGAAAATATCATAGTTCCCGTCCCCTCAGCTCCCGTTCCGGATGTGGTGCCTTTGACTCCTCGAGCTCTCTCGGATGAAGAGGACGGAGCTAGCCAAAACTAGGGTAGATTTAGGCTTTTGTTTTCAGTGTAGTTTCCTTTTTTTGTACTTAGCATGTAATAGCCTTCCATTAAATGAAATGAAAAAACAATTTTGGACTTGTCTTTTATTCTTCTGTGTTTTACTTCTATACTTCCGTTGTGATTTATACATCATTCATTGTATACATGCTCCCAAATGAGGAGGCCCTTATGCTTCGGCGTTGGGGCGCTCATTTTATACACATCATAAATCGAGTAGGCACGTGTAGAACCATTAGTAAAAAGCAACGGACTGAAAAATTCAAGTAAACAGAAACGGGGTGCCGTATAGGCCCGTGTCCTGAAACACTTAGAAAATTTAAATGAACTGAAAAATTCAAGTAAATATGAACCGGGGTGCCGTATAGGCTCGTGTTATGAAACACGTAGAAAATTTAAATGAACTGAAGAATTCAAGTAAATATGAACCGGGGTGCCGTATAGGCTCGTGTTCTGAAACACTTAGAAAATTTAAATGAACTGAAGAAGTCGAGTAAATATGAACCGGGGTGCCGTATAGGCTCGTGTTCTGAAACACTTAGAAAATTTAAATGAACTGAAAATTTCAAGTAAATATGAACCGGGGTGCCGTATAGGCTCGTGTTCTGAAACACTTGGAGAAAATTTAAATGAACTGAAAAATTCAAGTAAATATGAACCGGGGTGCCGTATAGGCTCGTGTTCTGAAACACTTAGAGAAAATTTATAACAACAGTTTTCATTTATAAAGCCCACAGGCATAAATTTACATCAAAACGCAAAAGTCGAGCCCTATTGATAGTATCTCCTTAGGTTATTGACGTTCCAAGGTCGATCTATCGGGGCGTCGTTGGGGAGGCGACCCAACAGGTAGGCCCCGTTGCCCGCCGCACCGAGGATTCGGTAGGGGCCTTCCCAGTTGGGGCCTAGCTTTCCGTCGGACTGTACCCTTGTGTTGTTGTTTACTTTCCGCAGCACTAGGTCTTCGTCTTGGAAACGTCTGGCGTTCACTCTCTTGTTATAGGAACGTCCCAGCTCGTTCTTGTATTCGGCGTTACGGATGGCCGCCACTTCCCTTCGTTCTTCAGCATATTCGAGTTCGAGGCCCATCATTTTTTCGTTCAGGCCATTCTCCACCATGTCGGTTCTGAGAGAGGGGAGCCCGATTTCTAACGGGATGACAGCTTCCATCCCGTACGTCAGGCTATAGGGCGTTTGTTGGGTGCCCCGTCTCCTTGTCGTGCGGTAGGCCCAAAGAACGTGTTGCAGTTCGTCGGCCCATCGTCCTTTGGATTCGTCTAGCCTCTTTTTGATTCCGTCGAGAACGGTCTTATTCGACACTTCAGCCTGTCCGTTGCTTTGGGGATACGAAGGGGTGGAGTAATAGCTTCGGATGTGGTATTTTGCATACATCGCTTTTAACTTGGCTCCGGTGAACTGGCCCCCATTGTCTGCCACTATCGAGTAGGGGATTCCAAATCTCGTGATTACATCCCTCCAGAGGAACCTGATCACCTCGGCCTCCGTTATCTTTGCTAATGCCACAGCTTCGATCCACTTTGAGAAGTAGTCGGTGACCATGAGGAGGAACTTTTTGCCTCCCGGGGCCCGAGGGAATGGTCCGACGATGTCCATGCCCCATTGGGCAAAGGGCCAAGGCGAAGTCACGCTGCTCATCTTCTGGGCTGGGGCTCTAGGTATGGGGGCGTATTTCTGGCACTTCTCACATTTGAGCACGAAAGTTTTAGAATCTTTCTGCATGAGGGGCCACCAATATCCGTGAGTCAAGGCACGATTGGCAAGCGACCTGCCCCCGGTGTGGCTCCCACACGTGCCTTCGTGTATCTCCTTCATGACTTTTACCACCATATCAGGGTGGACACAGAGGAGATAGGGCCCGGAGAACGACCTTTTATAAAGTTTATCGTTGGGAGCTAGCCAGAACCCTAAGGCCTTTCTTTTTATTTTTTCAGCCTCCTTCTTATCTTCAGGAAGGTCGCCGGAGCGATGGTATTCGATTATGGGGTCCATCCAGCATAGTTCCGGCGGAAGGTCGGTCACCATGTTAACCCTTGCCCTAGCGTCGATGCTAGGAGAGGGGACGTACTCTATGGTGATGACTCGCTCCTTTCTATCACTCATAGCCGAGGCCAGGGTCGCTAGGGCATCGGCATGGGTGTTCTCGTTTCTGTTGATGTTGACGATCTCCCGATACTCGAAGCTCTGGAGTATTTCGGAGGCGATGGCCACGTACTTTGCCATCCTTTCGTCCTTTGTTTGGAATTCACCGCTGATCTGGCCACTGACTAATTGGGAATCAGTATGCACCAGTATCTTCTTGATGCCGAGGCTTCGGGCCATTTTCAGGCCGGCTATCACGGCTTCATACTCCGCCTCGTTATTGGTGGCTCGGAAGCCAAGCTGGATTGACTTTTCGATTACATCACCCTGTGGGGATTGGAGCACCACCCCGAGGCCAGATCCCTTTTTATTGGCAGCTCCGTCGGCGTGCAAGGTCCATGTTCCTTGGGCTCGTTCCTCGATGCCGGGGGACGTCGTCGTCCCGGTGAATTCTGCCACAAAATCGGCCAAGGCCTGCCCCTTGACAGAGGTTCGCGGCTCGTACCGGATGTCGTACGCGTTCAGGTGGCAAGCCCACTTCGTCATACGTCGAGACAGGTCTCCCTTCTGGAGTATTTCGCGAACGGGCTGATCCGTATACACCACGATACTGTGTGCCGAAAAGTAATGGGCCAGTTTTCGCGATGCCATGACGAGTGCCAGGATGAGCTTTTCTAGAGGCATATACCTAGCCTCGGCGTCGAGGAGGGTTTTGCTCACGTAATAGATTGGCCTTTGCTCCCTGCCGACCTCTTTGATGAGAACGGCGCTGACGGCTATCTCGGACACGGCCAGGTACAACGCAAGGACGTCGCCGGTGTCAGGTTTGGCCAGCAGAGGCGCGCTTCCGAGGTAGCTCGCCAGTTCTGTGAACGCACTCCGGCATTCGTCGTTCCATTCGAACTTCTTCTGAGCCTTCAGAGCCGTAAAGAATGGCTTGCATCGATCTCCGAACCGGGCTATAAACCGGTTGAGGGCAGCGGCCATTCCGGCTAGCTTTTGCACGTCCTTCCTCTTTTCAGGGGTTCTCAAGTTCTTCAAGGCAGAGATTTGGGCCGGGTTCGCCTCTATACCGCGATGGGTCACCATGAACCCTAGGAACTTTCCGGCCCCAACTCCGAAGGCGCATTTAGAGGCGTTCAGCTTCAGATCATGCCTTCGTATCGTTTCGAACACCTCTCTCAGGTCGGCCAGGTGGTCGTCCTCCTGGGCGCTTTTCACCACCATATCGTCGATATAGACCTCCATGCTCCGGCCTATGCTTTTAGCGAATATCTTGGTGACCATTCTTTGATAGGTCGCCCCGGCGTTCTTAAGCCCAAATGGCATCACCTTGTAGCAGTAATTCCCCCTTGGGGTTATAAAGGCGGTTTTTTCTTGGTCAGCCTCCGACATGGGTATTTGATGATAGCCGGAGCAGGCGTCCAGGAAGCTCATTCTGGCGGTTCCGGCGGTGGAGTCCACTATCTGGTCGATTTTAGGCAGAGGGAAGGGATCCTTAGGACAAGCCCGGTTAAGGCTCGTGTAATCGATGCATACACGCAGCTTCCCGTTCTTCTTAGGGACCACCACGGGGTTAGCGAGCCATCTAGGATAAAAAATTTCCCTGATGGCTCCAGCTAGCAGAAGCTTTTGTACTTCCTCGTTTATGGCATCGGCATGCTCCGGACTAACACGGCGCCCCTTTTGCATCACAGGCTTCGCATCCGGGTTGACGTTCAACTTATGGCAGGCGAGGTCGGGACTGATGGCCGGCATTTCGCATGGGAACCATGCGAAGTTATCGAGGTATTCGAGCAACAGCTTAACGAGACCTGAAACCTCGGGCTCGCTCAGCCTCGCGCCCACCATAAAAAAGTGGTCCTCGTCATACCCCGGGATCTGGACCTTAAGCAATTCCCCTTCTACCTTGTCTTCGGCTTCCGGACCCATCTTCTTGTTCAGTTCCCGCAGCAGCTTGGGATCCTCAACTTCTATGTTCATGGCACTTTGGGCCGGAACCGGTTTATTGCCAGAGTACACGGCCATGGCACAACTTCTCGAGACCTTTTGGTTTCCCGATATGGTCTCGACTCCATTCGCAGTGGGGTCGTCTTGAGGGTCCCAGCCGCGACATCACGCTCTTGGTGGGGATGCGAACGGGCTCTGGCTGCTCTACGCCACGAGAGACGGGTCCGGGCTCGGATGCCATCATAGAGGCTATCAACGCCTTTTGAGCCGCCAAGGCAACGAGCTCCTTCTCATGGATCTCTAGCATCATGCGAGTCAGCTCGTCGCGCGACCGAGGAGTCCCCTGGACCGCATTGAGTGGAGTAGGCTGCCCCTCAGGCGCAGTTCCCGGCGTGCCAAAAGAGAGGGTCCTCGGCATTCCAAATACTGGGGCATGCCGTGGAGGAGGGCTCTCGTACTGTTCATTATCCGTCATCGTTCCTTGGAAACGGATTGTCGGAGCTTGCGCTTTGAAATTTCCCACAGACGGCGCCAATTGGCGAGCCTGATTTTCTTCCCAAGCTCGGCTTATATATTTTGTTCGCGTCGGCTCCGATCTTCCGAGGTCGTTGACGTAGGTGGTATCTGCTTCGTCGTCGAGGTGCTCTCTAAGCCTGCACAAGAAACGAACAGGGGCCCGGGGTTGGTACCAGGTTTTCCCTCTCCGACGATCAAGTCAGTGTCGGTATAGACTGAATGTAAGAATATATTTAAGGATGAGGGATTGGTCCAGTTACGAGTTGTGGTGTCAGATGTCACGGTTGATATTCTGATGGTCCGGGTTGTTTTAGCTTTATCTCTCCTCTCTGTATTTTTGTGTCCCCCTCTAATTGGTATTAGTGGGGGTATTTATAGTCTGATCAGAGGTGTTCTTAGCCCTTGGATCACTGCACTGTCTGATAAAGATCCAACGGCTCCAGGTCATTTATGACTCTGACAATGGTACTGTTCATCATCCGGGGCCCACAGGCTGGCCTGTGATTGGGCCTCGTCGATGAAACACATAAAGGGTCCCCCAAGGGAGCAGCAGCATTAATTGGGGAAGAGTGCTCATCAAGTTTCTCTGGGCCGGCCTAGGCACGGTCCGGCTCCCCAAGATCCGGGGTGATGCGTCACCCATGCTTGAGAGGCCCGGATCGCCTGTTGTGGAGTTGATATCGGTCCGGACGAGGGGGTGCCGACATCCCCTCGCCAACAACCATTGTGGTGAATGCACTACGTACGTTCGGATTCGGTCGTGGAGTCTGTCAAACAATTTTAATTGATCCTCCTCCAACATAGCATTCCATCTCCTACATACACAATATTCCTGAGGTCGAGTTCTAGAATCATTATCAACCTAAATATGTGAATCGGTGTAGGCCATTGGAACAAAATTATTTGCACTGTAAAAAAGCATTAATGTATAGTACTCGTGATATATGTAATTATATATTTTATTGAAGTCCAATGTCCCCGTCTTATATTATATTAGATTTAATTCTACTTATATACGATGCCTATAAATTAACATATAGTCGTATCTGTTATCAGAATCGTATATTCATATTATTGCGGAGCCATAAGAATCTGTAACGTGATACGAGTAAATAACTAAATAAACAGTATATTTGTTTACATTCAAAGGGATATCTGTATATACATACTTGATACTACTACTAGTTTTTGATTGGAGAATTTTGTAATCATATCTGTATGGGAAAAGGTTATATACTAATTTTTGGTTAGAGGATATTGTACTGAAATTTGGACACATTAAATTTGATAACCAAACACAAGAAACCTTCATTAAATAAGAGTAGCATTAGTGTATGCCACGTGTCGTCATAGGGTTAGCTAGCACCACACGCAGCCCTTCCCAAATTCCAAAAAGGAGAAGCCCCTGTCATATCTTTTTAATTTTCTCATTGTCTTTACTCCATCAACACATCTGGTTACTCCGATATATACACCTATATCTATATCTACACATTTATTTTTTATATATAACCAAGATAATAGCATTTGTATCAAGGAATATGTTTTATATATTGCCCCACATAGTTTTAAGTAAATTCTATTTTCTCCCCATAGTGTAAATTTTCTAACATTTATGTTGTTTTAGTTGAAGTATACCCAGTGCGTCCAAAGTTGCACGATACCTTAGTTCGGACTGCACCATTACCTCTTTATTGGACCAAAAAATCAATATTTTGTATTAAATCTTAGAAAAAATAATTGGTCCATCACCCGAGTCGGTTGTTTAGCCTCACTACCCAAATACCGACTCTGAGTATACCCTATAAAGGGGTTGCCTCTAAGTTATATTACGTACTATTGTTCTTTGTACGGAAAAGATATGGTTATCGCCAATTGTAGGCATATGAAATTCACCAACTATTCCTATATGAGCAAAAATTAGATTTGGTCCCCGAGTTTTTGTAAGTAGAGAAAAATTATTAGGTGATCCACTTATTTTTTTCAAAAACGGCATTGGTCCGTCCCTCTATGAAGTGTAAAAAGTATTTAATTTAAGATAACCATGATTTTTATCCAACCTAAGAAAACGGCATTGATCCACTTATTCCCATGTTTTTTATCCAACCTAAGAAAACCAAATTTAAGTTTTTAAAACCATGATGACCAAGCGTAACAAGTGAATGTATTGACTCAAATACAATTTTCAACAAACTATGGGACCCATGGTGTAATTAAAAGTTGAAATAACGAATAAAATGAAGAAGATACACAAACGGATATGAGATCCATATAAACAAATAAACAAGCAAGCTCATTATTTAATTAGTTCAACAGATCCTATATATAGTTGCTCCTATTCTGTTTTTACTTGTGTCCAGGTCCCAAAACTGAAAAGTGTATTCAAAAGTATAAAAAAGAAAAGAAAACTACTCTAATATTCTCTCATAAAAAAAACTCACAAATCATTATGGAAAGTTCAAGGTTCAAGAGTGTGTGTGTGTTTTGTGGAAGCAGTGCTGGGAAAAGAGAGAGCTATAGAGAAGCTGCTCTTGAATTAGGCCAAGAAATGGTACATTAGTTATCTACAATTTCCTTAAATATGTCATATATATATAACCTTCGAATATCTCTAACTTACATCACTGCATGAAAAAAATTCAGATTGCAACGGTTTACTTTTTAAAAAATTTTAGCAACAAAGAATGTTGCTAAATTTAGCGACACTCATTTTACCATCAGTTTAGTAACAGACGCTCTGATGGTAAGCTGATATTTTTTTTTGTAGTGTATGGAGTATTTAAAACACTTGGAAAATATCTTAATAATGTATTTGTGTAGGTGACAAGGAAAATGGATCTTGTGTATGGAGGGGGTAGTATTGGGCTTATGGGATTAGTATCTCAAGCTGTTCATCTTGGTGGTGGAAAAGTTCTTGGGTAAAAACGTCTCTCTTTTGTGCATTGTTACTAATGTGTGCTCCAAATTTTTGGTTCAACTTTTTATTTGTTCTGAAAAAAATTGACTCTTTTGCTTTTGCTTTTGTTTTTGACTTGTCATTTCATATTCCTAATTTTGTTTTTTTCTTGCTTATGTCACAGGATCATACCCAGAACTTTGATGAGCAAAGAGGTGAATATGAATGCTGAATACTGCTTTTGTTAAGTGTTTTTTTGATGGATTTCAGAAATATATTTTTTCAAATTAAACTAATTTTATTTTCCACATATTTTGTCAATAGTTAACTGGTGTGACAGTGGGTGAGGTCAAGCCGGTTTCCGATATGCACCAGCGAAAAGCCGAAATGGCTCGAAACTCCGATTGCTTCATTGCCCTTCCTGGTAAACATCTCTATATATAATTACTATTATTTTTGTTTTTTCTCTCATACATTTTGACAAACACTTACCAGGCACAAAATTTCCACCTTTATATAATATTAATTTTTACCTAATAATAATTAGAAATAAACCACAGGTGGGTATGGGACTCTAGAGGAGCTCTTGGAAGTTATCTCTTGGGCTCAGCTTGGTATACATGACAAACCCGTGAGTACAATTTTTTATTTTTATTTTTATTTTTGTAATATAAAAAAAAAACTATTTATCTTGTTTTGTTTTTTTAAAGGCTGATAATTTTCTGGGTAAAATGTGGACAGGTGGGTTTGTTGAATGTGGATGGGTTTTACGATTTTCTATTGACTTTTATTGATAAAGCCGTAGATGATGGGTTTATTAAGCCATATCAGCGTCACATTTTTGTCTCTGCCCCTAATGCTAAAGAGCTTCTTCAGAAACTTGAGGTTGGTTTTATTTTTTTGCTTTTTTGTCAGCATTTTTTAACTTTGCATGAAATTGGATTCTGCAAACTGGCTTTAAGAGAGAAAAAAGATCTTATTTTGCCTTTTTTGTTACTTGATATTCTGTTTTTACTTGTAACAAAAGTGTAATGTCAAAAGTTGGGTTCAAAATGTAATTTTTATCATCATCAACTAATTGCTTTGTTTGAACTTTGAAGAGTGAAAAAGGCCCTTTTTTTGCAATTTTTGTCGCATTATTTTTTTTTACTTTTTAAAATTTGAAAAGATATAATGTAATGTTTTGAGTATTTGTAAAACTTAGGGGTATGCTTCAGAATAATAAACTGTCAATTTATTGCTTCTTTGTTTTGTTGGTTTAAAAAGTGCTACACTCATGTTTTTTGCGTTTCCAATCACTTTATATCCAACTTAACCTGTGTAATAATGTTCTTTCTGGCAAAAATAATGTCAGAAACAAGGAATAATGTAATGTTTTGAAAATTTCATATCAGAGTGTGATTTTCAGAAGTTTGGGATATAAAAATCGTTTTCAGTAACTATTATTATTGATTTTGGATATCATAAATAATACTTATTCCTTCTTTAAATAATTATTCCATTTTTTAGCAAAAGAATATAAGTTAAATTATTATTTTACCCTTCACATATCCTACCCAAAAATTTATGATTTGATATTTTTTGTCTTATTATGTATATTATTATAAATTCACACACAATTTTTTAAATTTCAAACACTTCAGGGAGAGTATAATCCTTCTCACAAAAAATAAAAAAAATATTAACATATTGTTTGTTTGGAATTATTTTAGGAGTGTGTGCCAGTGAAGGATGAAGTTGTGGGCAAGTTGAATTGGGATGTTGAATCACAGCCGCAAATCGGTTTCTCACCTTTGACGGCTGAGATTATTCTCTGAAGGCTGCTCAATATGACTTAAATAGTGAAATATCACGTAGATATGATGAATTATTAGTACTCTACATATGATATCATGACTAAGGTTATAGGCTAATGTACTATTATCTCACAAACTACATTATGAAAAAGGGGTTTAATTTAGTTACTTTGTGTTTTCTAATAACCTCTTCCTCTCATGTAGTTTGTGAGATAATGGGAAATTAACGTGGTTAGGAAGACCCCGTTAACCAATTCTCTTTTGTAATATAATATGAGGTCATTTTATGTTAGTGATCTTGGTTAGGAGGCTGATTTTGGGGTAGGAAAAAAGATTTTTATTTTGTTCATCTTGTCTAAACATGCCTCTGATTTTGTGTTGTATTTCGTATGACCATTTAAATTATTATATTTCTTCAACCTTAGTTTGCATTTAAAGCAATGGCCAAAGATTGGAATCACTGTATTGCAATTTTTTTTCTTCTTATGTTGAATTGTTGTATCTGCATAAATATTGATGCGTAGCTAGCTAGGTAAACTCTTGACTTGTTTAATGCTACATCATATTCCTCTCCCATCAATTTACAATGCAATGTGGCGAGCGGATGTCGGCATCCCCTCGTCCGGACCGATATCAACTCCACAGCAGGCGATCCGGGCCCGTTAACCATGGGTAACGCGTCATCCCGGATCTTGAGGGGCCGGACCGTGTCTAGGCCGGCCCGAAGAAGCTTGTCGAGTACACTTTCCCAATTAATGCTGCTGCTCCCTTGGAGGACCCTTTATGTGTTTCATCGACGTGGCCCAATCACAGGCCAGCCCCTGTGGGCCCCGGAAAATGACAGTACCCTTGTCAGAGTCATAAATGACCTGAAGCCGTTGGATCAACATTAGACAGTGCAGTGATCCAAGGGCTAATACACATCTGATCACACTATAAATACCCCCACTAATACCGATTAGAAGGGGACGGACAGAAAAAGAGAGAGAGGAGAGATAAAGGTTAAACAACCCGGACCACTAGAATTCCAATCGTGACACCTGACACCACGACTCGTAACCGGCCCGATCCCTCACCCTTAACTATATTCCTACCTTCAGTCTATACCGATACTGACTTGATCGTTGGAGAGGGAAAACCTGGTAGCAATCCCGGGCCCCTGTTCGTTTCTTGTGCAGGATAGAAGAACACCTCGTCATTGAAGGAGACATATCCACTTCGGACGCCTCGAAAGATCGGAGCCGACGCGAATTGATTAAGCCGAGCTTGGAAAGAAAATCAGGCTCGCCACAATGCATAAGCTATTGTTGTGGTCGTAAAAGCATGTTATATACTTATTTATGTAAATACAAATGTTTACTGTGCTTGGTAGTCATGTGTTTGTTACCGAGTATACCACGTTTATCGTCAGAGTTCGAACCTTGTCGTCTGCGAAGTTTCGTAGATTTTACCTACAAATGAGGTATAAAAATAAATAAAATGGATGAGTATGAACGTTACAGTAATCTGATGTTACATCTCCAAGCAATCCGACGAAAATGTAATTGGAGTAATATTCTATTTAACCAAAAATCACATGCTCCTTATGTTATACTATTTGAATTAGGAATAATCATCTACTTGTCTGTTGTAAAGTAAACGTGTCAATCTTGCAGATCGATAAGGTTTTGTCTCTTTATGGTTCGTAATTTCGCAACTTTTTTAGCAACAGTCAGAAAACCAACAAGTACGCGTGAATTGATTATCTTCTTGTAAATGTGTCATCTTTGAACAGGGTCGAAATAATTATTACTCCGTTACTTACTGTTTAATTATGACATCTCGTTGTCAATTAATTGCCTTTTATGAAATTACATGTAATTTTAAATGATATATAACATTTATTAAAATTGTCGAAATAATAAATTTTAAAACTAAATCATATAATTTAATGTTTGAACTATATGATTAATTTTTAAAAAAATTCATTCCGACAATTTTGATACAAGTTATTGGCCGGTCAAAATTGCACGTAGTTTTCGAAGTGGACAATTAATGAAGAACGGAGACATTATAATTTTATCCGGCCAAAAACTTATATTAAAATTCTCGGAATGAAAATTTTCAAAAGTTGATCATATAATTCAAATGTTAAATTTTATAATTAGATTTAAAAAAAATTCATTTAAATATTTTTGATACAAGTTATAAGCCGATCAAAATTGCACGTAGTTTCATAATGGATAATTAAATGAGAACGAACGTAAGTTTGTTTTATTACAAAAAAAAATCTTAAATTCTGATAATCGATCATAAAAGAACAGGTACATAGGTATAAAGGAATGAACCTTGACTCGGTCCTGAGACTCTTCATCCTTCCATTTTACTTGAACCGATAAGTGCTTCACAAATGAATATACTAAATTAAAAATTCTCATTCTTAGTATATTTTAATGCAATAATATTTTTATATTTTTACAAAATCGAATCTTATTATGCTTATTGTTTTATATATGTTAAAATATATCGAGTATATACTCCATTCGTTCTCATTTAATTGTCTATTACGAAACTACGTACAATTTTGACCGGTTTATAACTTGTATCAAAATTATCGAAATGAATTTTAATCATAAAATTTAGCATTTGAACTATATGGTCAAATTTTTAAAAAAATTATTCTGATAATTTTAATACAAGTTTTTGTCCGATCAAAATTGCACCTTCTTGATGTACCCAATTAAAATTGAGTTAATATTTAATTGGCTACAAAGAAAAGGTGCATAAAATTTAAATCAACATCTATTGAACAAATTTAATTTTTTCTATATTATTTTAACATATATAAAGCAATAAGCGTAATAACATAAAAAAAATCAATTTTTTAAAAGTATCAAAATGTTATGTTATTAAAATATAACAAAAATGAGAATTTTTAATTTAGCATATTTCGTATGTGTCAAACGATTATTGGCTCAAGTGAAAGGGAATGAGGAAGAGCCTAGTAGCCGGGTTGGATGCAAATATCATCCCTTATAAAGTGTGCAACTTAATAATTTTTTTTGATGGATTATCAGGTTTTACAGATTTAGCTGAAATATTAAAAATAGTAATAAAATTGTTTGGTTGTAATAAAGGCTTGCTTTTCTTTTATTTTAAAAAAAATGTTGTAGTATTGATATCTGAACTTACTACCATTTTCACATTCTTAATATGTACCATTGTGGCCAAACTTTGATCTTCTCTTTTGAGAACTTATCCGATTACTCAAACCTGTGAGTAACAGTTTTTTATCCATTTGGTTTGTATAATACGCCTTTTTTTCGGGGAAAAAAAAACCATTGTTGCCAAGCCGCCTAATTTCCATATAACAAAGTACTTCCACCGTTCCAAAAAATAATCTCATTTAGTTTTTTTGTTGTTGTTCTAAATTATAGTGCGTATCATCATTTTCGTTACAAATTACAAATTTCACTATATTTTAGGGTATATGAGTGAGATTGTAAACATATTAAACATTTTAACTATACTTTATAAATATCGGTGAAAAGCCAAACATTACTATATGTCTTTTCTGAACGGAGGAAGTATTAACTTTTATAAAAAGGGAAACTAAACAATTGAGATTTAATAAAACGCGCTCACGGTGACTGCAACTTTACCTATGATATTCTGTTATTGATTAGACTAGGAGGGCTCCCGACGCTATTGTTAGACATTAAACGATATTTCAAACTTAACAGTACAATGGATTTCTAGTATACCACAATTCAATGATCATAGAAAACATTCAAGTAATTACTATCATTTATGACATGCAAATGTAAAATTTTCCGAATTGTGAATTGTGATTATTAGTGTAATGCATTATGGCATGATTTAGCATTTCTTTAGGACTGTTTTATACTTTTTATATATGAATATTATGGTATTTGGAGAAGTTTCTTCCAACAGCCAGGAATCCAGGATAAACTAACATGGACAGTTTTACCAAATCAATTAAAAAATCCCCACCCCCAAAGAATAGGATGGTTCAATGAGATCAAAAAAATAGGAATAAAGCGAATTTTGAACAGTGACACAATAATGAATAAAAATAATATAGTGGAAAATTTTTAAGAATGGGGGCAATTAGATTTTGTAAACAAAAACATGATCAACATTAGCAAGTCAGATCCGATCCTGTGCGAATCAAAGAAAATCAAAACCCAAAGTTCTGGGAATATATAAAGATACTTCAAAGATTGGATAATATGCGAACCGCAAGTTTATACCTATTCTTGTCTGAAGTATGAAAATAGTACTGCAGCCAAACTACATCCAAATTAAGTGTAATTTTAACCGAACAAAAACTAGATTGAGTTCATATTTCTCTACATATTACTTCTTACTTCTTACATACCCTGTATGTGAGTGACTTTGAAAGAGTTACCTTGTTTGTCTGTAAATTGTGCAATCAACTTAATCATCGTTAAATTAGAAAACAAATGGTTAGATGATCTTTTTTAATAAATAATATTTTTTTTCTATTTTCAACAAATTAACATTTGATAAATTAAAAACAAATTGTACAACACAATAAAAATTCAAATAAAAATATGAAACTCTAACGGGGCCTATACTAAACTTAAATATTAATGAAAATTTTAAAAAATATATCAATTTGATATTTTTTATGCAAACGAATTTTGGTTCCGTTAAATGAAGCGACTGTAATATACCGGTGTTGGCCCGTGTGCGGCTAAACCTTAGAGGGGGGTGAATAAGGTTTTTGGTGCTTTTCGCATAATTAAAATCTAAGTGCAACTAATATCTCAACTTTCGCAATTCTAACCTTAAACGTTAATAATTGTTAAACAATCCAAACGCAAGCAAGAAAATAAACAAAATATAAGATGCGGAAAGTAAAAGTTTAGGGAAAGAAAATGACACCGTAATTTATAGAGGTTCGACAAACGGCCTACGTCCTCTCCTTGATACTACCGAGTATTTCACTAAAAATAATCTTTCGGATATTACAATCCTATCGAGCTAATCCACCGATTAAGCTCCCCCTCACTTTATGAGTGACCCGAAATGAAAAGAACTAGAGTTTTTAAGCTTCACTTGCTTACAAAGCCTCTACCCGATCACTCGCTCACAAATGAGTTTATAAAACACTCTTTACAATTTTATCGAAAATTAAAACAACACCCACAATTGATTGCTTCTTAAATAAGCTAATTTGTGGTTTCGATGATGTTTGATCTTTGTTGGAGCTTGTATCGATTTATCTTCAATTTCTCTCTTTTCGAAATCTTTCACCAAAATGGTGATTTTGGGTTTATGTATATGAGAGAGGTTGAAGGATTGATTATGAGAGCAAAATGTAAATTGGTGACTTTGGAAAGTGAATTGGGTTGGTTTATATAATCACCAAAGTCTGTTTTTCTGTATATGACCGTTGACAGTGGTTGAGGCTTTTATCCACAGGTTTTAAGCAACTTTCCAGAATAAGCTGAAAAGCTGTTTTCGAAATCTGCAGAAAACGATCGGTCGTTTTCTACAGTCGATCGATCGTTTTCCATAAAACGATCGATCGTTTCTGAAAACGATCGGTCGTTTTTCTTGAGGACTCTCTGGAAGAAATTGGTACAAAAACGATCGGTCGTTTTTGTACAGACGATCGGTCGTTCTTCAGTTTTCTCTGTTTTCTCGTTAATCTTCAAAAGCCCGTAACTCCTTCGTTTTAGCTCCGATTTTGGTTCCACTTGAACCTGTGGCTTCGTTTTTCTGTGCTCTATCTTTCTGGCGTGCTGAAATTTACATTTTCTACTTTTGAAAAAAACAAGCATTATATCATCGAAAATCGAGAATTCATAAAATCATTAAAAACATAATCAACGTTATAATCAAAATCAATTATTGAACTCTAAGTTCAACAACCTGCTTGCCTAACAAGTGCCACATGTATTGTTTAAGCCTTTATGCATAACTTAAATCCATGTAGTTATTTATAACTAGTAAAAATTCGATTGATTTCTTAATCCAGTACTTAATAGTCTATGCTAATAATGTTTACAATTGATATATTTCATGATTTAGTAAACTAAAAAATATTTTCCCAACACAATAAAATCCAAATAAAAACATGTAACTCTAATTAAAACTAACATAAAATTAAATACTAATTAAATAAAAAACTAAAAACTAGTTTTTCAACACAATAAAACTACTGTTGTAAGATATTATTGGACTATTGGGCTTGCACTTTATGGGCACAACTACCATAAAATTAAAAAAATCCTCTCTAAGAATATTTAGAATTGAAATATGGAAATAAATGAAATAAAATATTGATAGATTCATTTTCTTAACAAATTATTACTATAGATTTACATACATTCACCCAAATCTCCTTCCAAAAAATACTTCAAGATATATATAATTATAAATATTAAATAATTATACTAGTTGTTAAATTTGTTAACTTAATTAATTTTCTTGTCTAGCAGGTCTAGGTGGTGCTTGTTAGTTTTACCCTTAATATATATATAGAGACTAGTAATCGTAGTACACAACGTTGCGTGTACGATACGTATATAAATATGATATCGGACAAGTGAATTTAAAATTTTCAAAAAAAATGGTGGAATGAATATAGTAAATTAATAATCGTATATAATAAGTAATATGACATTTTATTGTTATACAAGTATAGTTTGGGAGATTAATTGATGTGTGTGAATGAACATATTTATTTAGTTATTTATGTATTTGAATTGCATTATGGCATATGAGTAATTAGTAAATTAGAATAGGAGTATTTTTAGAAAAAATAGGTAAAATTTGACAAATTCATTTATTTTGGGTTGGTTTATATTAATACCATGATATATACATTAAAAAAAAAACTAGACAGTATAGAAATAAATCTTTCAGTATTTCCATCTACAATTAAGGCCCACAAACGAAGGTCACCAGCAAATCAACAGGTATCCTCATATTCATAAAAAGAAATTATTCATAAGAAAAACTGCATGAAAAATATACAACGAAGTCATATTAAACCAAACATTCTTTGTCTCTTTTTGGCCAAAAAGACATTAGAAACACAGTGGGGCATATTATTTGTCCAAAAGAACATTGTCAATGGAGATATTTTATACATATATCATTCCAATTTAATATGTAGAATATCTAGAAAGCATGAGTAACAAGTCAGAGGATACATGAATCTAAATCTAGATTTTATTTTAAACTTTAACAACAAGCGCTTTCCTAATCTTGCTCCTAAAGTTTGAAACATACAATTCCTTATCTAAAAGATAATATTAAAAAATGCCCAGAAGTATTGTTGGTTTGTGTTAGTACGACACTTTTTTAAATAATAAAATACTAGCAAGTAATATATAGACCGTCTTTCGGTCTTTATATAGTTTATACTCTTCTTGTCCTATGACATTGTTATAGGGCAAATAACACACACACACGTATATTCATATCAAAAATAAATGCTGGCGAAAATAAATAAAAATGATACATATACAAAATTACATAATGAAAGCTACATATATAATAGACAGTTTTTTTAGTGTTTCACACGAATTATTATTATTTTTACTTGTACTGGTTGAGCATTATGTTTGATCTTTTAAAAATATCATGGGGCTCATGTTGACCACTTGACCTCATATATATAATTAAAGATAAATATTTTCTTACATAATTCCATTAATACATCAACTCCTTAAAAATTAGAGGGCGATTTTCGTAGGGTCACTACAAAATAATGTTTGATTTAGTGAGAGTCAAAAGCTGTCGCAAGCCTGTCGCTAATTTAAAATGCTGTCACAAATCTGTCGCAAATTGACCAAACTGTCACAAAGCCATCACAAAAACCGTCGTTAATAAGCTCGTAACAAAAAATACCGTCACTAATCCCCTCGCTATTTGGGTATTTTTTTGTAGTGGGTATAACCTAGCTATAGTGCAGAATTGCCCTCACGTTCGATTTTCGAATAAAGGCGGGATGGGAATTTTTTTAGCTACATCGTGAGATGATCAGATTGATAATTCGTTGTTTAATTAGGGAGACGGAGGATCACTTCATCGTTTGGAAAATTAAAGTTGTAAAAAGACATTGTAGCGGTATATTTTTATATACCTGACTAAAATTTTCTTGTTTTGCTTTTCATTAAGATGGATGGATGATATAGCTTGTGAGCTTAAGATCTTCAACTGCAAAGTAAATCACTCAAAAAAAATATTTCAGCTTATCATCAGAGCGTTTGTTGTTAAACTGATGGTAAAATGAGTGTCGCTAAATTTTAACAACAGTTTTGTTGCTAAAATTTAACGACACTTATTTTACCATAAGTTTTCAAAAAATAAACTGTTGCTATATTAATTTTTCATACAATGTATACACTTAACGTCATTGAAAGAGCATGATAAAGACATTAATAAACTCTATCCACTAAACATAGAATGTAACGAAGAATGTTATTTCAAAGTCATCATAAAGACAAACTAATAATCACACAAATTTATCTTTTGTATTATATCTTAGTAATTTACTATTTTGAAACACACTTAGGCATAATGAAACTAATTGACGAAATAATGGTTTTCCGGTAGATGCTTTTTATACGTCGTCATATTTACTAACTAAGGATGTGTATAAATTAGGAAATATATTTGGAACACAAATAAATAGGTTCCAAATCTACTCTTATAAGCTAGCAGAGTTAGATCTCACATCTGTTCAATATTTTTCTTCTAATTCTAATTACCTACAGGATACTGATTTACAGGCAAGCTAATTGCAGATGAAGAAATTCAAGATGTCACATGTATACGTGACAACAACAATATTTTAACAAATGTGTTGTTATTACTTGTTAGTTGTTCTGGAAACGCGATGTTACAATTGTTTTTTTTTTTTTTTACTTTCAACGATAAACTTTTGAGTGCTCGACGCTAACTGCTTTGGTACTTTCAGGTCGGGGGAGCTAGGTGCAAACCATCGGGGGTGACGGCACCTCCATAATCCTAAAAATAAAGATTTTTTTTCAAATTTTGACTATATATTTTTTAAAATACGTTTAAAATAATGATTTGGTATCACTTATTTTTTTATTTAACTTAATTTAGTAGTTGATGTAATTTTGACACCATTCAAACCATCCATGAAATGCTCTAAATTAATGCTATATTTACCATTATGCCTACTAATTAGGGACCAACATTGTGTACGTACTGTAAATATCTTTCTAACTACGCACTTATGTAAAAAAATTTGAAAGTTTTATCATTTAATATTGTTAAAAAAATTGTAAATTTAACACCCGTGACTTCAAATTTATTCTTTTTATGGAAATTCAACCCGTTTATGGTTTTCCTACTAGGGATGTAAATGAGATGAGTTGTTCGTTGAATCGTTCGTGTTCGGCTCGACTAAGTTTTGGTTGAACAAGAAAATATCGTTCGTCTATTAATTGAACTGAACATGAACATGAATACTACTCTGTTCGTTTCGTCTAAACTCGTTTTCGCGTAACTATATATAAAGTTTTATAAAATCAAAAAAATGATGAAATATCATTACAAATTAGTAAACTTATTTATATTATAATATTATTAATCATGATATGCTTGTATTATTTCAAACTTATTAAAGTCATTTATATCATCATAGTATAAATACAGTCACTGATTTTATTGTTAAGTGCTCGACTTGTCAAAGTAATTCATTATACGTATGTAAAAAAGAAATTATACATTTTTAGAATATATAAACTTAAAACTAACAAAATATGTTATGATATCAAATTAATTAATTAACTAACGTTTTATTTATTTGTAGACAACTTTATTATAGTAAACAATATAATACTAAATGATAAAATTATAATATATTCTAAAAAGAAAGAAAGAAAATACAATTTTTAATTATTAAATATTTTGAATTAATGAAAATAGAAGTTCATGAAAAATTCGTGTTCTATCTCGTCAAATGTCTGTTTGTGTGATCCATAATTTTTTTACTTATGTTACTATAACCTATGTTGTTCGGATTTAGAGTGTGGGGTACATCCTTTTTTTTTTTAGTGTTACTTGAACAATGATTACTTCATCTTGCAAGAATGAAAAATATTCATTGTAAATTCAATATTGCTGATGTATGAAATTATTCTCACATAATTTTGACATATTTTGGGAAATCTTCTATCTTCTCAAAAGTGAACGATCCAACACTCACATTGGTCCATTCTCTATTGTCATTTGTTTTTGCAGTGTCATAGTTTCTTATGTAGCCAGGTTGTGATTTATAAATTCTACCATAAATTTTGAAGTTATTTCAGGTACACAGGTTGTGCTTTATGCAATTTTTGACTTCTAGTTAACATTTATGGTATAAGTTGAAAAGAGAAAGACATGAATTTGTTAGATACAATTAATCAATTGGATACAATTTGTCTAATGGATTTTTGATCTTCTTATTGAGAAAGCCACGTATTCAGAAAGGAAAGTAAACAATGAAGTTAAGGAAATTTAGCTTCATAGCAGAAAATATAACAAGGTAGACATGGATTAATTTCCGACAATGTAAAAGAATTAAGTTTTTGTCGCCACTCATCATACAAGGAATATAGTGAGGAGTGTAACCAGTGTGTGCACATAATATTTTCTCGATGTGATAAGAAATCTAGCAAATCACAAAAGAAGCCCTCATTATTAGTAGTATATTGATTCTGCAAATATGCATGTTATTTTATATGATTTGTATAAAGAATGAAGATGTGTCTATTGACAAATACTTGTAGATACTCATGTAAATCAGATTTAGGATATCAAGCAAATCTCATTATTATATTATATTTGGGGGCTTGAAGCCTTATATATAGTTGCCTTTATTATGTTCTTATTACTTGTGAGTTGAAACCAAAGTTAATTAGCCTAACATTTACTAAAACCTACTTTAATCTCTCTCTCTTTCTCACTTCAATTTACCTAAATGGCGAAGGAAATTGGTAACTTCTCAAGGTTCAAGAGTGCGTGTGTTTTTTGTGGGAGCAGTTCCGGTAAAAAAGAATGCTATAAAGAAGCTGCTATTGAATTAGGCCAAGAATTGGTACTTACTTTTATATTTTTCCCTTGCCTATTTTTCTTCAATTCATCAAATTCTCGTTTTACTTGTGTAGTGCCAAGATACAAAAAATGTATATCCACAGGGCTTGTTTGGTCAGAGCTAAGATTTCCAGCGTATATATTTTTACTTATAAGTCATTCAGTCGGCCAATTTAAAGGTGATTATTTGGTTCATTTTTGTGTCGAAAACTAAAATAAAACTAGGCCCCATTTTTCAATCCAAATTTAGAGTAACTCCGTTCCGTTGATTTAAAGTTGCACTCAAGCTCATATTCATGGTTGGATACTCATTCGTGGACTTGGAGGAAATAGCCATCAATCTATGTTGCGTTCAAAATTTGAGAACTATAAATATTTATGTATTTAAATACGACATGCGATATTTTTATTTTCCTATCTCATTTAGCAAAAATAATATATTTGAAGGTGTCAAGGAAGTTGGATCTTGTGTATGGAGGGGGTAGCATTGGGCTTATGGGTTTGGTGTCCCAAGCTGTTCACAATGGAGGAGGAAAAGTTCTTGGGTAAACACCAAACACTATTTGTACTTTCATAAATCATTTTCACATTTATTAATTGTTGCGTAAATGACTAAATATGCTAAATTTTGGAATTTCTTCTTGGTTTTTCCTCCTACCAGGATCATACCCAGAACCCTGATGGCCAAAGAGGTACATTACAAAACACATTCCTTTTCTGTTCTCATTCTTGATCTACTTATTCAATTCAAAAAACATGTTGAATTATTAATTTTTTGGTTTTTTGTTTCCAACAGTTAACAGGTGTGACAATGGGCGAGGTTAAGCCCGTATCTGATATGCATCAAAGAAAGGCTGAAATGGCTCATCATTCTGACTGCTTCATAGCCCTTCCTGGTAATCACCAATTGCTCTCACGTCCTCTATACATTTTTAGACAGTTTTTGGATACTTTTCTCACTTCTGTTTCAACAAGTAGCTCATCTGAAAGCTAAAAAGAATCTAAAGTCTTTGTCAAAAAGCTCGAAAAACTTTCATTTATTAAAAGCTTATGCTTTAGCGATGGTCTTGCGAAAATGTCTTAACTATGGTTTTGGGAGTTAAAACACTGCTTCTCACTTCTCCCTTCTTTTAACAGGTGGGTATGGGACTCTAGAAGAGCTCTTGGAGGTCATTTCCTGGGCTCAGCTGGGTATCCATGACAAGCCTGTAAGTACTCATCTTAAATAGGAGTATTACAACCATTTTGTACTATTGGTTATTTAGTTTTTCACTTTTGTAACCATTAATGTTATTTTTACCTAAAAGTAAATTGAAGATTTTCCTGCGGAATTGCATAAGAAAACTCTGTTTGAATAAGATAGTTGTTTACAGAAAAGAAAATGCACTTAGAGACTTGGAGTGGTTAGTTTCCAAAAAAATAGTTTTAAACAGAATAGATGACAGTAAACTATCTGTGTCAGTTTACACATATAACATCAAATAATATAACATCCTGCTTACACAATGTTTACGATGTTATTGCTCCCCATGTTCTAATATTTTTTTTTCTTCACAAATTTCACTCTCAAGGCTGACTGTTTTGTTATGAAATGATATATATGCAGGTGGGTTTGCTGAATGTAAACGGATATTACGATTTCTTGTTGACATTTATAGATAGAGCTGTGGAGGACGGCTTTATAAAACCCTATCAGCGTCAAATTTTTGTATCTGCCCCTAGTGCAAAGGAACTTGTTCAGAAGCTTGAGGTTGGTCTTTCTCTTAAAAAACATCTTAATCTTCTTCTTATATGATCTGTTTTTCTTTTGCCTCATTTTCCTTCTTTGCTTTTCTCCGAAGAAACTTTCCAGTCAAAAACAAAGTAAAGTTGGGGACTTGTTAGGAACAAAGAATGTGCCGCCTTTCTTGTGTTTTTTTACTTCTAACTATACAAAGTTGTTTTGCAACCCTGAAAACATATTTAATTTTAACATAGCACAAACAAAACAGCTTCACGAAACTGAAAAAAGGTTAATGCTTCGCATCAAAAAAGTTTTCTTCAATTAACTTATACTAGTATTATTTCTATTGGTCACTGTGCAACTTTAAACAAGTATATACTTTCTTCAAATTTTATCGAGAGAATTTCCGATGTTCCAAATATCATCAAATTGATTTCTTTTTAAAGGCAACCAAGACAGTTGGTTTAGTTATTATTGTTTGTACAATTACTCCAATCCACTTTTGAATATTTATTTATTTCCTTTTTCTCTTTTGCAGGATTATGTGTCAGTGACGGATGAGGTGGTTGCTAACTTGAACTGGGAGGCTGATACACGGTCCCAAATTGGCTTCAGCCCGTTGCAGGCTGAGATTGCTCTTTAAGGGATGAATGATTCTTTATAAATATGTTCATATGTCATGTACATTGCTTAATTATATCATTTTACATTATACATCTATAGTTTTATACTACAAGGTGAAAATGGCAGGGTCTTGAGCTTACTTCTAATTTTGCAGTCTGAATTTGGGGTAGTTTTTTTAGGGGGTGTACTGATTTGGCCGGAGAGTAAGCTTAGATGAGGGGAAAATTAATTTTTCAATTCATCAAATGTAATTTAACTTTTGTATTGTGTTTATTGTGACCCGTGAATATTGTAATTTTTATGTACATTATGGAAGAATCAGTTGGAAAAAGGTCGTATGTCGGTAGCATCTTCCTTTTCTTCTCTAGAATAGTTGCAAATGGAGAATATATTCATTTAAGTTCATCAACAAACTTCGGTTTCACCCAGCTGATTATAATTAAATATATTGAATCAATTTAAGTGAGCTGAAAATCCTAGCAAGAAATTGGATTGTATAGGTATATTTCGATTTTCTTGCTTCACTCCTAAAGGATCTCTAGCTATAAAAAGTTGTACTAGAAACTAATGTTTTAAATAGCGTTATCGCTAGTGTAGCGTTTTGCATGTATAGTTATATTAGGTAATAATAATAAAAAAATTGTTGCAGGTGATTCAAACTTGGGTCTGCTAGAAACTAAAGTACTATCACAAACATATGAACTGCACACACTTTTATGAAAATTACACAATATATATTAATTATTTAGATCCGTTGTTTTATTTCCTAACTCGCTATTTATACTTTTGGTCAAGAATTTTGTGCCTTTTGCGCTTTTGGTCTCCTATAGCGTGATTTTAGCGCAATTCCAGTAAAATAGTGGTTTTTCGTTACGTTTTTTTCTCAAAAAACGCTATTTCGCACTATATAGCGCGATTTTTAAAACATTGCTATAGACCGGCTCTTTTACGAAACTATTCGTATCAGAGAGATAGATTCGCGAAAACCTAGTCATAACAAGCTTGGGGCAATATTGTCCCAATATATTCTGTCTCCTCCGCCCATCTCCCCCTCCTATGGCATATCCCTCTATGCCACCGGACCAACTTTCTTCACCAACTCACCAAAACGTAGAACAAAAAGTGGTATTAAAATTGCATTGAAAGAGTACGAAAAAGCTGTTAAGGAGAAAGACCTTGGTCGAGCTCTACAATTACTTAAAGAAGAAGAGGAACAACAATTGGTATTGGGGAAATGGGAGAGAGAGAGAGAGAGATTGGGAGGTTTTGGACACGTGCTTGAATGCTGATGATATGAGACTTGTTGCAGCTGCTTATTCCTTTCTCCCAGTTTCGGAATCTGACGAAATATTGTATTGGATGGCCCAAGGGAAGTTACACCAGGATATCTAAAGTTTTCAACTGGTTTGGAAGTGTCTAAGCTTTCACAAAAGAAGTGGGGACTCTCAGGAAGCTCTAATGTTGCTCTATTTGCTTTCCTTGGTGGAACGTCTTATATGCTAAATCAAGGAATAGATATAAGACCCAATCTTGCAGCTGTTTTGGGCTTAGCAATGGCAGATGCTCTCTTCCTCGGGGGTTCATGTTTAGCTCAAATAACTAGTTACTGGCCACCACATATAGGCGCCGTATCCTCGTACATGAAGCTGGCCACCCCTGATGGATTGCCCTATTAGGGGAGTAATTTTGGACCCCATCATGGCTATGCGAATGGGTATTCAAGGACAGGCATGAACACAATTTTGGGATGAGAACCAATGTTTTAAATAACGTTATCGTTACCGTAACGTTTCGTTTTTCGAAAGAAACGCTAAAAGCGCAAATAGCGTTTTGCGCTGTACTTTTTTTTCTTCTAAATACATATAAATATAACATTAAATTCAGAACATCTAATAAAAATTAACTAAATATATATAAAAAGTTGTAACTAATAATCACAAAATAATTGTAGTTGAGATGTCAGAGCATTTACTTTATTTGCAAGAGTTTTGGTGTTTGATTCTCTTTATAATTTCATTAAAATTTTGAGTAAAAAATAAAAATAAAAATTTGGACTACACCCGCTATAGCGTAAATTGTAAAAACCCCTAATTTATTTTTCATTTAAATTACGCTTATAGTGGAATTAATATTGTGTTTTGGGGTAATTAGAATATTTTTAGCAAGATAGCTGGTTGTTTAATCTTTTGAAGGAAGTAAGGACTCACACTAGTAATAAGTATGAGAAATTAAGTTGAAATAAATTAGAATAAGTTATTCTAAGAATTAAAGAGACAGGGAGACTATAGAAAAGAAACTGTATGCCAGTCTTCATATTTGTAACGTATCCACCATAACATCATCAATTCACCACCATCCCAGTGTGCGTATATATAAGCATATAGATAGAAAGAGAGTTACCAGCCGAAAGAGAGAGATGAAACAATTAGTCTTTCTAAACCGCCCAACTTCACTAGCAATAATATTATACGTATGGAGACAGATATGTAGATATACAGAGAGAGAAAAAATCATATAGGACATCTATGGAAGGCACGGTGAGAGGAAAAGTAGCAGAGTTGTACATGGAAGGAGACACACAAAACCCTTAGACGAACCTTTGAAGGTAATAACATATTCTATATTTTCCCTTAGCTTGCTTTTAGTAATAGACAGAAATCTGGAAAGAAGTAAATCGAGTTGTCTGTTTGTAACTAATCTATATTGTAATCATAAAGCAGCTTAAGAGTTTAAATGTACTAAGTCCATAAGATTGGGTGACAAGTATATATAAATGAGACGGGACTGTTTAGCCTTAAAAAACTTATCACACAGACTTATTGATGATTAGTGTTTGATCTGTTATCTAAATTGACAGAAAAGAGAACTATTTATATGGAGGTTAATGCGAGGAAACAACAAAATTTTACATAGTGTGTATTAACTTGAAACTGCTTGTGGGCTCATTAGTATGTATGCTGTGAAAGTTAAATGAACTAGTAGCATGTTAGAGCTTTATTATACTGCTTTGCTTTTGGTCTACATGAATTGGAGCATCATGAATGTATGTAGTTTAGGGTTTGTTATATAGAGTAATGGCTAGGAGAATAAGGTTGTAACTACAGTAGGATGCAATTGATTTTGGTCTTTTATTGATAATAGATCATGGTTTAGGTACTGTGAGCTTATAAAGGCTTCCTTACTCATCAAAGTATTGTTGGCTAATTCAGTTTCGACAATCAGGTGAGTGGGTTTTGTCTTTCTACTACAAGTATCCCATTGCATTTTTACGACAAAATATTTGTAGATTTTCAGTGATTATTCACAAAACAGTATTATTATATAATTATATTTATATTAAATGTTGAAAGAAGGAAAGAAACAAAGGTAATTTTATGAAGTGAAAGTTTATATTAAATACAGTTTATTTTTGGTGCGCTTATGATTTTGTATTGGTATCATGAGAGATAAGTCCAACGAAGATTCCTCTAAGCCCATCAGTGGGGTGACGTTGACAACTAAACAAATGAGTTTAGTTCTCAACGGTTGACTTAGCGATTGTACATAGCTTCGTCAACCGGAACGTTTTAAGGAATAGACTCAGCCGTCATGCTGTGGTGACCTTAATTACGTAGTGCACGTATGGTTTATACACCTGAGAAAAAGATCGACGATAAAGAGATTGAGTAAGTCAATCGAGCTTGTTACCGTAACATAATACTTTCATATTTGCGAACATCATGATAAGAAAGAAGAAAGAGATTATTTGTATTTCATTCAATTTGTTTAAGGGATTTCTAAAGAATTGCATTGGGAATTTTACTTAAAAGAAAACATTTAATTTGAAAGAAAAAAAAAAGGAAAATCTTATTTATGTCCCTTATATTATATTGTAAGACATTCTCTCTCATTGAGCTCGTTTAGCTCACCCATTCCTTTTAAAATGTTTTCAGGTTAGAGCTGATATCGAGTCAGTTTGGGGATCAGACAGACCTCTAAGATTATGTGTTAATTCCGCTGCGATTACATTTTTATTTTAGCTTGTAAGAGATTAAATTCTTATAATGAACGTAATTTTCGAGATTATATTTAATGAAAGTTTTGTTAGAAATTTGAGTCGATTTAATGAGTAATTTAGTGAGATTTTTATAGTTGTTCTATTTAGGCTTTGTTTAGCACGTGCCGCCACACGTGTTATTCAGCCGTGTGACACCATCGGGTCTGGGATGTTACATAAATAGCGTTCCTATACCGTGAATTTAGCGTTTTTTCATCCAAATAGCGGTTTATCATAGCGTTTTTCCGTTATTTCGCGAACTATAGCGTAATATAGCGC
This sequence comes from Primula vulgaris, assembly GCA_963920805.1. Lineage (NCBI taxonomy): Eukaryota > Viridiplantae > Streptophyta > Magnoliopsida > Ericales > Primulaceae > Primula > Primula vulgaris. The sequence goes on along the minus strand of OY987212.1, from coordinate 44,648,900 downwards.
GCTTTTTAAAACAATGCTAGAAACCCCTGCTATATCCTTTTTCTGCTAGAATTCTAGCAACCTTTTCTGTTCTCGATGTACATACCTATAAGCATTTTCATCCAAGAAAAGGCAACGTTGTCAACTGTGTTTTTGCACTAATTCTCCAGCATTGCATTGCAGAGTTAAACTAGAAAATCCAAACACCATATGAAAATTCAAACACCAGTTTGCTATCATTCGTAAGTAACAAAAGCAAAAACATGCAGGAGATAAAATGGTTTGAATGAGAAGTGTATTCATTAATCGTATAATATATGCATTTATTTACCTACAGTCTGTACTATCTCTAAACTACATCGTTTGACTGTACAAAGTTATGATATCATGGATAACCATCAGCTACAAGTCTATGACTAATTGTTGAGAATATTGAGAAGGGTAACTCTAGTTTTAATCAGTCGCCTAAACAATGACTCAAGCCCTTCTTCAAGATCTTGAAGGTTGGACTCCATTTTGGTCATTTGTTTTTGTAAGTTCTCAAATGTCATTTTGTTCTCGAATTTTTCTGCTTTCTTAGTGATAAGAAATTCTACTCCATCATCAACTTGCTCAAATTCATTTGAATTTGATACTTCAGCCTTGAATGATACACTTTTAACAAAATATTTTTTGGCAGCCAAACCACTAAGCTTGGAATGAGACTTTGATCCAGCAATATATGACATCAAAGACTCAAAAACTTCGACAGTGGCCGCTTCGATATCTATAAACATCGATCCAAAGGCCTCGTTTTCATTCTTTCTGTGTGTGAGTTTGATGTTCTTCAAATTCCGTAAAGTTTTTTGGATCCCCCTCTTCACATTCTTCCTTGAGGTTAGGTATTTTCCAATTTCATTTGCTTCCATTCTTCTTCTCAATACTGAAAGAAGTTCTTGCACATCTTGTTTTGTATCTAAAGAAATTTCTTTTACATTGGCACATAAATCCAATAACCACATATACCCATCAAGAATTTCTTCAACCGAAGTCTTGGCATTCACAAAGACTTGTTGGGTGTTTGACAATTTAAGAAAATCATCAAAGGAATCATACATCTCTTCAAGAACATATAGCTTATTGGCAATTGAAGACAACGAGGAAGAGGTAGACTGAGAAGATCTTAGTCTACTCAAGTGCTCGTTGACTTCAGGGATTAATGGATGAGGGCAAGAGGGCAAACTCACTGACCTAACATGGTAGAGAGACTTTGATCTGAAAGAAATGGAAGCCATTTTTTTTTTGGGTAAATTGGATATTAAGACTTGGAAAACAAAAAGTCTCAAAGTCCAGTCTGATGGTTATGTTCACCATAAGCCACAACATATATAGAGCAAGTTTAGGGAAAAGATACCCCTCTATCTTCATGACTCATCTATTTGAAAAATGCGTGATCTGGATCTGGATCTAAATGTCTCACGGAGATGTTTGCGCTGTGCAGACCAATAGGGACATAAACTGACCTAATAATTCAACAAGAGTATTAACCTTTAGTTAATGAGTAGTCATGGACATAATGTGGCATTAATTGTGATAATGCGATGATGGAAATATAAATATGATGGACAACTGTTGTCTCAGTTTTTTTTTATAATAATCTTAATTTTGATTACGTTATACCTGGACAATTGGAATCTTGACAACGATGCCCAACTGAAGACATCTGATTGTCTCCACCGAGACAAATTGACCAAAGAAAGCTATATTTTAATAACCATTCGTGTGCATAACTTTGCATTAATAATTTTGTTAACTTGTAAAATGAATTAAGCACGATAATCCACCATGGATTTACAGGTATTTTCCTGCAGGCGACAACCTGCAGTACTTCACTGTTATAGCATGTGAAGATACAGAATTATGATTGGATTACATTACATTACATATAGACCCTTCGTGTGGTTCGTGAAATTAAATTACTAACTGAGTTTTAGTTGTTCCATCTCATCAAACAACATGTATTTTCTGTTTAATATTTTGAAGTGTGCAAAGCCAGCATGATCTTTATTTAATCCATACGGGATGCAATTATAGTAGTGGAAAAGGTGGCAATAAAGTCTCTATCTATTCTGGTATGAAATGTACTAAAATTAGAACACAAAAGATCCTTAGTTTAAAAATAAATAAATTGTATCTTTAAAACTGATTTGGGAACAACCATCTTAAGTTGTAAAGGAACAATCATCTAAAAGTAAATTGGAGAATACGTGAAAACATACTTGAATCTAAAACTCAATTGTGCATATATTAACTTCTACGGAACAAAATCCATATATGCACGGAATGCTAGATGCATATAGCAAAATTTAATCAAATTAGCTTCATACTTTAAATTGCGGAAACAGTAACATGAGAAGAAAAAAATTGACCAACGGAATGAATGTAGCGCTCAGAAAATTGCATATACTATCTTTGCAGGTAATTCCACGCAAGAACGCTTCTTTTTTAAAAAAAAATAATCTTATTAAAGAGGATCAAGAGATTTCACAACTACCCCATTAACAAGACTCGAACCCTGTATCTAAGCTATTCCTAGCAGGTTCTAGCCCACTAAGCTACTCCTAGTGGGTTCCACGCAAGAACGCGTTTACGCTTTGGATGCTCGGATATTAACGTAGCCCTCAGAAAAATGCTATTCTCACGATATCACTTTTTTTAAAACACCGGTATTGATTGCCTTTTTTTTTTACTTTGGGTCTTTTTATGAGCGCTAGAATGAGAATTGCACACGTAAGACCTCTCCTCAACGTGTGAGGTGCATCCCGGTTCTAGATAAAATATAGAGATCTATTTATTTTAATTTTAGGCTGCTTAATTGCTTTGAGATTTATATCAATTGTTGCTTTACAATTTTAACAAAAACATAGGCTTTTGCCTCTGAGTTACATCTTTGCAATTTAAAAAAATCATTCATGCCTAGAACTGTTCGACGAAATGCCGCAGCTAAACTGTGATTATTTTTTATGACCTCTTAATTCTAAAGAATTTGATTAGATTTCCGATTCATTATTCTAAAGAATATGATGAATATATAGCAGAAAATGAAAATTAACTATTAACCTAATCTTGTTTAACTTCTAGTTGTGAAGACGAAGCAAAAAATTACAACAACAAAAAAATCCAAATTAAATAGTGTATTAGGAATAAGAAGGTAATACTTATGTCTTCAAATCTGGTTTGCGAACAATCATCATAAGTAGTAAAGGAATAAAAGCTCTAGAAAGAAATGAGAGAATACCGGAAAAAACATCTTAATTCCAAAACTCAATTTGTGCATATATATATTGATTCCTTTGGAACAAAAATCCATATAAGCATGGAATGCTAGATGCTTATATCAAAATTTGATCTCATGTTCAAACTTTAAATTATAGAAACAGTTACATGAGAGATAATTTGTCATAAATGGAAAGAGTGTATCTATTGATCATAGAACACATGCATATGTTTCTATACAGTTTTGTACAAACTCTAAATTAAACTACTTCTATCACAAATCTTTGCTAGTTGTTGATAACGTTGAGAAGGGTAACCCTAGTTTTAATTAGTCGCCTAAATAAACTCTCCACCCCTTCTTCAAGATCTTGAAGGCTGGACTCCATTGTGGTCAACTGACTTTGCAAACTCTCAAACTTCATTGTGTTCTCAATTTGTTCCGCTTTCTTGTGGATAAGAAATTCTACTTCTTCATCAACTCTCTCAAACTCATTTGTGTTTGGTACTTCACTTTTGGGTGATGCACTATTTCCGAAGAACTTTTTGGTGATCAAACCACTGAATCTTGATTGAGATTTTGATCCAGCAATATATGTCATCATAGACTCAAACATTTCAAAAGTAGCTTCTTCAATTGCTATAAACAATGAGCTAATGGCATCATTTTCTGTGTTTTTGTGATTGAATTTGATATTCTTTAACCCCTTTAGGGTCTTTTGGATTTCTTTCTTTGCCATCTTCCTTGATGTTGAGTAGTTTATGATCTCATTTGTGTCTCTTCTTCTTCGCAACACTGAAAGAAGTCCTTGCAAATCTTGTTTTGTAAGCAAGGTAATATCTTTGACATTGGCACACAAATCCAATAATCTCATATACCCATCAAGAATTTCGTCAACCAACTTCTCGTTTTTTGCAAACGCTTGTTGGGTACTTGGCAATTGAAGGAAAGTGTCAAAAGAATCATACATCTGTTCAAGAATACTTGGCTTATTTCCAATTGCTGACAGTGAGGGAGAGGTAGATTGAGAACGCCTTAGTCTACTCAAGTGCTCATCGACTTGAAGATTTGATGGGTGTGGGCAAGAAGGCAAACTCACTGACCTAACATGGTAGAAATACTTTGATCTCAAAGAAAAAGAAGTCATCTTTTTGGAGGTATGTTAATTATTATGAACTTATAATTAGAAGTCTCAAAGTTCAGGTGATGGTTATGTTCAACATAAGCTTGCAGCATATATAGAGCAAGTTTGGGGTAGATGCTCTTCTATCTTCATGACAGTAGAAAAACGTGTGTGATCCAGATCTGGATCCATTGTCTCTACCAATAGGGACATAAACTGACTGAATTTTTCAACAACTCGTATTTTTCTTTTCAATAATTCATTTATTCAATCAGCATTCATGCACATTACGTGACAACATTTTTGATAATAAAATCTTTCAGATTATTTATTAAGATATTGATATTGTTTATGATTAAAATATGGACAATAGCCAATAGGAATCTTGACAACTAGGTACAACTTTGGAGGCCTGGTTGTCTCCACCAAGAGGGTCACAGCCTGATTAAAGAAAGCTATCTTTCTACTTAGTTAATGATCATCCGTGTGCATAGCTTTGCATTATTAACATCGTTTTTAACAGAGACGAGTTTAAGAATTTAGAAATGCTGTTTTTTCCTGCACGACATACAATAACTTATTTCCTGAAGATACAAATTTCTGACATAAGTTCAATTACACAATTATAAACTTTCGCGTGGCTCATTAAATAACACTTCTATCTGAGTTTGAGTTGTTCTATGTCATTAAACAGCTTGTATAGTTGTATCGTCTGTCTAATATTTTCATGATCACATGGGTAAGTTTTCCAAATTCCTCAGTTCATCCTCACAGTATTTATGAAAATTGTACTTTGAAAAAGCTTCTACTTATTCTTTTTCCTTCAAAAGGGTGATGATTATATTTGGCTTTCAATAAGTAGTATAGGAAATATTTGACACTAGAATACATAAATTCCTTAAGTAGTTTTCAGAAATGTAAGTTACTTTTCGTTAATCGATTGGTTTATAGAATATTACAAGGGTTATGTGATGAGATGTGGGGCTAAATAGGATTCAGAAGAATTAGAACTAGTAAATGGAAGACAAGCTTGAAAAGGTACTTTTTAAGCATGTCTAATTATAGTCACGGATTTTGGTTGTCTAGTCTTAATAATAATTTAAATTTTAAACCAACTCCTGTAGGTGTTACTCTCTAATCTCTCCCTTTATGCCTTCAGAAATCAGAACAGTAGAACCATGGGAACCTCGTATCTGAATGGGAAAGAGAACCTCCATAACCACTCTGGAGGAAAGCTTAAGATTTTGAGTTTGATTAGGAAAGATTTGAATAATATTCTACAATAAATTTCTTCATGTTTTAACAGTTTTTTTAGTCCAATCTACAATGATACAGATCCATGTTGTAGCAGCACCAGAAACTTTATCTTTAACAATTGGGGGCACCTCTAGAAAAACATTCGACTTTCGCTTTTTTTTTTTTTTGTAACGCACAAGAAAACTTAGCAGAACAACCCTCTGCTAAACTACAAACGCAGAACTTCAAAGGAAAATAACCCTCTGCTAAACCACATCTAATGCTCAACTAAGGAATACAAAAGAGAACACAGCTAACACAGGCACAGCCCTCACAAGGCACAAGTGTCAAATTAGAAAATGACCTTAGCTTGTTTCTATCCCATTAATCTGATTTTTCCTGCACGGAATCAATTTTTTAGTACTTCTATATATAAATGTCTACTCTAGGCGGGTTTTATGGGGAAATCAGTTTTCTGATAAAATTCTTGAACAGCGAGAATGACTGTGGTAAACAAGATCATATATGGTTAGATAAGCAGGACGAAATTAACATTTTAAGTACTATTTGGTGCTGAACCTTTTTTATTTTGTGGGTTTTTTTTTTCCATATTTTTATAAATAAATAAATAAAAATATGGGTTTCCCCACCAATTATAAAAAAAAGAAAAGAAAAAAAAGTAGGACGAAATCTATTATAAATCATATGATCTAAATTTATTAATATAACCTATTACTCGTTGTATATTGATTAGGATTAATTAGCTAAGATGGAAAGGAGTAGAACTACCGTAGTTCGACTACCTGAACATGCTAATTACTTATCAACTCATTTTCTCAAATCTTACAGCAGCGAATCATCTTTAATTTGGTAACGGAACAAAAGATTTAAAATAAATATGAGAATATAAGAAAAAATAGCTGAACTTCAAAACTGATCAACTATGCGCAAGGATTCCCTGTGAAATAAAATATTCTACAATCCACATCATATGTTTGGAATAAAATATTCTACAATCCATATCATATGTTTGAAATAAAATATTCTACAAGCACAAAGATAAAGTTGTGACTAAAGGCATAATTTCAATGTTTTAAATAGCGTTATCGCTAGCGTAACGTTTTTTCGAGAGAAACGCTAAAAGCGTAAATATCGTTGCTACATAGCGTTTTGCGGTGTACTTTTTTTTTGCCTAAATATGCAATAAATTTTAGATTATATAACAATAAAAGATAAAATGTATAATTATATTAGGTAGTAATAAAAAAAAATGAATTTTTTTTTGCTGCAAGTGAGTTTCGAACTTGGGTCTGCTGAAAAATAATACATTGTCACAACCATCTGGAGTGCTCACATTTTTATGAAAATTACACAATATATATTAATTATTTAGATCTTTTGTTTTTTTTCCTAACTTGCTATTTACGCTTTTGGTCCAGAATTTCACGTTTTTTGCGCTTTTGGTCCCCTATAGCGCAATTCCAGCCAAATAGTGGTTTTTCGTTGTTTTTTTTTCCAAATATCACTATTTTACGCTATATAGCGCGATTTTTAAAACATTGATATATATATATATACATTCATATACACTATATACACTTTGTAAAAACTTTCTGTTAAACTAAATCTACAGCAAGTCTTGGCTAGTTGTTAAGAAGCTGGTTGAGAATTGAAACCCTAATTTTAATTAATCGTCTAAACAAACTCTCTAGCCTTTGTTTCAAGATCTTGAAGGTTGGACTCCATCGTGGTCAATTGACTTCGCAAATTCTCAAATTTTGTTATGTTCTCGTTTTTTTCCACCTCTTGTTGATAAGAGAATCTGCAGATTTTGATTGGCGAAGTTGTTGTTTTGCAGATTTTGCTTATATTTTTTTTCTTATGGATCTGTTTTGTTTTGCTAAATTTCTTCATGCTAACAGATGTACGTGTAAAAAAAAATGTCTTTTTTAATCATATATCCTATTACTTGTTAGATATTGATAGGGATTAATTAGCTGAGTTGAAAAGGAGTTAGAACTAAGTTCAACTACCTGAACATGCTAATTACTTATCAACGTAATTTCTCAAATTTCAGAGCAATGAATGATCTTCAAAAAAAGAATGATCTGAAATAAATGTGAGAATAGGAGAGAAAATAGTTAAAATCGGAAACTCAACTACGTGCAATGATTGGGAATCTATAATCCATAGGATATGTTTGGAATCCTAGATGCATATATCCAAATTTGTATACATGAATCATGAGCTTCATATTTAAACTTTAATTTAGTAAAGAAACAACCCAAGCACAGAGATAAAGATGTGATTAAGGAGAGAAGGGTATGTATTGATGATTCATGTATTTATATATTCGTATACAGTTTGTACAAGCTTTCTGCTAAAATACATCTACAGCAAGTATTGGCTAGTTGTTGAGAAGGTTGAGAATTGAAACCCTAGTTTTAATTAATCGTCTAAACAAACTCTCTAGCCCTTGTTCAAGATCTTGAAGGTTCGACTCCATTGTGGTCAGTTGACTTTGCAAATTCTCAACTTTCGTTTCCGCCCTTTTGTTGATAAGAGAATCTACTTCATCGTCAACTTTGTCAAACTCATTTGCATTTGATACTTCACCTTTAACCGATGCATTTTTCGGGAAGAACTTTTTTGCAACCAAGCCACTAAACTTTGATTGAGACTTTGATCCAGCAATATATGACATCATAGACTCCAACACTTCGAGACTAGCTTCTTCAATGGTTATAAACAACGAACTAATGGAATCATTTTCGATGTTCTTGTGATTGAGTTTGATATTCTTCAAATCCTTAAGAGACTTTTGGATTCCCTTCTTTGTCATCTTCCTCGAGGTTATGTATTTACTGATCTCGTTTGTTTCTTTTCTTCTTCTCAACACTGAAAGGAGTTCTTGCACGTTTTGTTTTGTAAGTACGGAGATATCTTTCAGATTGGAACATAAGTCCAATAACCTCATGAACCCATCAAGAGTATTTTCAACCGATTTATTGCTTTTGAGAAAGCCTTGTTGGGTGTGTGATGATACTAAGATATCATCAAAGGACTCATACATTTCTTCGAGTACACAAAGCTTATTGCCAATGGATGACAATGATGAAGATGTAGATTCGGAAGACCTTAGTCTACTCAAATGTTCGTCAACTTGGAGGTTCAATGGGTGAGGGCAAACGGGTAAACTAACCGACCTAACATGGTAAAGAGACCTTGATTTCGAAGAAATAGAGGCCATTTGTTTTGCTATATGAGAAAATACTTTAAATGAAACTTGTCAATGTCTGGATTGTTGGTTATGTTTACAGTGAGACTAAAACATATATATAGATCAAGTTAAGTCTAAAGATTCTTTTATTTTCTCCATGCCTCATCCATTATGAAAGACGTGTCCTCGATCTGGATCTATCTGTTACTATGGAGATGTTTGCGTTGTGTCTCTACCAATACAACGACAAATTGACCTAATTGTAATATTATTCTCTTTTAATTAGCACTCATGAACGTAACATGGCATTGGTTTTATACTAATATTCTGGTATATGAGAGTAAACTTGAAGGGTTGTCCCCAAAAAGAAGGCAACCAACAGTTATTTTTTTTAGTTTATGGCTCTGCAAATTTGAATCATTTATCAATCTTATTTTGATTAAAATTGTATATCCTTTCAGACAATTAGAATCTTTTGACAACTTGGTGTAGCTACTATGCCTTTTTTGTGTGTGGTTAGCGTATGTAATTAATTAGCAAGGTAAATAGCTGTATTCCTTTGATGGTTAATGAATAAAGCCGGGTGTGCGTTTGCAATATTGGTTTAAAAATAAAATTAAAAGCAAGATGAAGGATAGTAAAATGATTTTTTTTTCATAGGTCTCCAATAACCGATACGATCGATTTGATGCAATTTATATCTTTAGACAGAGTTGTCTACCAATTGTCTCTCCAACCGACAAAACAATACTATCTTGTACATTTTTTAACGATCATTCATGCGCATACCTTTGCATTATAATTGTTGAATTAATAACTTTAAACATTATGATTAAAGGGCGTTTTTCCTTGGAGAAGACAACCTGTAACTGATATCTTGATAAACTACAAATGCAGAATTTCAAAGGAAAAAAAGGTAAGAGCATCCGCATTGGACACACTAATTTTCGCTAGCCATAAGTTGGCACGTCATAAAAAAACTCATCTCTAACTTACATATTCACTTAAATTAGGTTGTATTTCAAGTATACATTGGACCCTTTAATTTTAATTAGTGAGCCTATATTATATCTTATTTAATTGAAAATATTATGATATTATATAATCCCTTTAGAATAAAGAAATAAAGTAATACGATTAATGAATTCCCAACATTGCCACATTGGCAGCTAAGTCACACGTTACAGTTACTGGTGCATTTATCTAGTGAAAGTGAAACTATGGAGTGCATTTAGAGGGTAGGGCAATTGGTATTCCAATGTGCATTAAAATTCTCCTCTTGTGTAACCTCTTACACTACAGACTACATTGAAAACAATTTAAATACTCTTAGTCAAAAAATCAAACTCTACTAACCATATCGAATGCTCAACTACGCAACACAACAACAGAACACAACAATCACACTCACAGCCCTAACAAGTCACAAGTATCAAATCAGAAAAGGAGAAATGCCAAATATCCCATTATTTATCAATTTATTGTCCAAAATTACACTTTTTAAGAGTTGAGTTTCCCATAAGGTCAATTTTCATTAATGTTCAATTTATTTACAAAAACGTCATTATTCAAACATAAAATATTCACTTTTGCTCTCTAAAAATCAAAAAATATGGAAAATATATTAAAATTCAAAATAATTAACCAAAAATCGGAAAAAATTAATAAAAATAAGAATAAAATAAAAAAAAATCGAAATAAATATTAAAAAATCTATACAAAACTCAGAAAAATATGAAAAAATCAAAAAAAATCAAAAAAACCTAAAATAATAAAATTAAAATCTAAAAAAATTCAAAAGTGCATACAGGTGATACAAGTGTATAAAAAGTGTATACGAGTGTATAAAAAGTGCATAAAATCTGATAAAAAGTGCATTAAAGTGCATAAAAAGTGTATAAAAAATGCATAAAATCGTGCATACGAGTGTATAAAAAATGCATTAAAAGTAGATACGAGTACATAAAACGTGCATAAAAAATTAATAAAATTGTATAAAATAGTGTATATATAAAAATATATATGCGTCAATAAAAAAATACATAAAAAGTGTATAGGAGTCTGGACATGACTTTAGCACCAAATGTCCAAAACTAGAGCAACTAAATTACTCACTATTAAGTAGTTCATGTTGAAACAACAGTGACTATAAAGAATTTTTTTTCCGACACCAAACACAAACACACGTTTTGTTAAAAGTGATTTAGTTTCAAAACTTCAAACTATGAGGACCACTACATAATTATAGTAAAGTTTAGTCCTATTCTTCCTTTTTGGTTTTCTCTCTACTGTGTAAACGATTTCCCTCGATCAATTAAAAACCCACAAAGCATTAAATAACGAATCGTTCAAATCAAATGATTTTAGTCTCAAATTTTTTCAAATAACAAACAATTTCGGTGAATCAATATCATTTCTCCCCCCAAAACTTAAAACTTTTATAGACCGAACCCCACCATATGCACCCCAAAAAGAGAGATCGACGGCGTCTCATCGTCGGAGGACAGATCGACAACGTTATGCCCGATGATTTCTTATAAGATAAATTATTCTATAACCCATAGCATATGTTTGGAATTCTAGATGCATATAACAAAATTTGAACTCATGAGTCATGAGCTTCATGTTTAATGTAAGAAACACAACACAAGCACAAAGATAAAGTTGTGATTAAGAAGAGAAGTGTATGTATTGATGATTCATATATGTATGTATATATTCATATACAGTTTGTACAAACTTTCTGTCAAACTACATCTGCAACAAGTCTTGGCTAGTTGTTGAGAAGGTTGAGAATCGAAACCCTAGTTTTAATTAAGCGTCTAAACAAACTCTCTAGCCCTTGTTCAAGATCTTGAAGATTGGACTCCATTGTGGTCAATTGACTTTGCAAATTATCAACTTTCGTTTCCGCCTTTTTGTTGATAAGAGAATCTACTTCATCATCAACTTTCTCAAACTCATTTGTATTTGATACTTCACCTTTAACCGATGCATTTTTCGGGAAGAACTTTTTTGCAACCAAGTCACTGAACTTTGACTGAGACTTTGATCCAGCAATATATGACATCATAGACTCAAACACTTCAAGACTAGCTTCTTCAGTGGCTATAAACAACGAACTAATGGAATCAATTTCGATGTTCTTGTAATTGAGTTTAATATTCTTCAATTTCTTAAGGGACTTTTGGATTCCCTTTTTTGCCATCTTCCTTGAGGTTAAGTATTTTTTGATCTCGTTTGTCTCCCTTCTTCTTCGTAACACTGAAAGGAGTTCTTGTACATCTTGTTTTGTAAGCAAGGAGATATCTTTCACATTGGAACATAAGTCCAATAACCTCATTAACCCATCAAGAGTATCTTCAACCGATTTGTTGCTCTTGAGAAAGCCTTGTTGGGTGTGTGATGATTCTAATATATCATTAAAGGAATCAAACATTTCTTCGAGTATACACAACTTATTGCCAATGGATGACAATGATGAAGATGCAGATTCGGAAGACCTTAGTCTACTCAATTGCTCGTCAACTTGGAGGTTCGATGGGTGCGGGCAAGCGGGCAAACTAACCGACCTAACATGGTAGAGAGACTTTGATCTCGAAGTAATAAAAGCCATTTAATTTGCTATATGAGAAAGTACTTGAAATGAAATGTTAAATGTTTGGGTTGTTGGTTATGTTTACAATGGGACTAGAACGTATATATAGATCAAGTTAAGTCTAAAGATTCTTTTATTCCCTCCATGCCTCGTCCATTAGGAAAAACGTGTCCTCGATCTGGATCTATCTGTTTTTATGGAGATGTTTGCGTTGTGTCTCTACCAATACAGCCACAAACTGACCTAATTGTAATTTTATTTTATTTTAATTAGTACTCATGTAACGTGGTATTAGTTTTGTAGTAATGTTCTGGTATTTGAGAGTAAACCAGAAGGGTTGTCCCCCAAAAGAAGGCAACCAACAATTGTTTTTTAGTTTATGGCTTTGCAAATTCAATCAATTAGCCATGATCTTATTTTGATTAAAATTGTATTTTCTTTCAGACAATTAGAATCTTTTGACAACTTGGTGTAGCTAACTAGCTATTATGCCTTGTGTGTGTGTTGTTATCGTATGTAATACTAGCAAGGTAAATGGATGTACTCTTTTTTGGTCAATGAATAAAGGCAGCGTTTGGATTTGTTTAAAAATACTGAAGCAAGGTGAAGGAAAATGAAATGATTTTTCTTCATACGTTCCAACAACCGATGTGATTTGATGCAGATTTATATGCTTATGCGGAGTTGTCTACGAAAAATGCCTCGACCTATAAGATCACCAACTGACAAAACAAATACTATCTTGTACATTTTTTAACGATCATTCATGCGCATATATACATGTGCATTATAATTGTTGAACTAATAACTTTAAATATTATGAACTAAAGAGCGTTTTACCTTGCAGAAAACAGCCTGTAACTGACATTGTTGATACTTGATAGTTGATAGCATGCATGTGATCGAAGTTAGCAAAATATATAGATATGTTGATGTTTTATTTTAGTTTCCTGTAACGACTTGTTCCTCCGACCGAACCGTCACCATCTGCTTTCTACCACCAATACTGTCCGTTTTGACCGAATTTCGTCCTCATTTCTTGGGCCACACGACTTTAACTAGAATTTTACAGCTTACACATAAACCATGCAATAGGTATAACAAATTTCCTAATAAACTACAGCTTTATTTGGTAACAAATTTCAAAAAAAGAAAAGGCAACAAATTCATAGAAGTTAAGTATTTTTATTCAAGGGGTATAGCATGAACCCATGGGCGATATATTCCTTTTTAAACAAGGAGTGTCTGATATACTGTTTTTTCGGAAACAACTTGTGGAAATTGTACGCATATTACATTTGATAAAAGCCTTGCAACTTCCATATTCTTTTGATTTTGCATCTACATGTCGTTATTGCACTTATTGTGAAGTAAAAGCTAACGGAAGACTATATATGTGATGGACAGAGAAATTTGGAAGTAAAAGATAAGTGTTTTTCCCCTGTTGATCATGTTTTCCTTCCTTTCTGGTTCTTCAATCTTCTACATAATATCGTCATGCATATACCCCAAACAGACAAAAATTAATTTTGTCACTCCTATGTTACAAATAACTAACATCGATCTTTAAGTCGTAAAGGTACATATATATACATAAAAAAAAATTGAGAATCGAAGAGAAAATACTTGAAATCTGAAGCCAGTTAGTTATTGATTTCCTTTAAAATCTGAAATTCCATATATATATGCACGGAGTGCTAGATGCATATCATAAAATTTGAACCCATGCATTAGCCATTTTAGCTTCTTGTTTAGATTGCAAAAAACAACACAACATGAGAAATAAATTTGTGATTTATAAGAGGAATGTATATCTATCCATCATATATATTTTTTTACATTTTGTACAAACTATAGATTAATCTACAATCTAATACAGTACAAGTGTGTGACTAGTTGCTAAGAAGGTTGAGAAGGGCAACCCTAGTTTTAATTAATCGCCTAAATAAACTCTCCAGCCCTTCTTCAAGATCTTGAAGATTGGACTCCATTTTGGTCAATTGACTATAAAAATTCTCAAACTTTGTTGAATTTTCAATCTTTTCCGCCTTTCTTTTGATAAGAAAATCTACTTCTTCGTCAACAATCTCAAATTCGTTCATACTTGATACTTCGCCTTTAAATGATGAATTATTTCGGAAGAACTTGTTTGTCACCAAATTACTAAGCCTTGATTGAAATTTTGATCCACCCATGTATGACATCATAGACTCTAATACTTCAAAACTAGCTTCTTCAATCGTTATAAACAATGCACCTAGGACCTCATTTTCGATGTTTTTGTGATTAAATTTGATATTCTTCAAATCCTTCAAGGACTTTTGGATTCCCTTCTTTGCCAGCTTCCTTGATGTTAAATACTTTCCAAGTTCATTTGTGTCTCTTCTTCTTCGCAACACTGAAAGAAGTTCTTGCACATCTTGTTTTGTATGTGAAAATTTTTCTTCCACATTGTTGCATAAATCCAATAAAGTCAGATACCCATCAAAAATTCCTTCAACACATTTCTCATTTTTGACAAATGCTTGTTGGTTGTGTGGCAACTGAAGGATATCGTCAAGTGAATCATACATTTCTTTAAGGATATTTAGCTTATTGCCTATTAATGACAATGATGAAAATGTAGATTTAGAAGACCTTAATCTACTCAAATGCTCCTCAACTTGAGGGGTCAATTGGTGATGGCAAGAGGGCAAACTCACTGACCTAACATGGTAGAGAGACTTTGATTTCAAAGAAACAGAAGCCATTTTTTTCTGAAGAGATGGGATAAGTTTGAGTATGGAGATATCTTAAAGTCTAATTAGTTAGTTATGTTTACTACTTTACTGTAAGCTTAACACACACATATATATATATAAAGCTGAGTTAAGGGAGAAAGATGCTATTCTAACTTTCATGACCTGTCTACTATATAAATAAAAATGCTGTTTTGATCTGGATCTATATGTTTATGCGGAGATGTTTGCGTTGTGTATCTACCAACAGGGTCCAATAACTCACCTAAATATTGCTATTGTAGTACTTCTTTTTGTTGGTAAATGAGCATTTATACAACCAACGTGGCATTAATTTTTTAGTGTTCTGGTACGAGTCATAAGTGTACGTACACTGTAAACTACCAATGATGTTTCTAATAAGAAGACAACCTACAGTTGTTTAAATTCAAATCTTCTAATAATAATCTTAAGTTTCATAAGAATTATATCTTCTTACAGACAATATATAAGATTCTTGACATCTTGGCATAACTGGAGATTTTTTTTTTTCCAACAGCAAAATGTGATGTGATGCGCGCAAATATGATTCTGCGGAGTTGTTTGCGCACTTTCTAAACAAGAGAGGGTTACAAACTGACCCAAACAAGTGCTACTCTTAAGGCCTGAAGGCATTCGTGCATGCGCATAATTAACTATATATGCATTATTATTGTTAACTTAGTAAGATGAGCTGTGAGTATCAATTATGGAAGGGAAGGTGTTTTTCCTTGCTGAAGACAATCACTAATAATTGCATGTGGGATACAAATTCGTAGTAGAAATATATTTTTATTTTCCTCTAGTTTCATTGAGATGATCGAATCTTCACACCATTGGTTCTATTAAATTACAGAAACTCCTCGTGTGGCTTTATTTATTAACATTATGAATTTATGATTAATTCAGATTAAGTTGTTCCATCTATCATGAGTCCATTGCTAGTATATTCACATGGGTAAGTTTTAGATATTCTACATTTACTCCACAATTCATACACAGCATAATATCATACTAATACACAAAACAATAATCAAGATTTTGTTTTAAAAGAAGAAAAAATGTCATTTAGTACCTAAATATTAGCCCAGCACGATCATATTGGGGCGTGTCTAGAGGTTATTTTCATGAGTTTGGCTCTATGGATCCTCCTATCATATTACATGAATTTCGTAGTATTATATAAACAAAGCATAAACTAAAAATAATAATAACTTTCTAGAAATTTAAAATAAATTACAAAAATAAAAAAATACATAAAATTTATGAAAAATCTAAAGTTTTTGAAAAAACCCTCTACAAATTTAAAATCATTTTAAAAAATCTTCTAGCCGGAAAAGCGGGATTTTTCACCAAAAAGCGGTCACATCCAAAAATAAATAAAATCTAGCTCATACCCATTTTGTCACACTTCATACCATTTTTAAGAATTCCATAACCTTTTTTTTTCCTTTATTCATACTTCATTACCTTTTTTTTTGTTTTTTCGGAATAGCGTTATTGTTTTTTTTTTCTAAATTTCATAGCATTTTTTTTAGACTTGGTACCATTTCTCAGCTCCATTTCTCCAAACATTATGCTCCATCCGTTCTAAAATATAAGTCAAGTATACTATTTTGAGTTGTTTCACAATATAAGTTCACTTTCCCAAAACAGAAAAGAATTTTGTATAATATTATATATTTGCACATACTTTTAGTTTTTAGAAGAAGGTGCATTAATAAAAATGAGGGTAAAAAGTGGAAAGAGAGTGTAAAAATGATATAATTATTGTTTTTTATTAATAAGTTGGATTTTCCATGATGGACTTATATTTTGTGACGGAATGAGTATTATTTTCCCCGTTTTTTCATAATTCCTTTTACAAACATACAATTAATTACCTCAGAATAATTCACTTATTGCGTATATACTCTTTTTAAGGTTATTCAATATTCACACATCATCATCTTCCTCATGAATTATATACAATTGAAAAACTAAAAGTGAGGATATAATAAAATAAAAAGTATTTATACGCGGTGGTGGTCACATCAATATTGGTCACATACCATTTCTCTAAAATCAAATTTCACTTACCCTAGTTAATTCAACTGATATTTCCATCGGTCAAGATTTCAGCCTAAGACGACCAAGTCGGCCCCTTTGGTTAGCGTCTGTGTATGCATCATATGAGTCTTTTTAAAGATAAAATTTAGGGTTCTAATTATTTTTAGCTTGCTTAATTAATATTTTGTGGCTTAAAAAAAATGTTTTCTTCATTATTTTTCTTTTAAGAACCAGCATGTAGGGCTTTCTGCTTCTGGTTTACATGCCATTGTTTTTAAAATCATCAATTCCTAGAAACTGTCCGAAGAAATGCCGCAGCTAAATTACAAACAAGCTGCCGAATTCAATAATGATCTTCTCATGGTTCGTGTTAAGTATATGTAATTTGATGAGTTTATTTTTTCTTTTTTAATAGGAAGTTTATAAGAATTCCATTTCATCGTTGCGAGGAATTTGCTGAGATTTTCGGAATTTTCTTGCATGCTGCGAAGTTGTGGATAAAATTAAAGTTGTATCGAGGAGAAGGAATTAGAATGTGTTAGATCTCTTTTGTTACAGAATATAAGGTAACAAATGAACCTTTTTCCCCTTCTTTTTACAGAATAGTAGTACTATTCTGTGTACAAATATTTTATAGATTGTATATCCGTACTCCTTATAGTGATTCAGATGTACATTCTGCTCCTTATAAACAATGATATATATATATATATATATACATGCCTCGTTAGATAAAAAAAAACTGAATTAATGATTTAATTTTTTTTTTATAATTTTGCCCTTATTGCGTTCAAATTCTGTCTTCGGCAGTGCTCTCCTTGATTATATGGACTCGAACGGGGTGTTTAATGGAGTGTTTCTAATAGTAAGAAGAAAAAAATATATATACGGACTCGAACGAAATAATTCTCTATTATGATTTTATGACATCTAATCCTACTAACATACTAAGCGTAGTTGGATTTTGATGGCAAAATTAACTGAATCAAGTTAGAAAGGGCTATAAAAACATGGGATCATTAACTATTGACTTATGAGAAAAAATACTTAAAATCCAAAATTCTGGTTGTGCATGTATTGATTCCCTTGGAACAAAATCCATATATGCTTGGATACTAGATGCATATAGCAAAATTTGATGTCATTAGCTTCATGTTTAGATTATAGAAACAGTAACATGAGAGATAATTTGTCATAAATGGGAAGAGTGCATCTATTGATCATATGATACATGCATATGTAGCTATACAGTTTGAACAAACTCTAAATTAAGCTACTTCTATTGCAATTATTTGCTAGTTGTTGTTGAGTTGTGGAGCCAAATGAGTTTTGACCATGTTTTCTTATTATCCCACATCACCTGGAATTGTAATATGACCCACTTTGGGTTCTATTTATATGCCCCAATATTTTGTATTTTAATTACACCTACACAAACACCTCTATATTATAAAGAGAGAGTTCTATTTGCGAGAGAACCATAGTTTTGTGTTTAGCTAGATTACGTTTGTAATTCTCTTAATAAATATTAAGTGCCACGTGTAGTGGCCCGGAGACGTAGCCAATTTGGATGAACTCCGTTATCAAAGCGTGTGTTCTCGGTTTGAGTCTTTGTTTTTCTTTTAGCTCGACTTGATTTCCTAACAAGTGGTATCAGAGCCCGAGGTTCGAGGAACTAAGGTCGAAGACCGAGAGGAACATCAATGGCAAAAGAAGACAGAGTCGCATACGGGATCGAGAAGTTCGACGGGAAGGACTTCGCATTCTGGAGAATGCAAATAGAGGACTACCTCTACGGGAGGAAGATGCATCAGCCACTTCTCCTTGAGGAAAGGCCGACCACGACCACCGAGGAGGCGTGAAAACTCTTAGACCGTCAAATGTTGGGAGTGATCCGCCTAACACTATCTAGGAGTGTCGCACATAACATCGCAAGAGAGACGACGACGATGGGGATGATGAAGATCCTCACCGACATGTATGAGAAACCATCCGCGAACAACAAGGTACATCTCATGCGTAAGTTGTTCAACCTACGCATGGCTGAGGGGACACCTGTCGCGAGTCACGTGAACAAGTTCATCGACATCGTAAATCAGTTGGATGCGGTGGAGATAACTTTTGAAGACGAAGTAAGAGCCCTTATACTGCTAGCATCTCTACCGAACAGTTGGGAATTCATGCGAGCTGCTGTTAGCAACTCAATTGGAAAGGAGAAACTGACTTACAACGGCATCCGAGATCAAATACTCGCTGAGGAACTCAGGAGATTGGATATGGGTGAATGCTCAAATGATGGAGCAGCCTTGAACGTGGGTTCAAGAGACCGGGGTAAGGCCAGGGTATGTGACGTCAGAGGACGTTCGCAATCCCGAGGTAGAAGAGGGCAAAGCCGAGGAGGCAAAGATAGCGATCGAAGTAAGAAGAATCTTCGGTGCTATAACTGCCAGGGTATGGGGCACTTTAGTCATGAGTGCAAGCAGCCGAAGAAGAGTACTGGCCATGATCACGGGGCTAATGTTGCAAGCGAAGAGGATTCGGGAGACTGTTTAATGCTTGCCGTACAGAGAGATATAGATTTGTGGATTCTAGACTCTGTGGCATCATTTCACACGACCGCTCAGAAGGATTTATTCGAAAATTACCATGCAGGTAATTTCGGTAAAGTGTATCTGGCCGACGGAGAAGCGTTGGATGTTGTTGGAATGGGCGATGTGAAGATTCGCATTCCAAACGGGTCGGTATGGAAGCTAACGAAAGAAAGTGAGTCATGTTCCGAGGTTGACCAAGAATCTGATCTCAGTAGGTCAACTTGATGCCGAGAGACACTCCATTTCGTTCAGCTGTGGAGTTTGGAAAGTTTCACGAGGAGCTATGGTGATAGCTCGAAAGAGCAAGGTCGGTACATTGTACATGACGACCGACGAGGAGCGTACAATTGCGGCAGCTGTGTCGCAAAACTGCTCGGAACTGTGGCATCGACGGTTGGGTCACATGAGTGAGAAGGGGATGAAGGTGTTAGCGAAGGACAGTAGACTTCCAGGCTTGAAGTCTGTCAACCTCGACATGTGCGAAGGTTGCATCTTCGGGAAGCAGAAGAAAGTGAGCTTCCGGAAAAGTGGAAAAAGTCCCAAGGAGGAGAAGCTAGCACTGGTCCACTCAGACGTATGGGGACCATCTCCGGTAACCTCACTTGGAGGATCTCAGTACTATGTGACCTTCATCGATGATTCGACGAGGAAAACATGGGTCTATTTCTTGAAACACAAGTCTGAGGTGTTTAAGAAATTTCAAGAATGGAAGGTCATGGTCGAACTAGAGACCGGGAATAAACTCAAGTGTTTGAGGTCCGATAACGGCGGAGAGTACATTGATGCGAAGTTCGTAGGGTTCTGTGCTCAGAGAGGCATTCGAATGGAGAAGACCATCCGAAGAACGCCACAGAAAAATGGCATGGCCGAGCGAATGAACCGAACAATCAATGAGCGTGCTAGGAGTATGAGACTGCAAAGTGGGCTGCCCAAAGCCTTGTGGGCACATGCAGTAAGCACGGCGGTTTACCTCATTAACCGCGGACCCTCAGTGCCAATAGAGAGGAGAATTCTCAAAGAAGAGTGGATAGGAAAGCCTATCTCTTATGAACACTTGCGAGTGTTCGGTTGTCTGTCATATATCCATGTCGACATAAATGAACGTACCAAGCTTGACTCGAAATCCAAACTGTGTTACTTTGTGGGGTACGGTGGAGCTGAGTTTGGATATCGCTTTTGGGATGGTCAAGTAAAGAGGATCATTCGCAGTAAGGATGTCATCTTCAACGAAAGCATTTTGTACAAAGATCGACAAAATGTGGAAGAACAAGCGCTCCCGTCCGAGGAAAGTGGTATGGTCGACATGAATGCGTTTCCAAGATTGGACTTGGAAAATGACACTGAAGATGAGCCAGTGGTGCTCGACAACCGACCAGCAGATGCTGAAGAGGAAGAGGAGCTACCCCAAACTCCCCGACCTGAATTGGGCCGAGGTCATCGCGAGAAGAGACCTCCTGCCCGATACTCTCCTTCCCTGTATTACATATTGCTCAGTGATGCAGGCGAGCCCGAAAGTAGAGAAGAAGCTTTGGAGCTGAAAGACTCGAGCAAGTGGGAGCTCGCGATGAAGGATGAGATGAAGTCACTTGAGAAGAGTGTGACTTGGCAGTTAGCCGAACTACCCAAGGGGAAAAGGGCACTGAGCAACAAATGGGTGTTCTGACTGAAGGAGGAACAAGACGGCATGAAACGGTATAAGGCACGCCTAGTAGTCAAAGGGTTTCAGCAAAAGGCAGGAATTGACTACACCGAGATCTTTTCACCAGTCGTAAAGATGACGACTATTCGGCTATTGTTGAGCATTGTTGTAAATGTGAATCTTCATCTTGAGCAGTTAGATGTGAAAACTGCATTTCTCCATGGAGATCTAGAAGAAGAAATTTACATGCTCCAACCTGAAGGGTTTGCCGAAAAGGGAAAAGAGAAACTGGTCTGCAAACTGCGAAAGAGCTTGTACGGGTTAAAACAAGCACCACGGCAGTGGTATAAGAAGTTTGACAGTTTCATGGCGGATACCGGGTTCAAAAGAAGTGATAGCGATCACTGCTGTTTCGTGAAGAGATTTGCGAACTCTTCGTATGTCATACTACTGTTGTATGTAGATGACATGTTGCTTGCCGGGACAAGCCTTGTGGAGATTAACAAGGTCAAGCAACAGTTGGCGAAACAGTTTGAGATGAAAGATTTGGGTGCCGCAAATCAGATCCTCGGTATGAGGATTTCCCGAGAAAGGGATGGGCCACTGTTTCTGTCGCAAGCCGAGTATGTGAAGAAAGTGTTGGCACGATTTAGCATGAGTGACGCCAAGGCTGTAGGCTCACCGCTAGCCGCACACTTTAGCTTGTCGAAGAAACAATCACCCACAGACGAGGAAGGAAAGGATCGTATGTCGAACATACCCTACGCTTCAGCAATTGGTAGCCTGATGTACGCTATGGTGTGTACAAGACCGAACATTGCCCATGCAGTGGGAGTTGCCAGTCGTTACATGAGTAACCCGGGCAAGCACCATTGGGAAGCTGTGAAGTGGATATTGAGATATCTCTCGGGTACCGTGAGTTTGACATTATGTTTCCGAAAGACCTCGGAAGGCCTGCACGGCTATGTGGATGCTGACATGGCCGGTGATCTGGACAGCCGAAAGAGCACAACGGGATGTGTTTGTACCTACGGTGGTACTGCTGTGAGTTGGACATCTAAGTTGCAAAAGATTGTTGCATTGTCGACCACAGAGGCTGAGTACGTCGCGATGACGGAAGCAAGCGAAGAGATGATTTGGTTGCAAGGTTTCTTAGAGGAGCTCGATCAGAAAACCGACAAGTGAGTTCTGCACTGTGATAGTCAAAGTGCAGTTCAGCTAGCTAAGAACCCTGCATTCCATTCACGCACCAAGCACATACAGATTCGTTACCATTTTATCCGGGACGTTCTAGAAGATGGAATCTTCGCACTAGAAAAGATTGAGGGCGCTAAGAACCCCGCCGATATGCTAACGAAGGCTGTTACAATCGACAAACTGAGGTTGTGTGCAACCTCAGTAGGACTCCGAGCTTGAGACTCAGGGTCGCCGCTACATGAAGAATTGTGCAACTCTGAAGAGTAACAATTATTATACAAGGATACCGATGGGAGCATTCTGCTCGGTGGAGCACAGTGAGTTCGGTGGTCGGGGATAATTGGAGTTCTTTTGAAGCACTCGACATTTGACTCCAAGTGGGAGATTGTTGAGTTGTGGAGCCAAATGAGTTTTGGCCATGTTTTCTTATTATCCCACATCACCTGAAATTGTAATATGACCCACTTTGGGTTCTATTTATATGCCCCAATATCTTGTATTTTAATTACACCTACACAAACACCTCTATATTATAAAGAGAGAGTTCTATTTGCGAGAGAACCATAGCTTTGTGTTTAGCTAGATTACGTTTGTAATCCTCTTAATAAATATTAAGTGCTCGGTTTGAGTCTCTGTTTTTCTTTTAGCTCGACTTGATTTCCTAACAGTTGTTGGTAACGTTAAGAAGGGTAACCCTAGTTTTAATTAGTCGCCTAAACAAACTCTCCACCCCTTCATCAAGATCTTGAAGGTTGGACTCCATTGTGGTCAATTGACTTTGCAAATTCTCAGACGTAAATGTATTCTCGACTTGTTCCACCGTCTTGTGGACAAGAAAATCTATTGTGTTTGGCACATCACTTATAAATGATGCACTATTTCCAAAGAACTTTTTGCTGATCAAACCCCTAAATCTTGATTGAGTCTTTGATCCAGCAATATATGCCATCATAGACTCAAACACTTCAAAAGTAGCTTCTTTAATCCCTGTAAACAGTGAGCTAATGGCATCATTTTCTGTGTTTTTGTGATTGAGTTTGATATTCTTTAACCCCTTTAGGGTCTTTTGTATTTCCTTCTTTGCCATCTTCCTTGATGTTGAGTACCTTCTGATCTCATTTGTGTCTCTTCTTCTTCTTCGTAACTCTGAAAGAAGTTCTTGCAAATCTTGTATTGTAAGCAAGGTAATATCTTTGACATTGGCACACAAATCCAATAATCTCAGATACCCATCAAGAGTTTCTTCAACCCACTTCTCGTTTTTTACAAACGCTTGGTGGGTACTTGGCAATTGAAGGAAAGCATCAAAGGAATCATACATTTGTTCAAGATATTTCCAATTGATGAGAATGAGGAAGAGGTAGATTGAGAAAACCTTAGTGTACTCAAGTGCTCATCAACTTGAAGATTTGTTGGGTGAGGGCAAGAGGGCAAATTCATCGACCTAATATGGTAGAAAGATTTTGATTTCACAGAAAAATAAGTCATCTTTTTCGAGGTAAGTCCGAGATTAAGACTATATAATTAGAAGCCTTAAAAGTCTAGTTTGATGGTTTATGGTTATGTTCAGCATAAGCTCAAAGCATATATAGAGTAAGTTAAGGGGAAAGATGCTCTTCTATATTCATAACATTAGATAAACGTGTAATCTGGATTTCGATCTATTTTCTCTACCAATAGGGACAGAAACTGACTTGTTCTTTCAACAACTCAATTTTTTTCTCAATAATTCATTACTCTATTGAGCATTCATGCACAATATGTGGCATTAATTTTTATAACGTGGTGATATAAGTATAAATACTATTGACACCATTTGTTGTTTCAGATTCTCAATTATGATATTACTAATACTGATTAAGATTTTAATTTGGACAATAGGAATCTTGACAGCTAGGTACGACTGTTGACATCTGGTTGTCTCCACCAAGAGAGTCGCAAACTGACCAAAGAAAGCCATCTTCTGTTAGTTAATTAATAATCATCCGTGCGCATAACTTTGAATATTAACATCGTTGTTAACAGGTAGAAATGAGTTAGTACGTACACATGATCTATAATGTATTTAATAGTGTTTTTTGCCTGCACTAGCTAGACAACCTGTACTTCCTTCCTTCCTGAAGATACAAAATTCTGAGATAAATTCAATTACACAGCTAGCATAACCTTTCGCCCGTCTCATTAAGTAAAAGTTACCTGGAGTTTGAGTTGTTCCATGACATTAAACAACTTGTATCTATTGTCCAATTTTTTCATGGGAGTGAAGCTAACATGATCACATGGGTGAGTTTTCCAAAGTATGCATATCTTCCACACAGGATAGGATTTAAAGTTTAAACTAGTAGTGGAGTAAAAATGACATTTAAAAGTTTCTACCTCTTCTTTTTCTTGAAGCTAGAATACTAAAATGAAAGTTCGTTTTCTTGCATCGATTGTAATATTTGAATATTACAAGGATTAGAGTTTGTGCGATACTGTGATGTTGGTTTCATAAGGGAATCAGTTTTCGATGCTGCACGAACTTTTCTGAATGAAGGGAATTTTTTCAGAACAAGACCATTCATGGTTAGAAAAGTAGGACCGTAATATATGACTTCAAGTTTGAAATTTAGGAGAATGTGTGTGTGCTAAAAAATCTTGCACCTAAATTCCTCACAAGTTTACGATGGTGCAAATTTGTATTAAAAGCCGGCAAGACGGGGTCGCAAATGTTTTTAGACTTAAAGTGGCTAATTTCCTATTACAATGATTTTATATGATTTAATTCTATTTATAACCTATTACACATTACTGTATTTTGATTGGGACTAATTAACTAAGTTGTTGTATTTTGATTGCGACTAATTAACTAAGTTGGAAAGGAGTAGAATTATCAAAATATGTTAATTACATGTTGATGGTACATATTCCTTTTTTTCCGGAAGGGGAGGAGAAAGTCAGGGAATAAAGAGGATGATGACGATGATGGGGGGTATTCCAGCAGGTTGGGATCAAATCGAACTTTCTGAGAGATACCTTGTCTCTGGCATGTATGACGAAGCAACGTCATTGGCATCTCATATTTTGAAGGATTTATGTTGTAAAAATTCTACTGAAAAAACTCAGCAACTAAATGATATGCTGGAATCAGCTGGCATGGTGCTCGTTCAGGTCTTGAAGGGTCTTGGCAGGACACAGGACACGCTAAGTGAGCTGTTGCGGTTGTTTGGTTCAGTTACTGCTATTCCTATTCAAGTTTTCCTAGCTGAGGTGTGTTTTCAGCTATCAGAAGGGAGTTCTAAGGAAAGTCGAGAACTTGTTGAGGAATATTTGAGCAAGTGGAAATTCGTAGAGAAAGGATACTACATCCCTGCAATTGCAGAATCAAATGCGACCTGCAGTGAATGTTGTAATTATGTGGTACGAGTTGAGGAGTATCTAGAAATTGTAGAGATTTACGTTGTAGCAATTCTTGTTGTGGCTATTAAAGATATAGACAGTGCTGTTTCATGGGTTGAGAAGGCCTCGTTTCCCGAGGATAAGAGACATGATCTTTTGAGGAGATTGCAATCTCTTTATTCCGCCGATTTTCCTGGGCCATCACAAGGTCACATGTCCTCATTAACAAATGGATGTGAATCCCAATCTCATTATCCTATAGAACCACAAAAAGCACCCAAGGGATCGGAGGAACCCTTGAATTCCCAATGTACCTCCAGCCGAGAAAATAATACGAAACAATCAATATTAATATTGTCACAGCAAAGAGTTGTGTGTGTCTGGTGGTTCCATAGCATCACCTTGAAGATGGGAAATAGACGGCTGTTCATTTCTGACAGAAAATTAATTATGGGATGTTTGATGGCCTTCATATACTATATTTTACGAAGGAAAAGGATCTCCTTGAAGGAAAATATAAAGCGACGAGCGATTTCGGTGAGGAAGGGTTTTGTGGATTTGTGGGAGCTGGCATTTTCTTACCAGGTCAACCCACTCACTTCTGTTCAACCCATTTCTATTGCACCTCGATGGATTCGGTGATACAGTGTCTTGGCATTAGTTTGTTTGTTTCAATAATATACTACAGGCATGGGCATGAGGGGGTGCAGGAGGTGCGACCGTACCGATACTCACGATTCCGATGAATCTCTCAGGCCCCCAAGACGCCGACAATTTTTTTTTATATATGTATAAACAAATTATACATGTAAGTGTAAATATATGCTAGTAAAAAAATTACAAGTAAATAAAAAGGCACAATTCTTTTTATATTAATATTTTTTTTGTTTGAGAGTTAATTTTTTATTATTTTACTATTATTATATTTTATTATGAAATTTCATACTATAATAACAATTGAAAAAAAGACTCCAATATTTATCAGAAACGGAGAACAAAAATCTTATGGTCGCCCCTGATACATTAGTTTGTTTCTTTCAATAATTTGTATTTATTTACCAACGGTGTAGATTTTTATGTATAATAAGAAAAGGCGTTATATCCATGTCCTGATAGGATTATGTATGACTGTCAGTTTGTTACCAAATAGAATTGGAGAATAAATACGGGATCACTTTTGGATTAACAAAATTTTAATTAAATTACATGTTCATTCATTTTGTCAAATCTTACTGCAAACAATCATCTTTAAATTAGTAAGGATCAAAAGATCTGAAAATATATATGAGAATTATAGGAGATCAGAAATCCTAAACTCAACTATGTGCATTGATTCCCTATGCAATTTAAATTGCATTGTACACGTTTGGAATGCTAGATGCATATAGCAGAATTTGCACTCAACAGCTTCATATTTAAAATAAAGAAACAGCACAGCACAAAGATAAAGTTGTGTTTAAGGAGAGAAATGTATGCATTGACGATTCATGTATATATTCATATACATTTTGTACAAACTTTTTGTTAAACTACATCTACAGCAAGTCTTGGCTAGTTGTTGAGAAGGTTTAGAAGGGAAACCCTAGTTTTAATTAATCGTCTAAACAAACTCTCTACCCCTTGTTCAAGATCTTGAAGCTTGGACTCCATTGTGGTCAATTGACTTTGCAAATTCTCAAACTTTGTTATGTTCTCGAATTTTTCCGCCTTTTTGTTGATAAGAGAATTTACTTCATCATCAACTTTCTGAAACTCATTTGTATTTGATACTTCACCTTTGACGGATGCATTTTTTGGGAAAAACTTTTTTGCAACCAAATCACTAAGCCTTGACTGAGACTTTGATCCAGCAATATATGACATCATTGACTCAAACACTTCAAGACTAGCTTCTTCAATGGCTATAAACATAAACAATGAACCAATGGATTCATTTTCGATGTTCTTGTGATTGAGTTTGATATTCTTCAAATCCTTAACTGACTTTTGGATTCCCTTCTTTGCCATCTTTCTTGATGTTAAGTATTTTCGCATCTCGTTAGTGTCTCTTCTTCTCCGTAATACTGAAAGGAGTTCTTGCACGTCTTGGTTTGCAAGCAAGGCAATATCTTTCACATTGGAACACAGGTCCAATAACCTCATGTACCCATCAAGAGCTTCTTCAATGGATTTCTTGTTTTGTTGTTGGGTGTGTGCCGACTCTAAGATATTATCAAAGGAATCATACACCTCTTCTAGGATACACAACTTATCGCCAATGGATGACAACGATGAAGATGTAGAATCCGAAGACCTTAGTCTACTTAAATGCTCGTCCACTTGGAGGTTTGATGGGTGAGGGCAAGCGGGTAAACTCACCGACCTAACATGGTAGAGAGACTTTGATCTCAAAGTAATAGAAGCCATTTGTTTTGCTATATGAGAATGTACTTGAAATGAAATGTTTCAATGTTGAATTGTTGGTTATGTTTACAAAGAGACTAAAACATATATATAGACCAAGTTAAGTCTAAAGATTCTTTTATTTTCTCCATGCATCATCAGCTCATCCGTTAGGAAAAACGTGTTCTCGATCTGGATCTATCTGTTTCTATGGAGATGTTTGCGTTGTGTCTCTACCAAATTACCAATACAGCCACAAACTGACCTAATTGTAATATTATTCTCTTTTAATTAGCACTCATGAACGTAACGTGGCATTATATTTATAGTATTTCTAGGTATATGAGACTGGAAGGGTTGTCTCCAAAAAGAAGGCAACCAACAGTTGTTTTTTTAGTTTATGGCTCTGCAAATTGAATTTGAATTATTATATCATAATTATTTCGTTAAAATTGCATTTCCTTCAGACAAATAGAATCTTTTGACAACTTGGTATTGCTAATGAATGCTTTTTTTGTGGTTAGCGACTTAGCGTATGTGTATGGCTGTAGTCCTTTGGTGGTTAACGAATAAAGGCAGGTACGTTTGGATTGGATTAATTAGAAAAAAGTTAGGTCAAGGAAATTGAAATTAATTTTCTTCACACGTGTCCAACAACCAATGTGATTTGATGCAGATTCATATGCTTATTGTCTCCACCAAAAGGATCATCTTGTACATTAATAACAATCATTCATGCGCATATATACCTGTGAATTATTTTTATTTTTATTTTGTAATCAAAATACCTGTGAATTATAATTGTTGAATTAATAACTTTAAAAAAATTAAGTCAAATTAGTTAGTTAGCAAAGGGTGTTTTTCCTTGCTTGTCGATAGCATGTGAAGTTAGCCAAATTCTACAAAAATATCGTTGTTTTTATTTTAGTTTCATTGAGATAATTAGAATCTTACAGCTTTCCTGTAACTATGTGTTGCTTTACCAAGTAATGACAAATTCATAGAATTTAAGTATTTCCATTCAACGGTAGCATGAATCCATGGGGAATATCCCTTTTCAAACATGGGTGTCTAATATATACTCACTTTCCGAAAGTATCATGTACTTGGAAAATGTGAGACATATTACTCCAGTTTCATCTATATCCATTTGATTTTTCATCTACAGGTGGTTACCGTGTAAAGAGAAAGCTATGTAAGTTTGTGATAGACACGGAAATTAGTTCTTCTTCGCACAGCTGAAATTAGTTCTCATACATCATGTTTTGTATGCGAATAATATTTAAGTAGTTCTATTAAAGGGTATCATGTTGTAATCTGGGTTAGGTCCCACTATTTTAGTAATAAAAGTCCGTTTGTTTTATTAAAAAAAAAGTATTTATATTCAAGGGTGGCATGCATGAACCCATGGGGTATATCCCTTTTCAAAAGGGTACATATTACATTTGAAGAAAGCCTTCTAATTTCATCTATTCTTTTGATTTTGCATCTACAGGTGGTTAGTGTAAAGTGAATGCTAGACGCATGTCTTAGAACCTGAACCCATTAATTAGCCATCTTAGCTTGATGTTAAAATATGCAGAAACACCACAAACATGATAAATAAATTAATTTGTAATAAATATGAGGAATATATCTATTGATCATATGAATACATGTGCATTTCTTTTTACACATTTGTAATTTGTACAATCTATAAATTTTAAACTACATCTATTGCAAGCCTTGACTAGTTGTTGAGAAGGTTGAGAAAGGCAACCCTAGTTTTAATCAATCGCCTAAACAAACTGTCCAGCCCTTCTTCAAGATCGTAAAGGTTGGACTCCATTGTGGTCAATTGACTTTGCAAATTCTCAAACTTAGTTGTATTCTTTTCCACCTTTTTCTTGAGAAGAAAATCGATTTCATCATCAACTTTCTCAAATTCATTTGTACTTGATAATTCGCCTTTAAATGATGCACTATTTCGGAAGAACTTATTTGCAACCAAACCACTAAACCTTGATTGAGACTTTGACCCAGCAATGTATGACATCATAGACTCAAACACTTCAAAACTAGCTTCTTCAGATGCCTTAAACAAAGAACCAAGGGCCTCATTTTCGGCGTTTATGTGATTAGGTTTGATATTCTTCAAGCACTTCAGGGACTTTTGGATTCCCTTTTTTGCCACCTTTCTTGAAATTAAATACTTTCCAATCTCATTTGTGTCTCTTCTTCTTCGCACTGCTGAAATAAGTTCTTGTATATCCTGTTTTGTATGCGAAGAAATTTCTTTCACATTGGCGCATAGGTCCAATAAACTCATATGCCCATCAAGAATTCCTTCAACCCATTTTTCTTTTTTGGCAAAGGCTTGTTGGGTCTGTGGCATTTGTAAGATATCATCAAGTGAATCATACATTTCTTCAAGGACATTTAGCTCATTGCCTATCGATGCCAATGATGAAGATGTAGCCTGAGAAGACCTTAGTCTATTCAAATGCTCATAAACTTGAGGGGTCAATTGGTGATGGCAAGAGGGTAAACTCGCAGACCTAACATGGTAGAGAGACTTTGATCTCAAAGAAATAGAAGCCATTTCTTTTTGAAGATGGGATATGACTAAGTATTGAAATGTTTCAAAAGTCTAATTGTTATGTTTACTGTAAGCTAAACACACACTATATATAAAGCTGAGTTAAGGGAGAAAGATGCTATTCTATCTTCATGACTCATCTACTATATGAACGTGGAATTGATCTGGACTGATTTGTTTATGAGGCGGTGTTTGCGCTGTGTCTCTACCTACAGGGCCAAAAACTGACCTAATTGCTATTTAATACTCCTTGTTAGTAAATGAGCATTCATGCAAATAACGTGGCATTAATTTTTATAGTGTACTCACAAATTTTTTATAATGTTCTGGTATGAGTAATCAGTGCAAACTAATAATGATGTTTCTAAAAAGAAGACAACCTACACTTATTTACATTCAAATCTTCTAATTACAATCTTAAGTTTATAAGAATTATACTTTCTAACAGGCATGATATAAGATTCTTGACAACTCGGTATAAATAACTATAGACTGGAACTTATTTGGGTTAGTTTATTGAATCAGCAAGTCATGGAGAATAGGAAATTATTTGTTTCCAATAACATAATGTATTTCGATGGTTGCCTATATGATTCTACGGAGTTGTTTGCGCTTTGTCTAGACAAGAGTATTAAAAACTGACCAAACTAGTGCTAGTATTAGTTATTATAAGGCCTGAAAGCATTCGTGCGCCTAACTATACAAGCATTATATATTAACTTGGTAAGATTAGCTGTAGGGATCAATTATGAGTGGAAAGTTTTTTTTCCCCTGCTGAAGACAACCAGGAAGTTCATAATTGCATGCAAGCCGGGCGGCCCACCATTGCGGGTTATTTAAAACTTCAATTTTTTTTTTACACTTTATAATAATGTTGCATAGAAAAAAAACAATAAAAAAAACACACAAAGTAAAATTCAAACTTGGGAAAGACTAATTACAACCAGCATTGACAATTAGACTACACAACTACATATGATTAAATACTTAATAAAAATTTCTAATACTAGTAAACTGTATGAGTATGCTGATATTGCCCTTAAAAACAAATTGGTCTTACGTTGTCCAAGACCCGAGGTTTACTCGCTTTGCCCCAAGGCCGCCCCTGCATGCGAGATACACAATCTTTATAAAAATGTCACTTTTCACCCAGTTACTGTTGAGTTGTGGAGCCAAATGAGGTTTGGCCATGTTTTCTAATTATCCCACATCACTTGGAATTGTAATATGACCCATGTTGGGTTCTATTTATATGTCCCAATATCTTGTATTTTAATTACACCTACACAAAACACCTCTACATTATAAAGAGAGAGTTCTATTTGCGAGAGAACCATAGCTTGTGTTTAGCTAGATTACTTTTGTAATCCTCTTAATAATATTAAGTGCCACGTGTAGCGGCCCGGAGACGTAGCCAATTTGGGTGAACTCCGTTATCAAAGTGTGTGTGCTCGGTTTAGTTTTCTGTCTTTCTTTGTGTTCGCCTGTATCGACCCTAACAAGTGGTATCAGAGCTGAGGAAGATCGATGGCGAAAGAAGACAGAACCGCACACGGGATCGAGAAGTTCGACGGGAAGGACTTCGCATTCTGGAGAATGCAAATAGAGGACTACCTCTACGGGAAGAAGATGCATCAGCCTCTTCTCCTTGAGGAAAGGCCGACCACGACCACGACCACCGAGGAGGCGTGGAAACTCTTAGACCGACAAGTGTTGGGAGTGATCCGCCTAACACTATCTAGGAGTGTAGCACATAACGTCGCAAGAGAGACGACGACGATGGGGATGATGAAGATCCTCACCGACATGTATGAGAAACCATCCGCGAACAACAAGGTACATCTCATGCGTAAGTTGTTCAACCTACGCATGGCTGAGGGGACACCTGTCGCGAGTCACGTGAACAAGTTCATCGACACCGTAAATCAGTTGGATGCGGTGGAGATAACTTTTGAAGACGAAGTGAGAGCCCTTATACTGCTAGCCTCTTTACCGAACAGTTGGGAATTCATGCGAGCTGCTGTTAGCAACTCAATTGGAAAGGAGAAACTGACTTACAACGGCATCCGAGATCAAATACTCGCTGAGGAACTCAGGAGATTGGATATGGGTGAATGCTCAAATGATGGAGCAGCCTTGAACGTGGGTTCAAGAGACCGGGGTAAGGCCAGGGTATGTGACGTCAGAGGACGTTCGCAATCCCGAGGTAGAAGAGGGCAAAGCCGAGGAGGCAAAGATAGCGATCCAAGTAAGAAGAATCTTCGGTGCTATAACTGCCAGGGTATGGGGCACTTCAGTCATGAGTGCAGACAGCCGAAGAAGGGTACCGGCCGTGATCACGTGGCTAATGTTGCGAGCGACGAGGATTCGGGTGACTGTTTAATGCTTGCCGAACAGAGAGATATAGATTCATGGATTCTAGACTCTGGGGCATCATTTCACACGACCGCACAGAAGGATTTATTCGAAAATTACCATGCTGGTAATTTCGGTAAAGTGTATCTAGCCGACGGAGAAGCGTTGGATGTTGTTGGAACTGGCGATGTGAAGATTCGCATTCCAAATGGATCGGTATGGAAGCTGACGAAAGTGAGGCATGTCCCGAGGTTGACCAAGAATCTGATCTCAGTAGGTCAACTCGATGCCGAAAGGCACTCCATTTCGTTTAGCTGTGGAGCTTGGAAAGTTTCACGAGGAGCTATGGTGATAGCCCGAGGGAGCAAGGTCGGTACACTGTACATGACGACCGATGAGGAGTGTACAGTGGCGGCAGCTGTGTCGCATGACTGCTCGGAACTGTGGCATCGACGGTTGGGTCACATGAGTGAGAAGGGGATGAAGGTGTTAGCAAAGGACAACAAACTTCCAGGCTTGAAGTCTGTCAACCTCGACATGTGCGAAGGTTGCATCTTCGGGAAGCAGAAGAAAGTGAGCTTCCGAAAAGGTGGAAAAGCTCCCAAGGAGGAGAAGCTAGCACTGGTCCACTCAGACGTATGGGGACCATCTCCAGTAACCTCACTGGGAGGAGCTCAGTACTATGTGACCTTCATCGATGATTCGACGAGGAAAACATGGGTCTATTTCTTGAAACACAAGTCTGAGGTGTTTAAGAAATTTCAAGAATGGAAAGCCATGGTCGAACTGGAGACCGGGAATAAACTCAAGTGTTTGAGGTCCGATAACGGCGGAGAGTACATTGATGCGAAGTTCGTAGAGTTCTGTGCTCAAAGAGGCATTCGAATGGAGAAGACCATCCGAAGAACGCCACAGCAAAATGGCATGGCCGAGCGCATGAACCGAACAATCAATGAGCGTGCTAGGAGTATGAGACTGCAAAGTGGGTTGTCCAAAGTCTTGTGGGCACATGCAGTAAGCACGGCGGTTTATCTCATTAATCGCGGACCCTCAGTGCCCCTAGAAAGGAGGATTCCCGAGGAAGTATGGATAGGAAAGCCTATCTCATATGAACACTTGCGAGTGTTCGGTTGTCTGTCATATATCCATGTCGACATAAATGAACGTACCAAGCTTGACTCGAAATCCAAAGTGTGTTACTTTGTGGGGTACGGTGGAGCTGAGTTTGGATATCGCTTTTGGGATGGTCAAGCAAAGAGGATCATTCGCAGTAAAGATGTCATCTTCAACGAAAGCATTTTGTACAAAGATCGACAAAATGTGGAAGAACAAGCGCTCCCGTCTGAGGAAAGTGGTATGGTCGACATGAATGTGTTTCCAAGATTGGACTTGGAAAATGACACTGAAGATGAGCCAGTGGTGCTCGACAACCCACCAGCAGAGGCTGAAGAGGCCGAGGAGCTGCCCCAAACTCCCCGACCTGAATTAGGCCGAGGTCATCGCATGAGGAGACCTCCTGCCCGATACTCTCCTTCCCTGCATTACATATTGCTCAGTGATGCAGAAGAGCCCGAAAGTAGAGAAGAAGCTCTGGAGCTGAAAGACTCGAGCAAGTGGGAGCTCGCGATGAAGGATGAGATGAAGTCGCTCGAGAAGAATGTGACTTGGCAGTTAGCCGAGCTGCCCAATGGGAAGAGGGCACTGAGCAATAAATGGGTGTTCCGACTGAAGGAGGAACAAGACGGCACGAAACGGTATAAGGCACGCCTAGTAGTCAAAGGGTTCCAGCAAAAGGCAAGAATTGACTACACCGAGATCTTTTCACTAGTCGTAAAGTTGACGATTATTCGGCTATTGTTGAGCATTGTTGTAAATGCGAGTCTTCATCTTGAGCAGTTAGATGTGAAAACTGCCTTTCTCCATGGAGATCTTGATGAAGAAATTTACATGCTCCAACCTGAAGGGTTTGCCGAAAAGGGAAAAGAGAAACTGGTCTGCAAACTGAGGAAGAGCTTGTACGGGCTAAAACAAGCACCACGGCAGTGGTATAAGAAGTTTGACAGTTTCATGGCGGATACCGGGTTCGAAAGAAGTGATAGTGATCACTGCTATTTCGTGAAGAGATTTGCGAACTCTTCGTATGTCATACTACTGTTGTACGTAGATGACATGTTGCTCGCCGGGTCGAGCCTTGTTGAGATTAACAAGGTCAAGCAACAGTTGGCGAAACAGTTCGAGATGAAAGATTTGGGTGTCGCAAATCAGATCCTCGGTATGAGGATATCTCGTGGAAGGGATGGGTCCCTGTTTCTTTCGCAAGCCGAGTATGTGAAGAAAGTGTTGGCACGATTTAGCATGAGTGATGCCAAAGCTGTAGGCTCACCGCTAGCCGCACACTTCACCTTGTCGAAGAAACAATCACCCACAGACGAGGAAGGAAAGGATCGTATGTCGAACATACCCTATGCTTCAGCAATTGATAGCCTGATGTACGCTATGGTGTGTACAAGACCGGACATTGCCCATGCAGTGGGAGTTGTCAGTCGTTACATGAGTAACCCGGGCAAGCACCATTGGGAAGCTGTGAAGTGGATATTGAGATATCTCTCGGGTACCGTGAGTTTGGCATTATGTTTCCGGAAGGCCTGCACGGCTATGTGGATGCTGACATGGCCGGTGATCTGGACAGCCGAAAGAGCACAACGGGATGTGTTTGTACCTACGGTGGTACTGCTGTGAGTTGGACATCGAAGCTGCAAAAGATTGTTGCACTGTCGACCACAGAGGCTGAGTACGTCGCGATGACGGAAGCAAGCAAAGACATGATTTGGTTGCAAGGTTTCTTAGAGGAGCTCGGTCAGAGGACCGACAAGGGAGCTCTGCACTGTGATAGTCAAAGTGCAGTTCAGCTAGCTAAGAACCCTGTATTCCATTCACGCACCAAGCACATACAGATTCGTTACCATTTTATCCGGGATGTTCTGGAAGATGGAATCTTCGCGCTAGAAAAAATTGAGGGCGCTAAGAACCCCGCCGATATGCTAACGAAGACTGTTACAATCGACAAACTGAGGCTGTGTGCAACCTCAGTAGGACTCCGAGCTTGAGGCTCAGGGTCGCCGCTATACTGAAAGAATGGGTACTCGCCGATGACGGCAGAGTATCAATTACTTGTATTGATACCGATGGGAGCATTCTGCTCGGTGGAGCACAATGAGTTCGGTGGTCGGGGATAATTGGAGTTCTTTTGAAGCACTCGACATTTGACTCCAAGTGGGAGATTGTTGAGTTGTGGAGCCAAATGAGGTTTGGCCATGTTTTCTAATTATCCCACATCACTTGGAATTGTAATATGACCCATGTTGGGTTCTATTTATATGTCCCAATATCTTGTATTTTAATTACACCTACACAAAACACCTCTACATTATAAAGAGAGAGTTCTATTTGCGAGAGAACCATAGCTTGTGTTTAGCTAGATTACTTTTGTAATCCTCTTAATAATATTAAGTGCCACGTGTAGCGGCCCGGAGACGTAGCCAATTTGGGTGAACTCCGTTATCAAAGTGTGTGTGCTCGGTTTAGTTTTCTGTCTTTCTTTGTGTTCGCCTGTATCGACCCTAACAGTTACACTGAGATAATCGAATCTGTATTTGGTTCCATTAAATAACATAAACTCCTCGTGTGACTTTGTTTAACAACGCATGATTGACAGATTTGAGTACGTATTTCTATCTCATCAAACAACTTGCATTTTCTGCGTCCAACACCTGGCCGTCCAACCGACGCCAGGATAATCATGTGTAAATTTTAGAAATTCTACATCTAATCCACACAACATACCCACATATGCATTACATATAATAAGATCTATTTCTACTCTTACAAATGCCACCTAAGTAGCTAGTTATTCTACTAAGGTGTTACAATAACTAGCTAGCATTGGTAAGAGTATGTCTATTTCTTTCCACTGTTCTTTTTCTTTTTTCTTTTTTTTTCAGCAAGCAAAGACTATCAATTAAAATTGAAGTGAAATCAACTCACTCATGGTGTATACAGGAGGAATCGGAAATAGAGTTAAGAGAGGCATTCTCCAAACATAATAAAAATAGCTAGTCGCCTATTACATAGGACTAAAACAAGGACTACTGTTCTTTTTCTTTAATTAAGTAATCGCATGAAGTTATTCAACATTACATATAATAAGATCTTAAATTCCTGAAATTTATTTTTCATTTTCGCCTCTAAGAGTCGTCGCTGCAAAAGAGAAAGCTACACCGGGTCTTGTAGAAACTCATCCATTCCCAACTAAAAGGCCTGTTAGTAAGCAAGGAGATGGGCATATATTAATCTTGGCTTTATCAATGCCTCAACGATGTGGGACTATTCCAACACTCCCCCTCACTTGTGGGTTGGTCAATTTCCGATAAGCCCAATAAGTGCAATCAACAAATCGGGTGGAGGTGACCCCTCATACAAACGGGTTAGCCTTTGGCTCTGATACCATGTAGAAACTCATCCATTTCCAACTAAAAGGTCTTTTAAAGTCGTGCGGCACAATAGCGAGGACGGAACTCCACAGTTAAGCGTGCTTAGCTTGGAGTAGTACCAGGATGGGTGACCCCCCTGGGAAGTTATGCCAAAGCGGACAATATTGTTGATACGGGCGTGGCGGTTCGGTACATGGGACCAGGTCGTTACAGATGGTATCAGAGCCTCTATCTAGCAGAAAATATGTTGACTAGCACGTGTGTGTGGGCCCCTGAATGACGACGTAGCCGACGAGGACGTCGTGCCTAAAGGGAGGGTGATTGTGACGACCCAGATTTCCAGGAAGGAAATTCTGTGATGCGGTGTTGTGCGTCAGCCCCACATCGCCCAGATACGAGAGTACTCGTGTGGTATATGAGCTTAAAGATCAATTTTCTATCAACAAGGCATTTTAAAGCCGTGCGCCATAATAGCGAGGACGGAACTCCACAGTTAAGCACGCTTAACTGTGGAGTTCCGTCCTCGCTATTGTGCCGCACGGCTTTAAAAGGCCTTTTAGTTGGGAATGGATGGGTTTCTACATGGTATCAGAGCCAAAGGCTAGCCCGTTTGTATGAGGGATTACCTCCACCCGATTTGTTGATTGCACTTGTTGGGCTTATCGGAAATTGACCAACCCACAAGTGAGGAGGAGTGTTGGAATAGTCTCACATCGTTGAGGCATTGATAAAGACAAGATTAATATATGCCTCTCTCATTCCCAACTAATTGTTAAACCTCATATACATTACCATTAAAAGGCCTCGTAATGGTAAGGATGGGTAACTCATTATAAAACACAAGCTAGATCATATTTTAGTCGATGTGGGATAATTACTCTAACACTCCCCCACGCTCGTAGCCCGATATTTCAAGGGTCCTACGAGCGGACATATTAAATGGGTGGAGGTGAGCCCAACATCGCTAGGCCCGCTCTGATACCATGTAGAAACTCATCCATTCCCAACTAAAAGGTCTATTAGTAAGGAAGGAGAGGGGCATATATTAATCTTGACTTTATCAATGGCTCAACGCTGTGGGACTATTCCAACAGGTCTATCATCTATGTGATGGACATTGGAAAGAAAATTAAAGCATCGTGTGCTTTTTTTTTTGGTATTAGACGAGCAGTGTCTGAAAGTTTTAGGGAAAAGCTAGAGGTTACTTGATAGTTAGCAAATGTATCCAGTGGCCAGTGGGAATTAAAGAAAAAGTAGGTGTCTCAAATTTAAGAGTGTCTTTTATAGTGGCATAATTGGTAATATCTGGTGTAAAATCAGTTTTTAAATTTAAGATGTGAGCATTTCTGTATGATTTAGAAATACTCATGTGATATACGTTTAACTTCCTGGGATTAAATCAGAAAAAACAAAGTAAAAATAAACCAACAAGCACATTTTAACAAATAATAACAAGAAACCATGAAGATAACTGGCAATAAATGACAAGTGTATTGATTAATCGTGTAATAATGTATGTATATTAATTTCATCTACAATTTGTACAATCACTAAACTACTTTCTGGGATCAAAGAGGACCATCAGTTGCAAGTCTTGACTAGTGGTTCAGAATGTTGAGAAGGGAAACCCTAGTTTTAATTAGTCGCCTGAACAAACACTCAAGCCCTTCTTCAACATCTTGAATATTGCATTCGATATTGGTCAACTGACTTTGCAAATTCTGAAGCTTTAATGCTTTCTCGACCTTTTCTGCATTCCTACTGATGACATATTCTAATTCTTTGTCAACGTTCTCAAACTCGTTTTTGTTTGATACTTCAGCTTTCAATGATACACTTCTCCCGAAATACTTTTTGGCAACCAAACCACTAAGCGTTGATTGAGACCTTGATCCAGCAATATATGACATCAAAGACTCGAACACTTCGACAGTAGCCTCTTCCATGTCTATAAACATAGATCCAATGGCCTCGTTTTCATTCTTTTTGTGCTTGATTTTGATGTTCTTCAAATCCTTTAGGCACTTTATGATATCTTTCTTTGTCTTCTTCCTTGCGGTTAAGAAGTTTCCAATCTCATTTGTATCCCGTCTTCTTCTCAACACTGAAAGAAGTTCTTGCACATCTTGTTTTGCAAGCGAAGAAACTTCTTTTACATTGGCACATAAATCCAATAACTTCATATACCCATCAAGAATCTCTTCAACCCATTTCTCCTTCTTTGCAAACGCTTGTTGGATTTTTGGCAATTGAAGGATATCATCAAAGGAATCAAACATGTCTTCAAGGACGTTTAGCTTATTGCCAATGGATGACAACGATGAAGATGTAGATTCGGAAGACCTTAGTCTACTGAAATGTTCTTCTACTTGAAGGGTTGATGGATGATGGCAAGAGGGTAAGCTCACTGATCGTACATGGTATAGAGACTTTGATCTCAAAGAAGTGGAAGCCATTTTTTTTTTGAAAGATGGGATAAGACTATTGAAATGTCTGAAAGTTTAGTTTGTTAGTTATGTTTACAGTAAGCTAAGCACATATTTATATAGCGATCGAGTTCGTGGATAAAGATGTTTTCTTTTTGCTCTTCACGAGTCATCATTCAGAAACAACGTGGTCTTGATCTGGATATA
Source organism: Primula vulgaris (assembly GCA_963920805.1). Taxonomy (NCBI): domain Eukaryota; kingdom Viridiplantae; phylum Streptophyta; class Magnoliopsida; order Ericales; family Primulaceae; genus Primula; species Primula vulgaris. Next base: position 44,608,443 of record OY987212.1, on the reverse strand, counting down.
TATGTTTTTTCGGAGATGTTTGCGTTGTGTCTCTACCAGCAGGGGCAACAAAACTCACCTTATTGGTATTAAATACTCCTTTTTTTTGTAAATGAGCATTCAAGGTTATAACGTGGCATTAATTTTGATAATGCTCTGGTATGAGCGTAAACTAGAAAGGATGTCCTCAAAGAGAAGACAACCTGCAGTTTTTTAGATTCAGAACTCCTAATATTAATCTTTAGTTTGATAATGATTGTCCTTTCTTAGGGACAATAAGAATCTTGACAACTAATTGGTACAACTATAGGCGTGAACTATTTTGTGTTTTTTTTATTGAATTAACAAGGTCATCGATAAATGGATATTTATTTTCTTCACAATATTTTCTCCAACAAATGAATGTGATTTGATGCTGATCTAGATGCTTATTTGAACTTTTATTACAAAATAATGTTTGATTTAGTGAGAGTTAAAAGTTGTCACAAGTTTGTCGCTAATTTAAAAAATTGTTACAAATCTATCGCAAATTGACTAAACTGTCACAAAGCCGTCATAAAAACCGTCGCTAATAAACTCGTAACAAAAAATACCGTCACTAATTCCGTCGTTATTTGAGTATTTTTTTGGAGTGTTTATTTATGCATTGTCTCCGGAACATGGTTACAAACTGACCAAGCAAGTGCTGTGTTAAGATTGTTAATTTAAGTGTATTCATGGGCATCTATGCATTAAGAGAGTTAAGTACTTGATAAGATAAGCTTTCGATACAAGTGTCAATTCTGGAATAAAAGGTGTTTCTTCCTGCAGAAGACAGCAACATCAAGTATATATATTATAAATGATTACCACGAGGTGATTTCATTCAATATTCAATTGATATTTTCTTTGCCTAATTTTTTTATTTTATAAATGCATGTGAGATTCCAAAAATGTGATAGAAATGTCATTGATTGAGTTCTAAAATAACAAAATAAACTTGTGTGGTTTTATCAAATAATATCATGACTGAGTTTAAGTAGTTCCATTTCATCCAACAACTTTTATTTCATGTGGTCAAGGGTAGTATATTGATTGGTTACATGAGTTTTGAAAAAAATCTACATTTACTCCACACAACATTTAAAAGTGTATGTCTATTTCTTTCCCTCAATTGACGGATGTTATTTTCGCTTTCAATTAGTAACCAGATGCATTGATTTAATATATATATATATATATATATATATATATATATATATATATATATAACGTAAAATTCCTTTATTTTTAATTTTTTTAATTTCATTTTCGCCTCTAGAAGGGGTCACGTACTAAAAGTGATACCTACAAAGGTCTAATGTGATGGACACTGAGAAAAAAACATCATAGCAGGTTGGCTTTTCTCGGGAGTTTGATTATGACTAAAAATGGATGATTAGATTAATGATTTGTTTTACAAGGGATCAGAAATTGTTGTTTAGCATTTATATACGTACCGCCTTATGACCAGACCTCTAGCAAGGATTTTGGCAATGGGAAAATCATAAAAGTAAATGTAAACTCAATAGTATACAAATAACAAAAACTACAAACCATGAAGATAATTAATATGAAATAATACGAATTGTATTGATTTAACGGATAACATATGTAAATTATCATCTACAAAATGTGCAACCTTTCAACTACGTCCTAATCATAAATAGTTATCAATTTCTAGTCTTGACTAATGGTTCAGAATGTTGAGAAGGGAAACCCTAGTTTTAATTAGTCTCCTAAACAAACAATTGAGTCCTTCTTCAACATTTTGAATATTGCAGTCTATTTCGCTCAACTGCCTTTGCAAACTCTGAAACTTCAATGACTTTTCGACTACTTCCGCCTTCTTGATAAATACAAGTTCTAATTCCTCGTCAACTTTTTCAAACTCGTTCTCAATTGATATTTCACTTTTCGACGATACACTTCTTCCGAAATATTTTCTGGAAACCAAACCAGTAAGTGTTGATTGAGACTTTGATCCAGCAATATATGACATTAAAGATGCAAGCACTTCGACACTAGCCTCTTCGATATTTGTAAACATCAACTCAATGGTGTCGCCTTCTTTTGTTTTTTGCTTGATTTTGTTATTCTTCAAATCTTTTTGTGACTTTTGGATTCCTTTCTTTGCCTTCTTCCTTGAGATCAAGTAACTTCCAAAATCATTCATGTCTCTCCTTCTTCGCAACTCGTAAAGAAGTTCTTGAACATCTTGTTTCGTTTGTGATGAAATATCTTTCACTTTGGCACACAAATCCAATGATGTGATATACCTACCAAGGATTTCTTCAACCCATTTCTCGTTTTTCCTAAATGCTTGTTGGGTGTTTGGCAATTGAAGGATATCATCCAAGGAATCATACAATTCTTCAAGGATATTTAGCTTATTGCCAATTGATGATAATGATGAAGATGTAGATTTAGAAGAGTTTAGTCTATTCAAATGCTCGTGGACTTGAGGGTTCAATAGGTGAGGGCAAGAGGGCAAACTAACTGACCGTACATGATAGAGAGACTTTGATTTACATGAAATAGAAGCCATTTTTATTTTTTCGGAGATAGGAAAAAGAATGAGAATTGAAATGTCTCAAAGTCTAATTTGTTAGTTGTGTTTACCTTAAGCTCAACACAGACATATATATACAAAAAGCAACGGCGAAAATTGGTTTTTTTTCTTTTCATGACTCACTTATTAGATTTTTTTTCTTTTTTATGAATCACTTATTAGAGACAATTACGTGGTTTCTATTATAGTTTTTTAGATGTTTACGTTGTGTCTCTACTCTCTAGTCTCTACTCTACCAACATGGGCTAACCTAATTGCAATAATATTCTCCTATCGTAAATTAATGGGTATTCATGCACATAACATGGCATTAATTTTCATATTTTCTTGTACGAGCTAGTGTAATCTAAAAGGGGTGTCCGCCAAAAAGAAGACAACCAACAATACCAACTTTGTTTTAAATTATCCGTAGATTCAAAACTTCCTTATTATAATCGTATATTTGATTGCAATTATATTTCCTTTGAGACACATATATATGATCCTTGACAAGTTGGTAAAACTGTAGACAGTTTTTTTTTTTTTGAATTAATTAGTTTGAAATAGCAAGGACGCATGGGAAAAAAGAAATGTATTTCATCACTTTTCTTCAACAACAAATGTGATTTGATGCTTATATTTATGCTTCTATATTGGAGTAATTTGTCTCCACAAAAAGGTTACAAATTGAGCAAACAAGCAATCTTCTAGTAGTTAAGGGAAATATTGATCAAGCGCATAGCTATGCATATTAAGTTTGTTAATCTGATAAAATGAGCTTTCAATACGAATACCAATTATTTTAATGACAGGGTGTTTCTCGAAGAAGAGGACAACCAACAAATCATTGCATGTCGGGTGCTAATTTGTTATAGAAATGTCAATAATTTCATTGAGATAGTAAAATCTATACAGCTTTGGCTCGATTAAACTACATAACCTCCTCGTGTGGTTTAATTAATTACGCTTTGATTGAGTTTGAGTATCTCCATCTCATGAAACAGCTTTTATTTACTGTATCGTACAAAGTTAGCAGGGCAAAGCTAGCATATTGAAAAGGTTGGGTTTTACAAATTCGTGTTCTCTAGGTCTATACACAGAAGATATATAGAAATGTATGCTATAAAAAAAATCTGGCATTTAGAAGTGTATGGCTATTTCCAGTATGGGGTCACAAATCTAAGTTGTGGCTGGTGCCGCTGCTACAGCTCCTCGAGGATCATTATATATATAAACATAATTTTATAATCTAAAAAATCAAAGGAGATTTATCGTTTTCAGAATTTCTGGGGGGCACTGCCTCGCAGGCCCCTTGTAGATCCATCCCCGACTATATCTTTCCCTAAACAGATGGAGGTTCACTACAAAAAAAATCAAAACGTTGGCATGCATGTTTTATTCCGCAACGCTTTATTCGGGGAGGCAATTTTTAATTTTAGTAACTAGCTTCTTTTGCTTTGAAGAAATTTTGGACAATCTCTGATCCAACTTTTTTTTGCAGTGTGTTGTTTTTTGTCATTTTACTTCCAATAACTAACCACCAGAAATTATTTAAAGTACCTTACATAAATAAAAACCTTACATTACTTTTTATTTTTATCATCCCTGTCTTTACAAAGAGAGACTACGCGAAAGAAGGCTAGAGTAGATGTATGTAATGGACTTTAGAAAAGAAAAACTCAAAAACATCATTTATTGTCTGGGTATATACAGTTATATCAGTTAATGAAACTATAAAGAATGTACAACGTGTGTTAAACTATATTTTTTATATAGTTAGAACTATCTTGTTATCTTTGTAAATTAACGTTTTCTCAAAATCACTCACTTTATTTATTTATAACTTGAAACCAAAAAAATTTTAAAAAAATAATCATTTATATTTATTTTGAATCATTTTTCTTTAAAATGTCAAATAATGCTAAATAAACAATAACATAGCAAAAAAGTTATAAAAACATGAAAATCAAAATTTTCTTATTAACAAAATGGTGAAATCGGTGACTTTGAAAAGAAAAATTATATTTTCTAACACTCATTGATCAAAGCAAGGTATAGTTAGGCTCCCCTCTCTTGATGGCGTGAATGACCGGCCTGTGAGGGCTATATGTTGATTACGACACACCGCTTAGGTATGCACTTACAGTTGAGTGGATCAATTCACACAGCTTGGACATCTACATTGAGTCAACCAGCCAATTGGTGTACTAGGGTTTGCGATGTACAAAATATCATTTTCGGGGTTGCAAAAACACAGTTTCTTTATAATTGAGGTACAGAACCTCTTAACAGAAAATAACGTATTGAAAATGCGGGGTTATGGGTGTAACCACCTCGTGCCCTAAATAAGGCTCGATATACCATGTTGGCTTCTGAGTTCTGATCAAGGAATCATGCGTGCCGCATGCGATATACATTTGGCTAAATTGGTCTGAGGCCAGACCTATTAGTCGGTTCATTGGCAATCAGAAACAGTACATCTTTAAATAAGAAAACCAGCAAAGCAAGAAGTGAAATTGGCAACAAACTAGAAGTGTATTGATTTATCGTATACATATGTATTTATCATCTACAATCTGTACAACCTTTAAACAACGTTCTAAAACCATAAATCAGTTGCAAGTATTTACTAGTGGTTCAGAATATTGAGAAGGGAAACCCTAGTTTTAATTAGTCGCCTAAACAAACAATCAAGCGATTCTTCTGATCTTAAATATCGCATTCCATTTTGGTCAATTGGCTTTGTAAATTCTAAAACTTCAAAGTATTCTCGAGTTTTTCCGCCTTCTTATTAATGACAAATTCTAATTCTTCGTGGACTTTCTCTAATTCGGTTCCGTATGATGCTTCGGCTTTCAATGATACACTTCTCCCAAAATACTTTTTGGCAACCAGACTAGTAAGTGTTGATTGAGATTTTGATCCAGCAATATATGACATCAAAGACTCAAACACTTCGATAAGTACTAGCTTCTTCGATATCTGTAAAAACCGATCCAATGCCTCATTTTTATTCTTTTTGTTCTTTATTATATTCTTCAAATCCTTTAGAGACTTATTTGAATTCCTTTCTTTGCCTTCCTCCTCGAGGTTAGGTAATTTGTAATCTCATCTGTGTCCCTTCTTCCTCGCAACACTGAAAGAAGCTCTTGCACATCTTGTTTTGTATGCAAAGAAAATTCTTTCGCATTGGCACATAAATCCAATAACCTCATATACCCATCAAGAATCTCTTCCCATTTCTCGTTTTTCGCAAATGCATGTTCCGTGTGTGACAGTTGAAGGAAAGCATCAAAAGAATCATACATTTCTTCAACAATATTTAACTTATTGCTTATTGATGACAATGATGAAGATGTTGATTCAGAAGACCTTAGTCTACTTAGATGCTCGTCAACTTGAGGGATCAACACGTGATGGCAAGAGGGCAAACTCATTGACCTTACATTGTAAAGAGACTTTGATCTTAAAGAGGTTGAAGCCATTTTTATTTATTTTTTGTAAATTGGAGACAAAGACTGTTTATTGAAAAGTCCTAAAGTCCAGTATTATGTTTACGATAAGCTCAATGCACACATATATAGATATATAGCAAGTTAAGGGAGAAAGATGTTATTCTATCTTCATGACTCATCTACTAGAACAACGTGTCCTCGATCTGGCTCCATCTGTTTCCACGGAGATGTTTGCGTTGTGTCTCTACCAGCAGGAGCACAAACTGACCTCTTAGTTGTTATATTCTCCTCTAATAAATGACCATCCATGCACATAACGAGGCATTAATTTGCTTTAAGTTCTGGTATATTAGTGTAAACTAGAACCACTGTCCCCAGAAAGAGAACAGCTAAGACTTGTTTCTTAGTTTATGTCACCTGTGGATTCAAATGTCCTTATAAGTATAATCTTAAATTGGTGAGTCTTGTTTTTTCTTTGAGACAATGAGATTCTTGACAACTTAGTACAACCATAAACATTAATTTCCTGAGTTGGTTTATTCGAATAGCAAGGTCACCAGGAAAAGCAAATGACTTTCCTTCACCTTACTTCAACAGCAAATGTTATTTGATGCTGATCTATATGCTTCTGCGGAGTTGTTTATGCATTGTCTACAGAAGAGGGTCACAAAATGACCCAGCAAATGGTATCTGACTATCTTCCATAGGTAAAGGCATTCGTGCACCTAATTTTTTGGTGGAGTATAAAATGAGCTGTAATTACAATGTTAAAGTACGATAGTTGCATGTGAGATAGTACGAAACTTTAATTAAAAGGTCATTATTTAGTTTCTTAATACCATTGATATAGTCGAATCTTTACAGCTTTCCTTCAATTAAACAACATAAACTCCTCGTGTGGTTTGTTTACTATTACAATATGATTGAGTTTAACTAATAATTCCAAGTCATTATACAATGCAGCTTGTATAATGAGCTAGCAGCAAGCCAGCAACCACACGGCTGAGTTTTAGAAATTCTACATTTCCTGCATACATTTTCAAATTTTCTATTGTCAAATTGGCAATTATTTGCAAATCTCCTATCCTCAATGGTAGAGGAAAGGGGGATCCTAATTTAGGGGATAGTAACTATTCAGGATAGGTTTCAATATGCAACCAAAGAAAAAAGTGAATTTTTTCAAAGTTCATGAAGGACGTTAAAAATTAATTCGTGCACTATCATGACTATCAAATATGAGCATCTGGGTCTAGAATCCATTGTAAATCGGAGTTGGCACTTTTGACCTAACATTGAAATATGGTGAGTTAAGTCGCTGTCCTTCAAAACTGGCAGGCTCGCACTGTGTTCTTAAAAACCCGAAAAATTCTTCTAAGATAGTTCCGTTTAGAATTTTGATATGCTGGAAAAGCTTTTTCAGAAAACAAATGCAAATGAGCTAATACAAGCCATGTCAAGCTTGATTTGTGATTAAAAAAACAACTTATCATTCAGTTACACTTTTGGCATTCAAGGCTTTTAGATTTGACGATGATCATCACCTTCGCTTATTGAAATCAGATTAGAAATTATCACCTTCATTCAATTCTGCCTATCCTGCTTACTCAGAGATCATTTGCCAAGAACAAAGCTACATCTTAATGGCAACCGGTTTGAACTTGAACAGGATTGCTTCTGATTTAAAAAAAAAAAAATTGAGATTCAAGAAGCTATCTGGCTTTTTCTATGAGGGTGTCAAATTCTTGAACTTATTCACTAGCTAATTATGTACCTTGTTTCGTGTTTCATAGGCTATTAGTCATTTATTACCGCTTACAAAGGCATAATCATATTTTGAGCCTTGTAAGAATAATGTGACAAGTGAATCGAATTGTTTTCAATAAACATGCAAACATACGATTCATTGCATATAAGAAAGGCAACACCGAGAGTACTTGGCTCAAAAATTACTTTCTCACCTTTCTCAAATATTACTTCATGTGTACCGCATACAAAGAGAAATTAAACCATAGTTCTAGAAATGCATAATACTAGACCCCTTAGATTCCTTAATGTTACAAACCGAGGAACGTGTTAACAACAATACTCTATTGGTTCCTTTTTTTTCAACCGGTTTTCTTTGTTGTGATAAAATTAACAAGGGGGGGATCAAGATTTCATGACCCTTTTCCACCTTTTTGCTTTTTCTCTTCAAGCAAAGCAGCTTCGTTCAACATGTCGGCCGCATCTTTATTCATGTCTAGTTTCGCTAAAGCAACCGACTGCATGTAAAAAGCCGTTGCCCAGTCTGGGTGAACACATTGTGCTTGCATAGCATCTCTAAGGGCGGCATCGGGCTGGTCGGATAGGAGATGACATAAGCTTCTCCGAGCATACACTGTTGGAGAGATCATTGTTCCTACATCTATGAACTGAATATACACCAGCAGAAAAGAGGAACCATTGTAAACACCGCCATTTCAACTATTATTTAAACGATGGAAAACTAAAAATCTAAACTAAATCATAAGATTATTTTAGAAACCCGCAGTCATTCATTCAATCTAGAATTGATATGTCAACGGAAGCTTAAGACGGACACTATTACCATGTCTACATTTCCAAGTGGACCTTGGAACAACTTCCGGTGTTAATTTTTTTTAATTTTTTTTTTTTAAAATGGTGCCTTTGTTCCACCTTGCCTGAGAAAGCAAGAGTAAGTACTCTATTTTTGTCATAGGATTAGTTAAAAGTGAACATAATTGTCTTACCTATACGTAATAATACCAAAAATATTACGAGGTGTTCGAGTAGAATTGAACTCAATATTGTTTAAATGCTTCTCTTCAGTTTTTCAAGGACTGAACTATAGTACAACCTAAAAGATCGTGCTTCTTTTTTTTCAAAAACAAATTGATAGGCAAATTCTCAAATTCCCAACATTTGGGAAAATCATCAGACAAATAGCTCGAAGGAAAAGGCAGTCGTTTGTATTGACAAAAGAAAATAAAAGGACAGAATATTAGATAGCAATTATAATTTAAGCAAGTTTAAGTGTGTGTATACCTGAGAATAGCAATCAATTGCTGATTTAAAATCCTTGTCACGGAATGCGAAATCCCCACGCTTTCTTGCCTCTAGCATATCTCTCATCTGTTGGGTCCACTCTTGAAATGATAACTGCAAATACCACAAACAGTTTGGCACAGTTAAAAATAGGAACTTGTAGAAAACGGGAAGATAAAAACATTGAGATTGGTTGGGTTTTCATTGTGATTAAATGTTCAGATTCTGGAAAATAAACATGGTAATGATTATAATATTATATTGGTGCATTGGTTTGATAGAGGGTAAAATTCACTAATAGTAATAATACACAGTCTCAAGCGGTTTCTATTTGGTCAATGAAGTTCTCACCAAAAAAACTTTAGAATTCTGAAAGAAGTACAGGCTGGCCACTGTACAATGGACATGCATCAGCCTTTAAAACAAGGCCCAAATACTGGAACCAAGCCACGATCGGTTGCATATTATTTGTAAAAGTTGTTCAGGGTGACGAGGGGAAATAGTTTTACAGAAAAACAAAACCAGGAAACAAATTGATGCAATCGAAACGAGGACCAGATAGAAACTAGTTCGGTACTTCACAGACCACTTCTGTAACTTTCCTTTAATAAGTTTAAATTATCATCTTGGCAAGACCTCAGAGACTATAGGCCTATGCATCGTCTTTCTGGCCATTCCAAAATTGTGTTTGCTTTTCTTATGATCTGAAATCTATAGAAGAAAATTTTACACAAAAATGAAATATTATCAAACAAAACCCAATTGTTTATTCCTCTTTTCATAACCTGTCATGGCTAGGTATTAAGAATAGGAACGCTTTGAAGTGAATAAGAATAAAAAATTTACACAAAAATGAAATATTATCAAACAAAACCCAATTGTTTATTCCTCTTTTCATAACCTGTCATGGCTAGGTATTAAGAATAGGAACGCTTTGAAGTGAATAAGAATACGGAAGTTGTGCAGGAAAAGAAAAAAAAAACTCTACTTTTAATATTATAAAAGTAACAATTACCTCATTTGTTCCTTCATCATCCTTGTAGTGAGTTGCTACCAAAATTTGATGAATTGCTGTGAGGTCCAATCTGGAGCAAGCCTCTCCCATTGCTGAGAGAGGGCGTTGCGGCACCGGTGGAGCCACCTCATTTTGCGGGATGTCCTAAATGACATACAACATACTTAAGGCCCAGAATTACAGTAATATTGGATTCCTAAAGTATTCTTGCTCAAAGCTTTCAAATTGATTAGTAGGTATCTCAGAAGTAACTGAACACGTGTAAAATGATAACCACGTGTCAAAGCACTCAGCTCTAATTTCAATCTCGTTATGTGCTCATGTTAGCCTCCATAAAGAAAGGAAATGAGCAATTACTTGGGAAATAATGAATAACTAGACAATTGTTGGAAAAGTGAAGGTTGTAACTATCAAGGAAGTTTTCTTACATCAGATTTCTTTTGCAGGGCAGTTAATGTAGTGACAAGATCCTTAGTACTGGGGCGATCTCTTGGTTCTTGTTGCAAACACTTTGAAGCTAGCCCAACAACTGCCGTTGCATCTTCTGTGGAAAATTTACCCTCCAAATGTGAATCGATTAAACGTGTGATGTTGTTGCCGCGTATCATATCAATAGCCTACACAAAGAGCCAGAGCAAATGAAATTTTATAAGGTGTAAGCCAGTGAGATCATTAAAACCTGCATAATCTAGTCATATACTCATCTCGTACGCTTAGTTTAAACCTGTATTAATATGGTTATGAAAGAATTCGTCACAAGATAGAGTAACTGTAAAGAAATCAATATGCAATATATGTAAAAGTACACCCTTGAGTGATGTTTTTTTTTCTTTTTTTAACTTTTAACTACTTAGGACGACTTATAGCACTTAATGTGAGCATAAGCCTTTATCTAACACAAATGTTATAAACAAGATATGATCTTAAATGTAAGGATTATCTTGATTCACTTATTTTGGAAAGGACTGAATTTGAGGATAGAAATTCATTCCATAAAAAGGAAACTGGATTGATGAATTTGGTATAAGAACCTCTGGAACTGGTAGCTGAACTAAGAATCAAGTATGACTTGGAAAATTAAAAAAACTCAAATGACAACTCAAAAAAAATCACAAGAGAAACCATCACTGAAATTTGAGTTCTCAAAATATACTATTTGCAAAAGAAATAGACGTACAATAAGCGGTTAGGAAAGATATAAGAAAACTCACTTGGCTAGGCGGAATGTGCTTTCCACTAAGGAGATCCAAAAGGACAGTTCCAAAGCTATAAATAACACTTTCGGGGGTAACCCTTCCTTCAACAAACAATTTAGTTTCATAAGGATTCAAAATCCAAATACGAAATTTTACAGTTCAAATATTTAACTGGAGTTACAAAGATAGTATCAACAGAATAGCTAAAGCAACTGATTTCATGAAAGCCCGGTATTCTTTATACCCTAGCAACATAAAGGGCCAAAATGCCTCTAAGGGATTGATCAACTTAAACAAATCTCTATCGAAGTGATAGACCTAATCTATTGTCCTCTACCTCAAATTTTTTCCTTGAACTGAAATTTTTATTTCCTATTTTATTTTTTTGTCATAGTTCCAGTCTCCACTTGTGTGTCACAGACCAGCACCAACAACTAATTGGGGCGAACAGTACAGTCAAGTTATTTATTCATCTATAAATTCAAAACTCAAGAGTTTGTCACAAAAACAGACGAACTCACATTCACAAAATAAAACAAAAAAGAATTACCATTGCGAAGATACTCGGGAGGCGTATAGGCAAGATTGGTGCTGTAGCTTTTCCCATCCCTACTATTTTTCATCAAACCAAAACATGAAAGCCTTGGATCACCATCCTGGAAATTTTTATTCATGAGTCAATTAATTCTCCAAAATAATAGAAAAGAAGCACTTCATCATAAAGTAACATTTGACTCAATGTTAATGTTTTAATAAACGCTCAGCTAAAGCCAAATTGACTCTTTTCTGCAAACTTTGACGTGAGGAAATGTATACTCTGAGACACAACAAAACGATTAATAATTTTGGAGAGCATATAAAAACTGGTGGCATACATGATAACTTGCCATGAGCAGATTCACATACGTAGGACACTCATGATACAACATTTAATGGATAAGCGCAATCATCATTCAAAGTACCTCAGCAAAGAGAACTCTATAAGCATTTAGGTCGTGGTACAGTGGCCGGCCTTCGGAACTACAATAATGTAAAGCTTCAGCGATATAAAGCGCTACCTTTAAGCGCATGACCCACTCAATAGTCTGATTTTCCCCTGTAAAACGAAATTGAACCAATGATGATATATATTAGGAACTTGTAAAGGTATTCCCAATTTAAAGCCGAACAAGTACATACGAGTGGTAACTGAAGTATTTTTCCAATTTCAATTATTAGATAATTAAGTTGAAGATCACCAGAAAAAAACTACTTCATTGATTTAGGATTTAAAACCCAAAAATCAATAGGGTATAGGGATTTATAATGAGTATAAGCTAATCTCCTACAGTGGCAGCCCAAAGGTCCCCGACACCTTATTCCGGACCGAAGATTTTCACCCTCACACATTTACTGCACAACAAAAAAAATCACCCTTTTATATTGTTATAAAAAAATCGTCCGTCACCCGAGTCGGGTGGCTATTTTGACTTGCCACAGAACCGCATCTGATCTCCTACTTCCAAAATATTTTCCCACCCTATGGATAAGTCTTGTAAATTAAATCATTAATGGGAAGTGGGAACATAACTATCACTTTATAAGTGAGGCTTCTATTTCCTCGGAAATTTCAGAGAACTGAACCAAAACAAATGTAGTAACCATGAAATGTCAACATATGAGTTAAAACTTGAGAACAACTAACAATGTTTTAATTAATCTTCTAAAACAAAGACTTTATATGAAGAAAAAGTAATCTTGAAAATAAATCATTATGTTTCAGTTCAATCTTTTAAAACAAAAACTTTAGATGACAAAAACTAAGGCAGCAAATATACGTACAGTGAAACAGATGCTTCGAGAGTGTGTCGTTGGGCATATATTCAGCAACAAGCAATCTCTCATCACCATCACAACAGTAGCCAATCAGATTAGCAAGTCTTCTATTTCGTAATCGTCCTACACCCCAAGCCACTTCCTGTAAATACAGGTAATATTCAGAGACTTGCCACTAAATCTATAAAACGATTGCAAAATGAACTTGGCAAAGTACCTCCACCAATATAAAGAATAAAAAAACCAATTTATGACTATGAACATCATAAATTTATAAAATTAGTTTGTCAAAACACCACACGACTTGACGAGTGACGGACCCATCAGAAAAATTACCACTACACACCAGATTACCTGGAATTAGAATGACAAGGTACCTCTCCTTTTCTCGAAATGCAATACGAAAAAAGGAAGGAACTTAAAAGAGTAGAAAACTTTTAAAAACGCAAAAGAACCACTAAAGGAGGCCAGAACAAATTTCAAAACCAACAAAACTAAAAAGGGAAAAAAAACTGTTTAGTACCTTGTACTGTTCGCTTTTAACATTTTTATATTTTATACCCAAACCTTTAAGTTTTACCAATTCAACTTACCAATTTTCGTCCGCGGTTCGAAAGGTAACAAAATTGCAGTCACATATCTCACATATGGGATCTATTTTCGATGCACTCAAAATGTGATATGTTAGTGCACGTGACTGCAATTACGTCATTTATATAAAACACCATTACCCTAATTGGATAAATATTGGTAGGCGGAGACCTAATTAGAAACATTAAAGGTTTGGTACCAAAATGGTAAAAGTCTAGTACATCCGAATCACTATACTAGATTCATAAGACCATGAAACTTCATAATCCCAAAAATAAAAATAAAACAACAAAATGATCCTCAAATAACCCATATACGAATGGCCACGTAAAAACATTCTGGCAGGTTACAGGCCCGTCTTTTTAAAAACCTCACCCGACAGTTTAAAATTTGCATTTATATTATGAAAATAGCGGTTTACCTTCCATAATTTTCATTTTCTTAAAATCCAGCCCCCATTCTACTATCCTGGCTACGCCACCGATTCACTTCAATAAATTTTCCAAAAACATTGCCAGAAAGAAAAAAGTAGCGGTTTAGCCCTCAATTTTATTTTTATTTTGAAATCCAGTCCCCATTCTACTGTCCTGGCTACGCTACCGATTCACTTCAAGAAACTTTCCAAAAACATAGACAAATTTTCATCAAAATTTATTTTTATTTTGAAATTCAGCCCCCATTCTACAATCCCGGCTCCGCCACTGATTTACTTCGAGAAAATTTCCAAAACATTGCCAAAATTCCAAATTTCAAAAAAAAAGTAAAAAGAAGTAAAAATTACGGCAAACTGTTTGGGGTCAGGCCAAGCAGACTTAGGAAACTTCTTGACAGCAATCCACCTCCCACTCTCTAACCTCCCTCTATACACCATGTTGGGTGCCCTCTCTCCGCTCTCCGAAACTATCGACCCCGTACCAAACCCCTCTGTCGCTTTTCTCAGCTCGTTCAACCCGAACTCACCGAAAGCGGGGACCATCGTTAGCGCCTCCTGTGTCTGCGGAGGAACTAACACCGACCCATTAGTTGCTCTTATTGCTGTTGTAATATTCTTCTGTTCTTGTGTTGTGTTGTTTTTGGAGGAGAGAGAAGACTTGCAACATCCCATTGTTTTCTCTCTGTTACTTGTTGGCACCTTGGAGCATTGCCTTTTTTCCTATAGAGAGAGAGAGAAGAGAGAGAGAGAGCAATAATTGACTTCTCTCTTCTTTTGATTTGTTTATGTTTGTTACTTGAGTGGTAATTAATTGATTTGGTGATTAATTAATTATATAATATACTTTTTTTTATAATTATCATCGCATCGGTTCGTTACCGAACTTTTTGATTACATACCGATACCATACCAAACTAGTTTGGTTTGAAAATTTTTATACCATTACCGAACCAAAAAAATCGGTATACCAAACTATTCGGTTGGTTCGGTTCGGTTTCTTTTTATACCAAAATTTAGAATTTACAAGTGGTGATAGAAAAATGGTAAGTATTGGAAAAAAAAAACATAATATAAAGTTTTAAAAGTAGTAGATTAAAAATATATATTTATTTATATTTTTTTTACATTTCTTGTTTATTTGCATAGAAGAGTAAACAATACTAGATATTTCTAGTAAATGTTATAAATATTCACTAGAAAAAATAATATAAGTATATTATAACAATATTAATAATTAAGTGTATATATGTATTTTAGTTTATTAGTCTATATAGTATATTTTAATATTTTGGTTTAAATCGGTATCATACCGAACTCACTAAACGAATATCGAAACCGAACCGACTTTCAAACATCGGTTCGGTTGTACCGTACCGTAATGTCGATATACCAAACTTCTGGTACCGACTTGATTGGTTCGGTTCGAAAAACGGTCGGTTGGTACAAGTCGGTACAAAAAGGTCACCCTTAGTTTCATCTATAAATTGTAATGTTTAACTATATTAAATTTTGAGACATAAATTATCGATATTGCCCTTATAAATATCATAATTAAAGTTAATGCGGTTAGCTTGTTTCCTAAAAATTCTTGTTGTTGTAGTTATAAATGGTAAATATACAAAGAGTAAGACAATAAATTTATTACATTATAATTATCATATTGAAAAGACGGACACTTATTTTGGAACGACTCAATATGGAATAGTGAACACTTAATTAGGGACGTATGGAGTATATCTTATTTTCTTAATAAATGATTGTATTTTTTTCAAATAGTTTTAATAAACCCTATTTATATATATTTATAACTTGAAGCCAAAAAACATTGGAAAAAAATAAGCATTTATATATCTATTGAATTAGATCTCTTTAAATTGTCGAATAACGCCAAAAAACAATTAAATTGACAAAAGGTTATAAAAACATGGAAATCGGTTTTTTTTATAGTAACTATTAACCAAAGGATGAAATCACTGGCTTTATAAAAATTTATAAATTTAATAACATTTATTTATGAAGACAAGATGTAGTTAAGAAAACTATATAAAAATATATAGCTAGGCTTCCCTCTAGTTAATTAAAGGGATCAAGCTGGATTGTGTGGAGTGAATTGTACTGTAGTCTCTTAGTAGTACTTGATGATTATATATTGTTGTTTAATTAACATCCTATTCTATTTGGTACATTACAAATATATAGCTAGGCTTCCCTATCTTTCTTGTAAGAGTAGTGTGTGTAAAAATCTAATTTATGTTTGTTACTTGCTTGGGTTGATTAATGTTAATTGGGTAATTAATTGAATTAAGATGGCTTGGGTGGAGCAAGTTGTACTGTACTTGTAGTACTTGATGATTATGTGTTACTAGTTTGATAAACCTTCTGTTTGGTACATTACCGATTATTGTTTAAATTTGGGTCACTCTTTTTTAAGGACATGAAGTTTGGTGCAATTCATAATGAATTACAATGACTAAACTTTATTGTTCTAGGCTTCTAGCCATGGGATGAAATCTCAAGGGGTCAGATATATTGTAGTTTTGTCGAACGCATACATCAATTCTTAATTACGGTGAATCTTAGGCGTTCGTTCATAATCAGGTATTCCATGTATACAATTCTAACTGTTGTAATTCATTACTCATTATTCTTTTTTTATAGTCAGGTTGAGTGAAACACAACACACATTGAGAATACCAGAGATAGCTACTACTAAGTTAAATAAAAATTGAATTTAAAATATATAATTGGTTTGACACTTTAAATTTTACGATAAATTGGTTCAGGTAGGTTTAATACAACTTGATGATTGTGTGGTGGTAGTTTAAATTGAATACAACTTGGGTGGAGTAAGTTGTACTGTGGACTGTAGTACTGTACTAGTAATTGATGTCTTGATGATTGTGTGATAGTAGTTTAATACAACTTCTATTTGGTAAATAAAAATTGAATCTAAAAGATATGTTGGTTTGACACACTAAATTTTAGGATAAATAATGTCCATAAAAGTTTTTGTCTTTTTCAGTATTATTTTAATTAGGGTAATTCTTTTGTGTCAAAAAAAAATTGTTCCCGCAAAATGCTATTTAGGGGCTCAGTATGGGTTTGGACATGATTGGATAATCATATTAGATTTATTAATATTGATTATTGTTCCCAATATTTAAAAAGTGTGAGAGTTGAACTATGGTATAATAACAAGTCGTTCTAAACAGTTTAATAGGATAAGTTTATCGTCGTTTACTAATCAAATCAGATTCATATTAAGTGAGAAAATATGGCATTGAGCCAAACAATAGATGGATACTAGACAGATGTTGGGACTTGAGCAAAAATTGTGGCATTGTGTTGGCCAAAATGATGCTTTATAACATTTTTGAAAACTCTACATAAATAGAAGCAAGCCAACGTGATCATCCCCATATTAGGAATTGACACAGAGAACTTCATCCACTTTTGAACTGGGGTCTATTGTGTTTCTGACTACTACGAGGACCAAATAACTTCTTTCTCAAAACTATGGGATATATAAAACCCCTGTATTATATAAGAACAACCGCACCACTTTACTTATATTTTATCTTATATTTAAGATAATTAACATCAAATTTATATTTTTAGAGTAACGGTTTAACTTTATATATTTTTCAGTTTACCTATCAAATTTATTATCATAACTAAATATTATTATATTTTAATATACTTCTATCAATTTTTTCAATCAAAATTAATTTACTAGACCAATCACGTTAAATAACTTAGACGTTTTCTCATATTTAAAGTAAAAATCACACTTTTACAACTTATAAGTAAACGTTCTGATTTATATAAATTATCAGTTTTTTTATCAATTTCTCTATCACAATTATACAACTCATATTTTTGTTATTTTATTAATTTATATGTGAAAATTACAAATAAATGAGAGAGAATAAGAGAAAAGTAAGAGAAAAAAATTATTATTTTAATTATAATAGAACATTTTGATCACTTATATTTGAGTTCATGTATATTTAAGTTAATAAATAAGGAAACTAATGCGTTTATAATTTTAGAACAATTTTATTATATTTAAAGTAAATTGATGATAAAATTTGAGTTCATCTATGTTTAAGTTAATGAATAAGAAACTGATGCGTTTATAATTTTAGAATAATTTTATTATATTTAAGGTAAATTAGTGATAAAGTGAAACTGATGCGAATACTAATAGCTTCGTAATCACATTTAGTAGCTTCCAATGTGGTAAAGAGAAGAATCTGGTGCTTTGCTAATAATGGTTGACAATATTATATTCAACTTGATTACTCGAAGCACACCCATTAATATCAAATGAAAATATTAATCCCATTGTGTTAATTGACAGCTTGCTTGGCCCTACCTGCCTTTGCCTTTTCTGCCTTTTTTCTTCCTTTTCTTCCTACATAAAAAATTGTTATTCACACGAGCGTATATTTTCCATCCACACCTTTTAATCGAAACAGTATTTTCTACAGTATTTTCCTTTTTACGTAGTTTTTATACAAGGGTATAGTAGTAAATACCAGCTTTCATATCTAAAATAATTTTTATATCTAAATTGGATACTTCAAATTTGCATGGTTTGGAATGGTTATAATAACCTGTACTTTTTATACAAGGGTATAATAACCTGTATTAAAAACTGGCACATGTTTAATAAACTGTTTAACCAAATGTAAATTTACCTTTTAAATACTAGAAAAACTTACTGTAACCAAGCAAAACATATATATCATCTGAGAAATGAAAATCCAACATGTGTCACACTATGATTGGCGACGCGTTTGACTCTACAAACAAAAACTTAAAGACAAATGTTGCATTATTTTAAAAATTAATATCGCAAACCTGGGTGGAAATAGCTAATAACACAGTTCCTCGTTGATTGAGATAACTGTGTCCAGATATCTAGTGCTAAACGGCCAATAATTATAATTTTAGTTTCTGTAGCGTAATCAGATTTTAGTTTTATTTTTTTAATATAAGCTTAGTCATTCTCGGAAAAATATAGTCAAGAAGGTACGTTATGGTTTATAGTTTTCGTGTGTCACAATGACAATGTGTTTTTTCGTCGCTTATGATTTTTAAGATGACTCCGTGTAGGGCTGGATTCGGTCCGGTCCGGTTCGGTTTTTGGCAAAACCGAAACCGAGCATATTTTTTGGTTCGGTTTTTTTCGGTTTCGGTCTTTTTATTTTTTGGACCGAACCGGACCGATTTTTTCGGTCTAGTTTCGGTTTTTTCCGGTTATTTTTCGGTTTTATTTTTGATTTTTCGGTCTTTTTCGGGTTTTTTCTGGTTTTTTCTGTTTTTTTCAGTCTTTTTCGGTTCAGTTTTACTGAAAACCGAAATCGACCCGAAAAAATTTCGATTTTTCGGTTTCGGTTCGGTTTTTTCGGTTTTTTGTCAAGACCTAATAGGGACCTATCACGTATCATACTCACCAAACCTAGTCAACTCGCCATAAACAATCCAACCCAAAAGAGAAAATAAAATAAAACAAGAAAAATGTTTTTTTTCCAGATCCATAATTGCAAAGCCAGTTAAAAACAATTGTTTAATTTCCGGGTTTAACAATTCCCCATAATAAAGCCAAAGACTCCTGTTTGTTTTAAAAGGAATAAAACGCGCTTATTCTTCAATGATTTGATTTCTATTACTCGTCCTAAACAATCCATTAGTAAACTACGTGTAATTTTGTATTACTCCGTCCGTTCTCAATTAATTATCCACTGAGAAACTACATGCAATTTTGACCGCCCAATAACTTGTATCAAAATTGTCGAAATGAAACATTTCAAAAGTTAATCATATAGTTCAAACATTAAATTATATGATTTAGTTTTGAAATTTTT
Source organism: Primula vulgaris (assembly GCA_963920805.1). Lineage (NCBI taxonomy): Eukaryota > Viridiplantae > Streptophyta > Magnoliopsida > Ericales > Primulaceae > Primula > Primula vulgaris. Next base: position 44,588,472 of record OY987212.1, on the reverse strand, counting down.
CATTTCGACAATTTTGATACTTGTTATAAGTCTGTCAAAATTACACGTAATATCATAAATTACAATTAATTATGAATGGATGGAGCAATAAACATGTACCTTCTTGAGACATGCCTAGTTAAGATAATCTTCATCATACAGAAAATAAAAATATATACAGTCTATGTCCAAAACATTCAATACCAATCATATAGGGGTATATTAGATATAGTAGATGCGAGAGTTTTAGAGCTACATTTGACCTTTTAGTATTGCTACATCACCAACATTTTTGTGTCATGTTAAATTTTTTGTTAACCGTAACAAGAGCATTAACAAGTGATATGTGGGATACATGTACTTTTTAATGTTTTAATTCATTGTTTTATTCAACATTATACATTTTTATCACTATTTATATTTTGTTTTTTGACTTTATTGTCCATTTGAGGTCATATGTAACAACGAGGTGTTAAAATTATAGTGTCCATTGTGCAGACCTACTACTTGTTAAGTTAGCATTTGTTAAAAAAAGTTAATTTTTTTGCTTATGTGGCTTCATATAACATGTAAAAGTTGGAGTGTTTATTGTAGATGCCCTACCCTTCTTCGATAAATACCAATCATATAGGACAATTATACTTCTTCAAGAAATAAATAGTTCAACGATCTGTTCTTACAAAGTTTGAAACATGCCAAGGATGACCCATTTCTTCCCTTTTTAATTCATTTTCATCAAATTTATCCGCTGTTGCTTCAACATCTATTACGAAATCCATCATTATTTATCATACAAGCTTTCAAAAAATTACAGTTGATGAAATAGAATTCTGTACAATAACTACGAAGAACACCACACAATAATTAACATTAGCCTACACAAAATGTAACTTACTAGAGCACGGACACAGTGGACAAGCATCATAAAATAACCATACTGGTCAACATTTATGCCTGGTGTCCTAGTTATTTCTGTACAATTTCTTTCACGAAGTCGTATGCCTAGTGTTCTTCACAGCGTTTGCTTATTGGAGGGCTTATGCTAGAACTTCGACTATCTTCGTATTTTTTATTGCTTGTACAACAAATTGGAATTCAGTATACGCATCTTGAAAGAGTTTCATATTCCTTATTTGTCATAACCCCATTTTACCTCATTCAGAAAAATACAGTGACCGCAAAAATGTTCACTTAAGCAACGTCAAACTCCCCACTCCCAAGGATACAAGATCAATTCTGGCTTTATTCTTGAATCTTGATTGTACAACAACAAAATGGATTCCCAAACCAAATGAGTTTCTTAATCCGTATTTATTATAACCAAAAAATTTCACCTCATGCCGCAAGCGTAAATTAAAGAATCGCAGGAGGTTTATAAACGCATCAGACTCACGCTCTTTCTTTCCCACATAGGTCCAAGACAACAACATCCTGGCGTCTGCCCATCAATGTATTTTTGAAATGATGTTTAGAGGGGAAAAGGACAAATCTGGTTGCATCTTTTTGTTCCCTCGATTAAGTGCTGGACTTTATTCGGGCGAGCAGTTTAAAAGCCAAGGTCAGGACTTAAACCAGAGAAAGCTTAGAGATTTTAATCTTGATAACCTAGATTTTCCCAAAACTCAAAAGTCTAACTTATATGCTTCAAAGCTGCAACCAAACAAGCCTTAATACTGAAATTATTAAACGTTCATCCTTGTTTATCAACTAGATTCTCTCTGATTTTCTCGAGCAAGTCTATCCTTTCTTTCCTCTTCAATACGCTGCAACAACTCCGCGTAGGCTTTTACATTATTTGACACAAACCTCTCCATGGCCTCGAAAACATGTTGCAAGCTCAACTGTAAACTATCATTTTTACCCGTCTCACTCTGATAAACAACATGACCCGTCATTAGACTACCATTTTCGACGCCTGAGGCCAACACTATCCTCTTATCCAACGCCTGAATTTCCTTGTGTATCTTCTGATCTTCTCTCTCTAGGTTCTTCAATTTCCTCTCCATATCCTTGTTCGCCATCAACCTCTGCTGCATCTCGAGCTTATCGCGCTCCCACAAGTGAAGAATCGACGACGCAAACTTTCTCATAGAATCTACCACTTCTCTCTCCGAAACTCTCTCCATGGCTTGTGCCCATTGGTTACAAATCACAAAAATTGGAGGTGCGCCTAATCTACCAGGAGAGAACGGAACAATGCCATCTGGCGTTTCCTCAGGCACATATAAAAGACAGTTCATTAGCCAGTTATTCAGGGATTGGACAAACCCTTTTTGTGAAGTGACCCAATTAGAGAATCTTAAAGTCCAACTCAGAAGCTCGTACTCGAGTTCCATAGTAGCTTCAAGTTGAGTATCGGAAAAGTGTTTATGCATTGCGACAGAATCTAACCCTTTTGCTTGTGCAATAGCTTGGGATTGTATTTTATGGCATTCATACATGGCCTTCCACATTTGGGTTAATCTGTTAATATTCAAATACAAAAGCAATCATGATTTTCTGTCCCAGATGCATAATACTAACATAATATTTTGCTCACTTTTTTTCTACCCCAATGACATGGCAGGCATGTGGACCAATCCTGGTAAGTTGTTTATCATGATCTTTAAAAAGATTACATGCTTGATTGGTCCACGTCACCATGTAAGATTTTTAAATACGTTATATGAATGGGTTTACCAATAATCAGAATACTAACATAAAGAAAGGAATAAAAAGTGTCAGCACTTATCCAGAAGAAGTGTTTTACAAACGTGAAAAACAAAAATACTAGATAATTCATGATACAATACCTAACTCTGGCGCATGTGTGACTGTATATACTAATGTACAGTGGAAACCAAGCCTACCTTAAGACAAGGAAATCGTTATATCATAGTCAATTTGTTTCTCATTCCCCGTATATTTCTTCAAATACTAAAAGAATTAAAGACTCAGAAATTATAAACTGATAGAAAACTGGGTTCATACACCAAGTCTAACCAAGTTCGCAACGAGAGAGCAGCCAAACAGCCATTTAACCATATGATGTTAGAGAGAATAGGTTTATTTCACCCCAGATGTAAAAGTACACGTGTATTTTTTGTTCCCTAACTAGGTGCCTCTTTCCTTTTATCATACGACATGCTGAAATAAAACAATACTGGCGTAACCAAGGAATGTTAAACAGTGCCATATCAGAAGGGTGGTCAAATACAGCCTTACTGAAATAACATATTAGGCACGAAAAGATGCCTCATCATTGTCGTTGGTAACTAGGATTCTACACAATTTTAAAAAGATAACAATATTCCTAATCGTTTCCCAAATTCAGCTCAGCCTAAGACACTAAACAAAGGGAAGCATTCGACTTTAAAAGTAAAAACCCATGACAAATTACATAGAAATGCATAAATGTGTTGAAGAACCAGTCACAACTGAATACCATAAAATGCTAATGGAGACCTAGATATATAGAGAAACAAAGACAAATATAAAGTAAAAAGGTCATACCCATGAACAACTTCGTTCAATTGCGGCCACAACTCTTCATCCCTCAATTTATTTATCGTCACGGAAATCTTGTCAATCATTTGAATAGCCATTCTAATCTTCGTAGAGAGACTCCTAATCAAAGCTCTGGATGCATCAATTTTGGGAGTCTCAGCCCCTCTTTCATCTAACTGCTTGAGCTTCCGGCACTTTCTTTCATGGAGTACTCTCATTTTTTCCTCAACCTGAACAGACATGAAAGAGAAAACATTGAACAACTATAAACTATGTGGATAACAAAACTTCTATGTCTATTTATTAGAATTACGCACATCCTTCGTGTTGCAACTAATATAGACGCGTAATAAAAGAGGGAAGGAGGAAGTCCAGTCTCAACTCTAATGAATGCCGAGAAGATGGATAGTTCAGAAACAAGTCAACGTGTATCATGTTGTCTTTAAATAGCAACTCTGGTATTGTTTTGAGATTTTACACCGTCATTTCACATATTCATAATTTGTTAATTAACCACGGACCTGGACTTTGAGAGGAAAAAAAGATAGGCCAAATTAAGCAATCAGAGTTATATAACAGCTAATTTGTGTAGCTAATCAGTACCTATTGGGACTAATAAAGTCAGAAGAAATCAAAAGAATAATGTATCCAAAAACGAGAGAACTGGTGAGAAGGAGCAGATTGAAGTAGAGTACCACCACACGAAGTACCAATTATCATAGGCAAGTTAAATTGAAAAAAGAAAAGTTACAAGCAAGTTGAAGAGGAACATGGTTAGTCTCATGAGAACTGATGAGTGAAATGACTAATTAAGCTTATTAGTTTATGTTTTGGTACCATTCTGACATGAAAGATTAATTTGCAGTTAAACTGTCTTCCGGTTCCGGTTCCGGTTCCGGTTCCCTTGAATTTCTGCAAAAGGCTGCTTCCACGACTCGAACTCATGACCTCCAGGTCACATGAGATCAACTTTACCGTCACGCCACTATTTATAATATATAAATAAAGAAAATGTTAAAATATTGTTTAACCGTCTCGACCCCACCTAGCACTTTCACAAGGTCGCCAATATGTTTAGTTTTGTGAATGTATCAAGTATTTTATTTCATTCTGTGAAGGAAAAGGTGGAGTCATTGGAGAAATATAGCAGGCCCCTCTCTCTCCGCTGTTCTAATTATTTTCCAAGTATTATCCAACAGTTAAGATTCATCTCCAACATATTTACTCCTATATTTTTTGCTGTTTTGCCCTTCTCTCTTTGAGAGTTCCATTAACCTCATGCCAAATACGACCCTTTAAGCGTGTCTCGGTATAACATAATTAATCTTGAGTCTATATAACAATTTGAAAATTATATTTTGCAGTCATTCACTAGCATTTAAATACGTGGGAAAATTATATTATATTTAAATATAGGTTGGACCGGTTGAAGCCCCCAATTGTCAGCCGTGAATTGCACACTTGACCAGTTCAACTTTCACCAATATATATGTTAAAAACTTTCAACTCATTTCCATTGGGAAACTTGCAAACCAAAAGGTCTACTTAAATACCAGATGATAGCATGGACCTGACACTTGAAGCAAATACTATGCAATCTAAATAAATAAATAATACAGCACCAAGGAAGACCCAACAGTACATTTCTTTTTGATCATCTTTCTCCCCCTCTCTTTAGAATTATGATGAGAGGGGAGGTGATAGTACACTAATTATACTGTGCTAATAAAGACCAAGAGAGGGAAACTATTGCACATACTCTAGCCAGGCAGAGTCTCTTTTGAGGACTCATTACTCATTGAGTCCTCAGATTACTTATTTGAGGACCTGGTTAAAAACCAGGTCCACGTCACATCTTATTTTTATTTTTTCAATTCATTACACTTCATTTATCTACAAAATAAATAACTCTAACACCACTTCATTACATCTCATTACACTTCATTTATCTACAAAATAAATAAATTTACCCACTCTATCACACTATTAATTAATACATTTCTCTGCTTTTTTTCCACTCAAACTAAATACAAAATTAAAATATTTTATAATAATATTATATCAAGTTAACACTTTCAAGTAATTTATATTTTGCACTTTTTTATTTATTAATTTTGTTACTTCCGAGTAAATAATTAAATTGTCCCAAAAAACCCTACACGTCATTATTTTCTTCCACCTTTACCTACCCACATTTAACCGGGTTAACTTGAAAGTGGTTAAATATGGGTAGGTAAATGTGAAAGAAAATAATGACGGGCAGGGTTTTTGGGGGACAATTTAATTATTTACTCGGAAGTAACAAAATTAATAAATAAAAAAATGCAAAATATAAATTACTTGAAAGTGTTAACTTGATATAATATTATTATTATAAAATATTTTAATTTTGTATTTAGTTTGAGTGGAAAAAAAAGCAGAGAAATGTATTACTTAATAGTGTGATAGAGTGCGTAAATTTATTTATTTTGTAGATAAATGAAGTGTAATGAGATGTAATGAAGTGGTGTTAGAGTTATTTATTTTGTAATAAAATTGAATGGAATGAATTGAAAAAATAAATAAAAATAAGATGTGACGTGGACCTGGTTTTTAACCAGGTCCTCAAATAAGTAATCTGAGGACTCAGATGAGTAATCTGAGTCTGCCCTCTAGCCAACCTAAAAACTCTTATGGGAAAGACAAAGGACCTCAAAAGATGCATTTTAAGATCATACAAAATATTACTAACAGTCATTAAAGGAGATATGAAGGGACAGATATGCACATGTAATAGCAGGCTAATGTCTGTCTACTAACCCCACTTCGCTCTACAGTCAATCCACTAAAAGAAAGTTTACAAAAAGGACCATTTTCACGTATTACAGCAAACATTACCTAAAAACCAAACCCCACTGTAGTCAATGCTAGTACTAGTACCTTACTACAAACTTGAACAAAGGACTTCAGAACTGATAAAAAAAATTAAATACGTCAAAAGCTTGAATCCGCAACCAAACAAACACAAAATGGTTAAGTGAAAAAAATACCTTTACTTCTTCATACAACTTCTTTTCCCAGAGGTAAATCTTCTGCAAAGTGGAAGAAAGATTGTTTGATTTCGATACAATATCTTGATCAGCATCTAAGAATGAAGGATCCGACCTATCAGTAGCTGATGACTCTGCATTTGAGTGGAGCGGTAATGAAGGTGAAATTACTTGTAACACCTTTGACGAAACTGTTTCAAAGATTAATAGAATTGAATGTTATGACTGAGTAAACAAAACAGATTGAATCATTGAACATATATTGAGCTGAAAAGATGGCTTCAAAATGACTCCTAATCAAATGTGCAATTTGCTTAATTATCAGTTTACCAACCGCAATAAGGATGCTTTACTTGGTTATATACACAATAAATAATCCCTTCGAGCATGAGAACTTCACACTAAAGTCGCTCCATGCAAAGACAACAGTGCTGAGAATGGTTGTTTTTAGATAAAAAATTAAGTCGAAGTACATATTGGTGACTTATTTAGAAAAAACACAAGTCCCCCAACTAATTGCACATCAGACAAATAATACTCTCTTTCCACCCTCACAAAATTAAGAGGAATCCCGTTAATGCATATATTTCTCCTTTCTCTCTCATGACTGTGACTGTCCTCTCCCTCCCTCAGCAGATCGATCGTCTCCCACCCTCAGTGGATGAATGGTCTCTCTGCTCTCACGAACCCCTTTCTCGCTCCTCTATTTTCTCCACAACAACATCTAGCCAACTCCACCGATATACTCCACCACCACCACCACAAAGACCTCCGTCAACGCTGATCTCCTCCTCTGCCAAGATCTTTGATCATCACGCTGCTGAGAACCGGTCAGAAACACCTTGTTTCTATAGCACGGATTAGACAAGTTTCATTTTTATTGCATTTATACGTTTAATAACGTGTATCTGTTCCGCGTGTGTGGTCTGTAATCTTGAATTGGTGACACGTATTATCTGTATCAATTGTTTGCTTCTTGTAAAATGGGACAATATTGTCAATTAGCATGGAGATATTGTTAAATTAAGCCCAGTATTTTAATTGAATTTGGCAATATCGAACTAATTGAGAAAAAGATTTGAGGATCCGTGTTTTTTGATTAATAAGTAGGCTAAATTGTACCAAGATGAAATTTCCCCTTGTTTTTTAAGAGGATTACAAAGCGAAGTTATACTTTTTATTCTTTTCTGGACAATGAGTAAAACTTTTCGAGTATACCCTACAAAATTATGAAAATTGTAGAATAATTATCTACTTGGGCCAATAATCCACCACTGGAAGTGGCCTTTTATCTTATACGATAATGTACAAATATAATCAGGGCCTTCAATTCAGCGTTTGTGCTCCTAAGTTATAAAAATATCAAGCATGGGTACTTCGAAAATGGCGAAGTCCCGTACTTCGAAAATGGCGAAGTCCCGTACTTCGAAAATGGCGAAGTCCCATACTTCGAAAATGGCGAAGTCCCATACTTCGAAAATGGCGAAGTCCCGTACTTCGAAAATGACTATAATAAATTATCTGGTCAGTCATCTTTAAGCTGAGGTGTTTTGATTTCATGACTTGGAAAAGCTAAAAGTCATAAACAGACTGAACCCAGCTTTTCTCTTCAGTCCAGCTTATTTGCTTTAAACTTTCAAGCAAACAAGCTTCAAAACGGCACGAAAATTCTGATTTCACCTTGTTAGGCAGCACTTCTCTTAGACAAGCAATATTTAGTTCTAAAAGCTAAGGTTTCTGGTTTCCTATCTTGCAAATCAAAGTATAAAACTTTATAAGCAGATTAAGGCCATGGCAACAAATTTTCCAGTCTAAAATCAGTTATAAAAATTCCGTTTCAATAATCCACTGAAAATCCAATCCAGATTCTTAACTTTTAGATTCTTTGAGCCTAAAAATATGTCTGTAAAAGCTAAATAATCTGACTGTCCAAACACCTACAAATTTTAAAATAAAAAATCCAAAGAACCAGCTAAGAAATCTGTTACCAAATGGACCTAAACGGACACAAATAGGAGTAAATAAAAACCAGCTTATCAGCTTCGAAAAAACAAGCTTGAGAAAGGCAAAAGAATTCACCTTGATAAGCAGGACTTTTCTTGTAAGGAAACTTCCCAACCTCCAAAATCTTCCCAACCTCTAAACCCGCCTCCGAAGCCCTTTCAAACTGAGCCTGAATCTCCTTGACAACATCCAAATCCCCCGAAGCCTTAAACCCCGCCATGTCACCACCCCCCTTATCTCCTCCTCCCTCTACAACCTTCGTTTCCACCACGTGTACTTCGTATTCCACCGGATCACTCATTTCCTTCTCTTCCACTTTATTTTCCACTATCTCATTACTACTAATATTATTATTTTGCGAAATCTTTGTTGTATCTTTATAAATTTCTTTTACCACCTCGTGCTCGTCCTCCAACTCCGGAATCCCCTCCTCCTCTCTAACCTCCTTCGAGTCCCAACTACCAACCCGAGTATGCACAGGATAAAAGCTCTCGAAACTCTCAAACGGGTTCAAAAAGTCCCACCCCGAGCCTCTTGGTGGAGATGGCGGAGGAGGCGGCGGTTTCGACGACGACGACGAAGCCTCCAAATTATTAAAATTAGGGTTCCCAATAATATTACTCCCAACCGAATAAGCCCGAGAATCACCAAAAAACCCATTATTATCACTATATCCATTATTATAATAATTAAAATTAGTAGTCTCGTTAGTGTACGACGATTCGCCTATATGCATATGTAGCGTATCGGTGCTAATCGGCCTCTGCTCGTATAGAATCGATGGCGTTACACCTTTCTTCATATAATTCATATCATTATTTCTATCATTATTAATAAATCCCTCAACGGGATACGAAGCTAGAGTTTCCTCATATGTATGCATAGGCGAGGAATTATCGGAGTGGTCGTGTAGGTGTAACAGGGAGTCTGAGGACGATGACGTGGCATCTTCATCGTCGGAGTGGAAGTGGATGTGGGGGGAGGAGAGGGAATCTAGAGAGAGGTTAGCGGTATCGAAGAAGCGGTGGAGAGAGAGGCCAACGGAGGATAGGGAGAGGAGATAAGAGGAGTGGTGTTCGGAGAGGGAGTAGCGGTGGTGGATAGCGGCGGAGAGAGCGGTGCAGCGGTGGCGGCAGAGGGATATCGCCGGGAGGTCGTCGAGTTTCGAGTTCGTGCAACCCATACGGAAATACTATATTATATATATATATTGTATGTATTTATGTATCGTAGTATATTTGTATGTATATATAATATATGTATGTATATGTATGTGTATGTAGAGAGAGAGAGAGAGAGATCTGCATCGACGGCGCGTGGGAGTGTGTGTATATGGAAGGTTTTTTATTATCTTTTTCGTGACAGAATATGATAATTACATATATGGTTCCCCAATTGGTTTTGTTCACAGTAATTTTATTTTTTATTTTGTAATCTTCACATAAGTTTCTTGTTTTCCAGTCCCGTTCCTATTTAATTGTCCATTACGAAAGTACGTGCAATTTTGACCGGCCAATAACTTGAATCAAAATTGCCGGAATTAAAATTCTTAAAAGTTGATCATATAGTTCAAATGTTAAATTTTATGATTAGATTTTAAAAAAAATCATCTCGACAATTTTGATACAAGTTATAAGCCGGTCAAAATTGCACGTAGTTTCGTAGTGGACAATTAAATGGGAACGGAGGGAGTATAACTTAGATTAACTTTGGTTGTACTCTTTAAGTCTCGCTTTTGATAGATCGTTATTGTAGCATTTTGGTAAGTTTTAAATTCAAGTAGACATAAATATATTTTGTAAAATAAATGGTGGAGAAATGATAAAGTAATTTTTTTATTTTCTCCTTGTAATATGTGCAACAAAAACTTGATTCGACTAGATTAAAGGGGAGTATTGTAAGATTGAAGTGCTAAGTTTAATAAGTTGGCTATCCCTTTACTTACTATTAAAGTGGAACATAAGTGATAAGGTGAGTTTTTTTCGACGCTTAAAAGTCATATTGTGTATAGTTGATAAACTCAGAATTCAAACGCATTGAACAACCAACAATTTTATAGAGTGAAAAAAGTAACCAACCCGGCTAATTTAGATACAAAATCATGTCGAGAAGTGGAAATCATCTCAATTTAGGGAATGTTTAAAAGGTGAGACAAACCGCACCATTTCAAGCCGTAAAAATCTATCTAATTTGATTCATATGTATCTTTCTTTTGATGTGTTAGTCGTTGATGAATTGCTAGTTGTACGATGTAAAGAGGAAAATATTAGAATTGATGTACTTGTTTTGAATTTTGTCCAAATTATTAAAGACCATAAGAGCAATTCACCATAAATAGAATTAAAGAAACAGGATAATTTTATATTTTTCAATTCGTGTAACATGCTTTAATTATTTGTTGGCTTTAAGTTTTAGAAAACCAGGATGACATGAGTTTATCGTACCCGAGTCTTTGGTGTTGACACGGAACTTTGACGGATGAGTGGACTATTGTTAGACTTAGCTTTATGGGGACTTTAGTCCTTTCCTTGTCACTACTACTTTTAACTTGATTAGTTTTTTTTTTAATCCCTCCTTTAGACTTAGAGGTAAAACTTGCGACATAACCCTGACGATAAGCATGATATACTCAGATAACAATCACATGGCTACCAACCACTTGCTCTTTAAACTAATTAGATTGCGCGTACCAATTTGCTTAAACTTTTATTCAAATTAACCCAATTTTTAGAGTAAACAATTTAATTTATACAATTTCCATTTTTTCTGTATTAACATGTCTATCATTAATAACCATATATTTTATTATTTATATTACTCTCTCCATTGTTATTTAATTGTTTATTACGAATTACGTGTAATGTTGACCGGCTAAGAAATTATATTAAAATTGTCAGAATTAAAATTTTAAAAAGTTGATCATATAATTCAAATGTTAAATTTTATTATTAGATTTAAAAAAATTAATTTTGACAATTTTGATACAAGTTATAAGTCAGTCAAAATTGCACGTAGTTTCATAATGAACGATTAAATGGGAACTATTTGAGTAATATTTTCTTCTATTCATGTTTATTTATAACCACATGTTACATATATATTGTTCTATTTTATTGTTTAGGAGAAAAATGAGTATCATGTATAAAAGAATAAATAGGTTAAGATGAAAAAATGGTACTTACTCCGTTTCCAATTAATTATCATTTACGAAATTAGGTGCAATTTTAATCGGATTATAGCATGTATCAAAATTATCGAAATAAAAAATTTCAAAATTAAATCATATAATTTAATATTTGAACTATATAATTAACTTTTGAAAATTTTCATTCTGATAATTTTGATACAAGTTATTGACCGATCAAAATTACATGTAGTTTCGTTGTGGACAATTAATTAAGAATAGATGGTTAATTGATATGCACTATTTTTTTAGAATTTTTGAATAAAACAAGGAAAAGTTAAAGTATACCTACATTGATACTCATGCTCTTGACACTTGGTAACTATTACTTATAATATTCCAACAACTTGTTAGTTATTACACTCATAGTTGTCTCAGAGAAAATATTTATGCTAGCTCGTATAAAAATAAATAAATTTTGTTTTACACATCCATATAAGTTTTAGAAAAAATATAGCATTACTCTAAATTATTATTTTTTACATAAACTATTAGTTCTTCAGATGGAATGTACAAAATACAATTGGACTTTCAAGTTTCAACACCCTTCTAAACTGGCCCTTGTTACAATGAGTAACTCTTATAGTTCCAAGTTCCAACTTTGTCATTTTGACCCTTGTTAAGAAAACTCAACAAATTAAGAAGCATAGCATTATTAATAAAACTTACCCAGAAAATGCTTATGTCTCGACTATCACGTAAGTTATTAACACAAAACTAGAAACATTTAACTCTGTATAGGACACAATATACAGTACGTGTTACACTTTCTATCTTTAAGACCATGTTGTTACTTATTTGGATATGGCAGACGTGACACAAAACAAATTTTGGTTATGTGGATGTGGCTATAATATAACAAATTTAGATGTTTTTCTAGCAGTCTTTTTCTCATAAACGTGTTCAAATAGATGACAACAGCCGTCTTAATTTTGAACTCATTTATCATACTATCAAGTTGAGTTGGGTACAAATAATTGTGAATGAGTATTGTGTATATATATATATATATAGTATGGACACTAACACGAGTAAGCTTTTTAATTAAATAGCCATCATTTCATGATTCATCTCATACGCCGTGGCCTTATGGGCGTTTCGCACACTTTTGAGTTGGAAAATATTCCTTGTAACTATTATACTCTAGCCTGCAGGTGCTTTTAAGGTCAATTAAGATAACGTTTTAGCTCTATAAAAATACAGTAGACATAAAATATTAATTAATTAATTAATAGAATTACTCGATATACAGTACTCCATATAGCATATCAGCTCAAGTCAGGACTGGAGGAATATATTGTTTTTACAAAGGTTATTTAATTTGTAGAGGTTTTAATGTAATGTTGAACAGACAAGTATTTATATGAAAATTAATGGCAGTTTTCTCTTCGATAAATTAGATAAAGGGATTTTTCAATAATTTAAAATTTTGAAAGTATGTCAGACTTACGGGGCGGTGTAATAAATCCAAAAACTTTGTTTAATCAAGGCAGAAAAAAGCCAGGAAGCTTGGTGGGTGACATGATGAGTTAATCAAACAGATCTTTACGGTACAAATTTTACCATAAAAGATCTTCATAATGTACTATCCATGTGACTAAATCCTATCATGTGACACACATTTTTGTCATTTTTTTAACGTTTACAATCAAAAGCTGTGATATATCAGTGTACTCTCACTGTTCCTCCCAACCCCCACTTAGGACGAGTACACAATTTAAACAAATCCTGAGAGTAAGTACTTAAATAGAAATTTGCCTCGTTTATCTGAAATCTTATGGACAAAATCACTGTCTGTGATATCTAACCTTCTACAGTATCAGTAAATTTACGACCCAGGAAGCAAGAACTTTCTATTAGAAAAACTAATAGATTTTACTTCACATATTTAATTGTCTATTACGAAATTACGTACAATTTTGACAGGTAAAGAACTTATATCAAAATTGTCGGAATAAATTTTTTTAAAAGTTGATCATATAGTTCAAATGTTAAATTTTATGATTAGATTTAAAAAAAAATCATTTCGATAATTTTGATATAAGTTATAAGCCGTTTAAAATTACACGTAATTTTATAATATACTATTAAATGAGAACAGATGGAGTAGTACACATAATTTTATAATATACTATTAAATGAGAACGGATGGAGTAGGATGGAGTAGTACGGTATAATCTAAATAAATGAACAAATGGTGGGACTAATGGAGTATATCCTTGAGAATCTCAAAAGCTTAATGTAAAGTAGTTGGTTCATTCTTTTATCCATCATTTTCATAATTGTCAGCCACTTTAATTTCAACTTTTTTGTGTGATTGGTGTTTCTACTCTTTTTTTGTATGATAAATTAATTGGCTGGCTATCAATTTCATTGGCCCAAGACACGTCAGAAATCAGTACATTCATCAACCAAAACTGAAGATGAGTTTGAATGCCAGATACAGAAAATTGTACATATTGCACTATTATGGAACCAAGATTCCCTATCGATATAATTCCGATTTAACTTTAGCGGGCAATAAACGATAAGTGATTTATTGTTCAGTTTTTTCTATCATGTACACATAATACCTTACCAATCACTGCGAGAGGTGAGAACCTAATATTGACGGCAGTAGCACCAAAAACCGATAAAAAATCAGTAGGTCCGGGTCAAATTTCTAATTTTTCTAAAATTAAATAGATACAATTGGAAACAAAAACAAGCTGGTTTTAGGCGGGAAATGGTCACCAAAATGCCTAATTCCGATTGATAATGGCTAATCCGCCTAATCACCTAGGCTCTTAGGTTCCGCCTAACGCCAAGGCTCCTCCTAATTTCTGCATAGGCTCGCTTTATAGAACACTGGTATTGGGTTATAAAATTAGGAAATATATAGAATCCATCAACGCCAGACAGCTCTTTGATTGGTAAAATTTCATACCAGTACAAAAAAGTAGAAGAAAAAAAATCATTATATCCTCTTTTTATCTATGGTCATCCACATTTGCAACCAGTATATTAATTATCAAAACCTGTTACCGATTTCAGGATCCAACCAAACCCTTGTAGCGGGCATAGGAAATGATTAAGCCGAAAAGGACAGCAGCAAGTACCCCTGAAAGGATGACCACCTGGTAATTAAAAGAGAAGGGGCACTCAAGTTCATCAGTATAGAAAACATAAAAAAGAGAAAGATTGATTAAAACCCTAGAAGAAAAACATCAAATTAAAAACCATACCCATTTAAACATGAAACCGTGATGATCATTCCATGTATAGGGAATATTCATCCCAAAAATTCCAGCAATCAAAGAATATATAGATAAACAGACAGTCCCCGCACTCAAAAATAGCTCCAGCTGTAGAGGATACAAAATCTATTAAACATGGATGAACTTTAAGGGAAGAAACAGAAAGAAGGTAAAACCGCTGATTATGACTTCACTGTGTCCAAAACGTACAAGTACCTGAATGAGCTGATTACGATGATTGTCAAGCTGCAAAGAGGGATATGAAGCGTTAGTTAATCTCACAGCAAATTAACTTAAAAGATACGATTTACATAACTATCTGTCTATCTCCCTGTCCGAAAACTCCAGGTTGTCAGTGGTTACCTGAATATTAATGTAATCTTCGGTATCATCAATGTATTCACGCAACTGCAAACATTTTGAGCACAAATCAATTAGATAAGATGACTACTACATCACAAGGTTTTCCAATTTATGAGTCAGAAATATCAAGAGGGCACTGGCAATATCTGTGAAGAATGCTTAAATCAAAAGATTATTTCACGTACAGAAATTTGGATAGTTTTCTTGTAATTGCCATCATAATTTTGTCAAAATAATGGAGATTACTGTAGATTATACTCGATGATGGGGAACAAAGGGTTATAATCAGACAGACAGGGCTCCCACCTGGTAATTTCAGTATTGCTTATATTCCAAATGTTCCTCTAACTCTTACAGTGAGAACAAAATAGACAAGCCATTAGTACTCACATATTTCAAAGAGACCCAAAGATCCAAGATAAATAAACATAACAATACTAATGATCTACATTGTAAGGCAAGAGATATACTCACACCGAAGCTTCAATTCCTCTTAATGAAAAATACACACAGAACAAAAAGGGATAATAAGTTAAATTCAGGCTAACATACCGTGGTCAGTTTGTTCAGTGTTCCGTCAATTTGCATAAAGTAAGCCTGTGAATTCCAAAAGCTTCCTTTAGACATCAGTACTCAAAAATCGAAACATGGTTATGGACACTACAGTTATGGACACTAACTTATCACCATACATCGATTTTGTATACCAACCTACAAATGGTTCTACTTCACTTCTGTGCCATATAGAAAAGGCCGTGGGTTGGCTTACTAAATAGTTACGAAAACAAAAAGTAAATACACTACACTATCATCTTTTTTCTATTTCATATTACTATCATATCATGTTTTTCCTACCTTATTCCGATATCCATTTTTAATTCCATCTTAATTCTTAATCCATGGTTGTCTTTTTTTAATGTTGTGTACTAGAATCAACGAGAAATGTAATAATGTACTAAATGCAATTTTTTGTAGGTTAATGTTAAAACTCAAAAATCTGTTGATGAATTAGTATAAAAGCTGTAAAATCTCTAATACAAACATTCACTGTAATATGTTGACAATATACTTAACTATGGTAGCAAAACATTTAAATTAAACCAAAAAAATATTACCTCTAGTAACATTTCAAGCTCCCCGACGTCATCTTCATCGCCATGAACAGTGGCCAAACTAGCCCTACTAGCTTTCGATATCTTTGAACCTATTGTAGGGGAGGCTGGATACCAATTAGCAGCACCTGAGCCACTTACTGGCGAAGATGCACCCGCCAACTTTCTAGATAAGTAAAGATCAGCCATGTCATCGTCGTCGTCTAGTAATTGTTCAAGCTCATCTCTCACCTGCAACAACTATTGCTATTAAGAACCCATGATATGTGTCATTCTTGTTCATGATAGCGCTAAGCCCACAATAGCAAAGTTATATCATCTGAATAATACTACTTATCATACTAGAGTTTCAAGTTGGTCTCCTAAAAAAATGAACACTGGCGATCCCAAATTTTGTTTCCTATGAAAATGAAATCTGGCGGTCCCAAATTTCGTTGATTGCTTAGTTGATAACCAATAAACCATTTAATTGAAAGTCATTCGCATATATATTTCCAGCATGAATAAAACAAGTTGACCATGTTAGGACAGTTCAGGGATGGGAAACAAGCACTCGGGAATGGCTAACAAAACACGAGTACACGACCATCCTCAACTTGCCCAGATAACCAAGTATGGGACTCAAAATATCAGGCGAGGTTAAAAGGCTACAACTAGAGAAAGAACAGCTATAGCGAGATAAGAACACTAAGATTTAAGTACATGTACCTTTTGAACCCTGGCAGTTAACCGAGTCATTGCACTCTTAATTTTACGCACCCTGTCTAAGTTGCGGCTACTGATCTGCCAAGGAAAAATAGTTCAGAAACTTTTAAGTGTCAATAATAAATGGAACTACGAAACTTTGTTCAAATCTCAAAGATTAACGGGCTTTTTGGTTGAAGCTTTTTAAGCAAATAAGCTGGACCTTTTAATATGGAGAAAGAAGCTGAGGTCATCCAGCTTAAAGCTTCTAGCTTCACCGGATTAGTAAACAAAAAAATTCCAGCTTTTAAGTGATCAACCAAACATATTCCAAGTTTAACAAAAACCTGTGAACTCAATAGCAGCAACCAATAAATTCTAAATCATGATAATTTACTAAATGTTCTTTTCCGGAATGGGAAAATATTTTACGACCTCTTCTTTACAACCAGCCACTTTAAATTCCTCAATATACTATATTTTAAAACATAATGACAAATGAAATAATTCAAGAAATTCATACCTTATTTGTGAGTTCATCTAAAGCTGGATAAGCAGCGGTCTCCAATTCTGTTGTACGGGCAGCAAGGAAACTACAAATGGCTTCCAACGCCACCTCTAACGCCCGAAACTCAAATGGTGATTCTGTACTCCAAAATTTGCAAAACAGAAAATTAAAAAGAATGTACTGTACTTGGAAAAAAAGATCAAACAAGAACAGAAAATTTAAAACAGAATACAAAATTTAACTTTGACATAGATGAAAATGGGGTTAGCTACAGTTTTGTACACTGCCGCATTATCAATTTTGTACCACCAGCCTATAAATTTTAAGCAACTAGTACCCAAATCTAACAGCTTGTATTTTTCAGACAATACATATAAATTATCCAATAGTTGGGAACTAAATAGAAAACATATTACAGTTGTTTATATGATAGATTAGTGTACAAATATTTGGTTTCTTAACGAAATCACTATCCGAACCTATTTTCTTTTCCAATTTGTACACTAGCTGTACTAAATCGCCGAAAATATAACTATCAGTTAAGAAATCACGAATGCATTATTTTTATAGGCAGGTGTACAAATCGAAATTTTGATGATAAGTTAATACAAAACTGCAAATAACCTAAACAAATTTCAGAAAAGAAGAGCATAGAGTTGAACGCACACCATCTTCTTCACCAGTATAACCATCATGCTGGGCACCCGAGTCTTTCCCATCTGCTTGCCCTTTAAGCGTATTTGTAGGGGGCAATCTTCGTTGAAGTTCCTTAACAACAGGAATAACCCTATCATCTGATGGATCTCTAAGCAATACCTATTATACCCTCCATAAGAAAACAATAGCTGAAGCCAGATTAACTTAAGGAGATTACTGGCATTCTTATGTAGAAATAGAAATGGAAGAGTATAAAAAGGACAATTTACGTTTTTCATTAATGACTCCAATCAGATGAAATCTTAAGGCTTTTTCACATAGGCAATATAACGAGGTACTACATCTGAGAAGAAAGCTTGTGTTCCCGCTTACATGCGTAAATTAATTCCAAAATTAAAATGACTATTCTAAACTAATAAAACTTATCAACTTCTAGAGTAGATATTTAGAACAGAGAACAGCAATGTATTCTTAGTTGAACCAAGTATAAGCACATTAAAATTTATGGCTAACAATGTCTAGTGAAGAGATTGTCCTCTCCTGCTTCGTATTTAATTTATCATCCTCCAACTTTACTAGACCAAACTATTTTCTCATAATTATTTATTCCCAGAAACTAAATTTGGCTTCATCAACTCTTCCATTGTAGTTCAAACTTCAAAATACCAAAACAAACATCTTCAATCAGAAATTGAAATTAAAAGAAACTTAGCCCAATTCATTGGGAATTGGAATTAACCATTATCATGATACTCATGAGATTTTTTTCTGGTGAGCAATAGACTTCAAATAGAATTTTACTTCCTGATTATGAAAAAATTTGTGGTTCAGCGAAGCAATTTAACTTGTCTTCGCTTAAAACCCTTCAAAAGACTAGCTGGTAAATTTATAGAATGTTCATTATGCATGTGAAAGGTACTGCAGAGTAGAGATAGGGAGTAAAAAAAAACTACAGGTAACACGTATGAGAATTGGTTCTAAAAGCAGTTTCTCTAGAAACTTGAGAAAAAAGCTTCAGGCAGTCATAGAAAGTAGTAAACATGATTCTGAAATTTAATTTTCATAGAAAATTTGAAAAGATATTCAACAATAAAGAATGAACACACGGATAAACCATGAGCTGCGAGAAGGAAACCGATGCAAGTTAAAACAAAATGGAGAGGCAGTTTATTGACAAAGAATATTTCAATTACCTCTTCAGCAGTAATGATCGCCTTAATGTGCTGCAATAGCCAAAACAACTCAAATTAGTCAGCCGGAAAATGAACACTCTTTCATATGCACCCATGTTTACAGATACATCCGTGTTTTTAATTACGGGTAAATTGTTATCTTGTTTTAATCTGCGACTTATCAGACCAGATAGGCTACACTGAAGGTTTACATAGCACTAATATTCCTCTGTAACCGGCATATGAGATTAATAGCTAAGCTACAATAGAGATTTATGCACATACACGCATAAAGACATACACACATATATATACTAGCAAAATCCGTCCAAGCGATGGGTATGCGATCTGGTACGTGTGTGTAAAAACCTTACAAACAAAATAAATTATTATCAACAAATCTGTCCGGAAACGGAAACAAGTTTCTGTAAAGAAATTAAGTACTGAAATTCATAGATTCCACAGGCAAAAAAAATGCAAAAATAAATAAATTAACACTATAACACTAGCTAATAAACTCAATTATTCCATAAAACCACTAAAACTCTTAAGCTCTACGAATAATATTATTTTCGGATTTTTCCAACCTAAACAAACATGCATTCATTTAATCAAACACTAGCAAAGTTCATATATACTTACGTGTGTATATATATATATATATATAAACCAGTTTGTGCAGACCTAGATTAATAGCTAGTCTACAATAGAGATTTATGCAATTATGCAAATACACGCATACACAGATATATACATATATGGGGAGTATATATAGACATCAACTTGGACACTTTTATGCAAAAACGCTCCAAATCAAGATTTGATTAATGCAAATCTCCACGGTTTCATGACAGGACACAAATATGCGTATTGTTTTTTTTTCGAGATGTATAATTGCATGTATTGAATTTTTTAATTTTACCTTAATTTCCAAAACATGCAATTATACATCTCGGGAAAAAAACGCATATTTGTGTTCCCGTCGTGAAACCGTGGAGATATGCATTAATCAAATCTTGATTTGGAGCGTTTTTGCATAAAAGTGTCCAAGTTGATGTCTATATATCCTCCCCCTACATATATACTATTTATATAAACACATACGGGGAAGTATATATCGACACATAAAAAAAACACATTACGTTTACATTTTAATCCTAACCATTCATTACATATGTTTTTAAGGGTTGTGATGGTTTCTTTGTTTTAGGTAATCTTGGCCATTGAAAAAAAACTAAATAGATGGTTAAGATTAAAATATACGCATAAATATGTAGATATATGCATAAATATGTATTGTATAAGTGTGCATAAGCTGGTAACAAAAAACCTAAAAACTTTAATTTCTGATGGACAAACACAAATTATGTCCCCAGCCTAAACAAATAGTAGTATATTATACTTGTACTAATTAAAAAAAGGGTACCTCTAAATTGATAACAATGGCGCGATCACGACCGAGTATGGTAGACGGATACGACAAAAGAGGGTCAAGAATACGAAGATCACGAGCGTGAATCTGAACACGGTGCATAATAGCGTATTTATCAACGTCCAAAACGGTACCGGTTCCATCTGAGTTCAGTAATATCCAGCTTCGTGAACCAGCCGGTTTCTTCTTTGGTTCACTCGTCGTTGGTACGATCGTTGAACCGTCTCGACCCATCGATGACCATCAGTGTTGCGTCGAATCGTGTTTTTATAATGGGGTTTTGTTTTTAGGTTGGGTGGGTTGGGTGTGTTTTATTTATTTACTGCTTTGGATTTTTATAATTAAAAGTTGGTAGAAGAATTAGATTCTGGAAAGTTGTTTTGGCGTATAGCTGGACTTTCTGTTTTGGGGGAGTAGTTTGGAATATAATAGTTGGCTTTTATTATAATTTAAAATATATATATAATAAAGGGGCGCATTTTCATATAGCACGACAGTGATCGCAAGTGGTGGAATCATTCAAAACCCGACTCGTTAATGTCTAAAGAAAAAAATCATTTGATTTAAAATATAATATATAAATACTAATGCGGTATTAAATAACCTTTTATATTAATTTAGTTATTTAAATTTTACAATATTCTTTTTGACATTTTCATGTTTATCGAATTAATTTGGACTCATTAATTTCGTCAATTAAAATATTGATATATGTAAAAATGTAATATAAATGTATATGATTGATATAATGATTTGTTTCGCGTAAATTATTTTAAAAATAATGACGAAATGTATCACTATCATTATTAATACATTAACATTTACCATAAATATCATTAATTAATGTATATAATATTTATTTAGAAAACCACTTAAATGTATGTATATGTATTACATACCATTATTATAGGATAAACAGACAAACTAATGTACACGAGAGAGAGAAATAAGAAAGTATTAAGTTGTGTAAAATTGTATTTTTATTCAATTTAACCCGATCCGATACAAATAAAATTACATTTTTACCTGACCTGCAGTTGATCGAATGGGGTGAAGTAGTGGCACCGGCAGAGTTGCAATACTTCTACTACTAATTTTTATGAGTGTGATACTTGCAACTAAACTTGTAGAAATATTTGAGTGATAATACCATAAAAAATAATTCTAAAGTACTATTTGGCATGAATTAAATTGAAACGGTTAATAGATAGTTACGACAAAATGAAGAATTTGTCTTTTTTTTTTATATATATCGTGGTGTCCAGACCAGCGTTGTTCACGCGAATCTCGACTAAATTCACGAGCGAGACTAGTGTAGGGCCCCACCACTTGATCATATTGTTGCTGGGAATCAAACTTAAGTGGATGCAAACTACGGGTAGAGATTCTTCCATTTTGACTAACCGACGTGGATTGAATTTGCCTTTTAATATACACTAGAGTTTTTGTTAATTTGTTCTTGCTGGTATTGTTGTGTCGATTGTTCCCTTAGTCCGGAGAGGTTATTGGTATTATGATAGTAATGACGTCACTCATTTCCGGGATTCCAAACGTACTAACAAATAAAAATATTAAATGTATAACTTAGATGACAACCACATTCTTATCTATAAAAACACCACACAATTACTTCTTAGGCGAAGTTATAGCAACACCATGGCTATCTCAATTCGGCGTCAGTCAAAATAGCTCTATACGCGCATAAAAAAACATATCGTCATTCAAATTTTTTAGAGAAGGAATTAGATGGTGACACGAAAACCAGAGTTTCCAAAAGGATGCAGAGGAAATCAATATGTATTATTCATTCCTCATTTAAACTTATCAACAACTAAAATTAAGTCTGTAAACGAAACAAAACTTTTTTTCTATCTCCCGCTTCTATCATTACAACTTTATGAAGAAAAGAACTAAAGAATATTAACACTAAACTGACAGAAACTAAAACCATCAGAAACTAAAACAAAAATTATCTATACCTCATTCCTCTAGTCATCTTCAGGATCTCACTCGCCTCTCATCATGTATATATAAAAGTCTTGAAGAAAACGAAAAAAAATAGCAACTCAACTATGATATGTACAAAGTTTTTATCGGCTTTATTAATGATATGTCTTCATAAACTATCTAATTTCCTCTTCATCTGTATCTGACAAATCCTGCTCATCATCATTATTTTGTTCGTCGCTCGGTTCATCATCCCTTATACTACTTTCGGAAATATTAATCTCCTCATTTAAGGAAATTAAGCCCCTTCTTCGTTTCTGGCATATGCAAGATACAGGGTTCTCATGGAACTCACCCCTGCCTATCTTTATCTCATTTGGCTCTCCCATAAACCCAATTTGATTTTTCTGTATACTCGAGGAAAATACTTCCCATGTCATGTTATTTCGGTTTTGGAAAAACTGATAGATTTTTTTGGCATTTGGACGGATAGTTGGTCTGTGCCCGAAGTATCTCCTTGAAAAAGAAACACATTCCCGTAGTTAATAAACCAGATTTATTTCATCAGAATACAAGTAGGCTTTATATGGTTGCAGCTTTCAAGCAAATAAAATTGGATTATTTGGGTTGGAAAACTCATATTTTAACGTGATCAACCAGATATACTCCAACAGTCCAACTTACAAGAAAACAAATAAGTTTAAGCAACTATAAACAATGAAGTATACTGAGATAGCTGTAAAAAATCATCATTTTGGTAACAAAAATTATCTTAATTTCCACATGAGAGAAAATAGTTCAGTCTTTTCTCCCCAAGTGCTGTTTCTTTATGATTAGTAAAAGTGCAAGCAGTTTGTTACTAACAGAGACAAATGAAGTCCTATTGCTCAACACCATATCGAAGCACATTCAGGGTTTTGTTTTACTCGTTCTTTTTGTTCTGAAAAATTGTCGTAATGCTTTACTATATTTTGAGTTTTTGTAGACCATAATCCAAAAAGAAATTTACAAATATACTAAATTGGCGTTCTGGAATCATATTGGCATACCTTCTTCCGGCTAATATCCTAGCCATGTTCCCATTATTATTTGTGACAAAAACATCGCTTTCGTCACAAACAATGTAGTCGAGAGCAGCCATACGAGAAGAAAATGTCGAAAATGGATCCAGTTCTTCTTTGCTAGCTATGGAATCTTTAGAATAAATATTCGGAAAAAGTGCCTTGAGAGGTGCCAATGTCTCATTTCCTCCATATATCTCGCCCGAGGCTACATAAATATGAACATCTTTATCAAACCCTAGGGCTCGTAGCATTAAACCTACTTCCTCAGGGGTTAAAGGGCATCTTCCTTGTCTTCTTTCTCTTTCAGGGTTCCTTTTCTGTATTTCCAAAAATAAATAAAAAAATTGTTACCTTTCTAATTGTTTGACAAAATTAGAGGAGTTTAAAACAAGGTTCAACTTACATGCAATGTTTTCCATCTCTTCCTTAAGACTCCTAGGTCTCTCTTTTCTTTTTCTCCACCTCCATAATCGCATCCAGAAAAAGCAAGCATATCCGGTTCATACCTATCAAATATCATCATGTTATATTTTCGTGTCAGATTAGTTTAATAATCTATCAAGCAAAAGCTTTTTTGAATAAAAGGAGCTAGACGAGTTCATGGTTGGCTGCAGTTTTTAAAAATAAACAAATAAATCGTTTTACAGAGAAAAGGAGAAACACCGACTTCTCCAACTTAAAAGTTCTAACTTTATGCGAGACCAAAAAAGAAAAACGAAAAAACGAAGTTGAGCTTCATCCAACTGCACAGTAGCTTATAAGGTTAAGGAAAACCAGCTACATGTTTTGTGAATAGCTTATTTGGTTCATCAGCTTTTAAGGCTTGATTTTTCTGGCCTGAGAAGGCTAGAATTTTTTAAGGTAAATGAACCCAATATTTTTTTGTATCAAATAAGGTAACATTTCTGCTTAAAAGTTTGCAGACAAACAAGCATATATGTTATAAAGTACAAGCTAGGTGCTACCTCAAGTGAAGGGTAACAAAGTGCTTGCTTTTCTTCCTCATCCTTTTAACTAATTTCCGACCCATTTCGTGGATAGAATTAGTAAATCTTAGAGCATGGTAATTAACTCGACATCTCAGTTTTTGTAGTTCTGGTTCTAGCCGATTCGAAAGCCTATAGTCGAACTTACCAAGCTGGACAGCCTGCAAAATAGCAAATATTCACAATTAAAGTTTTTTTTTTTTACAATTAAAGATCGATAACATCGTATTAAACTTTGCCTAGCATAGACATACTCCATATCGAAGTAATATTTAAATATAACTCTTCGGCATAATTTAATTAAATTCAGTTTCATCATGTGGTTAAGCTTAAAGTCTTATTCACTTTATTATGTACTTAAAGCTTACCTAACACTAGCTAGATCTAACTGGCTTTTGATGATATGTTAACGGATGCTCTGAACTTTTCAAACGACATTATTTCCAAGTGGAAATTTTGTCCAGAGCTAAATGTGATCTGGACTTAGTTCGGGAGTGAGGGTTTTGTTGATTGCAGTGTTCGTTGCAGCTTTTAAGCTCAGCCTATTTGTTAATCGCATATATGTTGCAGAGCATTGGGATGACAATCTTAACGTTGGGTTGGTTTTCAGCTTGAAGTTTTAAAGTAGATGAATTTTTTTCTTTCCAAGTAAAAGCGCCAATTTACTTGCTAAAACGGTTCATAACTACCAGACAAATTGTACATTTTTACTGATGTCTAGTGTGCCATTTCAAAAGAACTGATTACTCACATGCTTCTTGTTGAGTAGAGGTAGGACTTTATTTTCGTAGCATGCCGCAGTGCACTTCCTTGGTACACGAGTGTGATATACCGACATAACTTTTCCATCGATTAATGGAAGTTCTTTTATAATCTTGACATCTTGAGAAAGATACGATATAAACCTATCGACATCAAAAACTTCACCAAAATTGCTGCCAATAAATAAAAATCACATATATTGAAATCAGTACTTGTTAGAAGTAGTGGATCATGAGTATGAATATATAAGTTGCATATCCTATGTTTGTGTAACAACCTGCTATCCTTCCAAAATGATTTTTGGTCTAGTTTCGGAACAACTAGAGTCGCGTTTAGTATGTAGGCAGCAACAACTGCATCTGTAATCTACGACAAAAACAAGAACAAATGTGATGACTGAGTAAAAGTTGCTTCTGGTAGAAATAAAGAAATTGAGATGAGGGAAGTATATTATCGTTCTGGAATAGAAAATATTGAGTGCAATCAGATTTTAGATGATATCTCTGTGAACATATATACTGTAATAAACTCAAGAAGGAGTTTTTTCAAGTCATAATAAAATGAGAAAACAATAAGATGTTTTAATAAGCATTTCAAATCTCACTAGTTAAAATTCATTTATTTTTGTTTGATCTGGAAACGTAAATAATAAGAATGGAACTATAATTCTAGCTCAAATTTGATCGTTTGAACCTCAGCTAGACATTATGATTCAAATCTCATGAATGAAACCTATTTCCTACTGTCATCAAATGGTGAAAACAGGAACCAACTTTGTTAAATAACAATCACGAGCTCAAGCTCAACTTGCTCATTATTTCACTTACGTGATCTGTTTAGAAGAGTAAATTTTGTGATGTTCCCTATGTTTTTTTAACGATATTAATCATGGCAGTGGTCAGCTGCATAATTATTCCCTGGTTTAGATAAGCAGGGTTAGATTCACTTAACTGTACTAAAAGTATACAATTAATAAATTTATAATTTTTAACACAAGATAACTTACATGCCACCACGTTGTTCTCATATACCTACAAAGGATTAGGAAAGGAGTTTACACACTCCAATGTAATACAAGTTCCAATGTCACAGGGTCACAATCTTGTTCTTATGTCCTATGTCAATTGTCTTTTTTTGATTGATAGGCTTGAAATCATCCTTTTTAAGTATGTATCTATGTGTTTATACTTGACAATTTAGAATTCTTAACTTAATCAACCTCTTCTTTTGAATTCTATTAGAACAAACATAGCAAACATGCACACTGCAAGCACAGGCTTATTTGTCATTCGGCTTTAATTACTTCAAATCGTACCAGCGAAATTTGATTCGAATTATTAACGAATAGCTCGAAAGAAGAATTGATTCAAAGAAAATTTAAAACAATTACCCCAGTTCTTTGTTGGTTTAACCCTCCACTTGTTACAATTAACAAATATCTGTTGGGATGTGTTTTAGATTCAGCAGCTGCAACACAAAATTATATTAAAATGAGGAGAATCTTATCTGATCAAACTTAATTAGAACCCAACGGCCCCAAAATAATTAAAGACTATATTAGGTGAGCAACTTACAGTTTATTTTAGATTTCATCAGGAGCAAGTCAACTATTCAAGTGACTATATAAAAAAATCTGCAATTAATTCTGAACCTTGAAGTGGTCCCGTTAGGTTCAACCAATACTTTAATTGACCACCCTACTACCGTATGATCAGTTGAAATATACTAACCTCGTTACAGAAATACAAACAAACTCGGTCCACTTTTCTTAAGAAATGCATATTCCGATTTATCCTGTAGTTTTTTTTTTTCTCATATCTAAATTTAAAGTACCTAAAAACAGAAGACAGTAACAAGAAAAAGTATGTTAAATGTAAAATTTCACAAATATCTCACATATTGTTCATCTGAAGGGTTTTTCATATACAAGATGACTTAACTCCCATAATAAGGACCAAATCTGTCACTTGTTAAAGTTTGGACGTGTTTCAACTAAAACTACGGTGACCAAATATAACTTCAAATAAAATTATGGGGATGGATCTTTCAGTTAATCCTGATTGTTTTTCTTTTTCAGGGGAAAACTTAGTTTAATAATACTATAAAATTTCTTTTCCAGAATAATTAGTTGTAGTAATTTCGGGATAATAGGTCAAAAGTGCTTTGTCATTCCCACCTGTTTACCAGGATTTATAACGCGGAAAAACAGATACTTGTATTTACACATACTGCATAAATATAGTATAAATTATTATTCCGTATTTTAACTTTTAAATAAGATAGAGAAATAGATAGTTACGTAGAAAATTAATGCTCGCATTGCTACAACCGTAGAAGAATTTGGATTGCGTTGAACTCCATAAGTCACGGCTTTTGCTCCCTCCGGTTAACTAAAAAATTGCAAAAATGACAAAAACATCAATTAAAAAAAGTGTCTTTTTTCCAGAAAACTACAATATTGGGAACAGAACAAAGCAGAAGGAAAAAACTTGCGTCACGATAAAAACAATTACCGAAGTTGCTGAAAAAGATGCTTAATTTGATAACTAAGCAAACAAAAAGTACTGAAAAATCTACTGTAGCTACAGAAAAACCTAACTTTACCATAAATCATTCATGAAAAAGGAATACTGATTTACTTTCCGTCAAAATATAAAGCAAATGAAATCAGAATATCACAAAGGAGTATCCAGACGAGTATGAAAAGATAAAATAATAACTAATGATGAAAAAATAAATACTAATAAACCCAACGATTAGTTCATATGATAAATCATTTTAAAATTTGAAAAATCTATAAAAAGTAAAAAATAAAAATAAAATTGAAAATGGAATCACCATACATGCATCAATTATGTATACCAAAATGTAGACGACTCCCATATCCGTATATGATCGAGCAAAATTTATTTGAATAATCCTCATTAACAAAAGAATCATTCAATTACTCAATTTTATTTTATTTCCAAATCCAATGCATTAAAAACTATTCATACCAAGTGGCGACTCCGATCGTGTCCTATCGGAGGAGACAAAAAGGAGATGACAGCGAAGAGAAAAAGCAAAAAACCCGCGACAGCTGAAAGAAGAGGGAGAAGGCGGTGGAGACGACGACTCCGTCGACTAATAATTCCATATATAATTTGTATAAACACATTAGTGTTGTTATTGCTATCCCTTTTCTTCTTCTTCATTTTGTTCTAAAGCGTTATATTCGCATCTAACACATAGAGAGAGACAGAGAGACGGTGTGGAGCTATTATATGGGAGTTTGTTGTATATGTAAATATGTAACTATGTTACTATGTATGTGTATGTACTTATATTTGTATGCTTCAAGATTGTAAGTACAAAGGTTAATTGTATGTTATGTTATAAAACGAAGGTGTATTTATTTTGTCGTTTGAGTTTTGTTTTATTAAAAATGGAACAGTTTTAGATTAAAAAGCGTTGTTTGATCAGATAGCTGGACAGAAAAAACAAATACTCCTAATTAAGGTCATATCCTCGTATATAACGCGCGAGAATCCTAATTTGATTAGCTGGGATCGTATCTGTAATTGAATATTAGGAAAATAAAGTAAATGTTCTGTTTATAATTAGATGGTCTAATTTAGACTTCTTTTGTACAGTTAGTATTGTGTAATTGTATATAAGGAAAATTTGTAAATGATTATTTTCAAGTTTGTTGGACAGTCTAATACATATTTCCTAATCCTTGTATGAATTCATAATAATTAAATTGCTATTATTAATTCAATGTTTTGTCCTATTAAATAAAAAAGACTAGGCCTTACACTACCGGCCATGTCACCTGCTCTCTTAGAATCCGGATTAATATGCTTACTAATTAGCTGATTTCGTAGAAGTGACAACAAAAAAAACTCAATTTTGCAATTATGTGTTTTTTTGCTCATTAATTACAAATTGTGCATATATGAGTTGGTTGTGTGTCCATTACTCCTGCCTAATGTTATGAGAAGTTTATTGAGATATTTGTAGTTTAGTTACCTTAATTAGTACAATCTTTTTCATATATAGTTACAAATTTTATATTTGTATATCAATAATGGCCTTCATTTAATTTGTTTACAATTTAATTACGCTAATTTATCTATTTCTCCCTCCATCCCTTCCTCTCTCCATATTAATCTAATAATCTTTATACAACTTTTTTTTTTAAAGGTAATCTTTATACAACTTCTGAGATCATATTTATTGAAGTATTTCATGTAATGTATCAGAAAGATACAAAATTTGGTTAATTAATTTAATATGTACGCCCAACAATTAAGCATATATACATATATACATGTTAAAAATAATATCAAACATGAAAATCTAGAATCTATAATATGAAATCACTTATTCTTCACCAAGAGAAAAAGCTACATAAATGTTGACTTATTTAATCAAGGTGACGATAAAGCAAACACGTACATAAATTTGTGATATTGATTAAGATATGAAAATCATGTAAACTAATTAATGCTTTGTCATATATATTTTTCGGGTGTATGCATTCTTCTGAATTATAAATCTACCATCATTTAATTTGAAATGTTACATTTGAGATGTTTTTGTTTGATTATATTGCTCATACATGCAAATATATTGTAATGGGACAGCAAAGGAGTATATTGTATGTATATACTTTTATTTTACTTAATCCGTTACTAATTAACTGTCCATTATAAAATTACATACAATTTTGATCGACCAATAACTTTTATTAAATCATATAATTTAATGTTTGAACTATATGATTAACTTTTCAAAATTTTCATTTTGATAATTTTAATAAAAGTTATTGGTCGGCCAAAATTTGAAAAACTAATCATATAGTTCAAACATTAAATTATATGGTTTAGTTTTCATTTCGACAATTTTGATACATGCTATAAGTCGATCAAAATTGCACGTAATTTTATATGAACAATTAATTAAAAACGAAGAGAGTGGTAATTATTTTAAAAAAATGGTGCTATAAGATCCTTATCGTATTATATGATTCCACATGAATGAAACTCTATCGTTTCTAAAATGTACAATAACTATAATGTATGTTAAAAGTTTTGCTAGTTTTTTGGATCTAACTTATATATATAAGAAAGAACGGGCACGTTCCCCCCATAATAGTTGTAATTAATGTGTTGTCTAAATGTAATTTTTGTCCAGATGGTTATCATCTCTCTCTCCCTGTCTCATGACCTAAACTCGAGTCTCGTCACAAACATTTTATTTAAAAAATAATAATCTATTGCCTTTTATAACCAAATTTATAACATTATTTGTTTACTTTGATTTTTTTTACTTTGTCATTTAAGTCGTGAATTCTTACCTTAATTATTTATTTTTCTAGCGTAAAAATAATAAATTGATAATTAAATCACCTACCTCACTATTTATACTAAAAAAAATACCCAAATAACGACGGGATTAATGACGGTATTTTTTGTTACGAGCTTATTATCGACGGTTTTTGTAACGGTTTTGTGACAATTTAGTCAATTTGTGACAGATTTGTGACAATTTTTTAAATAATTGACAGACTTGTGACAGCTTTTAACTCTTATTAAATTAAATATTAGTTTGTAGTGATATTTTTTAAAACTGTCTTCTCTTCTTACATTCAAATTGCTAGTAATGTCGTGTTAAATAATGAAATAATTTTGTCCCTTCCATTTACATGTTAAACTGTTAATAATCAATTAGTAACTTCTTCTTTTATTTCATTATTCATTAACGATTTTTTGCGTACACCAAAATTCTTATTAAGATCTTTACGCATATTTTTATTTTGATTTTTTCAATGACGTAATTATAAAAAATTAATTCTAAAATGAATAATTGTTGGCATATGATGAAAAAATGTTCGATAGTATAAAAGCTTATTTTCTTGAAAGTTGAATCGTTACACTTATTTACTAACTAACAAAAATATTGTTAACTTATGCTTTAATTGTGCACGTGAACACAATTCATGGATCAGTCTGTGAGAAAAATACATTATTGTTCATTATTATTGATATTATATATTTAGTGTAAGATAGCCACTCTTTTCCATTGTTTTTTCGATAAGCATACAAAGTTCGGATCAAATAAATACACTACCAAGCACAAAGTACAACCATACACAAGAATACTCCAACACCAAAACAACCTACACCTTATTAAAAAAAAAGTACTGCTTACTTCAACATAAAATAAAATGTTACAAAACCAAAGAAGATAAAAGAACTTTTTCTTTCTTGGTAAATTATGGGAAAAAGAATAGAAGATGTTAACCGGCTTTTCCATATTTAGGTATATTTAGGCACAATTATAAGCTGGCAAGTGAAATTCAATCTTGTCAGGACATGTCTCCCACCATCTAAAATAGTCATCTTTATTTAATAATGTAAGCTCATTCAAAGTAGATGTGAACCCACATAATTCTAGAGTGTGGATAATATCAACTTTTCTTCATGGCTACTTTATTTTTGGCTAGCTTACCATCTTTAGCCTGCTCTAGTGTATTTTCAATTTCAGGTTGGGATGAATGGTTGTACAATCAGTGCTAAATTTTTGCCAAAAAAACAAATGATATAAGGCCGGAATCTCTAAAGTTAATCATACATATACACAGTTAGGCCATTTTATTTTCAATTTCAGGTTGGGATGAATGGTTGTACAATCAGTGCTAAATTTTTGCCAAAAAAACAAATGATATAAGGCCGGAATCTCTAAAGTTAATCATACATATACACAGTTAGGCCATTTTTTTATACTTATTAAGTGACATTTGGATTTGAAAATTGAATTCTTTACCTAATCACCATCCAAAGTTTAAATTATATATTTTGAAACGATTTCTAACACGATCAGGTAATAATTACAAGACGAAGGTATTACCATTTTGAAAAAAACTGAAATGATATTGTTGTCCATAGTAAAACTTGGAACTGATCATTGGTAAACCAAATAACTTCTTAAATATGTGTCAAATTATTTTTATTCATAAATTTAAAGCGAAAAACCCAAATAAATGGTGATACGGGGAATTAATGTTTCAACAAGTTATTGAACAAAAATAAATAATTTTGAATATAAGAATTATTAAAAATCTCCAACCTTAGTATTTATAAGAGTCGCTACGTACACAATTAAGTGTTTATATGAGGGGTTGTAGCCCCGCCACCCCCTCCTAGCTTCTTCCCTAAGAGGAAGGTATGAAGAACTATTTTAAAAAACTGGATTGACGTTGCTTATGTTAAACACTTAGGCTTGGGATTGGGATGATTATTGGTAAACCAAAAACTATATGGCGGCAGAGACGAGATCTTGAGTGTCAAATGCACCGCGAAATCTGGTGTATTCGTTATTGTAATGGTAGCTATAGTTTGAGTAATGTCTCTTTATAGTCAACGAGGGGCGTTCGGGACGTTGAATTAAATTAATAAAGACATGAAATCAAGAAAAAGGTCAAAGAAGCCCCTCGGAATCAAGAAATGGAAAGGAAAAAAAAGTCATATGAATTCACAAATACTCCGTCGATAAACGATATCGAAGAAGTTCAAGACATGAATGATTTATACACTGTGTCAATATTATAAATCAACTACTAAAATGAAATCAAAAAATAAGTGTGTCAAATAATCGTTTTAAACATAAGTTGGTGAAACCATGATCAAAATTTTAAAAAATCCTAATTTTCGAAATTGTAAAAGATGTGGCCGCCCCGATAATCTTTACTTAGTTTCGTATGCAGTCAACATACTTTATAACAAAGTTTTAAATGCAATGTAGCTGTGGGGCCATGGATAAATTTAGATTATAAATTAAAGCAAACTATAGTACAGGGCATGCTATACGAGTTAGAACTTAAAGCAATGCCTTAATTAAACTTTCTGTTTCTATGTTGTGTCGTTTTTCTCCATTTCATTTGGCTATTTATTCACGTACTATAGGAAGTTTGCGAATTACCCCTTACATTTCAAACATACTTGAAATCGACCATTATGTTGTTTGATCGCGAGCAATTTTCATCTGTAATTAAACAAATTGTTATAAAATTCCCCAACATGGTCCGCCAAGTCTTTGCTTGTTTTATGTACACCGTCCAAATATGGCAGGTGTCACGGGTCTGTTTTTCTCTCCAGAATACAGCCCTCGTGATGGCACGAACCGGGGCTTAATCGCTGCCCGACTCGCTCAGCCAAACCAACACTCGCGTACACTCGTGTTTCACTCACAAATCACTCGTGTATCGCTCTCAAACGCAGCCCGTTTCAGACACAAAACATGGCTGGTTTCTGTGACAAGAAAACGCAGGAATCTAGACAAGCAAACGTAAGTAAACGAACACCGAAATTACAGCCAATTGGCCAACCTTTACATTATAATTCCGTTAATAATTACAATGACTCGTTTACAGACTTTTCTCTCCCAAAATTCACTCTATAAACGAAATGCTATTCTGCCATGTATTTATAACACATACATGGGCAGTTTACAAACTGTTTTTAAAGAAACTGCCAAGCCCCATGCTTGACAACTGCCCATGGCAGTTATTTGAGTGTATTATGCTGCCAAAGTGGTGTACCAAGTGTCCCTAAAAACCCTCAACAGTCAGCCAACTAAATGTTGTCCCAAAAGTAACCGTTCCCGCCAAAACGCACTCTGAACAACTGCTGTGTTTTGCTACTGTTTTGGCTGTCCAACACTCGACCAAATTCCAGCCACTTATACTCAAAAGTCTCCTTATCGAACAGCCCAACGAACGCACCAAAATCCGTTGTCCAATCCCTTGGCAACCATTGCCAAACTGCTTCGCAAAACCATCCCGAAACCAGCCAAATGTCTTTGGTGTTTCTCCTTAATTCTGCCCGTCGTTTGAACCATATCAAACCCGGCCCTTGACGATCCAACACGCCAATCATTAGCCAACGGTGCCCACAAACGTTCCTTCGAAGTGTCAATCCGCTAACCAAACGAACGCTAGCACAAACATGCTAACAGCAGGGCACCAAAAATCCCAAACAAAAGAAGCCTAATTTTTTGCCTTTTTTTAAAAATAAACATGCTTTCCGAAGATAAATATGCAAAATAAACATGTTTTCCGAAGATAAATATACAAATAAACATGCATTCTGAAAATAAATAAATATACAGAAATTTTCATGCAAATTAATTAACTGCTAAAACTTCACTATATTACTGTCGTATTAACACTCGTGCATGCTTTAATTTGTTGAAAGATAGGTAACTGTGTTATTCCTATAGTCCTATATGTTGCATCAAAAATTCTATTTTCTAAATACTCCCTGGTATTTATAGTTCCGAGACTCAAGTGTGATTACGAACATGCACTACAAGAAAATGTTGATATATTAACTGAAAAATCAATTGGCAAACACCAAAATCAGTTGGTAAACTCCTAATAGCAACTGATTTACCATCTGCCACATTGGTTATTAAAAGCCTAGTTGGTAAAATTTGCCAACTGAATTATGTATCAGTTGCAAATTTAGCAACTGAATTGTGCACCAGTTGGTATTTAGCAACTACAAAGTTAGTTGGTGTGTTAGTTGGCAATCTGTAACTGAAGCGTCGGTTATAAAAATAGCAACTGAACATATAGTTACAAAAGTACAACTAACATGTCAGTTGCAAAATAGTAACTGACTATATAAAGTATCAGTTACTAAAATAGTAATAATAATAATAATAATAATAAGAAGAAGAAGAACAACAACAACAATACCATTTTTCAAATCAATAATTTCATTATAAATAAAGATTCAACCCCAACAATATTACAACAGTGAGTTACTAACTCACACTTTATCAAATAATTACTAAGTCACGATCAAAGTACACGCCCAATAAAAGTTACATAAAAAATCAACTTGAGGTCGAGGCAAAACTCTTCTCAAAATCTAATACTTATACTAGGAATGCTAGCTGCTTAGCTTGTACCTTAACCACCAAGAAGAAGAACATAAAAGGAAATGTCACATAGCAGCCGTTACGATCATAAGTACGATAATACACACATAGGTTTACTCAAAAGCCTGAGCGTTCTCCCTACAAATCTCCTCTTCCTCTTCAGGGGTAAAGTCATTCTTGACAATCCCGTCTGGGATCTTTCCCTTCATCATGTCAGCTACCGTCTGGCAGGTCAGCTCCAGTAAGCTCTTGATGTTCAGATCATTTGCTGCCTGTCATTATTATAAAACTAAAATTAACAACTACTCTCGTAAAACACAAAATAAATGGGGGTTTGCAGTGCTTGATCAACCAAAAAGCCAAATTAGTAACCAGATGACACATCCTCAATCTGGAAAATCCACAAAGAGAACCAATTGCTATAACAGGATCTCTCTCTGGAAAACAAGCGCACACACATTCATTATATATAATTGCTAAAACAAAAAAAATTCAACTAAGAATCCAGATTAGCACAACATCAACCAATATATTCATAAAAAACCCATGTCATACATATCAAATACCCTGATCACAGCTATTCTACAAACATACGACAATATCACGGCTGTCCATTTTCACCCACTTCTTACGAATAACTCTAGAACAAAACTGGTTTGATAAGACATAGATATTAAACCCTAACAACAGAGTTAGTCCAATAAAAACCCAGATCAGCCAACATAAAAAAAAGTATTACATGATACAATAAAGAACCAGTGTGGCTGTGGCCTAATCCACATTCATAAACTCCGTATCAAAACTAGTTTAGTAAGAACCCAGATCAACCAACACTTGTAACAAATCAATTAAATCCATACATATATAGATACGGTTTACGAGTAATTAATTACTATCCAAAACACCACCACTGAAATCCGAATACACCTACTCATCCAAAAATTTATCGACTAGTTTATATATAAAGATAACAAAAAAGAAGAAGAGGGGTTATAATACCAGAATGATGGCAAAGAGTGTTGGCTGAACAAATCAACTTGAGGTCGAGGCAAAACTCTTCTCAAAATTGTGTAGTCACATTTATATATATGTATACACCTTCTTGCAATAGCCAACAAGACTTTGTAACGCTTTTTAGAACTCAGAAATTTCCCCACAATGCCAATTGCGCACTACTCCTTTTGACTAAAGCAGCTCGTCGACGCTATGTCGGATGTTGCACACTAAGGAAATGTATGCCTTCAAATCCTTTGTCTCCAAGCCCATACCGATAACAGTTTCTTCGCTCCACTCCCACAAGAAATGCTTCTGAAAAACACAAACACTAACAATGAATCAAACAATAGATTAAACAAATAACTATCTTAAAATTTTGCAAGTGTAAGCATTCTCTTACGTTGATTTCATCAAACTAACCGTTCCTGCTCTCAAAGGAGATGAACTGCCAAGTCAAATACGATTTTCCAAGGTTCTATTAAAATATGATAATAATACATCAAGAATAAGCTTTTAAGGCTATAACATGTTCTGAAATAGCATTATTTAGAATATGCCTTTTTATATATGATCATCAAAATTTTCAAACTTAAATTCAAATAGTAACTCATATTGAGTGTCAAGGATAAAATCATCTTGTTAAGTAAAAATAAATCGAAATTGGACTTAGTTCTTTCTGCACCAAAATAAATTACCAAGACTTGCATATACTATCAATTAATAGGCTAACTAACTAAGACCCAGTAAAATGACAGGTTTTGTTCTTTACATTTACCACTACGATTTACAGTCAAACAAACTCTTGTATGATTGAATTGCTATATGAACACAATAAAGACTATGTAGTGACCAAGATTTTGTAGCCATAAAATAAAAATTGAGAGATGACATCATTTTCTATGAGATTGCAATCCGATTTGTAAGAAAAAAAATCAAAAGAAAAGTCCCAGATTAAATTACTGTACTCAAACAATACATGTATGTGTGTGCGTGAGAGAGAAATAGAGAGAGCGAAAACTTACCTTGAAGATGAGAGAAGCGTAAGAAGATGAGAGGCGGTGCACTCTCCATCTCTCTATTACATACAAATCTAGGGTTTGTGCAAATGAGTGATACTATCGATGTCAAGCATCTCAAATTATGTATACATAAATGTTAATTACCCCCAACTCTTTTGTTTTTCTTCCTATTGACTACATATGACTTCTTTTTAATTTTACAATTCTTTCAAAATTGATCCTCGGTATATGTAATGCTAACATACAAACCCCAAAATAAATATAAACTTCATACATTTTAACGAGTTATATATATATATATATATGCACACATTTTTTTTTAGCCCCTTTTTTTAGGTGCTTCAATGGATAAAAAATAAATATAGATAACAAAAGATATGAAAACAAGACACTCACAAATTGTTCATTGATCAATTAATATAGATTATTGATAGATATCGGAAAGAGATCTATCCTGTTTTGTTCGATACCCTATGTGTACATGGAGTCGTGGTCTTATTTTATTATTTTAATTTATGATATTTGGTAATCGCAATTAGGGCACTCGGTGTTAGAAAATACACATAAAAGATATTTTTTCATTATCACAAGTTGTTACATTATATTTTTATGAGATTGTATATAGCAATTTGTTATTTGGTTTATTTATTAATGCACCAATAAATGTCTAATGTTATACTGTATTTCATACATAGTCTAGTATGTAGAGTATATATTACACACGAAATATTTGACTATCGATTATTATATAATATAAGTATATTGTTTATAATTTTAGATAGAAGTAGACAAACTATTTTTGTACTCACCGGAAAAAGTAATTTACACCTTATGGTAATATAATTTGTTTAAATTCTTAATCATGATTTTATTACTTAGATATGTGCAATAGATGATTATCATTTTATATTTATAGAAGAGTGCGATTCTTATACGACTCATAACCTTAGTGAGTTGTACAATAACATTACTTTCGAGTATAGTGTTTATTAGTAAATAATGTAATCTATGTCCCGGTATATTGATGATGTCCAATAAGAAACTTATGAGTATTTTTGTATCAAAACTTGAATGTGGATTTATGAGTTAAGCGGTAGATATTAAAAAATATAATTTGCTTACTAAATATTAAATCGTTAGTGATTTAATTTAGTAAATGTGAGTTTGTTAATTTTAACGATTGAATAATTTAAACATAATGACATGGAATGAATTATTAATAATAATAAATTCAGAATAAAGGATAGATCTTTCATTTTGAGTTATTTAGTGGGATGTACTCTAATTTAATTAGATAATATTAAATTCGGGTTTGATGAATTAAAGTATAAATATGACCAGGATAAACTCTAGTTTTATGGGCATGTTTTTGCGTTGCTATTACTTACACTCATGTGTTTTATTAATTGCAAAGTGGATATTAGAGTTGTAACGTAAACAACCCGGGTGGCGGTCGTTTCCATCAATCACATTAAAAAATAATACAATATTTAATTCAACAATATATAATTTAACAATTGTTAAATTAAAGGAGCATATTATTCAATTAAGTATATAATTCAAAAATATGATAAATGGATCACTCAATGTCGTGTATGTGGTCCAAAAGCACAAATAGAATTTATTAGTAATTCATATTTACCAAGTGCTTCATTGTTAAACTTATGATCATAAATTTGCAACTAACCTGATAAATTAGTAATTCGTAACTGATGACTTTTGAATCAGTTGTTGTTTAACAACTAAAAAAATGAAGTAACTAGTTAGTTGGTATTTACCTATTGAAAAATTATTAGTTGTTACTTACCAACGGAAAATATACTAGTTAGTGATCAGTTGCTATGTACCAACTGAAAATGTCTTAGTTAGTGATCAGTTGTTATGTACCAACTAGAAATGTCTTAGTTACAAATCAGTTACTATACACCAATTGAACACATCACAGTCACAAATCAGTTGGTATAATTTAGTAACTATGCTTTTAGTTGTTATTTCGGTCACTATTTTTTAACTACTAATTCAGTTGCTAAATAAAGTTGCTATTTCACCATTTTCTTGTAGTGATGGGCTGAACTAGGCGATAGAAAAGGGGTGCCAATGTCATCTCAAAAAAATTTAAAACAATTTTTTTTATGTAGAAAAATTCAGAGATTTAAGTTTAATTTTATACACTAATAGCCCACAAATAAACAAATAGTAACTTAGTTAAAATATTAAACATAAACTTTGTGTATCACAAATTCACTTAGTTCGAATCTTATGTATATTTTTTACTCTTCATTTAATTAACATTAGTTTACTATTTGATTTCTCCATTAATTAATTGCATGTTTAGTATATTATTATATGATTTAATAAATAAATATTTTTGTGTAGTTTAATAGTCATATCACAACAAAGTTTAAACTAATAAATTCGTATTTGTAGTCAATTTTTCTGTATTGTTTTAAATTTTTAGATCAATGGACAAGTCAGCTAAGTTTTAATCTATAGGTTTTTTTATACCGTTTATTGTTATTGTACTAATAAAAAAAATTCAACATTTTAATTTTTTAGATCAATGGACAAATCAGATAAATTTTAAACTCCAGTTTTTTATACCGTTTATTGTCATTGTACTAAAAAAAAATTAACACCCCTCCCAATAATTGAATCCTGATTTCGTCAGTGATTACGAATTACCCTTCCTACGAAGTCCCGAACTTCTAATACCACGCTATCCATAATATTGTAAATACTTTATTTATGAATCATTTGTAATCATGTTTGATTAATAATACTCGACCAAACCTCACATTTATAATATATACAGCATCTGAAATACAATACATTTACGACACTCAAACAAACAAGGGCCATGAGTACTTAATAGAACAAGATATTCCTGATCAAAAGAAGTGCGTGCAGGAGTACATTTCTAACGTATGTCATGTCAATGCTACAACTAATTAAACAATTCCTTGAAAACCACGCATTTATTGTGTGATCTGTTGTCATGTTTTCTGGGAGCATTGGGTACTCTGCTAAGTTAATTAATTAGATTTTTTAATTTATAAAATAACACTATACCAGTTTTCATCTTTCTTTCAAACATGAATTTTTCTTATCTTCTGATTTAAAGAAAAAGTCAAAGCTTAGATCGAAACTTAGTTTAAGTAGTATGAAAAATGAATTACCAATTTTTTTCCATTGTCATTCAGAGGCCACTTTTTTTTCATTCAAGTTACAGACTTACATGCCAGAAAGCCATCTACGCAATTATCGGTTTCAAGATCGGATCGTCTTTGGGAAACACACATGCTCACCGTGGTACTTTGTGGCTGCATTTTTATCATTTTAGGGAACCAAATTTAATCACACAACTACAAAGTCAAAAAGCCATAGCTACCGCGAATTGAATTTTGATGAGTTGACGTAGGAAAAAGCTACATAGAGCGTAGAGCAAATAGGCCGTTAAATATAAACTTTGTTAGTTGATCATTGCTTTACTACTTGTTTGACAAACCGTTAGAATCATATTTCCGCCCTATTAACTTTGTTGTCAATTGATTTGAACAAAATAACTCAAGTTGATTTTATGAATTAAAACAGTTTAATATTTACAGGTGAGGTTGCAACCTCAGTTGCAACTACAGTTCCAACCTGTCAATACGCATGATTATGTTTTATTATGTCTAACTGCATTACTTAATCTTTAAAGTCTTTTATGTGAATAAAAATATGCAGGATATATTATCATTTGTTTAACAAGATTGACTTTGCTCTTATTGAGAATATTTAAGTGATAAAGAATGAAAAGAGTTTAAATGGAATATAGAGATTAGTTTGAAAATATAATGTTTCTTTAATTGTGGAAACTAATATATTTTATTATACAATGTCTTTTTCTCTTCATTCAACCTATGTGTTAACGAATCAGCAATGATCTAATTAGATTGAATATATATTGAGTTATGGTTTCATGTTTTATTAAGATTGTATCTCTAATTAAGATATTGCTTTATATGTTCCTTATTTAAGAAAATAGTAACTCCTATTGTCAAGCTAGTTTATTAACAGGTATTAACAAGAAGATTGGGTCAATCAATTACAGCATTATCTCATTCAAGATATGGGAAGCTTGATCAATCAGAAGAGTCCGAATCAATCAACAATTTCTTGAAGAAAGAAGATTGTTTTTACTTTTTATATAATTAATAGCTTTGCTTATAAAAATTGTGTGTTCTAAATTATAAATAACTCAATTTTGAGAGAATACATAACAAGTTTTAAAAACGAAAACAATGATGGTATGTCATTGATCTTTTGAGTGATAGTTATAAGGTATGAGCAATATAGAAATAGGCAGAAAAACCTAGATGGAGTCTGAGAGTTTTTCATTAAGACTTGAATCCTATATTGTAAGCCATTATAATATCATCAATCTGGGTAAGTGCCCCGGAGACGTAACCTAGTTGGGTGAATTCTGTTGTTAAATGTGAGTGTGATTTAATTTAAGTACATTTAATCATTCAAGTTCTGTCCATCATTATACTTAGATTCCAACCTCAGTTGCAACATCGGATAGAAATTTCACAAACAAATAATCAACTATGGCTTTCGAGTCCTATCTGCAGATCGACACGAAATGGTGGATGCATATGGTTAACCGAAGTCAACAGATGCGGTTAGCTACTAAATTTTAGACGGACACTGTGAACTAGTGGACGGGATCATAGAGGGGTGGCGGTGGTCCGAGATGGTGACAATATTTTTTTGGTAGCCAGTTTAAAAAAGTTTAATTCGGAATAACCATTATTCCCTTACATTTCATTTGGCTGCAAACTTTGAAAATCGGTTTAATATCAGGAATTTTCAGAATTCTTTTAAACTGTATTAATTTTTTTTTGCATATCTTTTAGTCCACATTCTCAGTTGACTTGTTAAAATTAAAAATAAATTTATCTTAAACATGCAAGTAAAATTAAAGAAACAAAAAACAAAGGCGTGTTAACGCCTTTACAACAGCCATTGACGCTCACGCACAAAAGTTTGGACTTTGGACCATTAAACAAACAAATATTGGGCTATGTTTATTGTTTGTAGATATTTTGACCTATCTTAAATTTGGACCCAGCTTGGCTTGGATGGCATATAGAGAAATTCTTCTCACTATTGTTATTTGTTAATATAGGGGAAAATTCCCCAGTATCGGTAGATGTTAATTAATGCCCTGAAAATATATTTCTGAACTTTATTTAAGATAAAAAAAATAAATTGACGTGCCTATATAGGTTCTACGTGTGATGAAGAGCGTTTCTAGTGTGGTTATTTTGCCTATGCCGCCACACAAAAAAATAATGAACTTTTGTTGTATAGATTAGTAGATTACATAGGCGTGTATGTATTACTAATCAAGAAAAAGGACATTTCTATTTGGATTCACAAATACGCAAATCCATATTATTTACCGTGTGTCAAGATCCTTTACTTTATTACTTTATATATATTGTAACAATGTGTGTGTTGGGGCATTGATGTTACATTTTCCGGATAAATGCCAAGATTGGTGACAAAACGGGTAGTTCAGGAGTCAACAACATATGTCAGGATAGCGGAGTCGATGATGATTGCTGAAACTCCAAATTTTCTTTACGCTCTGATTAAGTCTCATGGGAATAGCAAAAGAAGCAAACGCATCGGCTCTCGTGTGCGGTAACTTGAAAGCTTTATCAAACTATGTTCATGTAAGGTTAGAGTTGTTGGTAAACCAATTCGCTTATGAACGTCTCGTTAAAAACTCTTCATTCTCATTCATTATTTATATCACGTTTGAAAAGATTATGTCCCCTCTAAAATATGTGCTTTTTTCATGAGGCCTTAAAAACTAAGATGGAATATTTGAACTTTTAATTTGTGGGAATAGATAATTGATAGGTTCACAACTACGATGAAAATTTATTTATAACAATTTATTTAATTACACCATGTTGGGGAATTTTATAACAATTTATTTAATTACGATCAAATTAGCCCAAACTCATTGACACTTTATGTCAGTGTCGGTCCGGTATCTCGGAATACGTAAGTTTTAATTTTTTATTCTCGATAAATACAAATCAAAATTAAATTGTTACTTAAGAGTTTTGAACTCATGATCTCTTATGTTAAATAACAAACTACTCTACCATTTGATTTATTGCAACAAATTGTAAGCAAATTGATGTTTAATATTTTTATTTTAATTACCAAGTATATTTAAAATATAGTAGAGTGTTGCCCGTAAAAAAAATTTCCGGAGCAATTGCTTAAGAGCCAAGTCTTACTCGATTTGGGCCTGAACCGTTTTTTACTGCCATATAAGATTGATGACGTAGATAGTGCAACGATGACATTGTACGTTATGAATATACTGTATCATTTTCCTAAACGGACATGCGTACATTTTTATTTTTATTTTTTTATAAACACCTCCTATATAGGAGCATCATTTGCTATACATGACCTTGTGATTCGACTAGTTGGTAAAGCTTAAATCTGGTGTCCATTAGGTGTCATTTGACAACCGAATATGAAGTGTCATTCTTATTCGCGCCGTTGATAGATCAGTTTCTAATT
The DNA here is from genome assembly GCA_963920805.1 of Primula vulgaris. Lineage (NCBI taxonomy): Eukaryota > Viridiplantae > Streptophyta > Magnoliopsida > Ericales > Primulaceae > Primula > Primula vulgaris. Next base: position 44,544,325 of record OY987212.1, on the reverse strand, counting down.
TTATTTTATTAGAATCGTATTAGTCAACAAGATAATTAGCTGTAAATAACACTTTTTTTGCAAACTTGTATTCGTTCCCTCAATGATTAATTGCTTACATAATTAAATGGTGCAAGCAGGGATAAACAGACGAGCCGCAACATTGTATTTTATTTTATTTTGAAAACTAAGTCGTAATTGCTAAACAAATTAGTTCATTTCGGAGATGATTGTTTAGTTCTGTGGATTAATTTTGTTTAGAATGGTTTAGTTAGATAATTGTTTTCGTTTGAGTTATTTGTTTAAAGTGGTTTATGTGCTTTTATTTACACTACAACCTACCATCGTTTTTTTTTTCTTAAATGTTTTTTTTCTTTAAAAGCAATGAGAAACAAAATTGCTTAAAAAAGTTGCGGTGTAGTGTTTAGCACCTCTTTAAAAAATATACATCAATGTTTTTTTATAACTTATAAGTCATTTTTTACTTATTACTTGTAACTAGAAATCAAAATTTATGTATCTAATAACGTTTTTATGTGAAAAGGGTAAAAAATAAAAAGAAATTTAACTTCTCTGCTCACAGCTTTTTAACCAAAATTTAACTTTTAAAAAACTAACAAAACATCATTCGTAAGTTTTTTAAAGAAAAAAACTAGAAATAAATAAAATTGCCAACAAGCATATTAAACCACGTGTAATTGTTTTCATAAAAAAAATTGTGATTAATTCTTCTCAAGTCAGATGATTTTTTTTTTTAGAACCAAAAACGACATTGTTCCTATTGCTAACATTTGGAATCATGTTTTAGCTTCTAAAATTAGTATATATTTCTGAAAGCTCTGGTGCAATGCTATTAAATTGGATGAACATGTGAAAAAATATAGCATTATTACTGCTACTAAATTAATGTTGTTGTGTATCATATTCCAAAGACTATTGAACATCTCATGAGTTATAGTGACTTTGTCTTTGATTTTTGGAATCATTTTGCAAATATTTTTATATATCCTAAATATGGAAAAAAAATGTTAAAACGGTACCCAACCTCTCAGCTTTTAATGATTTGATATGCAACCTAGCATTTTTTTCTAATCTGATACACAGCCTATACATTTTGCTCTAATATGTTATTCAGCCAAACACACTTTCTAATTTGATACCCAACCTATAGGTATTCAGTTCAATTAATAGACTCAATTCGCCTTCGGTCATCGGTTTTTAACGCATAGTAAGTCTCATTTACTATTGAGTAACATATATGAAAGCTTCAACTTTCTATTAAACAATTTAACGTGAAATCATTACTTAAAAGAGATAATTAATGTTAAGCGTATTCAACTTTCAGCTCATTTCGATTTACTATACTCAACTATCAATTTTTTGATTTAGTATACTGTACTAAATGAAAACTTTCGATTTAGTATATTCCGTCCAAATTAACCGTTAAATAGTGACGTCAGCTAACGTTTTCCGTCCAAATTGAAGGGCAAATTGGTCTTTTTACCTACTAATAAAAAAAAAAAAACTAAATTAACTAAAACAAAGAAAATTGCAACCCATGGGACTCGAACCCAGACCTACCAGTCAAATTAAAAGGCTTTTAACCACTTGGCCACCAATACTTCTATTAAAATAATAGCGTTATATATATATATATACTCTATCTGTGTATAGATGTGTATATATACACTTTGGGACTGATTTCCTAAATGTTAGAAAATTCAAATTTTATTTTTGTTTCATTTTGGTCCTTACATTTTCAAAAAAATAGTTTAAAATTACAACAAAATAAAAAAAAACACAAAAAAATTATAAAAATCATAAAAAAATATAAAAAATAACAAAAAATTATAAAAAAAATTATAAAAAAATTAAAAAATTAAAAAATCACAAAAAATCACAAAAAATATATAAAATCACAAAAAATCACAAAAAATAAAAAAAATTATAAAAAAAACACAAAAATTATAAAAATCATAAAAAAATATAAAAAATCACAAAAAATATAAAAAATCACAAAAAATACAAAAAAATTATAAAAATCATAAAAAATCACAAAAAATCACAAAAAATATAAAAATCACAAAAAATCACAAAAAAATTATAAAAATCATAAAAAAATAAAAAAATAAAAAAAAATTATAAAAAAAAATTATAAAAAAAAATTATAAAATTAAAAATATAAAAAATAACAAAAAATCACAAAAAATATAAAAAATCACAAAAAATCACAAAAAATAAAAAAAAAACACAAAAATTATAAAAATCATAAAAAAATATAAAAAATCACAAAAAATATAAAAAAATATAAAAAATCACAAAATTTTTTTTGTGATTTTTTATATTTTTTGTGATTTTTTATATTTTTTTATGATTTTTATAATTTTTGTGTGTTTTTTTTTATTTTTTGTGATTTTTTGTGATTTTTTATTTTTTTAATTTTTTTATAATTTTTTGTTATTTTTTATATTTTTTTATGATTTTTATAATTTTTTTGTGTTTTTTTTTATTTTGTTGTAATTTTAAACTATTTTTTTGAAAATGTAAGGACTAAAATGAAATAAAAATAAAATTTGAATTTTCTAAAATTTACGAAATCAGTCCCAAAGTGTATATATACACATCTATACACAGATAGTGTATATATATATATAACGTTGTTATTATAATAAAAGTATTGGTGACCAAGTGGTTAAAAGCCTTCCACTTTGACTGGGAGGTCTGGGTTCGAGTCCCATGGGCTGCTGTTTTCTTTGTTTTAGTTAATTTAGTTTTTTTTTTTTTTTTTTAGTAGCTAAAAAGACCATTTTGCCCTTCAATTTGGACGGAAAATTAATACAGTATACTAAATCAAAAAATTGATAGTTGAGTATAGTAAATCGAAATGAGCTGAAAGTTGAATACGCTTAACATTAATTATCTCTTACTTAAAATGCTTGAGTTAATAAGGTTGAAACGACGGGGGCGGGCTGAATCCCCTAATTAGAACGAAAATGTATAGGTTGGGTACCAAATCACTAAAAACTTATACGCTATGTACCATTTTAGCATTTTCCCCCTAAATATGTGAAAGGCACATGGAAAAGTTATGTGGTTAATTGGTACAACAACTGTGATAAAACACAGGTTTGTCTACTGGCAGCTTTAGTTCCTTACTTATATGTTGGGAAATCTGACTAAGTAAGAACAACTACATGTTTGATAATGGATGTATGAACTCTGAGAGTATAATAGTTAAGGTTAATAAATGGTTAAGAGAACTTAACATGCTAATCAAACTTAAATCCCTCACTGCTAATTTTCAAGCTCTTACTCTTAATGTTTAAAAACATCAGTTGTAGAATGAAGAGACCAAAGTTAGTCTTTGGCTCTATCCCCCTTATGTAAGCTTAAACTAAACTGTGATGGTTTTGCATATGTAAACCCTGGTTCTAGTGGATGTAAATGTATTTTGAGAAATGATAAAGTTGTTATTATTTTTTGCTTTCTCCTCTGAACTAGGCACCAACACTAACAATTTTGCATAACTAATGGATTTGAGAAATGAATTTTTTATTTGCTACAGTTTGGGTTCACTAATGTTCTTATTGAAACTAATTATGAGATTACTGGTTGGATCAAAAAGAGACATCTTGCCTAAGAGGGAGTATTTTTATTTCTTAATATCGAGCTAATGATGCAATTGGGTGAAGCTGTCCGAGTTTTTTGCCAAAATGGTACAGTGGAGCGGGTTATTTCCCAGAATGGGCTACCTTTCTGAAATATTCCCAAAATGGTCTACTTTCGAAAAACGACCGATCGAAATGATTAAAACGACCGGTCGTTTTATTATTGAACTCTCTGGAACAATTTAGACAATAAACGATCGGTCGAATTGGACAATACGACCGGTCGTTTTTCAGACAAAAACGATCGGTCGTTATGTACATTTCGATCGGTCGTTTTTCAGAAATACTTGTACTTAAAAAACTCATCTCATTTCCCCAGACCACTGTACTCATCTCATTTCCCAGACCACTGTAAAAATAAAAAAAACAGAGCTCTTAGATCATTTTAGGGCAAATCTCAGATCTCTTCCAAAACAGGTAAAAACTCAATATTTTGTGTTGTTGGAGTATTATTTGAGTAAAATTGTTAATTTTACCGTGTGGTTATCGAAATGAAAAATCCTACAATTATGTGTTATTGGGGAGGTACGATAATGGAAACTATTAGCGAGGGGTTATCTTATGATATTTCTTATAAAATTTTTTTTAAGGTATCTAGAAACACGACATACGACCAATTTTTGGAAAAATTGTTTAAGGTACTTGATGTATCATCGTCTTCAAATCGTTTGAGTTTAACATGTCGTTATCCATATCTGACTACACTTACTGAGTTTAAATATATGCGATTGGCTGTTGATGATAATGATTCGTTGGAAACCATGCTTGAGTTAATAGAAGAAAATGGAAGAACGTTTATAGAGTTATATGTTGAAATTGAGCAAGTTTACTCTTCTGATCAAGATTACGGGTTGTATTATAATATTCTTTCCACTAATGAAATCGGTACATCAAGTGGAACACCCATTCGACAAGAGCCAATGCATGAAATCGGTACATCAAGTAGAACACCCATTCGACAAGAGCCAATGCTAGAGGTATATTCTGAGAACAACGAACCAGATTTGACACATTTGGATGCAGTGTGTCGATTGGCAGATAATATTGGTTGGTCGATAGAACTTGGGGATGAACCAGAGGATGAAGATCCGGACTTCAATATTAGCGAAAACGAGTCTGACGATGACGAAGAAAATGTACAAGAAGTTGAGTACGAAGAATTATCATCTGAAATGGGCTTGTATATGGATGAGGATGAAAACGACCAATCAAGTGGGTCACAATTGGCGAATAATACTATTCCCGATGAAATTCCTATGCATCAACCAATGTCAAGTTTGTTTAATGAACCGTTCGACACTCAAGAAAATTATAGTAACCAGAGACGAAATTATATGATGTATCCTGGATTTTGGGATCCTCAAGTTAATGATCCTTTTATTGGTCTTTTATTTAGGGATAAAGAAATGTTGAAAAAGGGAATAAAACTTTGGTCAATCAAACGTAACATCCATTTTTCCACTAAAAGTTCGAAGGCAAAATTTTGGGAAATTCGTTGTAAACTGGCCGAAACTCAACAATGCAAATGGAAACTACGAGCTTCACTAAGAAAGAAACATGGATTTTTTGAAGTGTCGGTGTACAACGGTCCTCATACATGCATTCATGCCGAGCTTACAACTGATCATCCACAGTTAGATTCCAATCTTGTTGCCCAAACCATTCGAAATGCCATCACAACTAATCATATGATGAAGATTTCATTAGTTAAAGAGATTGTGAATGCCCGCTTTGAAATGTCAGTTTCATACAAAAAGGCTTATTTGGGTAAACAAAAAGCAATCGCAGAGATATTTGGTAATTGGGAAGACTCGTATAAGGTTTTACCTAAATTTATGAAAGCGCTTCAAAAGTATAATCCCGGTACCGTTGCTTCTTATGAGACCACGCCAGTTTACGATGTGGTAGGAAATCCAGTGGGTGAGGTATTGAACAGATTTTTCTTCACATTTAAGGCCGTTATTGATGCATTTCAGTATTGTAGGCCAGTTATCGCTATTGATGCTACTCACTTATATGGGAAGTATAAAGGTAAGATTTTGTTGGCCATGGCATCGGATGCAGATAATCATGTTTTTCCCATTGGTTGTGCATTTGTTGCTGAGGAGAGTACAATTTCGTGGAGCTATTTTCTTTCTAACATTATGCGACATGTGATTAAAGAGCGCGTGAATATTTGTCTAATTTCGGATAGACATGCTGGTATTTTAAGTGCAGTGAGAGGAGTTTGGCGTGGTCAAGGTTTTGTTCATCGATATTGTTCAAATCATTTTTTGGATAATTTTAAGAAAGCTTTCAAAGGAGATCCTGACTTACACAAGTTAGCGGAGAACGCCATTTGGGAATTACAAGAAAGAAAATTGAAAAGAATCATGGAAGCAATAAAAGTCATGAATCCTCAAGCATATCAATGGTTGATAAGAGAGCCTGCGAAAAATGGTCATATTTTCATGATAAAGGGAGGCGACATGGTAACATGACCACAAACATGGCTGAAATTTTCAATAATGTTTTAAAAGCTGCTCGTAATTTACCAATTACTGCTGCTGTGCAGCTTATTTTCTATAAGTTGGTACACTATTTTTGCGAGCGGAAAAAGATAGTAATCGGGATGAGAAACAGCGGCACAAGATATGGTCCCAATATCCTCAAAATTTTAGAGAAACGCAGGTCCGACATTGGTCATACCAATGTTACTTTCGATTATGAAAGAGGGGTTTATTCCGTGTGTACAAGTTCAAGAAATTCCAGGGGAGGCAATACTCAAGTTGTCGACTTTTCACTTTGGCAATGCGATTGCGGTAAGTGGCAGAGTGATGGAATCCCTTGTTCACATGTGTTTTCCGTATGCGCTGCAACCGTCTTGATTGGGAAGCTTACATAGTAAAATATTACACTCTTGAATCATACGAAGGTACGTACTCGGCGCAATTTTGTCCTCTTCGGCATCAAGACTATTGGGATTCATGTGATAGATTATTTCTTCCGGATGTTACTCTTGTAAGAGAAAGGGGTCGTCCAAGATCTACTCGTATTCATAATGGTATGGATCAGTCGGAGAGACGAGCACGCATGAGATGTTCTAGTTGTCAAGGGCGAGGACATGATTGTCGTAAGTGTCCGTATCCAATACGTGCTCGACGCTTATGATTTTAGCTGTAATTGTCCGCTTGTAATTGTACGCTTATCAACGAGACAATATGTATCTTGTACTATTTTAATTTTCCGCTTGTAATTGTCTTTTTTAAGATGAAATATCTATATTTATTCTCAGTGTTTTTTCATACTGTTTTTTGAGAAGATAAACTGGTTTGTTAAGTATGAATAAATAAATAAGTGCAATTAACATAAATATATATATTTGATTAACATATATAACACAGACGACCGATCGTTCTGCAAAAACGACTGATCGCTTTTTTAGTGTGCTCACTGGAACATTTTTGTCCAAAAACGACCGATCGCTGTATACAACGACCGATCGTTTTTACACAGACGACCGATCGTTCTGCAAAAACGACCGATCGTTTTTTCAGTGTGCTCACTGGAACATTTTTGTCCAAAAACGACCGATCGTAATTACAAAATGACCGATCATTTTTACACAGACGACCGATCGTAATTACAAAACGACCGATCGTTTTTACACAGACGACCGATCGTTATGCAAAAACGACTGATCGTTTTTTCGGTGTGCTCACTGGAACATTTTTGTCCAAAAACGACCGATCGTAATTACAAAACGACCGATCGTTTTTACACAGACGACCGATCGTTATGCAAAAACGACCGATCGTTTTTTCGGTGTGCTCACTGGAACATTTTTGTCCAAAAACGACCGATCGTAATTACAAAACGACCGATCGTTTTTCTGTTTTTCAGCCTTTTAACTTCTTTCAAACCCTAATTCTATTTCATTCAACAATTATATCAACCCTCTCTCTCTTTCAAAATCGTCTCTTTCTATCAAAATCTATCAAAAATCTCTAATATCTACATATATATAACCCAATTCTCTTATTAATCCTTATAATCAACAATCGATTGATTCCGTTTCTTGAAAACCCTTTTTTTTCAAAATACCAATTTGTCCTAAACCCTAATTTTTTTTAATTTCCAACCATGGTTCGCACCAAGAAAGCTCAATCACACATCGTCGACGAACATGAGGACGACTACGTGCCTCCGTCCCCGAGCCGCCCCCGTGTTCCTCACGCTCGACGAACCGGCCCCTCCACCGCTCCACCATCGGGCCCCGGTGCCTCTTCCGGCTCTCTTCCTCCCCTCTATCCATGTACAATGGGTAAAAGAGCTATTTTGACTAACTTTACATTAGACATGCCTTTATTTGTTGAACGTTTTCCTCTTCTCATGCAAGATTTAAACTTCCAAAAACTCAATGTAATTCTTACTCTAAAAGAGCCTTTCTTCATTGAAAATATATACGAATTTTAGCATAACCTAGTTCTTGATAAGGATCATGATGACGCACTCCGCGTGCGTTCATCGTTTAATGATCAACCCTTCGTTTACGGTGTAGACCGTTTACGAAATCTTCTACACCTCGATGCTGAGGGGGTGCACGAGCAAAGTGACGAACTTTGCGAAATGCTCAACATCGTTAATTTTACCGATTTCAAAGATGAACTATTTCATCCCGCACACAACAATCGCTCTAACAAAGCCCACGACCTTCTCTTCCGAAATAAATTAGCCTACCATATCCTCTCCCATATTGTCCTCCCCCATACCTCAAACTTCACGAATGTTACCAATGAGTACATCTTCCTTTTAGGGTGCATCCATCGCCGAGTCAAACTTGACTTCGCGACACTCATATTCTTTAAGATGGATTCGCTAAAAATGAAATCCAAGAATGGGTTACCTTACGGTGCCTTGATTTCGGCCATCTTAAAAGACATGAACCTTGTTCCCGGTGGAACCCTGTTCAAGAACAAGGACAAACACATTTGGGACACCTCCTATCTTGCCCAAATGTCAATAAAATTCAACACTACCGCCAAGACCATTACTTGGTCTGGTAAACGGGTGTCCGGCCCCGACTATACTACTCTTTCCCTCGAATAGGAAGAATATGTCGGCCCTAAGGCCACACCGCAAGCCGCTCGTGAGGATGTGCCTATTTCCTCCGAGTCCCTTCCCCCGTCTCACATAATGCCTTCCTCTTCTCGTCCCACTCGAGGTCGCGGAAAAGCTCAAGTCGGATCTTCCAACCGTCCTCCGCGCACCGAACAATTCTACGACGATCTATACATCGACCAATATCAAAATGCGCGACTCAACCGACGCATGTTTCGCTCCATGAACACAAGTCAAGAAGACTTGGACGAAATTGATAGGATAAGCGCCGAGCAACGGGCAAAGTTCTACGGGTATTTTCCCGATCTAGCCGGTCCCGACGATGACGCCGAAGAAGATGACGACGCGACCTCCCACCGCGACTAGGCGGTTATTTTATTTTGCGTTGTATTTCCTTTGTTTTTCATTTATGATGTCAAAGGGGGAGAAATACCTCTCTTTTATTTTGCGTTGTATTTCCTTTGTTTTTCATTTTCTTCCAACGTTGTTTTTGATGTAATAAGTAGCAAACGCTTTGCATTTATGTTATGAATCTTTTTTATGTTGCTCTTTATCATTACGTGTTAAATTGTATGACGTTGTGAGATTGCGTATTTATAATTCTACAAATGCGATTTTGATGTTATTATAACTTGTGCACATATATATCTAGTTGATTGGGTTATTTGTGTTGTTTTTCATTTGTGGCGATTAACCGTTTTTAGGCAAAACTATGGCCAATTTTTCGCTTGCATTTGATCGTTCGTTTTCCTTAATCGTTTAGCTTTGGTTAACTTCGTTTTAAATCGGATGTTGTGACATTTACTTGTTTTAAATCGGATGTTTAGTAAAACGTCACCTACACATCTTGTACTAAACATATTAATTTACGACATCATTTTATGTGATAATACTAGTTCTATAAATCTTTGGAAAAATCCGATCCAACACTCTCGTACTAAACATATTAATTTACGACATCATTTTTTAAGAGATCATGTTCAAAAAGGGGATCATGTTTTTATATATTTTTTGTCAAATCAGTGTCGAAAAGTGCAAAAAATTCTTGTTCTGTAAATTGTTTACAGTCGATCGGTCGACAGTGAAAAACGACCGATCGTTTTTCAACAGACGACCGATCGTTCTAAAAAACGACCGATTGTTTCAGATCAAATTTCTTCCAGAGAGTTCACAAGAAAAACGACCGATCGTTTTTCAGAAACGACCGATCGTTTTAGGTATGATTTCTTCCACTGAGTTCACAATAAAAACGACCGATCGAAATGTAAATAACGACCGATCGTTTTTTGTCTGAAAAACGACCGATCGAAATGGTAAAAACGACCGATCGTTTTTTATCCAAATTGTTCAAGAGAGTTCATGATAAAAACGACCGGTCGTTTTTACCATTTCGATCGGTCGTTTTTCAGAAGTAGACCGTTTTGGGAATTTTGAAGAAAGCTAGCCCATTCTGAAAATTTTCGGTCCCAAGTAACCTATTTTGACAAAAAACTCAAGCTGTCCCTTACTTTTAATATCTTAAATTTTCAAGGTCTTTCTAAAAGCTAATGATGAATTTTTTCTGAATCTATTGCACTTATTCAGTCCCTGACTTAAGAAACTCGGTTTCAATGTATTTTTTAAATCTAATGATGAACCTTTCTGAACCTTTTTGCACTTACAACACACAAAAACACACAAAAGTTTATTTATTGGTGGAGATTAGTGTTTTTGCAAGCGTTCTAATAATAATAAAAAATGGTGATGCTCTTTCACTCATAGATTATTGGAAGGATTCAACGGTGTGAAGAATTAAAGTTTTGCTTGCATTTTTGGCACTTAGTGTTGGCTTTTATAATGTTTATGAGAGGTATAAGATGACTTCATTGAGTTTGTTCCTTTAAGCGTTCTTAATTTTGAATTTTATTGTAATAGTCCTCTTGCGTTTTCTCTGTTTGTTAAACGTGCAAACCAACCTGATTGGTGATTTGCGAAGTGTCATAAGACACCCCTGCCTTGTCAAGTTTAAATCTTGATGAAATTTGCTTATCCGCATTCAATTTGTTTATTCAGCACGATAAGAGGTGAGAGTCGTATTAGGAAGATTTTTCAAAATAAAATTTCTTTTAAAGCGTAATTTCTTCCTGTTTTGTAATTGTTTGGTTAGCGGATTACAGTTGTAATTTAATTATCGTTTTTCAGTGTTGTTAGACTTTTGAATATCGAATAAAAGTTGATCCGGTGCTTATTAAAAAAAAAATCTAGATGATTTTTTTCTAATATATTCCACCAAGCAGCTAATTTAGTAATTTTTGTTTTGTTACTTCTCGGTAATGATACGTTTAAAGGGTCGGGAGCGTGTCAACGAGATGAACAAGTAGTAAGCTAAAAGTTACTCCAGCACTCCTGAAAAAATCGATCATTTATGTATTTTGTTATTATATTTATTTTTACTTGTCTATCGATTTTAGTTTTTCCGCGACCCCAAATTTGCGAAAATAACAGTTGTAGTTATGCCAATGAGCTAGTTGGTGACTCGTGAACTTATGTGCTTTCTATATGAATATTCTGGTTTCTCGTTGGAAGTTGAGGTGTGAATGGTGGTCATAGACGAAAGTTCTCATTATTCAAAGTCCACTACGAGTTTTTGTCACACGACTATAATTTCAAATTTTAATACGCACTTTCAAGTTTTCATCAACACTAAAAAAGCTTGAAACATTCTCATTTCTCACCTTTCCATTCCCATTCCATGGCCTCTCTCCACTTTATACTCTCCCTCCTCTTCCTCACCGCAGCTCCGTTCTCCGTGAACTCTTTCAACTGCTCCACCGCTTCAGCCTCATGCAGCAGTCTACTCGGCTATGTACCGTCCAATGCCACCACTATAGGAGCGGTCAAGTCACTTTTTGGCGTAAAGAACATACTGTCATTACTTGGTGCTAATAATTTACCCTATAATACTTCTCTGGATTATACTATGGTGGAAAAAAAGGCGGTGAAGGTTCCGTTTAGGTGTGGGTGTATGAATGGGATTGGGCGAGTGAAGAGCCCGCCTATATATACGGTTGTTAATGGTGATGGACTATTCCATATTGCTTCCCAGGTAACTTGTACATTTTTGTGTGTGTTATTATCAGTTTACTGGAAAAAGATATATTTGATTATTTGCTTATAAACGTTGGTTGTTGAGTTGACCAGTATCATTTTCGGTTTTTTCAAATTTGATAGTTGAATGTTTAGCTCTACATCGTGGCGAACCGGTCGCTGTTATCATGTGGTGATGAATTTAAGATAACTGGAAGATTTTAACTTAATATAAGGTGATAAATAGCATTTTGGTAAGAGGGAACAGGCCCTCGTCGTAAGTCGTAACCGCCTATTTATTTCTGATTCTGAAATTTTAATTTTTTTAAAGTCACAGTTAGGCAATTATTAGGGAAAAGAATAGAATTCTCAAAACCATTTATTTGTAACATTCTTTTCAAGTAAATTTTTTTTTGGGCTAGGCTAAAAAAACGCATATTGAAAAGCAAATTTTCAAACTAGAAAAGGTTAATTTTCTATCAAACAGGCTTTTTAACTCACAGGGAAAAGAAAGAGTAGGCTGTTCTAAAGTAAAAGATTACTTCTCTTTTAATAATTTTCAGTTGGTTAAAAAGGATTCTATAGAAAAAAGGTACATTCACAAACTTTTTTTTGTTATTTAAATGAAAGACTTTTTTGTGTATGTGTGTGTGTGTTTTATACCAATACCAAAACCAAACAGGCAACACCCATTACTGCTTTTCAGCTAGTTTTTTTTCATAACTATATTCTTCAAGTAACTTTTTGGAACTTTTTTCTGACGCCATTCAGATCCTATATATATATATATATATATATATATATATATCTTATAACTAGTATGACCATTAGTTGTGAGGGCGATGGCAAGGTCAACCTAAGACATTTTTTTTGAAGTGAAATATGCTTCAAATCAAGGGGCTTAAAGTTAAATAAATAAAACTATGTATGATGTGTGTACCGGAGCTTAAAGTCTAAATCATCAGATAATTGTTTTTTGCTTCCAAATTGATTGCCATCATCTGCATTTTCGTCAACTTATATGTTGTCTATTACTTACACTGTGTCATGGTTTTCTTCTTTCAAGGTATTTGCGGGACTAGTGACATTCCAGCAGATACAGGCTTTTAACGGGATAAAAAATCCGGACTTGATTACAGTTGGCCAAAAACTAAAGATACCACTTCCGTGTAGCTGTGATGAGGTGGAAGGAGAGAAAGTCGTGCATTATGGACACGTGGTAGCGCCCGAGAGCACAGTGGAGGGGATAGCACAGGAGTTTGGTTCCTCAGCCGATACTTTGCTCAAGCTTAATGGACTAGCTTCTTCTAAGGAGCTTCTAGCTGGTGTTACTATTGATGTCCCTCTTAAAGGTTTTTTGCATTTTCTATAAAAAATAATTTCCCCTTATGCTAAGCAAGTAGTTCTGGCTTCTGCATTCATGAAAACTCATTTACGGCTTTCCGCTGCAGCCTTTAAGCAAGTAATTAAGCTGATTTAATAGATGCGTTGATTCTCATTTCTGCTTAATATATTTAGCTTTTCCACCTCATGTATGCTAAATGCTACGTTTTTAAGTTGGCCAACTGAAGATAACACCAACTTGTAAGAGAAAAAAAAGTCTAAGATAGTGAGCTTAAAAGCTGCAATCAAACAGGCTGGCAAGCTCATATCAAATGGAGTATAAATCCCTGAACAATGCTATTTAAACAGATTTATATACAATCAATTTCGTGTGAATGGGTACCGTAAACATATTTTATACAATGACAATTGACAGACATGGGGTCAACTAGGGTAGCGTTATTGATAATTCAAAATAGCCTAATCTCATAACATGTTACATACCAATTATTTTAATCGATTGTTTCTTATGTTCATTGCAAACCTGGTTGTTTTTTTATAGCTTGTACATCAATGGTGGGAACTAACTCTTTAGACTACCCACTTCTCCTCGCAAATGGCACTTACACCTTCACTGCTACAAACTGTGTGTTGTGCAAATGTGATGCAGCTAACAATTGGACGTAAGTTTGTCATCCAACCTCTCAGTTATCTCTATAGCGCATTACTTAATTTTAAGGATCTTTTATCCTAATTAGTAAGGCACATCTGCACAACTTGTATAAGAGCAACGGGGTATAAGTTGCTAGGAAAACAGTACAAAAGATATAATAACTTGAGTAGTTTTGAGAGAATTTTATGCCTGTTAGTTTTCTTAAAGTTTCAATTCCTATCCACATTCTTGATCCACTGCTTTCGCCTTTCGGACAGGGAACAGTTAATTTGGAAATTCCTTCTCCCATTGTCTTAAGATCAACATGTGAAACTGTAAGAGACTAATTCAGGATTCAAACAAGAAAATGGGTTTTTTAAAAAAGAAATGAACTGCAGTAACACTTACAAATATAAACAATTGAATCATGTTTTTGGTGTTAAAATTTTCATTTTTCTCTGTCTTAGATTACAATGCCAATCGTCGAATATCAAATCATCGAGTTGGGAAACTTGTCCCGCGATAACATGTGCAGCTGCTTCAGGGTGTAGCAGTGTTTGTGCCTATACTGGTTACACCAACCAGACAATCAATGCAACTCCGATAATCACCACTTGTACAGGTCGGCAAGGCATTCATTTTATTTTTCATGATTATTTTCAATTTTCGTTAACATATAGTATATACATGATCGTCAATTGAAGAAAATATAGAGTGCTAGGAGAAAAAAGTTGATAAACTTTTGGTGAAAACAGATGCATGGGTAGATAATTTGATTTCTTAGGTGTAAGAGATTTTCGTGAAGAAGTATACATTATATGGATTTTATGAATTGAGAAAAAAGAGGAGCATGATTCTGAGTTTTGTAAAGAAAATAAAATCGAGTTACACAACAATTTGTCTTCCAGGGATAAAAATGCGCAATGATTCCTAAACTAGTACTTCCTTTGTGAAGTTCTTCTATATAATTGTGTAAAACACTCTTCTCGTAATAAAAAATCACCTAACCAGGCTGTTCTACATACGCTTCAGGTACGATACGAAATGATTGTAGAAATACAAGGTTTTTGACAGTTGTCATTTGTGAAACATTAGACTAAACAGAGGATGTACTGTTTAGATTACGAATATGAATACACTAGTTACAAAATTTATGATGCTTAAGCCTCAGTTTATGGTAATGTACATATATAGATTGAACAAGATATAAGCACTCAACTTTTCGCAAAGAGTTTGACATACTGGCCACAAGTAATATGTCCAGGAGGGAATTGCATAAAATAGACAGAAAATGGGAAAAGTACAGAATCTTGATATTTTTTCTGAACTAATCAATCGCCTAACAACACGAATACGCGATAGGTGTCCTTAATAAACAATAGTTATTCACGCCAGTGACACCACAAGTGTTTTGTAGTCTATGATCAACTGGAAACTTGTTTTCTCTGCTAAACAGATAAGAAGAATGATGCCTCAAAGCTGGTTTTACGGGGGTGGAGTACTAGTTCTGTTCTCATATTCATCAACTTATTGTTGTTTTGCAATCTCATCCACTGAGACTTCTGTATATTCGTACAATGCCGTTAAATATTTATATTGTTGTACGAGTTCCGTCCTCAAATTGGTCAACTATTGTTGCTTTGCCATTTTATCAACCGAGTCTTGTGTAAATTTGAACAAAAATATGTTTATGCAGTGTATGTTTCATTGGAGTAAAGAATCTGGTTTTCAACACATCAACTTTTCTTATTGCTCTAATCAAGTCTTCTTACTAATATATGTTGTATTGGAGTATAAAGTTTGCTATTCCATCTTCGGAACTGACCACAGACCGTCGTTAAATCTGTGAAATCACATTATCATGACTGCTTATGTCACCGGCGTTAATTTCTGTGATAAAACGTACGTTTACAGAGCATTAAACATGTTGAATAAGCGGGTCTTTGGTACTTTGGAGTAGTAAAGACTGTTGCGCTTCAAAAACTGTTGACAAAGTCCATACTCTTGTTCAATACGACAAGACTGTTGCACTTAAAAAAAAACTCACACAATATATATGCACAACCCTGTCTATAGTCATACGCCCGAGACTCGGAAAAAATATTATTATACAGATGTTATTGTTAAGTGAAGGTTTAAATATAAAAAATAAAATATTTAAATATATATATTTGGCATAATAGAATATACATGTATATATTATTTAACCAATTAACACAAATATTTAATAAACACGTACATATTTTTACTTCAACTATGTAAACGAGTCGATTAGATTCGCAAAAAAGATAAAAAATTATAAATATAATAAACTCGTATATTTAATAAAGTTTGATTAAGTATGTACTTATTCAGAAAACCAAGTAGATGCAGTGGCGGAACTAGGATGTTGGTGTGGTTGAGGCTGAATTACGTATGTAAACTATTTTTTAATTATCACAGGTGCTGAGCCTATACTCTTCAAATTTTTACCAAAATATATGGAAAATTTTCAATACGGGAAAACTTTAACAATTTCTATTCTGTACCTAGTTCTTCCACGAGTATATGCATTTAAAAAAGTAGAAATTCATCTAAAATTTATCTAAAATTTTATTTACATGTATAAATACTACATATAATGTAGCAAAACCATATTAAATTTCATATATATATATATATATAATTTTACACCGTTATATTGTTTATTACTATATAGAGCGAAACTTTATTACTTCATCTGTTTCCAATTAATTATCCTTCACGAAATTACGTGCAATTTTAACCGGCTTATAACATGCATCAAAATTGTCGAAATGAAAAATTTCAAACATAAATCATATAATTTAATGTTTGAACTATATAATTAATTTTTGAAAATTTTCATTTCGACAATTTTGATACAAGTTATTGATGGATTTAAATTGCACATAGTTTGGTAATAGACAATTATTTGGAAACCGATGTACTAATCAAGATGGAAGCTATAATTTTTATTCAGTGTTTATTGTACGGTGGAGTGTTGTTACTTACAGAAAGGTCTAATGTATAAATATAGTATACATTAACGAGTCCAAATCTTATATATGTCTTCTTTTTGTGCTCATTTGCTTATTTTATCCAAAACAAATTTTAAAAAACTTAAAAAAAATTATACAATTATTATAAGACATGTATTAATACATATCAATAATTATTTTTAAAATAAAATCTACACGCAATTTATTTTGGAATAAATGTATAAATTAGTGTAAATGTTATAAAAATTAATCCCTCCGTTGCTATTTAATTGTCCATTACGAAATTACGTGCAATTTTGACCGACCAAAGAACTTGTATTAAAATTATCAAAATGAATTTTTTCAAAAGTTACCGTATAAATTTTCAAAAGCTGTTGTATAGTTAAAATGTTGTATAGTTAACACTATATTTAAAAAATAAATTCATTTCTGCAATTGCAATAATGGAAACTCACTCCACCGCTTTGTCTTACTTGCTTGCTAAAACCTCTCCGATTGCCAAAACCCTAGCTTTTATTTTAAGGAAAGAGAAAATCTCGCTCACCCGCTACACAGGCCTCTTTCTCTCTCCCCCTCTCTCTCTATCTTATACACACACACAAACAAATACTAGTTGTTTACTAATAATTCTCCATTTATTTTAATAATCTTTCTTGGCCTTTTACTGATGAACTAGCTAGATGATTATGATATCATCTATTTATCTTTACTAAACATGTCTCTTAACTATTTCTAGTTTATTTTAAGGCAAAAGTAAACACAAATATTAACATGTCTACTTACTATATACTATATTATATTTCTGCGGATAATATGCCACTGGGGGTTGTTTGGTTGAAGGTTTTAAGCAAATAAGCTGCTTTTTTATTTTCGTTTTTAGCGAATTTATGGTTTTATCCATCCTAATTAGCTTGCCAGATTATTAAATTGATAAGCGTCTAAGCTGATCAACCTAAATTCAGTCCAGCTTTTAAGCGAAATAGAACGGAATTTTGAGCTTAAAAGTTGCATCCAAACAAGGAACTGCTTTCTACTTCTAATTGAAATGAAAAAAACACTTCATGTACTTGGTAGAAATGTGACTCTTTTTGTTTTCAAGTACGGATATATTTTGCTAGTCCTAGTATTGATGAGGTACCTAGTTTAAAGAATAAATTGTTGTCTAACTTATACATATCCTTGGCCCGACAAGCAAATTTACTTAATTAAAAGTACAAAAAGATCGTGTTGCTAAGCGAACTTGTAGCATATATGTCTTCAGTGGCTGATAAACTCTCTCCTTGTAGAAGTGTAGGAGAAATATATAATTAGAATGTCTTTCAAGTTTTGACTCTGTTAATTTTGAAAATTGAATAAATTTTTCAACATTTTCAGGGACTTAATTATTGTAACACAAAGGGGTGGATTGTGAAATTGTCATCATGACATCAGCACAACTAAGTGGAGGTTTTCAGTGTCGGGACTTGTTGTATAGAAGAAAGGAAATGCACTCTATAAACAGTGTTTTTAGGTCTTTTGGTTCAGAATCATTCATTGGGACTCGTAATTGTATTGCATTATTCGATAAGAAGAAATTAAGCAGTGCAGGTGCTTTTCGGCTTTGTAGCAGTGGTGGTTTTAATCATAAAACATTGTTGGTTTGCTCTTCGTTTGGGACGAAAAGAAAAGGGAATAATTTTGTCACCAAAAATTATTTAGATTCAGACACTGGTTTGGATACTTCTGATGTAGAAGAGGACTCTGCTGTTGAAGAGAAATATTTATTAAACTCAACCGAAGGAGTTATGTAAGTCCTTAAAGTGACTTGTTTTTTGCATTTTTTTTATGGTTAATTACAGCTTTGTACACATTGAATCATGTGATTTTGATTACATAGGACACTTATGTTTCACATCTTGGTATTTACTATTCGGTACTCTTAGTGTACAAGTTAAAAACAATATCATAAGTTAGGATACTAATTAGTTTCAAAACCAAAGAGTTCATACTTAATATGCCCCTTTATAATATTTTTACGTTGTATACACCTTCTATCACATTTTCCTTTTTAGTCCCGGATTATAAATTTTCTTTTATATAACATATAAAAACGGAAAACTGTTAGTTTAGAGTCCTAATTGCTAATTTATAGGTTGATGTACAAAATTGGAACTTGATGATATGTTGGTTAATACAAAAATATTGATTAACCATTTCTTTTATTTTTCCCGTTGGTATGGTTGTTGTTTCTAATGCTGTTTAATTTTTAATTTAATGTGATTGAAACCTCTGCTAGTCAACCAAAAATTTTGTCTGCAAAAAAGGAGCTGATAATGTTATCCTTGCCGGCAATTGCGGGACAGGCTCTTGATCCTTTGGCACAGCTAATGGAGACAGCATATATTGGTCGATTGGGTAATTCTCTGTTTTGTTCTTGTTTCTTTGCAGCTTTTAAGCTAAGAAGTTTTTCTTTAGTTCCAGGAAGAAAAAACTAGGTTTTTCAGAATTAAGCTTCGAGTTTGTCTGGCTGAAAATCCAGAAAACTGTATTTTTAAGATGCCCAACCAATGCAGGAAAAAAATGAATTTAAAGTCTTAAAAGCTGCAACCAAACAATGCCCTTGTTATTTTAAAGTAAATGTTAATCTTATGCAATTTAGTAATTTACTCCGTATGTTTCTTTCTTCACTTCTCCCCGAGATTACTGTTTCTATGGGGCGAAGTCCTAATGAGACATTTATTGTTACTTGTGGAGATTCATGTCTTTGCAAACATAAAAATATTACTGCATATAATGTCCCGTCTTATAGTGATGGCATGTGATGATTAGAGATTTCTGGGCATTTCTACTCTAAATGTGATTTTCATATAGTTGTTGTTGATTGATGTTAAAATTTCGGTAGATGTGGATTGATATGCTATGCGCCATGTCCTTCTAGACATTAAGTTTGTTTCTTTGTTATAGACAGATTAGTTCTGCCAGAGCATCTGCTGGTTTTCAATTCTTGAACTGAACATCTTCTTATTAGCAGAACTAAATTTAAGATATATTAGATGTTTCTTTTGTTGCCTTCTTTATGAGTATTGTTAAAATACATGCTGTAGCTGATGAATCTACTGATACCTGATATACTATAATACTGTTTTTACAATTTAAATATGAAGTCATATACGTGGGCGGAACGAATACGATTTGTGTCCTCAATTTGTAATAATCAGCAAACATTTGCACCTGCGTAGATTCGGCTATGACAAGTTTCCGATCTTTTGTAGGTCCTGTGGAATTAGCATCTGCTGGGGTATCAATGTCGGTTTTCAATATCATATCTAAGCTCTTTAACATGCCTCTTCTCAGTGTTGCTACTTCTTTCGTTGCCGAAGATATTGCCAAAAATGCAATCTCAGGTCAGATGATATTTGGCCTTTCAAGTCTGATGATTTAATTTATTTGGTTATCTTCTAATGTCTTTGTTTATATCTACTCCTACTCATTTTGTCTAGTTTAATTGAAACAACGGCTTGTTTCGGAACATCTTGTTATAGTTTATTGAATTAATTATTTTTTACAGATGATGAAAGTAGCAAAGGTAGCCCTCCCCTTGGGGAACATAAAAAACAACAATTATCATCTGTTTCCTCAGCTTTACTTTTAGCAGTTGGAATTGGTATTTTTGAGGCGTCTGCCTTGGCTCTCGGTTCTGGGCTGTTTCTTAACTTGATGGGAATTTCAGCGGTAATCTTTGCATATTTTAGGCTTCTTACTTTCTTCTCCCCCCCTCCCCTCTAGATTTGTTGCTTCAATTCTATAGCTTTTCTGTTGTAGTAATATTTTACTACTACGGATATCATTTGAAAATGCTTATAGCGAGCTAGATGGGACTGACCTAATGGAGAATTGTAATTGTGACAGTTTTTAGTTAAGTATCCTTGCATATTACCAGTTCTACAGATCCTTAGGAAGCTCAAAAAGTCTTTATTTCTGATGGATCTGGAGATAAATGAGCGTTTTTGCTTATCTTATGATATAAATCTGGTCTAATTCTTAGATGTTGGATGCGCTACTCAATCAGTAGATATCTAACAAGGCACTTGTTAGATTAAGTTATGCTTTAAGAAAATTGTGGGACTAGCTTCGCTAGCAGAACCGGTTTTCTATGGACAAATCGAGGTGGATATATTGTTATATGATAAGCACCATTTTGGGAACTAGAAAAAACATAAATTAGTTGCAGTAAATGTCATGACAATTTGTCAAACGGTCTTAATAAGATATTGATCTCAAACAAGTGTCCCTTACCTAGATTCCTAGTTGTCAGAGTTTTATCCTTGGTGATAAATAACTAGGTTCGATTTTTTTATAGCTCTACTTCATATGGAAACATTGAGGCTCAATAGTCTCTGTATTGTCACTTTTTAGTTACTTTTGTTTTAAGACTAATATTAATTATCAAGTTTTGCCTTGTAATTCTTTTATTATTTGTCCAGGATTCCTCGATGCGCCAAGCAGCACAGAAGTTTCTGTGTCTGAGGGCTGTTGGTGCACCTGCGCTTGTGATAAATTTGGCTCTTCAAGGCGTATTTCGTGGTTTCAAGGATACAAAAACTCCTGTATTTTGTTTAGGCAAGTGCTTGGTCGAATCTATTGTTAAATAAGAAAGAATGTCTCATTGTGAGGTGTTGTTTTACGTGCTTCCTCTTTGGTGATAATACACGTGCAACTAGCTCGTTTTCGGCTTCAGCTTCTCTTACTCATGGCTTTTATCTTCCTCATTCTAAATGAGTTTTTGAAGTGCTGGTGAGAAATTGAGGTCGTGATCCATATAATTAGCCAAGTTCAGACAAATTAATCATTTCTATGAAAATAAAGAACAGTGGGATTCAGGTTTCTGTTTGTGGCATAAAGAAACACCCCCAGAGGTTGTGGATAAAAAAACTTCAATGCTAGTCACATCTAAGATCATTATATAATGGATAGTCAATCATTTCAGACAACTTTTTTGAAGTTGAAACTGTGACTTGAAATTTGTGTAAGACTGCCACTTATTACAATATTTTTCTTTCATACTTTTTTTATGATTGTGAATCAGTTTAGCTCTATGTTCCTGCCTGATCTGATGTTTCTATGTGAAGCTATGCTTATTATTTGGTATGTATTAGATCTACATGTAACAGGAGACCATGGTTGACTTAATCTGGTATATTTTAACCTCGGGTTAGTAGTGTACTGTAATATAGCCAAAAAAAGTTAGGTCGTTTGAGAAGTTCCCATTAAAAGGATTAGGATATTCCCTCTGATTAACGACGGCATGCAATTGAGCATAACATTATATTTAGTTCCTGATTATGAACTGTTTTGCTTATTGTTTGTGTCTTTTTCTCACAGGCATTGGCAATTTCTTTGCTATATTTTTGTTTCCCCTGTTTATGTATTACTTCAAGTTAGGGATGACGGGAGCTGCTATTTCCACTGTTGTTTCTCAGTAAGTGATTTCTTGAAATATTTTGCCTTTTTTCTTCTTCTTGGCAAAGAATGATTGAGCTATGAACATATTTAAATTTTCAGATATGTAGTTGCATTCCTAATGATTTGGCAATTAAGCAAAAGAGTTGTACTATTGCCTCCAAAGTTGCGCGATCTGCAATTTGGTGGTTATGTGAAATCTGGTGAGTCTTAACTTTAATATCTCATTTTAAATAATATTGTGACCTAATATCTTGTTGTTATTTGGTTATATCATTCTGGACTAATAGTGCTGTCAGAACGATCTCATTCATTTGTAAGAAAAACATCCATAGTCAATGGAAGCAATTTTGTTTATTCGTATGCTGTTTCCTTACTACATAGACCCTATTTGTTCTTTATTATGCAACTGAAACATTTTTTTGTTTGTCCTTTTTCTTTTACCCCTTTTAGTGGTCTGTCATGTTCTAAATAGTAATCAACTATTATATCTGTGTAATTGTACCCAGTACTTGATTAGTTGTTTTTTATGGTTTTAATGTGAAGTCAGAATTTCGATCTTATCTTCTTCTTTAGAATTTTAACCTTTTAATTTCTGGATCTATCTTTATTTTTTGTTTTATAATTGACATATGTAGAGACTTCAGAACATTCAGGATGAGCCTATTAAGGTTTATGTTGAGATTATTATCCCACATCACTTATGGATCCATAATGGCAATAGTTAATAAATGAGTTCCTCGCGATCCTATCGCAGGGCCTTTTGACGGGAATCGAATTGATGGACTCATTAACAGTTTATTATTATACGGGTTAGGATCTGATTAAATTTGGTTTGATAATTAAATAACATATGGATTTATAATAGATGTGGTTTAGAATATAATTTTAAGGCTTTTATATAGAAAAAAGAGGCACTGTCTACCTAGATTCTGCCTCACCAGATGATGGCATTCATAGCCTCCCGGTCAGGCTACACATTTAATATATTAGCTTCAGATTTTTTAGGACTTTGTTTGTTTGTTCACCCAAAAAAGAAATCAAAGCCCCACCCATGGCCCATCTCCTCTCCTTTTCGCTTATCTAGATCTTTGAGTTGGTTTGAACTAGTTTAATGTTGCATATCCGTGCCGTCATTGCAAATATGGTAAGTATTAATCTAGTTCGTATCACAATTAACTGGTTCTCAGTAATTCATAGTTTTTCATTCCGTTTGTTGCTTCACACTATAATGAAGAGATTTAGCTTTCATGATAATCATTACATTCTTGCCATGTTAGGTGTAGTTTTGATGCTATTTTGGATATATATACATACATACATACATACATATATATATATATACACATATACATATATATGTATATTATAGTAGTCATATTCATTTTGATTTGATGGGATTCCATCAACATGATCAAGGAATATTAGGTATACTCATGATTGATGTAGACCTTTGTTTTACATGAGTACATCAACAGAAAACATTCTCCACTTTCATGTTTGACAATAATACAAATTTATGTGTTTTTTCTAGGCGGTTTTCTTCTGTGGAGAACTCTTGCTGTTCTTGTCACCATGACTACGGCAACATCGATGGCTGCTCGTCAAGGTCCAGTAGCTATGGCTGCTCATCAGATTTGCTTACAAGTTTGGTTGGCTGTTTCTCTTCTCACAGATGCCCTTGCATCTTCTGGTCAGGTACTTTAATGCTTTTAAAAGATTATTTTGTATTGGGTTTTCGGTAAGTAACATAAAGTTCTTTTTGCTACTGTTTAATTTTATGTAAATAGTACGTTTCTCTCAAACCATAAGCATACTTATTCAATTTTTGACATCAAAAGAAGGTTTACCTTTTTTTTATACCTTTTTTTAACTTTAAGATGTTTCTCCTAAATTTCACTTTGCACTTATATTACACTGGAAGTTGGGATTCAACCACCTTTCATCACTCTGTACCCAAAAGATAATATTTTTGGGTAATGCCACAGAGAGCAAAATATTCATATATTCTCCATAGGTATCAGTAAAAATATTTCTTCCTCGTAGGTATCACTCCAAAAATTGTCCACTTTAATTGCGAAACCACCCTCTCTTATCTCAGAACACTAAAAACACACTTTCTCTCTTGAATGCAACCACAACCTACCCATCCACTCCCACCACAACTGCTGCCACCGGTAGTCCCCGCTGGAGCTCCAGTAAGATGCGACGAGTGGGGCCCACCCTTAAATTTATAAAAATTTAAAACACTAAATTTTTATTGGTTTGGCCTACACAATTATAGGATGAACTCTCTATCTATGTGTTTCTCCGTAGGCCTCTTTCATAGGAAACGACTTGTGAGGACAAAATTACCCATCGAGTGAGGTGTGGGTTATTCAAGCAAGGTGTTGGGTTATGGAGCTCGTGGTAAGGTGGTGGTGCCGGAGCTCAGGCTAGTTCCATATTGTAGATGCGGGGATAGAAGAGAGAGAGAGATGGGTTTTGTATGTTGAGAGTTTTGGGGGATAAATGGAGTTAATAGTGTGTTTTGATTTAACCACAATACATATTATTTATATACTAGTAATTAGTACTACCCATGGGCCCATAGAAATGTTATTTGGTTTAACTTAGTAGATGTTAGAGACTTAGAGTGGTACATGTGCATACTTTTCCGTAAATTTTATCTCTACAGACAGATAATTCTTATACGTAATATATTTCTTAAAAGTGTAATTTTACACATCCAACAAAAGGGCACTGTTTTTACTCCTTATGTATAAGATAAAAACAAGTTATCGGGATTAAGGCTCAATTTGATGATGATGATATCTAATATGTGTTAAACCTATATTCCTCTCTTGATTCTCAGTTGTTTCTCTTTATAATTGTTTGAGATACAACACAGTGTTTCCTTTTCATTCTACGGTTTAATCTTTAGTGTCTGATCTGGAACTAGGTAGTCGAACAGTATGTACTAATGAAGTGCTCTGAGAGGGACCTTTTTTATTTTATTTTATTTCCTGGCAGTCTTGGTGGACACTTAATTGCAAAATGTCATGATTATTTTGGAGTAGTTATCTTTACTCTCAGTCTCAGCTCAAATGAATGAGTAAAATGTTCACTTTATCTTTTCTTAGGCAATGATTGCAAGTTCTATATCAAAAAAAGATTACAGCACAGCAAAGGAGATAGCTGACTTTGTGTTAAAGGTTTGATATTTTCTCTACCTGTGTGCTTTATAAAGCGCGGGTTTCAATATTATCAACGAGATGTATCATATATGTTATCTCTTCCTTTCATATTCTTCTGTATATGTTTGCAGATAGGAGTGTTTACAGGTGTTTCCTTGGCTGCAATTTTGGGTGTATCTTTCAGTTCTTTGGCCACCCTGTTCACCAAAGATGTAGTGGTTTTAGATGTTGTCAAGATGGGGTTATTGGTAAATTTAACTTGCATGTTTTCTATATTTTACCGAGTTTTCGCATAAAATTGCGATCTCTGACCTGGTTTCTTGGTTTTGCATATTTCCAGTTTGTCAGTGCTAGTCAGCCTTTAAATGCTCTTGCTTATATATTTGATGGACTCCATTATGGTGTTTCAGACTTCCCATATGCGGCTACTTCTATGGTAAGCTGTCAAATAATAATGAAAATCCGGCACTTATTAAGTGATAACTAATCAGATGTCATTGTTACATCTTTTGTACCAATAATATTGTCATCCACAGATGATTGTGGGAGCAATATCTACCACCTTTTTGCTATATGTCCCTAGAGTGTTAGGTCTTCAGGGGGTGTGGGCAGGCTTGGCTTTGTTTATGGGATTACGAACATTGTCTGGATATATCAGGTATCTTTTCCCATTTTTACTTATGACCTCTCTTTTTGTCTCTTATGTCTTGTTTGGCACGTCAATTAAATAGGTTTCCGTCAAAATATGAATAAATGGAACATGGTTAAAGTTAGATGATTTTCATGAAAGAGTTAAAGCAGTGGAATGGCTTCGACTGCTTTAGTCCCAGTAGATTTTCATGGCGTAAAATAAATTTGATTTTGGTTATGCCTCTTTCGGAAAAAATAATGTGTTACTTCTAGACTTTCAGTTTGATAAAACACACACTAACAATTATGAATTACTTTTAAAAAAGAAAAGGAAGCTTAGCAAATGATTGCCAAAGATTATTAAAATTGGGAGAATTTTTAGTAAAAAGGATTAGTTTTGTGGTTATGGCAGTTGGTTAGTCTTTTTTGTTTTGTTTCCAGAAACATTACTTGAGCCGTTTGAATGGAGTTTCTTTGCACTCATTCTCTTCGGTCAGGGTCAGGAAACTAGTCACTTTTAAAAATTTCTTCTTCTCCTCCTAGCGATCCTATTTGTCTCAGATTGTAATCTAAATTGCATTCTTTTTGCAGTAAGAAGGTGTACTAGTAGTTAAAATTGGAATTTATGCATCTTTTCTTGCTGATTTCATCACATGGTGAACTCTTCCTCTCCTTAATATTGGTTGACACATTTTCAGGTTAATGTCCAAAAGTGGGCCGTGGTGGTTTATGCATACGGATTTAAAGTGTTTAGAGGTTAGTGGCTTTTTTGTTGCTTAATTTTCACCGTTCTTTATGATCGTGTGCAATAAATTTCCACCTATGAGCTGGTAACACTTCGCGGTTGCCATAGCTAAAAAAAAGTTTTTATTTTCCCAACTATGGTTTATCATTTAGTCATCTTTACGTGTCCTTTCCTTTGTTCATTGTAGTTTAATGAACATCTTTCTGTTCTTAGCTTCATATACATATGCAGTAGTTTGTTTTAAGTTGTTCCAGTAGTCTTTTTTATATGCTTGCATATACCTTTTATTTACCGGTGAAACATGCTCGATTGCTCTGATATGTTGCGATTGGTATGTGACGTGCTTATTTTGTTTCTGGTGTCAAATTATTTTCCATACATCGTAGATCCATTTTCATTAGAGTAAGAAATAGGGTCTTTTGGTGGTGTTGATTTTGTATGATCGACAAAAAATAAGCGAAAAAATTAAGATGGAGAATCATTCAAACAATCTTCTATTATAAATGAGAGTGGCTCATCATATTCAGCAATTCTGATCATTTGTCCTATATATGATTAACTTATTGACAGTTGCAAATGGCGAGTTTCTAGATTGACATTTGAAAAAAAAAAACGAGCTTGTTTGAAGCTTCTTCTTTGTGCTTGTGCTTGCTTATTCCATGCAATCTGTTGTAAAACCTGAATTTTTGGCTTGAAAGTATACATAAATATGGATATCTATAGTAGATGTTCATGTGCAATGTTGCGACTTGTCTCCTAAGCTATTTTTCTCTTGTAAGAATACATGCCTCTTCATTGTCATCTGGTTTTATTTCTCTGATGATACTTATTGTACAGCCTGTAGGTTGAGATTTGAGAATGGTTCTTAATACTTTATGTCATCCTAATTCAGTAGCAGCTCCTTTCGTAAAAATGTAAGAAATATTTGGCAATTCATCTGTGGCTTGTCTATTGGTTTTATTTCGGATATTAGAACTGGTTGATGAAAGGTGGATCTATCATGCTGGTTACGTGCATAAAACCTTTCATGTCTGTATGTTGTCAACTTAACTTTTCTTTTTGTTCTTTTCAGTAATTACCCAGTCATTTTTCGTAAAGCATAGGTCTAAGTTGAAAGCTTTTGAACTTATTCAGTACTTGGAGCATTTTTTAACTTTCCCTACATACATGTCTCCTGAAAGCATCACTTCTATTATCGATTTTGGTCTTCCATTGGGTAGTTCTTAAATGAAACAATTTATATACCAAACTGATGCATGCTATACTGCTCTCATGGATCATAATTTTTCCCCTTAATTTAATGTGTTTAATCAACCTTTGCTCATTTCATTCATGTGTAAAAACTTTTAATTCGCATATATCATAATTCATAGATATATATATCATAATTCATAGATATATATATCATATACATAATATATCATTCATTAATGAGTTTTGCCTTACAACTGTGCAGTTTTGCTAGTTAAGGGCGGTGGTTTCCCCAGTTTTTGCAGATAATTTTGATGCGGCTAGATGATATATAACCAGTACAAAGTACCAGCTACAATACTTTCCATTATTTAAATGGTAAGGCTTTATTTAGATTGAAGTGCATTTCGGAATTTAACTATGATATATTATACTATTTCTGCAACAACTGCTGGACCTTTTTTGTCATCATGGGCATTCGCTTCGTTACGGCAATAAGAATGTTTTGTCCTTGTAAATATTCGCTTCATAACAGCAATAAACCGTCATCCCCTTATGGTGAGGTTAGTAGAATGATGTGATTATCAATCCATATTTAGTCTTTTCAGCAACTAAATTTGAGATGTCTGGCAATTAGTTCACTGCTTATGGCGTGGTGCTGAGTTTGTGTAATGAATTCAGGGGCATCGATGCTTCATAGGTGTACAGTATATATGAAGTAGAGAAAATATGAAGCAACAATTTGACATGTTTACATTATGAAAACGATGTATATCCAAAAAAAATGTACTAATTCTGATCTGAAGTAAAGCAAATATGAAGCAACAATTTGTCATGTTTACATTATGAAAACGATGTCTATACACAAATGTTTATCAAGATATGTATTTTGTTCTTTACAATGTCATGATGACCTGGTTATAATATTTTAGAATCAATTGAATATCCCTAGTTGATCTATGGATAGCTCACTTTATTTTGGATGTTTGATTATCTGGAAGTATTCCTATTAAGACCATGGCAAGTTTACAACTGGTCTCTTTAGCTTTACAAATTTTCTATTGATCCTCATACTTTAAATTTAGACACTGAAGTCCCGTTCTTAGAAAAGGGAGCAGAATTGGGCCCAATTTGTATTAGAAATCTGCCCTTTCCTGCTCACTTTTACTGATTATAGCAGCATCGATGATAGTAAGATGACAAAGTTACCGCAAAATGAACTACAATTTAGAAGACTCGTTTAGCAAAAATCAACATGGTAATCTTTCCTTCACTGATATATTTTGATAGTGTGCCATATAACATAGTCGTCGAAAGCATCCCGGCATGATTTACAAGTTTTCTTTATTAAAATGCAATATAATAATATTCATATCTAGTATTTAGAGAGATTTGTGATTATGGATATATTTTCCTAGCTAAAACAGGTTGGCTTCCACTCTCAGATTTTATCTACTTGGCAAGATCTAAAACACAAAAAAGAGAAAGGATAGAATAATCCATGGTCCCAATGACCTAAACACAAACATTATTAAGTCCATGTGACAACGCGTAAGCATTGTCCAAATCCCCCATATTCACAAAACCGCGTGAACAACAATCATATTTTCATTTCTATACTATTTAAAACATATCCGTGATTCTGTTGTAACGTTTGTCAATTTGTTTCCATTTGGTTTGGAAACACTTTCTTCTTTAAGCAAACAGTGATTTAATTCCGATCCAAAAATAGTTCAACATTCATATACCATGTTCTGCCAGCTTGTTTCATTTTTTAGCTTAATTTCATAACTACATCTCAGTGGAAACGTACGTTGAAACGACAATTGAATTTAAGACGCCCTCTTTTTTGGTTAAAGAATAAGTCAACATCTTTTTTATAATAGAATATCCATGGATCACCGGTAATTAGGGTTGTAAGAGAATTGAGCTGAATCGTTCATGGACAAGCTCGTTTTATTAATGAACATAGCATGAACAAACTTTATCTTTATGTAAACGAGATGTAACTAAGTGAATATATACAAAACTTGGGAGGAACTAGAAAAAAAAATTCCTACTACATTCAGTGGCGGAATAGGATTTCAATGTGGTTGGGGCTGAATTGCATATTTATATTTTTTTTTGTAATTATGGGGGTGCCGAAAGATTATAATCATCATTTTTTCCGCAAAAAATATGGATTTTTTTTGAACATTTCTCAATATAGGGGTGTTTTAACCCATTTAAGCCCTTATATAGTTCTTGTGCTGACTACATTTATGCTAAACAAAATTGTTTACTTATTTCAATCAAGTTTATTATTTGTGTTGGTAATTTGTGAACGATCGATAAGATATGATAGGGCCGCCAAATCCATTTGAACTTCATATATCTCCAAAGTTAAAAAAGAAGAATAGTGTTTTGAACTTCAAGACGAACTGAAATTACAGACAAATACTCCACTAAAATTTATAGTTTTTTTTTTTTTGTTTTTTTTAGGTTCCTTTTACTTTTGCACCGAATTCTTGAACAGTTGAACTCCTTAGTTAATGGTGGCCCTGGCGTTACATTACATTTTTTTTTATTATTTCTTTATGGAAAAGTTAGTCAAAAATTTACCCATAATATCCGCTTAGTTACAAATGACTTGCTTCAAATAGTAAAACTTCCCTCCCTCTACTTCATATATCATATATAATATATATATATAAGCTTCCATTTATACACTGCCACTAACCCAATTTCTTCCTTCATAAATCTTAAATGTAAAAACAAATAGCAACAAATACAAAGATAAAGGAAGGAAAATAGTGTAACTATGTCGAATCCGTCAGATTCTGTGACAGAAATGATTCGTGCAATCGAGACCGTAGGATCGTTCACTAGCTTCCGGAAAACACAAAGAAAAGAGTGTTTAAGCCTTGTGAGGAGGATGAAACTTTTGGTTCCTTTACTAGAAGAGCTTAGTGAGATTGATAAGTTGGTTTTGGCTAAGGTTTTCGTTGGTGTGGGTAAGCTTAATAAAGCGATTCGATATGCGAAAAAGCTGTTGAAGACTTGTAACTTGGGAAGCAAGATTTATCTGGTAATATATTTTGAATGTAGTTTATTTATTTTCATAATTTGAAATATAAATGAGAACTGCTATAGTCGGAGTTGTCCATCTTGAGCGAGAGCAGTGTTAAAGACATAGTATTTCGTATAAGAAATTTTAACTTAAATTAGTTAAAAATCAAATTCAGTTGTAAAGTTTTGACATTCAATTAATACAAAAATTAAAAGTTTCCTCTTCTTATAAAGTTGGTTTCCTATTTTATTGTTTGATTAAATTAATACTCATATATATCGGTATTTATCCCAATAAAAAACATATCTTTCCATCTAAAAATGAGAAATGCTTATGTCTATGCTAGCATTTGGCCACATATAGTTGCCTGTCTCTTTCTAAGTTAATCATTTTGTCTTCTTAAGTTTTCAGGATTAAGTATACCAGTGGTGTATAACTGTAAAATCCAACAATTGAAGAAAATGACTTTCTTTGCCAATTTTAATTATAATGTCTTCAATATTGGTTTATGTTTCAAGTTTCTATTTATTAAAGTAGATACAATTTCTTCTTTTCGTGAAAATAAATGGTAATGTCTTTCTGCAGGCCTTTGAGAGTGAGGCGGTTATGAGTAGATTTTATGGCGTTTATGACAAACTGAATCAGGCATTGGAGGAATTACCGTATGAGGAGCTTCAGATCTCAGCCGAAGTTAAAGAACAAGTAATTATACTTACTTTATGTTATGTAACATTTTTTTAATACTTATAATCTTATATCTGTAGGTAATGTTTCACTACAGATTTTTAAGAAGTGCCATTTAAAGACTGTGTACTTACAGCTTGTTTAGCTAATGCATTAAGAAAATAAGTTAGCATATAAGAGGTTGAGAAAAAGAGTTTTTTTAGTTCAATTTATACCTTTAGGCAAAAAAAAAAACTCAATTTTGAAGCTGGCCAATAGGAGGCTGGAGAACTTGTAAGAAAATTGAGCTTAAAGTGTAGAACCAAACATACCTTAGGAAGATTTAGATAATAAATTTTTGATAATTATCCATTCCACAAGATTGGGTTTCTTGTGGATGCTTTGAGTGGATACTGCTTTAGATTAAACAAAAAAATGAGAAAGCAAGCACATATGCTAACTGGTTGATCTACAATCGAAACCGGGTTTTGCTTGCTAAAAGATTCACTCCGTGTCTCTTGCAAAAATGTGATTAACTTCTGAACAAATGACGGTAATTAAATACCTTTCACAAATATTGTGACCAAATTTATCCATTGGTTCTGATGGAACATAATGCAGTGGTTGTCTAAAAGAAAAAGGAACAGTCCTGGTGATTTGTAGCTCGTAGACTATTAGGAGTAAATAGGAGAATTTTGGAACTACATACGACTATTCTTAGCTTCCTGATATATGGAAACAAAATTAGAATGCTTGTTTTGTTACGCCTTTTTATTTCAGCCTTTTTATTTGTTTGCTTTCAAACTGCAGAGCATACGTCGACACATAAAACCTAATTTTTTTCTTTGGGGTTTCCTGAACTGAAAGTTTGAAGGTTTCAGCTGGATGACCTCAGAATCTTACTCACCTTTCACTCTTTAAGTAAGCCAACTTATTTTCTCAAAAGCTGCAGCCAATCAATCACAAAATTTAATGTCCCCATGGAAGTGGTATTACTAAACTAGTCATGATTATCTATACTTGAGAAGATGCTTCAAAGATTTAGATTCTCTTGCAGTGTATTAAAAGAAAATGAGTGCACGGAGCAGAGTTTATGTCAAGTGTCGTGAAATGATATATTTCATTTTATAATCACAGTGGAAACTGAACAAATATTGTGTATTTTCACAGGCTGAGTTGATGTGCATGCAACTGAAAAGAGCAAAGAAAAGGACCGACACACAAGATATAGAACTAGCTATGGATATGATGGTCGTATTTTCTAAAGATGATGATCGGAATGCAGATAGTGCAATACTAGAAAGACTTGCAAAAAAACTAGAACTTCACAGTATTAGAGAATTGCAAACCGAAACTGTAGCTGTTAGAAAACTTTTAAATGATAAAGCGATTAAAAACCGAGAGAGCACTCAGAGAATTGTCGATCTTTTAGGAAAATTTAAGCAAATTGCGGGAATTGAAGATGCCAATGTTCTTGAAGATACAGTATCTTCGAAAAGACTAGAAAAGTCCACATCTTTGTTAATCCCTCACGAGTTTCTATGTCCGATAAGCTTAGAGATTATGACAGATCCGGTCATTGTCTCAACTGGGCAGGTAAAGTTGTATTACACTATGACGACTGTTTTAAGTATTTTTGATAATAAAATGTCCAAATTGAATTATATACTTAAGGATGCAAAGGCTTGCAGTCTAAGGTAATGTCCTCTCTGAATACCGGGTACCTTTGACTTTTTGTTTTTGGGGGTTAAAAAATATACAATGAAGAAGATAAGTCTAGTTTTTAAACGCATTTGTTTCAATCCCTTTGAGTAGTGTATTTGGTTGGTCACCTTGAAGCTGTTTTTAATCTTTTGCTTTATGGACTTAAATATCCAGAATTTCCAATCGAAATGTACTCAGTATTTTTTCCGGCTTCAAATAGGCCAACTTGTTTGGTTAAATTCTGCATCCAAACAAGCACTTTAGTAGCCCCAAAGTGAGGTTATACATATTTTTACATTGTAGCTTCTAATACCATAATTTTTAAGTGGATCATTGTTCTATCCTTCAGAGTTTGTACAACTAAGGATCCTTTAATTCTATATTTCGCTAATAACTCGTTATTTTATATTGTCATGGCGTCATTTAAAACCAACCTATCATGATACCATTTTTTTTTTAAATACTTTTGGAACTTCATAGATTTTGCTGATTAAAAGCTGATGTTTTCTCCTTATGTTATGTAATTCGAAACAAATCTTTGCATCTTATGTTATGTAAGCTGAAACAAGTTTGCTGACAATTACAGACTTACGAAAGAGAAAGCATACAGACATGGTTGAACTCAACCCACCAAACGTGCCCAAAGACAGGTCAACTTTTAGAACATTCATCTCTACTCCCAAACTGTGCTCTTCGTAATCTCATTCAAGAATGGCGTGAAAACAACAACTATGAAATACCAAAAAAGGATAATTTCAAACACATTGACATCTCAGCTTCGTTACTCATCGACGAAATATCATCACTAGTCCAAGACCTATCTTGTCCTGACCAAGATTTACAAAGAAACGCGATTATCAAGATCCGGTTTCTGTCCAAGGAAAATCCTGAATACAGAACCTTAATTGCTAGTGTTGGTGGTATACCCCCTTTAGTTCACCTTTTATCTGATCCATGTTCTGATATTTCAGAGCAAACAGTCACTGCTTTGTTGAATTTATCACTCGACGAATCAAATAAAAGACTTATAGCCAGAGAAGGAGCCATTTCCCCTATAGTCAAAATATTACAAAAAGGAACAGTCGAGGCAAGAGAAAATGCCGCTGCTACATTATTTAGTTTATCAATGATCGATGAAAATAAAGTAATAATCGGTTCCTCAAATGGGATCCCACCTTTGGTAAAATTGTTGAAAAACGGGACAATTAGAGGGAAAAAAGACGCTGCAACTGCATTATTTAACTTGTCCCTGAATGTAATGAACAGGACGAAAGCTATCAAGGCAGGTATAACAGCTCCATTACTAAAATTACTTGAAGATAAAAACTTGGGTATGATTGATGAGGCACTTTCGATTTTGTTACTACTTCTGTCACATAATGAAGCTAGAAATGAAATTGGGAAATTGGGATTTGTTAAGATTTTGGTTGAGATAATGAGAGATGGAACTCCCAAGAACAAAGAATGTGCGACGGCTGTTCTGTTAGAGTTGGGTTTGAAAAATTCGTATTTCGTATTGGCGGCGCTACAATACGGTGTTTATGATTATTTAGTGGTTATTTCGAGAAATGGAACTAGTAGAGCTCAGAGGAAAGCATACTCGTTGATGCAACATATGAGTAACTGCGAACACATTCCAATGTTGTAACTTTTGCTTAAAAGCTTCTGTTTGGTGTTGCTTATTTTCAACTTATATATAAGGTAGAATAGCTGTGTGGTGAGTCAGTGGCCAAATTCAAGATCAACAGTAGACCCAGAGATGGTGAGGTTGGCTTTATGTTTAGTTATGTAATAATATGGAGAATGTGATTTGTAGACTATTTCAAAGTGTCCATTAGGGCCCTACCCTAAGAGGTTAAGCTGGAAATAATCTTTGGCTATTTGAGCCTCAGAAAAATTGAGTTCATGTTTCTTGAAAGTAATAGCTCTCTTCATGAAACAGATTATTTACTTTCAATATCAGTATCACTAACCCAATTCGATGCAACTTACAGCAAAAAATAAAAACGCCGAGTTCATAAAACGCAAACTAGTCTTAGAGAGGCTGCAAATTAGCCGAGGCAACTCGGGTGGGCTTGGGCTCGGGTGAGCTGATGGAGTGATGTGCCTTAAAATATAATATTCTATATAGGTAAAGCAGCTATAGATCACTATATGGTTGTCACAACATCAGTTTTATGATAACTGATTTATAGATAAAAAAACGGTTGATTATAGTTGCAATTTTCAAATACAATTCAAACTCGATGATATACTAGTAGTTTCAGGTTAAAATAGTTATTAGTCAATCTATCTTAACATCCGGGCTCGATGTTAAAGTTTGTTTCATCTTTCCCATCACGAAGATGAATCTTAAACGAGAAAAATCTATCGAGCCGAAATGGATAGAAAATAAACATCGAAACAAACTAGTCCAAAGACTATTACCACAATCAAAAGAACATATGAGTTTATCGCTAGCTACTTGACCAATTCAAGCTGAACTGAGGTTTTTCCGTTTAACAAAACTCGAATCAATTTGCAACGTCTTCGTCGTAACTCGTAACGACTTTTGATTATATTCCAAACGGTTTTGCTAACGAATGTCGTCGTTTAAGTATTATATAACTTTCCAAATTAAAGTTGCATTCAGTACAAATATTCTTGCATTGCTACCGTAACATTAATGTTTTACCAAAATTATGTTTATAATTTACTTAAATTTATAAAAGTGTAGCAATATAAAAAAAAAAACATTAAAATAAATAACATACTGGTAGTACATATTGAAACCTCTTTATTTCGTCAAGTATAAAACATCAAAGAAAAAAGGTAACAAAAAATTAATAAAAGAAAAAAAAAGGAACTTTCGCCTGGGATTGTTTTAGCCACGTGGCAGAAGACCATTGGATCAGATGACAAAATCCTAAACCCAGTTGATAAAGAATAGAATATCCGACCCGATTCTATAATAAAAAAGGTAAAAACCAAACCCGATTCTCATTCTTTTCTTCTATCTCAAGTCAGTTCCCCCTCTCTCTCTCTCTCTCTCTCTCTATATATATATATATATATATTTATAATTAATCTGATTATATTGAAATAAACAATGGGTGAAGAAGAAGTGAGTATAAATGTTAGGTGTTCAAACGGGTCGAAGCTATCGGTTCGGGTCGGGTTATCTGCTACGGTGACGGATTTTAAATCGATTTTGGCTCAAACCACAGAAATACCTGCAGATCAACAGAGATTGATTTATAAAGGACGGATCTTAAAAGACGATCAAACCCTTCTTAGCTATGGTAATATTGTAAATACTACTCTTTTTTTTTCTCTTTTTAATTTTTTTGGGAATTTTAGGGTACTTTTTTAGGGTTTTGGAGTTGAGTTTGGAGAATTCGGTGTCGTTATATAACTTTTGGCTATTTATTTTTCTTTAGTTTTTTTTTTATCTCCCTTATGTTATTTAGCTTTTTTAATATTGTAAAAAGTATTTTTTTTGTGTTTTTTTATAGATTTTTTGGTACCTCTTGTAGGGTTTTAGAGTTTAATTTGAAGAATTGGCGTCCTTTTGTAATTCTGTTATTTA
The DNA here is from genome assembly GCA_963920805.1 of Primula vulgaris. Taxonomy (NCBI): domain Eukaryota; kingdom Viridiplantae; phylum Streptophyta; class Magnoliopsida; order Ericales; family Primulaceae; genus Primula; species Primula vulgaris. The sequence goes on along the minus strand of OY987212.1, from coordinate 44,507,373 downwards.
TTTATTTATTTAGCTTTATTGATAACCCTCATGTTGTTTAGCTTGAAGAGTTTGTTACCTGTACTATAGGATGAAGAAAAAAAAAGGCTTTATAGAAGACTTTATTTATTTATTTATTACACCCTTTTTTTTGCATTGATTATTTTGAAGTTGAAACTTGGGTTTAATTTTTGATGGCATTGATTTTTGTACCAATCATTTTTGATTATTTTTGCTATAGCCACCTAAAAATCTTACCCAAAAACCTTACCAGCTGACGTGGCGGACTAGGTGGACCAATTATGGATTAAATGAAAATATGATTTCAATATCAAAACAAAAATGATTTGTACACTTAACCCACGTAAGGTTTTTGGGTGCCTATATCATTTCTCTTGTTTATTTATTTATTTATAACATAACCTTTTATCTAAGACTTTTGCATTGTTTTAAAATAAAATAAAATGCCATTGATTGAAACGGAAATTTGGGTTTATCCTTTTTAAAAAAAACTTTTGCGAATTTGGTATTCTTTTAGTGTTTAATTGGAAGGACTGAATTGGTTCTATTACTCAAAACTATATTTTGTAAGTGCTTTTTTTAATAACCATTGTTTGGTGTGGTTTGAAGCAAGATTTCAAAAGGCACTAGGCGGGTTCTAGGCGGAAATGGTCCGCCTAGCGCCTAATTGGCCGCCTAGGGCGCCTAGGCCGATTTTTAAAACACTGGTTTGAAGAAATTGTTATGTGCTAAGAGAATGAGAAGAAATTGCTTTTTGGAAGACCCTTTTGGAGTTTGGTTTTAATATTGAATATTTTTATGATGCTAACATTGATGGAAGCTGAGTTTTTTAATTTAATATTGGTATAGTCCCCCTATTTTTGAATTTGTTTGACTGCATTTTGTAAACATAGAACATGGCTTTTACCATCTTAAAACTTGTAGTTTTTTGAGCTAGAGAACCTAAAAGCAAAAGTTGTTAGAAAGTTTATTGAAAGCCCAACATTTAGTATAAGCTAAGATTAAAAGTAAAAGTAAAAGTACCTGGAGCTTACAAGCTTCAAGCAAAGAAGCCCATCAGTATCTATGAAGGCTAGTTGACTAATTTTTTATACTCTTTAAAAGAAATCACTAATGAAATTTTCCGCTCATAATTACCTAACTGTCAATGACACATTAACGAGTGCATACATTATCATGTATTCCTAATATTTCCACCTTTTTCGCGAGGTTTTGCTTTGTTTAAATTGTACTCAATGGGGTTATTTATAACTTTTGCTTTGCTTATATTGTAATTGTACTGATGGGGAAACTTTTCACTCATATCGGTTACTTGAAGTTGTCACTGCTTGTGGAGGCATAGATAAATGATGATGTAGTACTTGCATCTAAAACCTATGTTTTTGGTCATTTCAGTGTCCTGGTTTGTTTTTCAGATATTGAGAGTCTAGCATTGATAATAATGAATATGTGGACGTCGTTATGTTCTGCATCCCTTCATACGAAGGACACTCTCTATCCTATGTTTCTTAAATTTTCTATCAACCAATCAAGAAACACAGATTTGTGGATCTATACCTTAATCCAATTTTTTTCTTATGATTGTTAGGATTAACTTTTGGTTACACTTTAGTTACAACTTATTTGCCAGCCATAGCATAACATGATTTGCTAACACCTTCATCTTTAAACTGCGATGCAAATTTATGTATACTCAGTAAACTGGACTTAGTGATGTTACTTTGTCGAGAGCAGAAAATGACTTATTTCTGTCTGAATTTGCTTGAATACTGAGGTGACCATAAACCCCTTGTTCTGACATTGTTGGCGTGTTGTGGTTTAACTATCTTAAAAATAAACTGTTATTAGAAATGAAGTCAGCTAACTAGATGAATATATATAACTGCACAAAAAGTGTTATTCTTGTGTTTTATTATAATTCTTCTAATGTTTGTGTTGGATAAAATTACATAGGCCCATGGTTTATGAACTGATAGTGGTCTATTTCGGTTACCTATTTATCAGTGACATTGTTGCATAGAAACAAATTTTTTTAATTATTTAGTCCTCTAAACATATGGTTTCTATTATTATTCAGTCCCCTAAAGATATGCTATTTCCAAAGTTGATATACTAGTGTTTAAAATCCTCGAGAAATGTAAGTTAGTGCACGCATTGCATTTTGTGTAGGCTGGTAATTAAATTTAAATCAATTGGTTGGTGTAAAAAACTGTAATGAACCCTACTTTATAGCATCCCCTGGTTTATGGTGCATATATTATGGTCAAAGGGGGTGTCAATGTTTCCCAATTGTTGTTTTATACAGTTAACTAATATGTTTAACCCTTTTTTTATTCAAAGGTCTACAAGCCGATCATACCGTTCATATGGTGCGTGGCTTTGCTCCAACTACATCAAATCCTCCTCCTCCTACCACTAATAACCCTACTATAGCAAATCCAACTCCTACACCTATTGAAAATATTGGCCTAGGATCAGCTCTTTTCCCTAACCTCGACTTAAACTCTCTGAACACAAACATACCAACCAGTTTATTCGGAACTGGCCCACCAAATCTCGAGCAAATGCAACAACAATTTACTCAAAACCCTAACATGATGAGAGATATAATGAACACACCAGCCATTCAAAGCCTAATGAACAACCCCGAGCTGGTTCAGAGTATGATCATGAACAACCCACAGATGCGCCAGATCATCGACCGAAACCCGGAACTCGGCCACGTCATCAATGACCCGAGCGTCCTCCGACAGACGTTGGAGGCCGCTAGGAACCCCGAGCTGATGCGAGAGATGATGAGGAACACAGATAGGGCGATGAGCAACATTGAATCTTCTCCCGAGGGGTTTAACGCGCTTAGAAGAATGTACGAGAATGTTCAGGAGCCTTTTTTGAATGCTAGTGAAACAATAGGGCATGGGGATGCGTCCGACCCGTTTACGGCCCTTTTGGGGGGTGGTGGGTCCCAAACCAGAGATGAGTTGAACAGTGTATCTGAAACAAATACGGGGTCTGCTATGCCGAATAGCAACCCACTTCCTAACCCATGGGGTGGTAAGACTATCTTTTTCCTCTCCTCTCTCTCCTCTTTTTTAATCATCTATTGTGTAGCAGTTTCTTATGGATTTCGTGAAAAAGGTGTCCATATACTTATTGTTGTTTCTGACAGTAAGATCTGACTTGTTATTACAAAAGATAAATTGGTAGTCGTTCTGTTTCAATTCAACCTTTTTTATTCTCATTTGTGTGAAAGGCCATTAATCTCCTATTTACAAGGATCCCATTGTTTATAATTTTATCGCATCGGGTTTGTCAGTTTTACAAAATATCATGTTTCTGTAATTCCAACAGGAATGACAAATTTTCAAATCTTTTTGCCATCTGCTTTAATCGATCTGTGATTTAATAGGAGGCCCTCAAGCTAGCAGTACTACAAGACCAAATCCTGTTGGGGATGCTGCTATTAGGCCGCCACCTGGCCTTGCTGGGTTGGGTGGGCTTGGTCTTCCAGAGCTAGATCCCTCGACAGTGGATCAACTCATGCAGAACCCAGCTGTGTCCCAAATGATGCAAAGCATGCTTTCAAATCCCCAGTACATAAATCAGGTGATAAACGAAAACTGATAACATGAAACTCTAGTCAGTATCTTTTACAAAGCCATTTCTGATCATGTTTTTATTATGTACTCTCTGGAAATTCAGTTAATTGGTAGCAATCCGCAACTACAAGCTATGCTTGACACAAATCCTCAGTTAAGAGAAATGATGCAAAACCCAGAAATTCTGCGTCAACTAACTTCTCCCGGGACCATGCAGGTACTTTAGTTTATTATTTCTCTCGAAGATGTGAAACGTACATTCCCTCAAAGAAATTTCTTAGTTTTTTGACTCAGATTCTCTTCCAATGAAAGGTTTAGTAAAATATTAGTCTTTTGATTAGTATAATAGTGCCACTTTAGTTCACTTCATTCAAACCCCTTACTATTTTGCAATGAAAAGGCAAGTACCGTAATATAGGCATTCTTAACCCTTGTTTGGTTGCATATTTTAAGAAAAGAAGCTGAGCTTTTTTAGTGTTATAAAAAACTAGGGTCCTTAAAGCTGAAAGCTTCTTAGCTTGTTTGGGCCAAAAGCATCCAGAAAATCTATCTTTTAAAGCTGGTCAACAAACATGATCCAGGTTTAAACAGAAAAGCTGCAACCAAACAATGCCATATAAGGACTTGTGGTCTTTTATATCTGATAAGTTTCAGTCAGGTTTGCAGTCAAATAGACAAGCTGTGAAACATTGCTTGTACTTAGTTGAACGACTAAAGCCTCTTTATGCTGTTTGCTTTTTGTTGTTATGGTTATTAAGCTTCTGCATTGTGTTTTAGTAACTAAAATTTATAGAAATTACTAGACCAAGTAGTTGGACCAATTTCTCATACATTTTTTTTGTATTACCCTGCCAATTCTTTTTTCGTGCAGCAAATGATGGGTATTCAGCAGTCCCTTATGCAGCTTAACAGACAACAACCCACTCAGTAAGCAAAACGTGGTCACTATTTTAACATTTGACTAATCTTTATGTTAAGCTTATAGGTATTTTTTGGCCTCAAAATTGTATGGTTCCGTTTCTTTTCGGGGCCGAATAAACTCTAATTACTCGTTATATACTTCATATAAGCATACATCAGTAGTAGTTATGTTTTCCGAACGACCATTCAGTTCCAGTTGTAAATTTAAGCTGATGATTCCGTCGATGATGTTTGTTTAAAATCCCCCCCCAAGTGTTTATGTTCATCTTTGTTATGGTATGATCATGTATCTATGTTTTTTGGTTATATTTCTTATCCCTTTCTATTTTATTGCAGAGGTGGAGTGCAGTCTGGTGGAGCTCAAGGTATCTGATCTGATCTGATCTCCCCTATTTGTTTATAGTAATGTGCCTATATAGACATTTGGATGACCTGTATATTAACCGCTAAAACTTGTGTCAATTGCGAACACGAAACAATGCAGGACTTGATATGTTGATGAATATGTTCAGTGGGCTCGGGGCAGGTGGTATGGGTGTTCCTAACAGTCAACCAGACGGTAAAAAATACTCTTTATAAAATGACGAAACAAAATATATTAACCATTTCCTAGCAAGATCATAATTACATTTTCCCTTTTGTCAAACAGTTCCACCGGAGGAGCTTTATGCAACTCAACTGTCACAGCTCCAAGAAATGGGTTTTTTCGATGCTCAAGAAAATATAAGAGCTTTACGTGCCACCTCAGGAAACGTTCATGCTGCGGTCGAGCGTCTTTTAGGAAACCTTGGTCAATAAGCTTTGTTTAAGTTAATTTCGGGATTGTAACATTATTTGTTCAGACCAGTGTCTTATAGAGATGAAAAGATGCTTTTGTTTTAGATACCATTTTTATATATGAATAAAATGGTGCAATTCGATGTGATAGAGATATGAAGGTGGCTTTGTTTCCCTAATTTAACTGTTCTGAGGTACATATTCAACTACACAATAAAATCATAGTAGTAATTTCTAACTACGTCATAACAAGTTTATAATCATAATGTCATCTTGCACATCAATAATTTTGACAATCTTCATTGACGGGCAATCTAACAAACTTGACAATCTTCTACTCATGGAATTCGGTGCGAACGACCTTTTACTTTACTTTCCATGAAAACAATCTGGAGATATAATAGCTTATATATTCTTATTTTTATTTTTTTTTAAATAGTTTGATTTATGTTCTGTTTGTTTTGAAGGAAAATAGAGGTTGGAAAAAAATTTGAGGCATAATCTTATCGGTAAAAGAAAAAAAATCAGTAATGTTATCAGAAAACATATTTTTTTAATAGAACTATTTTATTGGAAAAAAAATATTTGTTTTTTTTATAAAAAATTTAAAAAAAGAAAAGATAAGTTGCTAATTTGGAAACATGTCTTTTAAAAAAATTGTAAAATAGTTAATTTTATTACTTTCAACAAATCATTGGCTAGTTTATTAATTTCTAAACTATGTGGGCTGAATTATAATTTTTTTTAACTTGTAAAGTTAATAAATCATCAAATCATTTTTTTTTTAATAAACTAAGGTCACTAGATAAAGATTTTATAAATTCAGGTCACTAAATCAACGAATATGTTAAGTTGAAGGCACTAATCAACATTTTCGAAACTTGGTATACTAAACCAAAAAACAAGCTCAAACGGTCCTTTGTTAATCGAAAGTGGAATACTATTAGTTACACAGGTGCCGCTATAAACTGTTATGATTGCTTTAATATCTTATGTTATGTCGTTTTGTTATAAACTGATGAATGTACATGCCGGAAATAAAAATCAGAGTTTGTTGAAAAACCAAACCTGTTTGCTTTCGTCAGGGTTAATAGGAAAAGAAACAATCAATACAGGAAATAAAAGGATAAACCCAGATTGTTGTCTGCAATGTCGGTTTCTATGATCGAATCATTCTTTGCGAGTCCAGTCTCATAGTTTCACATGTCTACGTACAGATCACCAATGTATATAAACATGAACCGCAGCACTTGTTATGAAAGTACTTCTGGTAAATTAAAAAATCAGAAGGAAAGCAAGGAAAAGAATATGAAATGATGGCAGCTTAAGTAGAGTAAAGAGTGAAGAACTGAGAAGATTTAAGTCCTATGTTCTTATGTCCATTGTTAAATGCACAGTATGCACTTGTGGTTCAATATAATTTTTCTTTATTAACAGCACTTGATCGATTCTGTATTTCTACATTTGAAGAATGTAGTTTATTAACCCCATTGGAATGAGAACTGCTGGATAAAGAAATGCTATTCAACCGGAATGGAATTCTCCCCGAATGTACTGCAGAATATAAAGAATAAAGAGCTAGGACCCGTACCTTCCACGACGTGCCCACACTAGTACTAATAATACATCTACAAATACCCGAATATATTAAACTCCTAATAACCTTGTTAAAAAGATTTTCATTTTCCCCGTATACAATTCCGCCACACAACTAAAGCAGTTAACTTGACCTCTTCAACACTGTCATGTGCAAAAGATCGTGTCTGGCTCAATATTTTAAAATCCAACACAATAATAATCTGCTACCAGTTCTGTCAACACCTTCAATCTTCTTGCCAACGGGTAGTTCAGATACAAAATTCTTATAACATACAATGATCAAGGCCAGCAAGCCAAAACAAAAATAAAATAGAGATCAAGCTCGCCTTTTACTAAGACGCCATGAACCGGGTTCATGGAATCTATCGTACAAAGGCTCAACACGTTCTTGCCTTTTACGTTTACTCATCTTCGTAGGGTCTGATACTTTGAAGAATCTAGGGGCTAATTCGACTAGCCATTTAGGATCAACAACTGTAACTTCTCTCATATATTCTTTCGTGGTCATAACCAGCTCATGGTAAATAACCCACTCGGGTTGTCTCTGAAATAGGGCACTACTTGGATGAATATAAACAGGTTGGTTTTCCACCAGAGTTCGGTATCCTTCTTGTGGGTCTTTTCTAGCCGCATGGAAGAAGAAACCTGCTGCAATCGCCTTCCTTATTTTTGTGAAATTTTTGCCAGCACTTGCAACATCCAATTTGTACCTGTTGGAGAAAAATGTTTAGTAATCGGAAAAGCATATATATGTGAAAATCTTGCCAGAACTGACATCCAATTTGTACTATTGACGAAAAATGTTAAGTAATCGGAAAAGCATTTAAATATTTCATTATCACTATACAGGAAGGAAATGTGAGAAATTAAGAAAAATTGATTAATAAAGCTTAACTAGTAATGGCTACACATTCACCAAGCACGTGCCGGGTAAAAAACTTACTAACTGATCCTACAACAATTTTACACGATCCAAACAGGGTAAGAAACTAACAATAGAAACATTGTCCATGGTCTGTCATAGAAAGATTGATAAGTGATTGGCATTTGCAATATTGCATCTAAGTAATAGGCATGAGCCAATCTATATCATGAAAATTAACCTTAGACCATTGAGTAGTTGACTTGGGAAGCTAAACTAGTAACCGCTACACATTTAACAAAACACCTGTCGAGTAAAGAACTAAATGACTTATCATACAACAACTCTTTTACTAACAGTAAAAACACTTTTGATAGTTTGAAAAAAACAACGTTGTCTAGACACATGGCACTCTTTAACGAGTAAAGAAAAGAAGAGATAATTACAATGCCACAATATTGTTTAAGAAGGGATATTAGATTCTACGAGTGGCTTTATAATATCTTTCACAAGAGAAGCGAAAATATATTTTCCATATCCTATTTAACAAGTAAGTCAGGGTCACAAGCGGCCTTTAGACAGTACTAATTTGTTCATAAAGAACTCCTCGATTGAAATCACGACTTCAAAGAACAACTGTGCTTGACTATGAAGCATAGGTACACGAAAAATGCTCTTTCAGCCTTATACCGGGTATACCGTGAGTACCGGCATAGGGCAATTATTGATACGTACTCCAGCTGTCCCAAATCAAAGAAGGAAAATAGAAGGGGTACTCACCGGGTATCACAGGTATGTATAGATGTCTGACAAGTCACAAATAAAAGGAACTTATATAGACGTTGGTAGTCTTAGTAAGTATGGTGCGATGGTGGAGACGAGATTAATAATGTTCCCGTTTGATTGTGATGCGATTATTATGATGTATTAGTTTGGTTAATTTTTCTTGTAGACTCTATTTCAATTGAATTTCTAGATTATTTAAGAGTAAAACTATTTAATTTGGAATTCAATATTTAAACAATATCTAACATTATTAGCGTATACTGAAACTTACCCCCGTACGTGTGTTTCAGAGGTGCTTGACAACCAATATAACAAGAAATTGATGGTGAATGAAATTCCCAACTTAGCATGCATATCATAGCAAACATGACCCAAGGCCTAACTGATACAATCAGGAAAATTAAAGAAAAATTGAAGTGTCCAGCTCAAGGACTGCCAAATCAGAAAGGCTAAATGAGCTTTCAGTGAAAATCCAGACAGTTGTTTGTAACATGTAACTAACTATACACCGGACTCTTCTACAAGTATGAATAACTCTCCAGAGGAGGTATCTAACATGTAACTATGTAAGTAATCACTGGAGTCGTCTTCCTAACCTTACATTACATGGGGGAAAAAGAATAGTTTCAGTTACACCATATTCCCCAGGTTTTTTGAGTTATACAAGTCTATATATCATCTTCCTGCACGAGACGAGGGCAAAACTATTATGACATGTCCTATAATCATATTATGCCTGTCTCAACCTGAAGAACTTCCTGAGTAAATCCAATCTTTATGAGACAACTGTGGTAGGCAATCACTCAAGTATAAAGCCCCGACTTCTCAATAATTAATAACTTGCAGTTTGCTTCATAGTTATGAAAAATTCAGTACATAAGCAAAGAACGAACAACCAGTGAAAAACCCAACTCAGCAAACAAACCATACTAAACATGATAATCTCAGGGTTCCAGCGTATACACTATACAGTGTTGCAAAATAAACGAAACTGACGCTCAAATACCTAGACTACCATAAGAAGCCTAAAGGAGTTTTTCGCATTCTAAATCAATATAATAACTTAGATCTAATACACATACATAAGACTTGTTTTCGTATGTAGAAGTCCATCACTAAGTCAATAGCTAAATTGAAGCTAACACACAGCTAATAAGTTCAGATGTCATAAGATGAAAGCAAACAAGAACAGCATAAGTTTAAACTACTTGCAAGTCTCTTTCGCCTTTTTCACTATAGTGAGAATTTCTGTTTAAACCTCACTTCCGGATTATTCTATAACTATGGCAAACTTCGTACTTTTTCAATCCCCAAATACAGGAACTCACATAAACCAGTTACTGATTTAACTAAAGATGCATGTAGCCTGAAAGTTTGATTACGTACATGACTACTATACAAGAATTTGCTATCGCCCATCACTTGTTAATTAGTCACTATCCGGTGTTATAAAGTAGATAAGGGGTAAAAAGTAAAACACCTCAAAGAGGTGGAAAATCAACAAAGATAAGTGAAAATAACATACTTGTCCATGATGCTAAGAAGCTGTTTCCGAACATCCTGAGCTCTCCTTAATGACCGAGACTGCACAAAATTCTCAAAACACCAGGGTCCGGAAAAATTCTTTGCCTTCCAAGCCTCGTAAATTGCTAATAAAGTCAAATGATCCCCCTCTGGTTGAAAAAACTTGGCCCTCTTTTGATCCGCCTGGGCTTGTTTCTCTCTCGGTCTATAAAATATATTTCCAGTTTGAATCATAGCAATCATCGTCAAAACCTCATCACTACACCCAAAATCAACGCTGGCCAATAACATCTTTGATAAAGGCGGTTCGAGTGGAAATTCGGCCATTTTTCTGCCCAGTTTCGTCAGAAGCCCCTCCTCGTCGAGGGCCCCGAGACTAAAAAGCTGTTCCATTGCAGAAATAAGGGCTTGAGGAGCAGGTGGGTCCATGAAATCAAAGGACAAAAGGTCGTTTATACCCATGGCTTTCATCGTCAAAGTGGTCATCCCAAGATTTATTCTTTGGATCTCGGGTATTGAAGTAGGAGACATTTCATTATGAAAAGCACTTTCAGTGTATAAACGATAGCATTTTCCGGGCCCTGTTCGCCCAGCTCTACCAGCCCTTTGCTTAGCAGATGCTTGAGAAATGGGAGTAATTACCAACGAATCGAGCCCTTGTTTCGGGTTATAAACGTTCTGTTTCGCAAAACCAGGGTCGATAACATAATAAATCCCATCAATCGTCAAAGAAGCTTCTGCAATATTGGTCGCTACCACGACCTTCCTCTTGCCAGGTGGTGCAGGATCGAAAATCCTCGACTGCATTTCGCTGGGCAAAGCACTATAAACTGGCAAAATAATAAGCTCAGGTACATTTTTACCCAAACCTTTTATCCTCTCATAAAGACACTGACAAGCATGATCAATCTCCTCTTGACCGGTTAGAAAGACGAGAATATCCCCTTCGGGCTCAGTCAAATGTATTTGTAAAACAGTAATAAGTGCAGCATCAAGATAATCACTTTCAGGCTGTTTAGTATATAGAATCTCAACGGGAAAAGTTCTACCAGGTATCGTAAAAATATTACAATTGAAGAAATACCCAGAAAACTTTTCCGCATCCAAAGTAGCGGAAGTGACAATCAACCGGAGGTCGCGTCTTCGATTTAGAAGCTTTTTTAGAAGCCCAAAAAGGACATCAGTGTGGATCGTCCTCTCGTGAGCTTCATCAAGCATAACAACCGAATATTGAGATAGATTCTCATCAATTAAGATCTCCCTCAAAAGCATACCATCAGTCATATACTTGATCACCGTATCAGGTCCGGTACAATCCTCAAAACGAATAGCGTACCCAACTTCTTCACCCAAACGACACCCAAATTCTTCGGCAACTCTTTTCGCCACAGACATAGCCGCCACTCTACGGGGCTGAGTACAACCAATCTTTCCCTTGGTAGTAAACCCAGACTCGGCTAAATACTGAGTGACCTGAGTCGTTTTACCCGAACCCGTCTCACCAATAACAACCAAAACCTGGTTATCACGCACAGCCTGTACCAACTCATTCTTCAACTTATAAATAGGCAAGCTCTGCCTTTGGTCATGTAGTGAAAGCTTCGATCTTTGCCCATACGTAAGGGTTTTTCCATACGCGTCTTTTTTCCACTCAGGCATATCGTAGGCTGATAATCCCACTCCCCTAAGCTCCTGTGCCAGGTGGCGCTCGCCTGTCTCCGGCATAGGATCTTCCCAAGGCCGATTCAAATCCTTCGGAATAGAATCAAGCATAGTTCTTTGCTGTTGTTCTCTAACCTCCCTCCTTTCCTTAATAAGAGCAGACTGTAACGCAGCTGCTCGGCTCAACGACCCTTCAGGATTCTTGAAAATCTTCACAGGCGACGTATCGATAGAATACCTACTCTGCCCCTGTAGAAAAGCCGGTTCGTCCTCATTCAACTCGATTTCCAACTCTTCTTCGCCACCCTCTTCCTGATACAACATACCATCTCCGTCCTCGTCGAACAAAGGATTCTCTCTCACATCAAGCACACCCGAAGCCATAAGTTGCTTCGCTTCCCATCTCTCCAAAGAGCTCATCCTCTTCAAAGGCCTACGAGTGGGAGCCACGTCATCATTATCCTCGGTTATACGTATACCCGACAAACCAGTCCTAGTCCTATCCCTAGGCCCACCCAAATTACCCTCTGAAGGGTTAACACGAAAGGGATCCGAGCTTTCCTTCAACGGTAAAAGATCTTTCCCCGTGTTCTGATCAACGTCTCTCATCGAGAGACTAACCTTATTGCCAGAAACCGATATCACCTTAACGAAAACCTCTTGGTCTCTTTTCACCACATCTTTGGCATTCCCAATCATAGGACTCGCCATTTGAGACACGTGCACGAGCCCTTCTTTGCCCTTTAATTCAAGAATTTGCACGAAGCAGACCGTGTCCATCACTCGAGTCACTTTCCCTTTATAAACCTCGTATAACTCAATATCGTCGTTATAGCTCCTTTTCTTCTTCTTCTTATTATTATTATCCTCCCTATACTCCTCATTATCTCTCTCTCTATCTCTCTTCTCGCTTCGTTTATCACCCTTCCCCCCTCCTCTCTCCCTCCTCTCGTTGTCGTTTTTCCATCCTCTCTTCTCCTCGTATTTATCTCGATTCATCCATCTCTCATCCTCGTGCCCCTCCCTCTCCCTCCTCCCTCCTCTGTCCTCCTCATATCTATCTCGACCCCTCCTTCTCCTGCCTTGCCTCTCTCGATTCTCCCTCTCGATCTCCCACTCGATCTCCTTCACCTTATCCTTACTATTCTTAATCCCCAAAACCAAAAGGCCCTTCTTCTTCTCATCACCACCATCACCGCTCACCTTAATAAAATTACTCAAATCGGGCGGAAAAAACGCGTGAATAACAGTTAACAAACTCTTAACGAAATAATCGGGAAACTCAGCACTTTTTTCCTTGAGCTGCTTATCGAAATCGGAGACTTCGAGGCAGTTTCGGCCGATATCGATGATGAACTCCGCGAGGGTTTTGTCGCTTAACCCTAGGTGAGAATCGAGCTCTGTGCATATTTTGGAGATTAGAGAGAGATACTCGAGCCTTTTTAGAGATGCTAATTTATCGTCTTCTTCCCCCATTATTCTGGTGAGAGATATTATAGATGCATAGAGAGAGAGAGAATGTTAGGGTTTGTGATTTTTATTTATTTTCATTGGAAGAAGACGCGAACATAATATAATAAAGTAGTTTGCGTTGTACGTAATATGATTACGACTCACGTGCATGCTTACTTCTCATAACTAAGGCTGGTTCGGTTCGGTCCGATCCGTTTTTTGACAAAACCGAAACTGAAACCGATGATATTTTTCGGTTTGTTTTTTTTCGGTTTCGGTCTTTTTATTTTTGGACCGAACCGGACCGGTTTTTTCGGTCCAGTTTCAGTTTTTTTCGGTTATTTTTCGGTTTTATTTTTTATTTTTCGGGTTTTTTCGGTTTCGGTCTTTTCGGTTCGGTTTTACTGAAAACCGAAACCGATCCGAAAATTTTTCGGTTTTTCGGTTTTGATCTTTTTCGGGTTTTTTCGCTTCGATTCGGTTTTTTCGATTTTTTTCCAGCCCTGCTCATAACTATACTTTCTATCAAGTTTGTATCACAACTTATCATTTGATATTTTATTATAATGATCACAGATTTGTCAGTAAAATGTTTTACTTTGTAAATTCACACTTTTTGCATATATATAAAATGTAATGATTTTTTTCTGTGGAGTATAGCTCAACGTTGAAGTGTTAGACGTCTAACTACGTTATATCCGTGTTCATTTTATATTTACATTTTCAATACTTATATTATTAAGTTATTAGTGTCGTTTTTATAACACGTTATCAGCACGATTATCTATTTAAGTATTGATTTTGTTATGGCGAGTTAGCATATACTTTTACATCAATATTTTGTAAAAGTGTATATTCCATCTCTACAATTTAATTATGCATTTAAAGTTCTGGAATATCAATCCTGACATATTTATCCTGAAATATAAATATGAATTAATTTTATTTAATAGCTACTAATCATTCCTGAAAAATGATATGTAGTTAATTACTGGAGAATTAATACTAATTATTCTTGAATAATGATATTTGGTTAATTACTGAAGAATTAATACTAATCATTCTTTAAGAATGATTTTTGATCAATTTCTGAAGAATTAATACTAAACATGTTTATTTAATTCTTGAACAATTTATTATTTCACTACATTAATCTTGGAGAATTAATGTACATAATCCTGAATATTGATATATTTATCTAGAAGAATAAATATTAGCAAATCCTGAAAATTGATAAATTTACCATGAAGTATAAATATTAACCAATCATGCAGATTGATACTTAATTAATTCCTGAAAAATTAATATTAAATTACTCCTGAAGAGTTGTGAATTTTATAGTTCTCGAAGAACTTAAAAAGACAATTCCAGAAGAATTATAACTACCTGAAGTAGTTAACGATTATAGAGTATTGGAAAATCCTGAAGAATATTGCTACCGAAAGTAGTTTACACTGAATTAGTAATATATGAACAATTACACCTATCATAAGTAGTTAAACTGAATTAGTATTTCCTGCAAAATTAATGGCTACCAGAAGTAGTTAACTTTGAGGTAATAATTCCTGAAGAATTATGGCTAGCATAATTAGTTAATGTTTAGTTAATTAATCATGAAGAATTATGTCTATCTGAAATAGTGAGCATTAAATTAATATTGACAATTCCTAAAACATTACGACTACCCAAAGTGGTAAATTAATAATTCCAGAAGAATTAAACCTATCCGAATTAGTTAAAATTGAATTAGTAATTACTGAATAAATACGACTACCCGAAGTAGTCTCCCTTAAATAGTATTTGTGAAACATGTAAAATAACGATTATCTGAAGTAGTCACACCAGAAAAGTATTATAATTCCCAAAGAATTAGATGGATTTTATTTGGTTTAATTATTTGTAAACTAATCATGTTTTATTTTATAAAATATGTTTATGAAAGACAACATTTTTTGTCGTAAAAGCAAGCGTCACTCAATATTATTCTTATTAACCACCAAAAGTGGGGTGACAATAAAAATAAAGGACGCGTAAAGAAATTTTGCTTCTTTTGTAGTTTTATAAGACATAAGCGAGATTTTTTGTTTAATTTTTACTAATATAAGCCAACTCATTTCTCTATAAGCATCGTATTGTTAGAATGATATACTAAAAGACATGATTTATTTTTGGTTTTTAGTATTTGTTTATTAACAATGAATGATTTATTTGAGAATAGTTTTGACCAATGTTGTACATGTTAATGATAGGTACATGTGTCTTTATTTTGTATAGTAAGTGATTTGGCGTGTAGAGTACGGCTTACACACGGAAGATCAAATCACTGGTTTTAACAGAATATATTTTTTATCGTTCAGAACTTTAGATGGTGTGGACAACCATCGGTATAGTTGTAGCACATAGTTTTAGTAGGCCTGTATTGACTACAGGAAACGGTTGAGTTCCGACTTTTTGTGTTAGTATACTTAGAGTATATTGAACATGACAAATTGGTATTATTTTATGGTACTGACTAGAATAAAAAAATTATACCTAAGAAATTATTATGATTATTTATACTCTTAATCCCTAAATTATTTTCGATACACATATTTATAATATATACTGCTTTGATTTACAATTGGTGAGATTTGTTGTGGTCAACAAACCCGTACGTTGTGCAGTAATATTATTTATATGGTGTGTCTATAATCGAAAGAATTCACGTCACTTAACAAGGATTGATGATATCCCCTCGAGAAGCTTATAAGTTTTGTTTGTGCCAAATTTTGCAAGTGGATTTTATATCCGACACAATAAATAGGTTAAGTGGAAAGGTCGAGAAAATAATATGCCGAGTAAAACAATTGTCACTAATTTACTTGGTGGATATTTGTGATGGGGAGAAAATTAAGTATTTAATAATGTGCTCTCAAATATTATTTGAGAAGGAATTAGAGTGCAATTATATTCTTTAGTGGAAATAAATATAATTTACCGATACAATATCCTAATATTGATAAAGTATTAATTAGATAATATTATATTAATCTTTTTCTTATTGTGCACTAGGTTTCTGTTGTAGCCTATATATATTGTTCATATGTTAAGAGAAAAAAACTTCATAACTAGGGTTTTCTAACAGTTTTGAGAGTCCACCTCTCTAAGAGTAAGAAGTATAATAGGAATACAACAGAAGATCAAGTGATCTACCTCTGTCCGTGAGGTATTTCTGTATCGTTTTTATAAAATTCATATACTAATCAGGATCCAATGCCAGTTTTTCGCTGCAAAATTAAAAGTGTTTCCAACACGTATTACATATGATTATCATGCAATATTTTAAGTTACTAATATGTTTTCCATAGAGACAATGGATTTTCAAACTTACAACGCGAATAGCGAGAACATATGTTTAGTGGATAGTGTCATAATTTATTTGATCCAATAAAAACATACTCTCTCCGTTTCCGATTAATTGTCCTCTACGAAATTACGTGTAATTTTGGCCGGTTTATAACATGTATCAATATTGTCGAAATGAAAATTTTCAAAACTAAATCATATTATTTAATGTTTGAAATATATGATTAACTTTTGAAAATTTTCATTCCGACAATTTTGATACAAGTTATTGGCCGGTTAAAATTGCATGTATTTTCGTAATCGACAATTAATTGGGAACGGAGGGACTAACAAAATTAAGTAGAAGAAAGAATTCATAATTTTTTTTGTAAATTTCAAAAGTCAAACCGAGAAGAGTTGGTTGTTGATTGCATACAAAAGTATACATACAAACTCATCGAACCTCCGTTATCACAACAAGCTCCAGGGAGGTAATCATGCCAACCACCTGCCTGCTATTTGGAGCTCATTTATAATGAAAATGTTATCATACTAATACTTTCTATAAACCTGCAGTTCGGACTGTGGGACATATCTCTGCTATGCAATGGAGCAGTTGGCAAAAGGAAAAGAAGTTCCAACGAAACTAGAAGTCGATGATTTGACAAAGTACAAGGCCTCGATGGTGCAAAATTTCCTTCATATGTTTGACGAGAGGATATTGCATCAAGGAAATAGGCAATGGGCGCAACACGTTCCCGATTTTTACCATCTTTTTAATAATTTTATAACGCCATTTTCGCTTGCTTTGGTTAAAAAATTCTGAAGTTAGTATTATTTAGAATTATTTGGTTCAAATATAGTTTGACTATATATGCAAATAGAAGATTTACAAGTCAATCTTTAGGTTAACAATATTTGATCTAATTGTTTATGAAGTTTGTTTGTGTATATGGTTTTAAACTGCTTTGTTTAAATAAAATGTGTTCTGTCACGGATGATATTAATTTGGTTTGAAAGCTTAATTAAGCAGGTTTTTGTTTCTCATTCTCAATGCGAAAAACTTGGTTCACTTCGATTTATACACAGTTTGGTGATTCTTCGATACGACTATCTTAGTTTGACGATAATTTACACACAAAACAAATGAATAAAATCTGAATGAATTAACAACGTGAATATTTGTTCAGTTTAGTCCCCTATAAAAAAAAATTAATATAATCTGAATTAAACACCAATTCAATTCTGAATCTCCTCCAGTTCGTTGAGATTCTTTCAAAACAATAGACACGGGTTTTATTTCTTTGATTCGGGCTATTGTGTGTATATAGAAGAACTTTTGCGCTCTAAAGTTTTCTCACTCGTATAAAGATGAGATAGATCTTGTATATATATATGCTGAGATGGGTATCATTATGTTCCTTATGCTTGCATCTTTTAAATATCTATGAGTGTGAGAATACTCAAGAAAATAAAAATGTTATAGAGAAATGATGGTAGAATACTAATATCGAAAATCAAAAGACTACTTTCCCTTATTCTTAACAAGGAAAAAATTAGATACTGCAATTACACACCAGTTATGGAATCGGTGGAACCTTTTACGCTGTTATCGATGGACATAGAAAGAACAGACATAAAATGAGCAAATTGGTGAGAAACTGATTTGCCTTCACTTATTTTAAACCTACATAAGGTACTAGTAAGTCGTAAAACTCAAAAAAAAATTCGTAAAACTCAATATGGACAACAATACATATCAATATAGCGACGGTCATACGGGCTGGCCACTTCTTGAGCATATATTAATAAAGAATCGTGGTCTAATTTTGGTTCCTTATAATATCTACTATATATTTTAGTGTGACTGATAGTGATGGGGTTTGGGATGTGATGAGCAAGGATGCGAGGGGATAGATAGTATATTCAAGGCTGAAAATGAGGAGGAAGCTGCAAAAATAATAATGGACCGAATGCGGCAGTTTGCAGTTTTCTGTCGTAGAAATGAATTAATTTTCTTCGTCTCATCTAGACGGTGTATTGGAACCACCATTCCGATCAAATGAGGAATTTTATGAGAATGAGATACATTTAAATCTTTATATTACCGATGGATTGATCACGATATACTTGAGTTTCAAATTTTATGTCGGTTGATCGATGTGAAAGAGAGCATTGTGAAAATGTTGATTCATGGCAGGTGTGATCAACTATGAGTAATATAAGCACTATGCTCGTGATACCATATATAGGGTCCGTTTGGTATCAGATTTTTTTTGACCAAAAATAAAAAAATCTAGCTAAAAGATGGAGTCTACTTTTTTGGATTTTTTAAACTAAAAATCTGGATTTTAAGAATTAAAAAAAAAATACTAGTAACCAAACAACTATTAAAAAAATCTGGATTTTCAAAATTTAAAAATCCAAAAATCATCCCAAAAAATATGATACCAAAAATGAAAATATTCTATATTATTATTGATTGAAAACTTAAATAACAATTACATAAATCAAACAAATAGCATATATAATATAAGTTTTGAGTCTAAATCTTCTCGCACCTAATCACATGGCCAAATCAAATAAGATTAATATCCCGGACCGTCTCCCGTAGTTCATTCCCTACGTATGAGCAGTTCACTGATTGATCATATAGACACTCATAATCATTTATTGAATGGGGGAAAAAGCACTTGAGACGACGAGTCAAGTGGATTGTTTTCTTAAGACCCTTAATTATAGAAAATCAGCTTTAAATTATTGATTAAGATTTTGATGACAAAGAACATTTATTTTCTTAAGACCCTTTGTTAAATGTGTTGTGGGAATTTTTGTAATCTACCAAAAATTAAGGACCCGTAATCTTATTCCTAACTAAATACTTAAAATATAATACTCTTCGTTATCAATTAATTGTCCACTACGAAACTACGTGCAATTTTGATCGGCCAATAACTTGTATCAAAATTGTCGGAATAAAAATTTTCAAAAGTTAATCATATAGTTCAAACATTAAATTATATGATTTAGTATCGAAAATTTTTATTTCAACAATTTTGATACATGTTATAAGGCGGTCAAAATTGCACGTCGTAGATTATCTCATTTTATCTCTCTCTCTCTCTCCGGAAATTCACTGTGCCTCTCTCTCTTCTCTTTCCCTCTCTACTCATAGTAAGCAATCTTTTTTACTACTACAAACACATTTTTTTAACTTTTCTTTTTAACTCTTACATATAAAAAATATATATATAATATATGTTCAGTGATTTAGGTTTTGCTTAATTCTTTCTTATGCTTTTCTTCTAAGTAATTTTTATTGTTACATCTAGTCTTTCTTTTTAAACTTTTTTAGAAGCTTGGAACTTTATTAATGTCTGTGATGTTATTTTTGAACATATCAAAATTTATTTTCTGCTACGAGACTTTTTGACGAGGTTTTAAGGTGCTGTTTCGTATTGTGGTTACTTCTGTTTATTCTTTTTCCTATTTGCCGTATTCAGTAAAAGATTGTAACGGAATTTGCGGTAAATTTGTACTGTATGATTTATTATCGGGAAGTGAAAGTGCAAAAGGGCATAAATCACGTAATATTATCGGGAAGTGAAAGTTAGTTGATGATAACTTTAGCTTTTTGGTATCAACAATTATATGCAGAAATAAAAGGAGGATGGTTGAAACTGGGAACTACTTTATAATTAAGGATAAGGATTTAGATTTTTATAGGTAACCTTAAGTCGACCGGATCGGTTTTTGTTATGATATTATAAATTATAAAGATATAGTCGAAACATAAATAATTTATAGTAATAAAAATTATATCTTATTTAATACTCCAATCATTAATTATATGGTATATAATTATATGAGCATTCAGTTTGGTTTGGTTTTGTTTCTAAACCAATTCCAATCGGTTCTTAAATTTTCAAAATGACTAATCGGTTTGATTTGGTTTTTGATGGGTTCGGCTTTGCTCGATCAACTTATGTGCACTCCTAATATAATCGTCCATGAAAACCTACAAAGTACAAATTAAGAAGCATGTCGAATAAAGTCCCCATAAATTAAATTACCAAAATTTGTACTTCAGCCTGTACTTTTTAATTAGTATTAAATTAGTGGTAATTCCCAAGTTTGAAGACATCTTCGTGTTTACTATGGATGTCATCCTTAACATGAATCAAAAGTCTTTGTGTGATGATCTATTTGACTTAATTTTTTCAAGAGTAGACTACTATTCTGCAAAGGAATTTTATTGGTATTGCCTACTAGAACAGTGAGTTTTAGGGTTTAGAAAATAGTCAAATACCATGAAGAAACTTCGAAAGATTAGGCTTCCATGTAAATTTGATCCCATGCATGAAGAGATGGTTCTATGTGTTGGTAAGTTGGTTCACAGGGAACAAAAAAGCTGGTTTATAACTTTTTGCACTTCGTTTTTATGCATGTTATCTTCTTCTTCTTTTTTGGTCAGATTGCTTAGTATTAAGTTTTTTGTCAATACATTTGCATCATTGCATGACCTGTCTATTAGATTGCAAATACTCTTCTTAATCGCAGAATACGAAACAACAAAAGAATTGATCGTCTGATGGATATGTTCAGTGGGTTCAGAGAAGGTTTAATCACAGAATACGAAACAAAAGAATTGATCGTCTGATGGATATGTTCAGTGGGTTCAGGGAAGATGGTTTGTCTGTTCCAAACGGACAACCAGATGGTAAAAATAAGTTATAAGACATGGTTTTTCTTATAAACCATTTTCCAAAAAAGTCATAGTTACATTTGCCCCTTTGTCAAGCAGCTCCACCGGAGGTGGTTTATATGCTCCTCACCAACCGCTCCCATGAACGAGCTTTTACGATGCTCAGGAAAATATTAGAGCTTTTCGTGTCACGTACCTCAGGAAATGCTCATCCTCCAGAGAGTCTTTTGAAGATCCCGGATTAGTAATATATATCGTGTAATGATACATTCATAATTCACACTCGTACCCTAACATATTTGTTCAATTTCCAGGGAATAATAAAATTATTTAAGTAAGACCAGTGTCCTTTAAATTACTGAGTCAACATTTCCCCTAAATATTTTCTTGGATATAATATATTGCTCAAGAAAACACAATCTTTGTTCCATAATGCTATTATTTTGTCATAAAAGGAAGAATAATACTAGCGATTTAAAGATCAGTCCTCCTTCCACCGGACAACAACATGTCTGTTGGAGACGAGATGAAACCACTGCTATATATATGTAGCATTGCATGATTTCTTATAATGAAGGGGATAATTTTGTAGGAATTACATCCGTATATTTTCCTTTGTATCTCGTCAAATTCCCAGACCATATATGCTGTAGGAAATTATTGCAGCTGCAAATAGGTTTCCCCAACAATAAAACAACACCCGACAATGAATCGATATGTTATGTAGAAAAAGTTCAGGTCGTAATTAAACAATTATAGCTCATAAATCAATTATTCTTGTTACTCATAATTTGAAAAGATTCATTGAAATTTCTGTCTTGATTAGGGTATTTTTTATTTTTTTAAAAATAATTTTAAAAGCTTTTATTAATAATAGTCATGAAATAATTACATTCAAATATAAATGTACAACCAAAAGAAGTTAGAACTTGATTGGGCTTTGTATTTGGCTTTCTTGAACTTACCAGCTTTACTTATGAAATGTTGTAGAGTTTGACAGTTTGTTATTGTTCCGTTTTGTTTAACGAGCAAAAGTACCACTTAAAAGTTTAGTTTAACTATTCGCCTATATTTTAACATAAGTTCGCATGTTTTCATTTCATTAATTTTAGATACATTTCCAAATTCGTCGGATATAATAGTGATTGATGATTGCGATGAGTCGGACAAAGAAATTGATTCATCCCTCAAATTAAAAATAGAGGAGGAGAAAACCAAAAAAAGATTAAGAACAAGTGATAGTTCTGTCGACGAGGCCGAAAGTTCGTCGGATATAATTGTGCTTGATGATTCTGAATGGTTTCTCCTACCGTTCAATTCGGACAAGAAAAAAGATGCATCCCTCAAAATGGAGGCGGAGAAGGAGGGGAAGAAAATTGGAAAAAGATTAAGAACACGTAAGACTGAAACTCCGTCGCATATAATTGTGATTGATGAAATTCAAGAAGATATGAGTACTGTCCAAGATCCCTTTGTTCTTGCCTCAGAAGCTCCCATACTAACCGTGGACACGAAAGTTGCAGCACCCTCTGTAACAAGCAAGTTCGATAATATCAAGTATGGCCGGTGAAGTGTATTTTTCTTTATGGTATTGCAAAATTATTAATTAGTACCGACCACATTTATAATTAAACTCATGTGTTTTTCCTTGTACGCAAGGTGCGTTGTATCAAAAAAGACCATGCAAGCAACAAAAAAGACCATGGAAGCAACAAAAAAGTTCAGAAAAATGAAGCACGGACTCCATTTAACTGAAGCACAAATACATAAGCTGACCTTGATAGAATCTGGCCTTGGTAAAGATCCTGTTTTGTGTTTTGAATTTCTTAATATAATATTGTCATATCGACCACGCGGCGCGTTTAAACTTAAAACTAATGTTTGTTTTTATCTTGTATTCAATATGCAAACTGCATGGTAACCGTATTCAGAAACAATCCTCAGGCAACTGTTTCCCTAGAAGATATCTATAATCTGATCGGCGGAAAGGGAATGTTTGGCCGAGTAATCAACGCACATGCTGAGATATTAATGCAAAAGTACAATCTCTTGTCTGAGCAAAAGTTTACAATCTTCGACAGTGGTATATGGGTATGTATGACTATACTACTCCTTTTTGAATCATCCATATTGTTATGTGAAGTAAAAGTTGATTTCAAAAGGGTACACAACCTTGTTATTGCCAAATTGTTACCTAAATCATTATTGGATCTCAACTTATAATTTCCCTATATTACAATTTTTATGTTGTGATTTGATAGTGCTTTCTTATTCGTGTGGTCATCCATCCTGCATCACATCCTGATATTTTTGCTGATGATGATATGTGATACTTCAATTGTTTTGTGAGAATCATGTAACATCATGACATATTCATTTTTTTTATTATTCTCAAAAGCAGTGTTTTCCTTATATGTTTTCTTAACGATACAGTATTTTGTCAAATCTATGGAAGATATCTATGATCCAATGGCGCTTAGCAGAAAAATATTCATCGACAATGCACTCAATAAAGCACCATGTAGCGGATTGTATTTCTTCCCTTTAATAACTAACGGGGGAAGGGGCTATAGTCACCAGTGCGGTCACTGCATATTGCTTGTCCTTGACTTGAAAACTCACGTTTGGCGGCTATACAACAGTGATAAAGGTAAGGCTATAAACGATCCGTACAGGTACGACGCTGAAATACTGGTAAGTCCAACCACATGTAGTATGAAATCACATTAATATTTTGGTTTTGCTTGTGTAAAGTTTACTAACATTTTGTTTAATTTGATGCAATAAAAACGTAGCAAAATTACGTACAACAAAAAATACATAAAAAGTTGTCTGGATGCCAAAAGTCAAACAGAGAAGAATTAGATGTTGATTGCATTCAAAAGGATACATACAAACTCATCGAACCTCCGTTTTCACAACAAGCTCCCGGGAGGTAACCATGCCAACAACCTGCGTTATTTGGAGCTCATTATATAAAGAAAATGTAATCATATTAATACTTTCTATAATCCTGCAGCTCGGATTGTGCGACATATGTCTGTTATGCAATGGAGCAGTTGGCAAAAGGAGAAGCAGTTCCAGCGAAACTAGAAGTCGATGATTTGATAAAATACAAGGCGTCGATGGTGCAAAATTTCCTCGATAGGTTTGATGGGACAAGATTGCATCAAGGGAATAGGCAATCGACGCAATATTTAAATGTAATGACCCGATTGTTACCATCTTTTTCTTAACCTTATAACGTTGTTTCCTGTAACTTTTAGACCCCTTTGGTTAAATAATCGCATCGTTAATATTATTTAGAATTATTTGGTTAAAAGATAGTTTGCCTATATAAATGAAAGATTTACAAGTCAAATCTTTGTTCAAACATGATCAGTATGAATTATAATAGCAATATACTTATCTTACTACCTTAAAAAATACCTTTTGACAGCAAAACGTACGGTACTGTATTTTATATTTTATGCATTACAAAACTTAGCATTGATCATATAAAGAGATTAACCTTGAGTTAATTTGAACTAATTAAA
Organism: Primula vulgaris; assembly: GCA_963920805.1. NCBI lineage: Eukaryota > Viridiplantae > Streptophyta > Magnoliopsida > Ericales > Primulaceae > Primula > Primula vulgaris. The sequence continues at coordinate 44,482,626 of OY987212.1, read as the reverse complement.
GAGTAGTTTGTTTAGCTTTTGAGCTTAGGTTAGGCCTTATCAACTGATTAATTAGAACTTAATTAGAAGTACTTATCTTCATATCATCCAGGAAAAGAACTCACAAAATAAATTAATTCATAACATGTGCAATTAAAGACCCTTATACTTTCAACTAAAAATATATTCCGTCCCTTTACCTTTTCCTCTACAATGATACTTCCGAAGTTACAAAATGTGACAGATTTTGGTCTTCATTTGAGAACACAATTAGTTGACCAGGTCCACACTTAACAAATATGAACTAAACCAAAAGAAATTTAGTGTTTTAAATTAATTTAATTTTATTATGGCTCTTTTGAAGGGTTTCCCATTTTAAGTTTAAGTTGGATGTGAACTCATCTTTGGAATTATGAAACCTTGGATCAATGGCACCATTTAATTCTTCTATAAGTTATAAATATAGTATTCCAATCAACGGTATTTTATTTAAACAGCGATTATAAAAGATAATTCAAAAAAGAATACAGTACAAAAACATTGAAACATAAAAACTTATGAGCTACTTGTATAACACTCAAGACAAGGCCAGGTTTAGTCGCAAGACTTTGCGTATGATCTAGACTATGTCCCGATTAGATCCTTACATCCACAGTCACGACGCCAAGAATACTTTTTTTTTTATAATTAAAACCCGCTTTATTAAAAATGGGGATCAGACCCAGAGTACAAAAATCACAGCTATTTACAACCAACGTACTTGCTTATACAACAATGTCAAACTACACAAAAGAACTAGTCACCATTGGGTTTATATGACACCCTTACATTCATAGTCTCTTGTTAGACTAAAGTACCGAGTTCTCATTCTCCAGCCCAGTCTTATTAGACTCTTCTTGGCCAAAATATTGAACATCAGTAACCAGTCAGCTAGTTTTCAATCTGCAAAAACCCGTCCTCAAGGAAACCCCCTCATTTTGAACTAAACATATACACAAGAAAATTCAAAATGACTTTCAATCTCAAGAAACAATCTCATTTTGAAATCCCGACATATGAGATACCTGCAGAAACACTGAATTTTCTAAACTTCCAATCTCAAGGGGGCACCCTCATTTTGATTAGAGAATTCAGAAAAGCATAGCTCTACAATTTTACTAATGGAATAAGAAACTCAAGAGTACCCTCTCATATTGTTCTCAATCAACCACCATTATTTTATTCTAAAGCTAACCAGCCCCATTTTATCCTCAGAAAAGGGCGTTATAAACTTTTAAAGGGAATTCGTTAATACTTCTGAAAATACAAAAATTGTTTCTCAAACCCCAATTAGCCAATCTATCAGCAACCATATTTTGTTCTCTCCAGATATGTTTCATATCCTCTCCAACATGGCTCATCAATTCGATAATGTCCTCCCAAACATTTAAAAATTGGATGGGAACTTTCTCCTTCTTAGTGAACCAATTTTTAATAATTTTTGAATCAACCTCAACCTTTATATTCTCTAAACTCAAAGAGTAACACAACAGTAATCCCTCAATTAAGGATTGAATTTCAGCATCTAAAACAGACTTCCCTTCAATTGGGCAACAAAAACACGCTACTAAGTCTCATTTTTCATCCCTAATCACTCTTCCACCGCCTGCATTTCCACTTTCTTTATTGTATGCGCCATCAGTATTCAATTTTAGCTTCCCACATGGAGGATAAAACCACTTTGTTGCAATACTCTTCTTCACTTTACAAGGATTAATACAAACATTAATACTTTCTAATACATGTTGATGAAATGCATTCATAACTCTCTTAGTCTTTATGCTACCATTCAAATCCAGGATCCATTTCTTCACTTTCATAATGATAGTCTCAGCCTTTATATCTCTATTATTGTTCTTATAATTCACTTTTGAAATCCATATTTCCCAGAGAATTAGAAAAGGGATTAGTCTGGCCATCATTTCCACTTGAGTAAAACCCTTGAAATTATTGCATCAGAATATAATGAATTTTTTCCAAGATAACTGAGGCCTATGTTTTACCCCAAACATATTAGCAAAATGTTCACAAACCTGCACACCTAACTCACTATTACCAAATAAATGATAAGCAGAATCTTCATGTTTCTCTTTACAACATGAGCATTTAGAAGCCAGAGAAATGTCATATTTCTAAACATCTGCATCAAGTTTTATTCACTTGTTCCACAACTTCCAGAGAAATGCCATATTTCTGAACAACGCCAAGAATACATCAAGCTTTATGTAACTTAATTAATCAGACTGAATATTTTCACCCTTATATTTTCACAGAAAAAAAAAACTCTGATAAAAAAATCAAATCGTCACCACATCCGAACAACTGTCTTAGATGACCAATAAAGAAAGCGAACCCATAACGGGTAGTTACAATGTTTTTTATTCGGGTTGGACTAGTAAGTAGGGATGAATTGAAAACGACACCGGAGAATTTTTTGATACTAAGGGGATTGGGTTTTTTTTTGGAAAACTTTATTAATATAGTCCCACCATATTTCTTTGTCCATGGACAACAAAAGCTGTAAACAAACAGGGGCTTAATAGACTATTAGTCATCAATTTAAAAGCTATGGAAACTAGAAACAGTTATTGTCAAAACAATGAGTATGAGTAGTGTAAAATTCTACCCAAAGAACACGAATAACTGAAAAATAACTAACCCAATATTCAAAAAGTGGGGCTCGTGTCTGTTCCCCCTCTCTCTCTCTCTCTCTATAACATAAATAACCGCTTTTCTTCCTCTGTTTTTCTACTTATTCCCCCACTCTTCAACCCTTTTTCTCCCCCACTCTCAAATCACTACCCTGTTTCCAAAACATGACAGATCAACCCCATTTACCAGTCTCCACTGCCACCCCTCTCCGTCTCGTCCTCCCCGCTTCCGAACCCGCCCAACGACAACTAGTCCTCTACAACCCTCCCAAGAAGAAACGTCGCACCAAACTCGTCCCAGTGGAAGAATCATCACCTTCCAGAAAAACCCTAACCAGGCCTAGAAAACCCGACCCTGGTGCGCCTAAAATCACTCGCCCTTGCACCGAGTGTGGGAAAACATTTTGGTCATGGAAAGCCCTTTTTGGACACATGAGGTGCCATCCCGAGCGCCAGTGGCGCGGTATCAACCCTCCGGCGAATCTCCGGCGAGATTCCGGTGAAACCTCCGGAGGACCTTTCCGAGGAGGAAGGGTTGTGATGACGGCGGAGGATCATGAGGTGGCGGCTTGTTTGCTTTTGTTGGCAAACGGACCGTCACGAAAAAATGAACTGGATGCTAATGCTAATGCTAATGCTAATGCTAATGCTAATGCTAATGCTAATGCTAATGCTAATGCTAATGCTAATGCTAATGCTAATGCTAATGCTAATGCTAATGCTAATGCTAATGCTAATGCTAATGTTAAGCATGGTTTTGGTTTCAACGAGGAAGTTAGTCCTAATGGTGTTGGGTTCGAGTGTTCGAGTTGCAAGAAGGTATTTGGGTCGCATCAGGCGCTGGGTGGGCACAGGGCTAGCCATAAGAACGTTAAGGGGTGCTTCGCGATCAACAACAGGGGTGCTGACATGGCAGAGGGTGGTGGCGGCGAGGAGGAGAGGGAAAGGGAGATGGGGAATATCGGGTTAGGGCATAAGTGCGGGATTTGCATGAGGATTTTCTCTAGTGGGCAAGCGCTTGGGGGGCATAAGAGGTGCCATTTCGAAAAAGGGGGACTGAACTGTTTTGATTTGAACTTGCCTGCACCTGTTGAGGATTACAATGAGTTTAGTGATCCATTCGGTTGTTTCTCTTCGGGGTTAGCTTTGGATTTAAGGTTAGGTATTTGATGATATTGACGTATATTTTCGCGGCTTGGGTAATGAAATACATAAGAATCCTCGGGGAATTTAGATACTAGGCTATTGGATTGTACGCGTTATGGTGCTCATGTTTCGATTAGGTATTAATTGTGTGGACTTATCATATTTTAGCAATTGATGATGTAATGTGTTTGTAGTAGATAAGTTTTTGTGGATACTATACTATAATGGTCATTGTACCATTATTTATGTTTGTTGTTTGATAACGCTAGCTCTTCCCCTGGATTGGGAGACAGAAGCTTTGGCCTTGATTAGGAAGTTGTTTGGTGAAACTTTTACACTGATATATATGTACTACTAATAATAAAGTTACTGCCTGCGTTGGCTTAAAATGGAAGATTAGCTTTTACGTTTTGATGCTTTTGTTAATTCACTTCTTCTTTTTCTATGATCACCTTGAGCTTATGAACATCGTGAAGCAAGCTTTCTGAAGTGGTTTTATAACATTTGGTTGTATTTAGTTTGATTGATATTTATTGCTGCTATTAAGGTTTTTGTTGCTAAGTAAGGTCTTATACTATGTCTCTTTTGAGCAAATTTTGGTAGTCATTTTATCGCCTTTTTGATCACTTTTATCAGGTGTTATAAGGGGTGATATAATGTGGGGAGATATAAAGAGAAAAGAGTGTTTAAAATTGAGCAAGTCCAAGGTTAAAGATTTTGTTTAGACTCTTTTTCTCCTCCTATAGTAGTGGATGGTTCTGTTATGATGTAATTCAGTTTGTACGTTATGTATTCATTTTCTTACCGGATTTTAGCCGGATGGCCAACACGGGGCGTGACCCATGTTAAAACTACTGCTATTGTTCTATTCTAATAACAATGTTCCTTTATTTATTAAAAAAAAAAAACTTTCGGTTTACGTGGTTTTTGCTTATAAGTTGTAAATCATTTGGCCATCTTAAATTTTTTGTGACTTGAAAAGGCAGAAAATTTAAGTTGTATGGACCCACATTTTTAGGCTTACCGAAATATATTTTCAGGTTCAAATAAGCGATTATTTGCTTAAATTAAATTATATCCATAGCTGGCTGCTAGAAGCTGTTGGGAGAGACTAAATTTCATATTTATCTCTTTGCTATTCATTATCAATTGTTCTTTTATGTTCTTAGATTGCTATATTGTTGGTGTTATCTAGTGAAACTGTCTATGTTCTGTTATTTTGCGTTTTTAGATCGTAGCAGGCAGTGTCTAATTAATGAAAATTCAAGATTTGTAGTTGAAAACTGCCAAAGACGAAATAGAAATATGTAGTTAAAGACTTCAGATTAATTTGAAGGCCATGGTTAGGATGCGGATGATGCTATCTTTAAAAATGCAAAACCAATCAATGGTTTGGTTTCAGGTCCTTCCGTACATTGTTGTTTGTTTTACGAGAAAGGTAAAAACATTACAGGATCAACATAAGTGGTAGTTTGGTTTCGGATCCTTCCGTACATTGTTGTTGGTTTTACAAGAAAGGTAAAAACATTATAGGATCAACATAAGTGGGTTGCTTTAGTTCTGTAAAATGTGTTTTTACAATAAATTTTACAAATATCTTTCTGGAAACTAGTCCTACAGTTATTTGGAAATGGAACAGGATTAAGCTTTTCATGTTACCCGTATTATCAACCACTTTTGCTCAAGTCTTATGTTTAGGACAACAAGTAAACTTGAAAGCAAGTTATACTGCTTATGTTTTCAGTTTCTATGTTTAAATCAAAGATTGACCATCCTCGTAAGATTATTGTCTTATTGCAATTACACTTTTGTATGAATTTCTGAAGCACTTTCATGAGCAATCCTGTTATCGGGCCTCCAATAGTCGTGCTAATTTGAGTTTTTCTCTTCTTAGTTATGAGATTTGTAGTAAAAAGAATAGAATTAACAACCAATAGTAACCTTCAATCCTATTTTCTCATCAGTCTATACAAGGTAGTTTATATTCTCCTCTCCTGCACTGTGCTCAAATGCTCAAAGTTACAGCTAGAGTAAAACTGTATATTCCGTTCTGTTTTGATGTTCCGATATGAGGTGGGTACAATTTTAAGTAAAACAGGGGATTTCTTCTCTTTATTCTGTTCTACATCCAGCAAAAATCACAATCTTGAGTTTATTTGCTCTAAATTTAGGGAATATTTTGCTCGCTGCTGCCTGCTAGGAGCTCTCGGCCGATGTAAATCATCTTCGGATAATTAGTAGCGACCTGAATACATGATATCTAGAGAAATAAAACGAAATCTATGCAACTGTGACAAATAATAAGTGGACACATGGAAATAAAAATTCAATGTCATCGTTTGATCTGAGGCATCTGTCTCTAATCCAGTGCAAATATCCCCTTGATCCTCTGCGAAAGAGTATCAATATCATGAAAGACCTGATCAATCTCATGCAAACACGTCCAGTTTGCCATGAAATTTGCCGCCTGGTTCGCCTCTCTAAAGACGTGTCGAGCCAAGACCTCATGCGTGCACAACTAACGTATACGAAGTTGCATATCTAACATGGGGAAAATACATAGATTATAAATGTTGTAAAGTAGTGTAGTTTTTGGGGTTTTTTTTGGCAACCATCTATGAAATTCCTATCCGCTGTTCTAGTTGCAGTTTTGCAGTAAGGTTCCAAGTGAGGTTGCAACCACAGTTAGAACCTAGTGTATTAATGGACAGAACAATTTAAAGTTAAATGTACTTGAAATAATTCACACGCACATTTAACAACGGAGTTCACCTAACTAGGCTACGTCTCCGGGGCACTTACCCAGATTATGATATTATAAAAGCTTACAATATAGGACTCAAGTCTTAATGAAAAAATCTCAGAATCCCTCTAGGTTTTTCTGCCTATCTCTATATTGCTCCTACTCTATAACTATCACGTATAAATCAATGGCATCCCACCATTGTTTTCTTTTTAAAAGCTCACGTGTATTCTCTCAAGAATGGGTTCTTTATAGTTTAGAACACACACTTTTTACAAGCTAAGTTATTAACTATTTATAAGTAAAAACAATCTTCTTGCTTCAAGATCTTTTATGATTGCTTTTGACTTCTTTTGATTGGCTTCAATCTCTCCATATTGCACGTCTGCCTTTTGTAGGATTGACATCAATCTTCATAAGTTAATACCTGTTAAAATAACTAGCTTGGAAATAGGAGTTAGTCTTTTCCTATAACTAGGAAACATATAAAGATAATATCTTTTAGAGATAATATCTTTCCATATATATATGAAACACCTAACTCCATATTACATTCAATCTTTAAACGAATTATACTGAATATAGATAAGGAACAAAAGATTGAAACAAGTGATAAGGACAAGCATAAGAATAGAGATCATATTTAAAAGGAAACATAACCTTATAAACTTATCTCTTTATATCTTTTAGAAAACATCTTTCCTTAACACTTTGATATTCTCAATTTACGCATATTAAACCTTTAAGATCATATGAGAATATATCCTGCATACTGTAGAACAAATATTAATCAATAAAGAACAGTTATGCAGTTTTATAGAACTAGACAGAATTCTGCTGAACAACAGGTTGCAACTGAGGTTGCAACTGGTACTTGAAACCACCAACGCTGTCTAAGCAGGTTGTAACTGTGGTTGTAACTGAGCTTACAACATTACTAGAAACCTATCAACATAGGTTGTAACTGAGGTTGCAACATTGCTTGAAACCTAACAACACCTGTCTTAGTTCATAATAAACAGATAGGATTATTTAGTGAAAACCATTAGACAACAAATAGAATTTAGACCAGGAATCTGGTCCTAACAATCTCCCCCTTTGTCATTGGTTTTGACAAATCATCTAAGTTTATATAAACACTAATCCACCTGCAATAAGTTAGCAGTACAGTCTTTTACTGTATTTCATTTATCAGTGCTTTTGTAACACCTATTTAGCTCCCCCTGCAAGTTAGAATAGCAGGTATCATATAAGCACAGAATGCATCCATTCACAGAGTTTCAGAACAGATTTAATTTCAAACATAGTCATACTTCAAAAAACAAATTGCAGAAATTGTAAGGCCAAACAATGCTGGCACAGAATAGTCTTAATATAGCAATTGTAACTGAAATTTAAAACAGCAACGTAAAGTTTGAAATTGAAATTAAAACTTGAAACTGTAAACATTAAAATGAACCATAAACTCATCTCCCCCTATTTGTCATAAGCCAGACAAACTAGTCACGAGGTATGTCTGAAGACATGGTTTCAACTACGGTTGGAACTGCACTGAGAACTTCGGTGTGTGGGTTTCCAAAAAACTTAGGGTTTCTTTGTTAAATAGAAAAAGAGAGAGAGTAATTGTGATTATTGTAATTGATTTTGGATATAAAAAGAGTTTAGTATAAATAGCAATAAAGTCCAAATCTTTTTACAATTAGAAAAAGATACACTCAAATCAATTTTGAGACAGAATCAATTTTAAAATACAAAGAAATCATGATGGAAACAGTTTTTCAGACAGATAAATCAAGCAATAAATAAAGATCAACATTCCTTGTAAACAGATATACCCAAAATTTGAAAATTCAAGAGTTGAAGCTTTTAAGGAAATTTGACTTGATTCAAGATAAAGATAGCAATTAGACAGATATTTAAGCTTTTAAAAAAAAATCTAGCAATTTACCCAAGAAGATATGTTTATCATTGAATAACTCTAATAAAGATTAGATTTTAGGAGCTTATATTGAGCCAATCCGTTTTTATCTCTACACAAAAACTAGTTTGATGATCTCAGCAAGGAAAGAGTATAAGTGATGTCAAAAATAGCAAGACTTTGTCTTGACTTTTTCATTCTAGAGTGTTCGGACAATCACTGAATTTTTCAGTATTATGAGTATGAGGTTTCAACTGATGTTGCAACTGAGCTTGCAACCAGTATTATTAGCATGTGGTTTCAACTGGGGTTGCAACTGAACTTGCAACCACTGTGTAAAAAGTGCACTTTGTGCTTGCAACTCTATTACCAGAGAGGTTTTAAGACAAATTACCTCACATCTGTTTTTGAGACACCAAAAAGCGGCTTTTTCAAAACAAAAACATCATAGCTCAATTAAGACTTAACCTTAGAAATAAAAATTATTTAAGGTACTCAATACAGACATATTTAGCAAGAATATTTAATTAGATTGATAATGACATACCCCTATGTCACTTCTTAATGATTCAAACTTGTTTGTATCAAGGGGCTTTGTGAAAATATCTGCTAATTGTCTTTCAGTTGAAACATGTTCTAAAATTAAGCTCTTTTCTTCAACTAGTTCTCTAATAAAATGATGCCTTAGATCAATATGTTTGGTTCTGGAATGTTGAACTGGATTTTTAGCTAAATCTATAGCACTTTTGTTATCACAAAATAGAGTTAATATCTCTTGTTTAACATTATAATCAGTTAACATCTGTTTCATCCAAATTAGTTGAGTGCATCCACTTCTAGCTGAAACATATTCTGCCTCAGCAGTTGACAAAGATATGCAATTTTGCTTTTTACTGAACCAAGAGACAAGGTTGTTTCCAAAATAAAAACAACCACCAGAAGTACTCTTTCTATCATCTATGTTTCCTGCCCAATCTGCATCACAGTAGCCACTTAGAAAATGGTTTGTATCTTTAGAATACCATAGGCCTAGGTGAAGTGTTCCTTTTACATACCTAAGAATTCTTTTGACAGCTAGAAGATGAGGTTCTAAAGGATTTGCTTGATATCTGGCACAAACTCCTACACTTAAGCAAAGGTCTGGTCTACTAGCAGTTAAATACAGCAAACTTCCAATCATGGATCTATAAAGACTGGGACAGACACTTTTTCCTTTATCATTTTTATTTCTAAAAATCCATTTAGTCCCTATAACATTTTTATTAGAAGGTCTGGGTACTAAAGTCCATACATCATTTCTCTCAAATTGAGACAATTCATCCTGCATAGCTAAAATCCATTCACTATCTTCTAGAGCTTCTTTTATGTTCTTAGTTTCTAACTGAGAGAGGTAACAAGCAAAATGAACAACATTATTTCTCTTACCTCTGGTTTTCATACCTGAAGTGACTTCTCCTATGACATTGTCAAGAGAGTGGTTTTTCTGAGTCCTTACATAGCGTGGCTTGCTTGTAGATGGGATATCAGATCTTCCTTCTTCTTCTTCAGATTCTGTTGAATTCTGGGTTTCAACTGCGGTTCCAACCTCAGTTCCAACCTCAGTTGTAACCTCAGTTGCAACTGGACTTCCAACCACTATGGGACTTCCAGTTTGTTGAGTTTCTTCTTTCTCTTTTTCTGCAATCTCAGGCTGTTCATTATCACCTATAATCTCATCAACAGTTTTTAGGTCATCAAATAACACATTATAAGATTCCATAACACAGTTTGTTCTTTGATTGAAGACTCTAAATGCTCTACTATTCTGAGCATACCCAAGAAAGATCCCTTTATCACTTTTAGAGTCAAATTTACCAAGATGCTCTCTATCTCTGAGAATGTAACAGACACACCCAAAGACTTGAAAATACTTAACATTTGGTTTTCTACCTTTCCATATCTCATAAGCTGTCATGGAAGTGCCTTTAGTAATATAAACTTTATTAACTATATGACAGGCAGTATTAGCAGCTTCAGCCCAAAATCTGTTAGCAAGTTTCTTAGAGTTAAGCATGACTCTAGCCATTTCCTGAATGGTTCTATTTTTTCTTTCAACTATGCCATTTTGCTGTGGAGTCTTAGGAGCAGAGAACTCATGACTTATACCTAAGGAGTTGCAGAATTCTTTGTTAACAAGCTTATCTAAAGTTTTGTAATTCACATGCCCAAGCCTTTTATGCCAAATATCCACATTATTAGTAATGTCTTGATTACACCTACTTTGAGGCAATTCTTTTTCAGCCTTTTCAAACACATAGCAGCTGTTGGTTGATCTAACTCCGGTCATGATTAAATCATTATTAAGATTAGTAATTAGACACCTTTCTTTGTCAAATTTAACAGTCATTTTATTATCACAGAGTTGACTGATACTAATAAGATTAGCTTTTAGACCATCTACAAGAAAAGCATCATCAATATTAGGCATTCCAGGTTTGTTTAAGGTACCTTTACCAATAATTCTACCAGTATCTCCTCCTCCAAACACAACAGTGTTCCCTGTGAGATTAGTGACATTTTTTAGGAAACTTGCAGTACCTGTCATGTGCTTAGAGCAACCACTGTCAAAATACCAATCATTAGAAGTAACAGCATTCAAGGAAGTAATGACAGCTTTATTATTAGCAATAGAGGTAGATTTTTCTTTAACAATCCAGACCCAGTTCAATTTTTTATTGATAGAAGCCAACCAGGTCTTCTGAGAAATGTACCTTCTGTTCTTCTTTAAATAACACTGGATTTCTACATGACCAGATCTTTTACAGAAGTTACACAGTTTAGCTCTAAAAGTAGATTTAACCTCATAGCTATTCAGTTTATTTTTGGTTGCAACTGTGGTTGCATCTCTAGTTGCAACTGTACTTCTAACCTTCTTCTCAAAAACTTGAGTTTTATTCCTGGTTGCAACCTTGGTTGCAACTGAGCTTCTAACCTTATAGTTAAACTTATTAAAAACCTGAGTTTTAGCTTTAGCAACAGCTTCAATAAAGGTGGTTTTTCCTGTACTCTTACCACCATAGTAACCTAGACCACTGATATCTTTAGAGCCTCTAGAATATGACAACATGTCATCTAATTTTTCTGAAGCAGAAACATTCATCAGTTTTATTTTCTTTTTAGTTTCAGTAAGTTCAGCCAGTTGTAAGTTAAGCTTCTCAGTAAGACTTTTAACCTCATCCTTTAGATTAACATTAAGTTTGCTTATGATCAAGGATTGTTTACTCAGACATTTATACTTTTCATAAAGAACAAGATATTGCTGAGAAATGTCTTCATCAGAAGGTTCTTCCTCATCACTGCTGTAGGTTTCAAGAGCAGTTGTAACTATGGTTGAAACATGTTCACAGTCACTTTCATAAGTAGGTTCTTTTTCAGTGATTATTCCCATAAAATTAACAAAATTAGAATCATCCTCTTCATCACTGTTGCTCTCAGAATCACTATCACTATGAGTGGTTATATAAGCATTTTTGTTCCTTTTTAAAGTATTTGCACACTCAGCCTGAATATGACCAAAATCTCTACATTCTCTACATTGAATCTCTTTAGGCTTATAATCTTTGTTATCCTTCTCTTTAGAATTCCACTTTCCTGTAGAGTTATTATTGAACCTGGATTCTGTCTTAAATTGGTTATCCCTTTTCTGAAAGTTTTTAGAAGAACCAGTATCATCCTCTTTTCTCTTATAAAACTTTTTGAAAACCTTTTTAGCAAAGAAAGCTAGCTGTTCTTCATCACTCATTTTATCACAGAGATTAGGTTCAGATTTCTTAGCCTGAAATGCTATTCCCTTTTCTGGTCTTTTATGTTTAAAAAATTTCAGCTCATGAGTGCTTAGATTTCCTATAAGTTCTTCAAGTTTAAGATTATCTAAGTCTGTTGATTCTTCAATAGCTGTAACTTTTATTTCAAACCTTTCTGGGAGTGACCTAAGAGTTTTCTTAACAAGTTTAGCATCACTGTATTTTTCACCTAAGGTTCCAGCTTGATGAGCAATGTGGCAGATTCTACCATTAAATTGTTCAATGTTTTCATCTTCCTCCATTCTTAGGTTTTCAAATTGAGTAGTTAACTGTTGAAGTTTGAAAGCTTTTACTTTAGTAGTTCCTTCAAAAGTAACTTGCAAAATATCCCATGCCTCTTTGGCAGTTTCACAGTGAGAGATATACCTGAATACACTGAGAGTTACACCAGCAAAAATCAAGTTTATGGCTGTTGAGTTGGCACTTGATTTTCTGTCTTCATCAGCAGACCATCTGTCTTCAGGTATAAAAACCAGTTCTCCTTCACTATCAATGGCAGTTGGAGCCTCCCATCCATGCATCACAGTTTTCCATGCATGTTCATTCTGCTGTTTGATGAAGGACCTCATTCTGATCTTCCATACTCCATAGTTTACTCCTCCTTCAAGCAATGGAGGTTTGTTGAAAGCGTTTCCTTCCCTCATTAAGTCCATTTTTACTAGAACACAGGATCCACACTAAGTAAGGTCTAGTGTAAAGCTCTGATACCAATTGAAATTCCTATCCGCTGTTCTAGTTGCAGTTTTGCAGTAAGGTTCCAAGTGAGGTTGCAACCACAGTTAGAACCTAGTGTATTAATGGACAGAACAATTTAAAGTTAAATGTACTTGAAATAATTCACACGCACATTTAACAACGGAGTTCACCTAACTAGGCTACGTCTCCGGGGCACTTACCCAGATTATGATATTATAAAAGCTTACAATATAGGACTCAAGTCTTAATGAAAAAATCTCAGAATCCCTCTAGGTTTTTCTGCCTATCTCTATATTGCTCCTACTCTATAACTATCACGTATAAATCAATGGCATCCCACCATTGTTTTCTTTTTAAAAGCTCACGTGTATTCTCTCAAGAATGGGTTCTTTATAGTTTAGAACACACACTTTTTACAAGCTAAGTTATTAACTATTTATAAGTAAAAACAATCTTCTTGCTTCAAGATCTTTTATGATTGCTTTTGACTTCTTTTGATTGGCTTCAATCTCTCCATATTGCACGTCTGCCTTTTGTAGGATTGACATCAATCTTCATAAGTTAATACCTGTTAAAATAACTAGCTTGGAAATAGGAGTTAGTCTTTTCCTATAACTAGGAAACATATAAAGATAATATCTTTTAGAGATAATATCTTTCCATATATATATGAAACACCTAACTCCATATTACATTCAATCTTTAAACGAATTATACTGAATATAGATAAGGAACAAAAGATTGAAACAAGTGATAAGGACAAGCATAAGAATAGAGATCATATTTAAAAGGAAACATAACCTTATAAACTTATCTCTTTATATCTTTTAGAAAACATCTTTCCTTAACACTTTGATATTCTCAATTTACGCATATTAAACCTTTAAGATCATATGAGAATATATCCTGCATACTGTAGAACAAATATTAATCAATAAAGAACAGTTATGCAGTTTTATAGAACTAGACAGAATTCTGCTGAACAACAGGTTGCAACTGAGGTTGCAACTGGTACTTGAAACCACCAACGCTGTCTAAGCAGGTTGTAACTGTGGTTGTAACTGAGCTTACAACATTACTAGAAACCTATCAACATAGGTTGTAACTGAGGTTGCAACATTGCTTGAAACCTAACAACACCTGTCTTAGTTCATAATAAACAGATAGGATTATTTAGTGAAAACCATTAGACAACAAATAGAATTTAGACCAGGAATCTGGTCCTAACAATCTATCTTTTTGTATTCGAAATGGAACAGGTGTAAGTTTAATGTCTACCCTGATTTTCACCCATATCGAGATTTTATGTTTATAAAAGTCATTTCTTTAGAAATAACTTGGTGAAATGGCATCGAAGCCACCTACAAAGTCGTGTTTAAACTAGCTTTAAGACGATTTCAAAAGGTGTAAACTTCTAAACTTGCATTCGTATCTGCCCACTTAGTACAAGGCCGCCTAAATTAGTTAATGTCTGTTTGGTTTGCCAATCTTTTTTTCTTTTGAGGAGGTTTGTCACTTCTTAATTTGGCTAATGTTATAGTTTTTTCTTATGAGTTAGTACATGTATCTTGGTGTCCATAAAGTAGGGATTTTTTGGTCTCTCGACTGCCAAAAACTATAATTCCTCGTAGTACGAATGTAACTTTAAACTCTTCCTGATTGAATAAGAAGCCAATTTTTCGGGGTTTTCTTTAGAATCGCAATTTCTTTGGTTAAGTAGTTAAAGTTTTGACTTTTAGAAACTCGTCAGTCGATTAACGATTTGACTTAAATCTTTAAACTCATGCAAATCGCCGAACAATTCTCCCCAACACACTAATATCCCTTCGGCAACTAGCATCACCAATTAACGCCTACCCGCTGTCGTAGAAGCTCCAGCGAAGCTCCGATCAACAAGCTTACCGTAATTTTAGAGAGACTCCGATGAACTCTAAGGAGGCTCTGAAAGGTTGTTTTCAAATTACTCAAATAATAAATAAATAAATAAAACATTTCTCCTTCCAGTATACATTTTCCAAACTGAAAACTCCCAAGCTTTGAACAACTACATTGTTGTGTTTTAAAAAGTGAAATCTTAGCAAGCATTCTTGCAAGAACAACGCTAAAAGCATAACAAGCGTAAGCTATCAGGCCTAAAAAGCGGAAAAAAAGTAAGTTATCAGTTTTGAATCGAGCTTTTATCGACTTTTTTCATTATGATACTTTCTAAACAGTGCAACATATATTATACTATTATGTGAGTAAATTGGTTTAATTTGTTTCGACTTTAAAATGACTAAAACGGTCAATTCAAACAATAAATATCGCCTATAAAACCAATAGTTATCTTTCTGATTTGTTTTGATTCGATTTGGTTTACTTTTTACACCAAAACTGATATATTCTCCAATATAAATTCCCGATTATTGTGCTGAACGGATTACTATAATTAGAAGTCTATCAAAATGATTGAGGGTGTTATTGTCCACAAAAGTTGAAATCAAGGATAAATATGTAATTTCCTGCTTTTCTAGGGTATTGACATTTTA
The DNA here is from genome assembly GCA_963920805.1 of Primula vulgaris. Taxonomy (NCBI): domain Eukaryota; kingdom Viridiplantae; phylum Streptophyta; class Magnoliopsida; order Ericales; family Primulaceae; genus Primula; species Primula vulgaris. The sequence continues at coordinate 44,467,084 of OY987212.1, read as the reverse complement.
CTCATCTGGTAAATTTTATTCAATCCTACGGCCAATATTACACATACTAAATTATCACTAAGATTTAGTATAGCCGTCAACCGAATTAATGACAAAAAAACACTATAAATGGACATGTACTTTACCTCAGTTTCAATTTTCATAACAAGTTAGATCTCAAACACTTACAAACATTTTTAGATTTATTTCTTATCATAGTTTAACTACTTTTGTACATCAATACTTTGCACACGCATCTGAATCGGCTAAGAATTATCTCTATTTTTAGCTATGTTTTTTTTTGCCGATTCAGATTCGTTTGTAAAGTTTTTGCGTACAAGACTTAAAAGCCTGCATTTGTGCCAGGGGACTTGTTTTGATTGTTCTTTTTTTTCCTTTTTGGGGTTTATTTTTTTTATTATTAATCTTTGTTGTTTTTACTCTATAGATCTTAATATAGTTTTATTTAGTAAACAATTAGTTATGGGTTATTTGAAGAAAAATACATCCTGAAAAAAAAACGTCTCTGCATCTCCTTGTAAACAAATTAATTTAGTTAGCAAGACTTTTTTGTATCTATTTCAGTCAGTTGTTGCTAAGAGTATTAATATTTAGTAATGTGATTATGACCAAAAGAATTATGTAACTGTTGTCTCGTTGTGTACTTGTGTTATGGGAAACAAATTACAAAATAATTATTTATCAGGACCGAGGTACTTGTGGTTTTAATTTCATTAGTTGAACATGTAGTAAAAATTATTATACTTGTACGTTACGGTGGGACGGGATAAATGATAGAGAGATATTCGTGAGTTGGGAATATTTTAGGATACAATAGACATCTTTTAATAGAGATTTGAAATTAACGACTACAATTAAATAATTAAATGAAGTTTTAGGTCTTATACTTTTAGCTAAATAAGTCATAAAACTGGTACTTTGTAGCTAATTTTCGTATGCTGTGAATTTGTAGACACGCACAATTCCGATATCTGCTTGTACAATTCTTCAACATGATGTATCAAGTGTTATTTTTGCAAGTAAGGTTTAAAATTCAGCTAAATGAACTTTTTGTGCCGCTCAAAATAAGATTATCGAACTATTTCTATTGTCGCTGATCAATTAGATAAGTTTAACTTTTAAAATGACGAAAAGGCAGAAGATGGAGTGAACAAAGAAGCAAAAAAAAGCTAGGAACTGGTTAACTCTGCTAAATGTATAGTGAAGCAAGGTACGAAGGAGATGAGATATTCGACTAGATAAAAATGGCGCAGGCCAATTACAATTAGTTTAAAACTATATAAAAATGGAACAAACTTCTCAAATCCATACACCAATATCTCAACAATTTATAGAAGCCTCAAAACGAAAATTATCATATACATTCAAATAAGCAACGTCAAACACACCTAGGAGGCAAATCAAAAGCAGACCACACATGCATGCTGTATAAACTTACAAATCTAGAGACATTAGTATCATCAGTAATTCTACCTCGACTGTGTGCACAATAAAAATCTTCAATTCAGAATATTTGAACTTAATGCAGTAATTCTAAACAATAACCTTAATGAACAATTACCACAAATATGTACATACAGTATAATTTAATCAATTTTCAGACGGGAGATTATGTAGGGGTCGTGCAAACACGGCCCTTGCTGTCACAAATTATGACGTAGATTTAGCCACTTGAACTAATCTTAGGCGACTGGAGGTCAATCAACCTAAATAAATCGACCTAATTGATCACCCATGACCTTGTCGTATAAGCATGTAGCTTTTATTTGTATGCAATTCTTGGCGGTTTCTGAAATCTATATTATTAGTTTATGTCAATAGCACTTATGAAGTCTTGAAACAAATATTTATATAAAAACTCATTTAATTACACAAATTCCAAATAAAGTAAATATTAATTACATGTAGAATGCAAAATAAAACTGTTTACGTTAACTGCCATCTCACTTTCAACTTCATTTGATTATTCTATGTTTATCTCTCATGTTCTCTCCTTATCTCTCCAATTTTTTTACTATTTCAAGTATAAAAATTTCATTTTTTTTGCAATAATATTAGTATTATTAATTTATGTGATTCCAGTTTTATGATTGTCAAGTTTATATTAATTTAATTGGTATCTATGAATATATTGTACCGTCACACCAACGCATCACATGAACAGGTCCGCTAGTATTGTTGACAGGGGCGGACCCAGGGGGGTTGTGGGTGGCCGTGATCACCTCGGCGATGATTTTCAATTTTATTTTTATTTTTTTTATACATGTAATTAAAAAAATTATGAGATGTATACATTGATTGTCACCTAATTAAACAAAAGAGTTGCTGGTGTAATGGTAAAATTAGAGCAAAAACTAGTTGAATTTTAGGAGTTCAAATCATGTTAGCTTCTTTTTGCTAAAATTTTATGTTTTTTTTAATGTGAAATTACCAAATTTTCTAAATAACTATTGTATTTTTCCAAACAAGATTACATAAAAAAAATTATTTTATCGTTCAATATCGTTTGTCTTGATTTCATATTTATTTTATGCTATGTTGAATATAGAAAAAAAAATTATTTTTATATTAGACCCTATTTTTTTCTATTCGACATATTTTTTTACACCACGGCCCCGAATAAAATCATCCTCCTTATGGCCTGATTGTTGACGTGGGGTTGTAGGATTAAACAGCAAATTGTTTTACAGAGTATTACATTCAAAGGTTGGTCCGCTCAAAGTGTTTTAACTTATGGATATTTTACTAGTTTTCTTGTACAAAATCGACCACAACATAGCAAAGACACCAACATTTTGGCAATTCACCAGACGCCATAGAAGCTCGAAAGCTTGAAATTAAAACCACTAAAATAATCATTACGTTCACATAAGCAATTCGTCAAAACATGAAGGAGACTAATCCAAAACTGACCTTGTGAGACCACATTTGCTGTATAACTTGAAAAAATCCAGACATTTGTATTATCAAAAGTTTCGCCTAAGACGACTACTACGTTACTCAAAATATCTTCAGTTAATGCTATATATATATATATTAACAATAAGCTTAATTAACTATAATTGCAAATTTATACATAGACAAACTAAATTAATCAAGTTCGAGACTGGAATTTGAATAGGGGCCGCGCAAACGCTGGCCCCCACTATCACAAATTATGACGCAGACTTAGCCACTTGGACTAATCTTAGATTGACACCCCTCCAAAGTGCAATGGTGGTCATCAACCTAGGCCATGAACCTTCATGATCGTTCATTGACCCCGTCCAGGTAAGTAATTTGGTTAGCGGTATGCGCTTTTATTTATATGCCATTTCGTGGGTACTCTCTCTGAAATTCGTTAATGTGGGATTACAGTATTAAACACCAAATGGTCTTAAACATAGTTTTCCATTCAAAGGTTGGTCCGCTCAATATGTTTTCGTGGCTTTTGTGTATTTATTACAATAATACCTTTTTCTTTTACTTTTAATATATAAATCATCAGCTTGTCGTGCTAAAGTTTGCAAAGAATAATACACAGATTCATAATTTAAAAGCTCATGTGCTTGCTTATGAACTATATTTTTGATGAATTTATTCTTAAGTAATCCAGACTCGTAAGTCCAAACGTAGTACATATATATATATATATATTTTATTTTAATAAATAAAATTTTATTAAAGACATGAAACGTTATTTTTACATGGGACAAGTGTCTCCATGCTAGCAACAATTGAGATCGAATCCGATAAGAGTAAACGCACTAATATAATCCGATAAGAGTAAACTAATCCAAACGTAGTATATATTGACATGTTACCGTTCAAAGATCGACGGAGTTAGCACATTTTTGTTAGCAATATCTTCAATGTTAGTGCCTTATGAGCAATTATCTGAACAATTCACAGACATGTTCATCCCCAACTCCCCAACAATATTCACAAGTGTACAAGGAAAAGTGGAAAACCCATTTTTCAGGGAATGTTTTTAATTTATAAAAAATCATTAGGATTCCTGTTCCTTTAGATGACAAGGGAGAAACAAATTAAGAGCGGGGGAATATACCTATGCAACAACAATGTTGTGGTATGGTATATCGATTTACTTTCGGGAAGTAAAATTTACGGACTTATTTAAAAACACGTATCATGCTAATTGTTAATTGGTAGGTAAAGTAGCTAAAAGATCTCTCTTCTAGCTATTCTGCTGCAATTGCTCTAACAAAATTATGTAAAAAGGAAACTTATACTATTTTGTTAGTTGATAAAATCAATTATAACATTCAGTATGTTTACGTAATGCTCGATGCTGAAAAAATTATTGATTTAATCTTTCCGGTAGGGAAACCTCCTTATTCAATTTGGGAGTTTTGTCAGTGTAGTGTGTGTTATTATAACACCTCGCATGTGAGATTAGTAGAAAACCAAGAAAACTGTCTCGAAATTACCGATAAAATAACAAATACTGTACTTATATGAAGTAATTATTGATTACTTAAGTGGATGATTTAAAATTAAAACTAATCGTCAGCTGCGTAAAAGTGAGCATATAATGACACAAGAAAGGACGCATAAGTGTTTGAAAGCATATATTATATATAAAGTGCTGTACTTGATTATGAGGTCACAACTCACAAAGGTGTACATGCTATATAGTTTAACATTATATTCCTCTTTCATTGATTATTTAACTTGCAGCTTGGAAATAATGGTGGCTTACTTCACTCTCCATTTGCTTAAACTTTTGTATCTAACTTACACTCAATTGCATAAGGCTGCAATTTGTGACGATGCAACAATATTGTAGTACTATTTCATACTTCACTGTCAAAAATGTGTCATGGCCATCTTAATTGACATTTGGAAGAGAAAATGCTACTTAGTCTTAATTTGTAATATTCAAAGTGTAAATACTTGTACAGGTTTAAATTTGTTTATGAGATATGTAAATAAACTACCCAACTGTTTAGCAAGAGTAATTTATTTAATACAATTACAATTACAAATACAAATACAAATACACTGGTATACGCATACTAATATTAGGCTCGAAGAGATCGGGTTCACCATTTAATTAAGTTCTTAGTAATTTTATAATCTGGTGGCCATGTTAAAAAAGAAAAGGAGAAGTTTACAATTTACATGGATGCCTTTTTTCGGGAAAATGGTTTTGCCGTATATATGTGTTTGATTCCAACTCTTTCACGTAAAAATAATATATAATAACTTAAACATCTGTCTCTAAATAAGATAGTATCGATATGCAATTATTGTTGTTAGGAGAAGTACGTCATCTGAAATTGAGTTGTGGGCTTGTGGCTCAACTATAACAATTATTTACTTAAAGCTGATGCTATGTGATATTGATCTGCCGCAAAATACGGTTTGACATTTCTCAATTTTAAGAATATTTTAACAACAATGATTTTTGTTGGATGAAAAGGAGGCAGCATTTGAAACAAAGTCGTGCAAATTGCTTCATAAGTTAAAAAAAAATGTAAATTTTTTTTGCAACCGAGTTACATAAAATAAAATCAATGTACGGAGTGGAGTTCAATTCAGTGACACTAATTTTACGCTTATTTTGACTCATTCAATGTTGTTCAGTAATTGGAAACTAATCAATTAAAAAGCAATAAGTTGGGGTAAAAATTATAACTGATCAGTATCTCATCTAGCTAAATTTGTTTTTAAAAGCTAATCGTTAATATGACTTATTTTAATATATACGAATTTCTTTAATCACTTTATTCTCTAGTGCGTAAATATCTTTTTTTCCTTTTCAACTTCCCAAACATTATTGATAATCATCTATATAAAAATTTCCATCTCTCTTGTATTAAAATTCTGGTGGTACATACAATTTAATCACAGCGTTACTGCTGATGCATGGGGTAATTGCTTCCATTCAAATATTCATTCAAATTTCTTGGCATGTTTAATAACACAATCTGATGCTTAGTTAATTAGCAAGTTGACATTAAACATCCAAGTTACGATTCGAAAAGGGTTTACTAAATTTTACAGTAAGAAAATGATAGTACTACAACTCTTGAACTTTGAAGAAATTAAGTGTGCCATTTATTTATTTTTCTCTTTTATTGTGGTACACATATCCATCTATATGCCACAATTTTTGCTTCCTGCTAAGTCAGGCTCATCTACCACGATGTATTAAATTATTTAACATCTAATTTCATGTAAATATATTGTTTCCTCGAAAGTAGCATGAATGGTGTCTGCTACTTTTACGCAAAGCATTTGCTGAGCACCAAAAAGTATTTTCTTTAAGCGTTTTTAATTAATTAAAGCTGATAATGGCTCACATGGAATCCATCACACTAAGATCACAGACCCTGTTCTTATCTTATAGTACCTATTTTTTAAAAAAAAATTAGACTTATATTATGTACTTAATACTATATTTAGATTTTGGATCAAGAGAGGACGTACGTGAATAATCAGACGCGAAAAAAAGATGCTCGTTTGGAGGCAATGGCTCCCAAAATTCTTAAAAGGGTTTTATCATGTAATGTGTGTATATGCAAAACGGAATATATAAATTTTATTCATCATTAACTAAAGTTTTTATTTGACTCTACAATCGTGTTACAAAATATTTATTTTTTTGAATTGCAGCATATATATCGTTTCTTTGTGTCATCGCTAAGTTCGTCAATCTTTGAAGGTCACTCTTAAAATATTATTGTTGTTAATTTAAAGAGATCAATGCTTTCACGTACAGAAAATCTTCCCGTTTCTATATATAAAGGGAATATAAATAACTCGTATATTCATTGTTTGATAGAAAATTTAAATAATAATAAATGATCGATTCAAATCACTTATCAGATAATATCTCTTGATCCTTTTATAATATTTAAACAATTTTCATACTTAATCATTGCTATAAAATATAAATCTAAAAAATGTACAATAGTTTATAATTAATGCTATTCAGAAGTTAAGTTGATAAAAACAGACTTGTTGATCACTAATTTGTACACCCGCCAAACACACGACTTTTTAAAGATATCAAATTATCAGTCTCCTCAACGACCTAATGCGTAGTTAAATGCCAAGCATAAATGCATGTGTTATTAAAAAATCACATTAAAAAAAATAAAGCGCGTCGCAAAATATTTTTCACTCCATTATATTTGGACACGAGACCTCCACGACTCCAATAATTGTGATATATTTTTTACCAATATATCTTTACTAAAATTTATCAAAAATGATGATTTGACAATCACACGGTTTATTATTTCCCTTAACCGAACAGTTAGGTTTGCCGTTGATGCTATACACAAATATTTATCATCAAACTATTATCAATCTCATTATTTTATATTATTCTTCATTTTTTTTTCAAACTTACTCGTTACTAACACTGATTATGAACATTGCTATTGATGTAATGATGTCTATTAGTACTACTATTTATCTAAAAGTAGATCGATATTAGTACCAAATTTGTCACTATCGTTGAAGCTTTCTTTAAACCAGATACTTAACTAGGGTTAAAGTCAACTTGGTGGTGTCTAATTGGGAATCTCACGGTCAAGATTAACACAGACCAGTTGGCAAATCGTGAAAGAATCTTTTCTTTTTGGGTAAGTTGCAAGAATCTTTTCTCACAGGAAGGACCACAAAATTAAAATACTAACATTCTGTACTTCCATATTTGTTTATTACTTTTCATAAATTCTAAAGTAAAGGGTTAATTTTACCATATTATCTAGCACCGTTTCGATAATAGTTTAAGCAAATTCTGCTACCTGGGGAAGCTGCATTTTAAAATTTTAATATGGGGCTAAATCGCTCTTTTTCGTTAAAAACAAGTTGCACTACAAAAAAAATGTTTTCTGAAAATACATATCGAGGGTTGTAGCCTCTGCCAGCCCACACCTAACTCCTTTCATGTCTATTGTATCATTCTATTATAATAAGTCAACCTAAGAAAAATGAGTTTGCCCAATTTTGTCAAAAATACCCTTATTATGTTTTAATATATAACTAATCTAATTAATTAACAATTTGTATTCACTATATTTTACTAATTACGGATATAGCCTAAATTAATTAACAATTCGTTTTAATCTGCATAACTACAATAAATGATACAAATTCTGAATATTATGTTCAAAATAAAATATATTACGAGATTTATATTATTACGCGTCTCACGCGCAACGTATGAGTAAATTTTACTAGTATTTATAATAAGTCAGTAACAGTAATACCGAGTTCTAGTTTCTATTTCGCTTCTTGGAACGGATCTCATGAGTTGCTTTTTTTTCCAGCCTACATAAATTAATTAAGAAAAAGGACAATTCTTTCTAGATACAAGGGAGAAATTTGACCGTGTTAAATATATCATGTTATCGTTTTTTTTCATATTTATTCGTAGTTTTTTTTTAAATCAACGTACTACTTTATTTCTAAAATGTTTGTTCAAAATTTTTTATAAAATTTGACTTTTTATATATTATTGGGTATTTATTATTTTTGGCAATTTATAAGATGGTATGATATTAATAAATATCAAAAAAATATATAAAAAGTTAAATTTTACAGTTTATTTGAATAAACACTTTACAAATAAAATAATACGTTGATTTAAAAAAAAACTACAAATACATATGAAAAAACGATAATATAACTGGTTTAACATGATGAAACGTGCATCACTGGTTTACAAACAGCTATTGTAATCTTGGTAGGCTATTTTTGTGGTATATTTAATATTTATAACTGTTTACGTAGGTCATCAATGAAAAATTTGAGGTAGTGAAGCAAAATCTAGTGGTCAAGTTGCTCATGTTGCCGTGTTAAGCGAGTTATTGTTTTTATAGGCCCTAGCTAGGTAGCATCTACAGTACACCAACGATATTCTAAATATTTACATCTAAAACTGTTAGTTTTTAGTTCCTCCTACTTATACCACTAATATTTCACGAACACATGCACTTAACCCCATTTCCGTTTGGTAAATTATTAATTCATCCAAATAGCCATGTAAATATGGCATTTCATATAGACGATCTAAAATTACTTTAATATGTATAACTATAAACCTTATTTTTGTTCTAAAATTAATAACTAAAGAGCATTTAAAATATGAAAAACAAAAGGTGAAAGACAAATAATGCAATAGTTATGTAAAAAAACAATGTTCACCCATAATCAAAAAGATAGATTTCTTACAAATTTTTCCATCTTATAAATTCAACATTTTCTTGGTATATGCTTCACCATTTCATTTTTTTATTGACATGAACAATTGTTAAGTGTGAATGAATGAATAAGTATCCCATGTCATCCAACTTTGAAAGTTCTAAGCATGATTCCTGTAAAAGCCATTGAATAAAATTCTAGAATTTTACAATTACAAATACTTTATTTTCTCCTAATAAATAGATGACAGTATCACTCTCAGAGTTTCCATTTGTCACTACAATAATCTCCGATTTCAAAATGGGATAACTATGGTTTACTTGGTTAAAAATTTGCATATTGATAATACGTGATCAAACTTCTCTTAAAAAATTAACATAAATCAACTAAAGTGTGTTGATTGATAGATTTATTATAGATAAGTATGTAAATTGTTAATCATGTAAGGTGGTGGATATGCAAATTATTAACCATCAAATAAGTTGATGTAGTAAACAATAATTTTCGATTTAAAAATACATATAATATAAATGCACGTTACCTTTATTTAATATTTGATTCTACCATATTCATATTATGTCTGATGAGTATTTAGTTAATGAGAAACAGCCCAAATGTAATGTTTTATTCCGTACATAGTTTTTAAAATTTAAAAATTAAACAACTAGAATTAACACACTCCACAATTAAAGAACTTGATAAATAAACTACCAAAATCCTCATCATTTAACAAACTGGTGCCATTATACCCGGGTGCATATTTTTAATAAAAAAAACACGTCGTATGAAAATAATAGATAAATTAAATCTTCAATTACAAAACGACTTCGTTTAGCGACCTCGTTCTACGATTAACTGGAATTTGTTATTTTAAATATGTTACCGAGTTGATTTTCATAATTGGTATTTCTTATTTCCGTGTGATTTTTATTGCTACGACGTTTTTTGTTTTTTTTACTGTAGCTGAGGTGCTAATGACACCATGACCGCCTTATATCATTTGTTTCTTAAACCAACCATATCAAGTACCCTAAACTTTTTCCTCCAATTTATAATAAAAAAATACATTTTTATTATTTTGAGTTAGTTATTTAACTTTATACTATTTTTTTGGCTATATTAACACCTTTATTATAAAGTATTGTTATTTTTTTACTTTTCTTCCCTCCCTTTTTCAATTTTCTAACTTACACACAGTGGGCCCATTAAAAATACTCAGTTAAAAGAAATAAAAGAGGAGGCAAAAAGGGAAAAAAAAAACAGATTAGTGAAAAAGGTTTTATTATTTGCTAACTTGAGATAAATTGATGCTAATGCTCTTAATTACTACAATAAAGACTAAATTAGTATCTCAATTAGAAAGTTACATTAGGACTAATGCTATAATTTACTCTTTATTCAATTATAAAGGTCAGCTCTTTCTCTCTCTCTTCAAAGATTCCCAAAACATTCATATCCCATGGAATCAATATTTTCACTCACATAAAACTTGAAACAACACTATCAAATCACCAAAACAATCTTATCTGGAAATTTAATTTTGTTATTCTTGTGGATAAAGGATTTGAAAAAAGAGCAATATTTTCACCAATTTCTCTATCACTTTACCAAACTCAACACACCCTTTTTTAAAAAGTGAGTCCTGAGTTTTTTTTACTCCTTTTATTCCCTTCTTTGTTTTCCTTATCTATACCCTGTTATATACAGAGCTTATTTAGTTGTTTCTTTTTTTTTTAATAATTATATTCATATTGGTATCAGTTTATTTTATTTTTTGGTTTATTTGCTGTCCTTACTTGGTTGGTCATTTTCTAGAGGTATAACTTGAAAGTCTTGAATGAACTGATTTTTAATTTAAAAAACAAAAACAAAAAACTGATTTTTATTTCTATATCTGAAAATATCAGCTTATTTGCTACAAATACTTTGCCAATTAAGACCTTAGGACCTTAAGCAAGTCCTTGTTTGGATAGAGTTTTTTATTAGGTTTTTTTTTTATATCTTTCAAGCTGTTTTCTGATTTTGACACCAAAATTCATGTTTGTTGGCCTAAAAAGCTACAAATTTAGAGGTAGATCCTTATTGTATAGGGCTTTCCTAAACTTGGTGTGTTGAATATTGTCCCGCATCGATGGGTTATCGGTCCTAGCCAATGATTATATATGAGTTCATAGGCCTTTTGATGAGATTGGATGAACTCTTAATATGATATCCTTGGACCAATAGCTCAAAGTTAGTTTTATTTATTTAGCATTTTAGGCTTTTCTTCTCTTATTCTGATTTATATGTTATGTTTTTTTTTTCATTATCATTTTTCCATTGTTTTATACATCCTTAATTGAATTGGGTCCATTATCTTTTCCTCTGCATGTTTAGAAAGCATTGTACTGGATTTTGTTAAATTGGGTTAGACAATTTTGTTCATTTTGATGCTTCAGATGGTGCCAGATCTGCACTCCCCCTTTTAAAATTTTTCTCATTCTATGCTCGGTTTTTTAATTTTCCAACTTGGTAAAGTTCTTTACATCTGATACATTATCATAATTGTAAAGTCAGAATTTGTGTTTAATAGAATAGGGTCAGCTCAACTCTTCATAATATTCTTGTAGTTATTTTATCTGATTGAGTTTCTCAGATAGTCAAATTTAATTTTGATGAATTATTGCATTAGATAAGTGATTTACTTCTCAAATAGTATGACATATCATTGCTGAACTAAGCTTCTTCCAATTTGTTTAAACTCTTGCTGATGGTATTTGACTTTTGTATCAGGCTGTGTAACTTTCTATTCAGGGCAATATAGAGCTAAATAGTATTAGGTTTCCTAAACAAGTTTTACTCATATTACACTTCAAATGAGACGGTGACTCTCTTGTTTGTTTTATATAAGGACACATATTTATATGCATATTATAAAGTAATATCTATTTTGGTTGTTGTAGATGGTAATGTATACTACTACGATAAAGTCATAAACAGTACTTAACATACTTCTTGTGCATCTGGTCAAATTTTAAGTTAGCTTTGTTTCGTCTGAAGAGCAGTAGAAGGTAGAATTGATTGCAGTATGCAATGATTGAAAACTGTTCTTTTTAAGTGAAGGGTCAAGATACTTTCAAAAAATATTTTCGAAGATATAAATTAATATAGGATTCCTTGATGTTTCTGTTGAATCGTCTTTGTACTGCCCTTATCTTTTGGCATATGATAAACCGACGTTTGGCTTTGTTCTCAAAATGAGTTTCTCATTGCAGTTAAAACTAAGTAGTTTTGGTTGAATTTTTTTTGTGCCATTCACATTGATTGGGTTTTGGAAGACAAGCCAAACAAATGGATGCAAGAAGTGCCTCCTGTTTCTCTCTATATATGCTCCTAAAATATTTCAGGCCCTAACTTTTCCATATATTTTTTTCTTATATAGGCTTTATAGAAATGCAGATCTAAAGATTTAAGTTGCTATGGATGATGGCGCTTCTTCACCCGTATCCATGTTCGGATCATTTTCTGGAAATAACCTTGATTATGATCTTATGGACGAACTTTTGGACAACGGATACTGGTTAGAAACTACTGAAGAGAGTAACTTTTCTTTGTTAGAGCCTAATGCTCACGATTTTAATCCAACCCCGTATCAGCAAAACTATGGACAAGGGGTAGAAAGATCAGATTTTGACGAAACCCCACTTTTACATAATTCCCAAACGGTTGATTTTAGTAAAAATCAATCAAGAAACCGGGAAGTCATCTTGGCTAAATCATACTCGGACCAATCAGAAAATATTATGGTCGAAAGCACCGAACCAAACAAAAGACTATGGATTGCTCCAAATCCAACCTCTTATGTTTCCGTGAAAAGTAGACTAATGCGTGCTATCGACTGCCTTGCTAAACTAACAAACGATAGTGATGTGCTTATTCAAATTTGGGTACCGATAAAAAGAGAAGGGAGACAGTTTTTGACCACCGATGATCAACCCTTTTTTTATAACGAAAAATCGACGAGTCTTGCGATTTATAGAGATGTTTCTAAAAAGTATAGTTTCCCAGCTGAAAAGGATTCTAAAGACTTTATTGGATTACCTGGCCGAGTTTTTTTAAAGAAATCGCCTGAGTGGACACCGGATGTTCGGTTTTTTAAAATTGAAGAGTATCCACGTGTTCATCATGCTCATCAATGTAATGTTAGCGGATCTCTTGCACTTCCTGTTTTTGAACAAGAAAGTGGAATTTGTTTGGGGGTCGTTGAGATCATAACAACTACTCAGACAATGAATTATCGGCCGGAAATCGAGAATATATGCAAAGCGCTTGAGGTCTCTTTCTTCACCCTGTTTGTCATTAATAAATTGTAAGTTAATTCTTGTTTGGTTGCATCTTTTAATCTTTTCTTTTCCTTTTTTGGGTTGAAAGTTGAATTTCATTTGGTTGCTCAGCTTAAAATCTGTTATTTTCTGGTTTTGTAGCCTAAAAAAGCTAGAAGCTTTAAGCTGAATAAACCCAAAATTCTTTTGTAACTTCATAAAAACAACTTACTTGCTTTAAAAGTTGCAACCAAACAAGCTACTACTACTTCATCTAACAGGCTACAGCTTAACTAGAACAAATTTTGTAACTTGGGTGAGAGTAAGTGTAGAAGCCCGTCCATTCCCCACTAAAAGGCCTATTAGTAGGGAAGGAGAGGAGCTTATATTAATGCTTGGCTTTAACAATGCCTAACAACGATGTGGGACAATTCCAACACTCCCTCTCACTCATGAGTTGCTCAATTAACGAATTGGGTGGAGGTGGCCAATCATACAAACCGGCTTAGCCTTGTCTCTGATACCATGTAGGAAAGCAAGTATGAAGAAGAATATTTAGAGTATTATTATTTGATGATTATTATACAGTACATACATATGTGGTTTATATACAAAGGGCTAGCTCCAGAATAGAAGTTAATTATGCTAGCTTTATATCAGATCTCATAATTCCTGGGATTGACATAATTCTGTGAATGTAAGCTGTCACACCTATTTCCTAAAATAACTAAATGAACATGTGTAAAATGTTTAAATCATGTTTTCCACAGTAAGATATGGCATTTTTATGCTGTGATACCTAGCTAAATTCATCTATCTTCTAATCCAGCTTGATGCTTTTCCGGAGGTCATGGGCTTGCTAGCTTGCCGCTTTTGAATAATGCTGGATTTATTGAAGCTAAGTAAAATAAAACTGGCAAAAAAACATAAAAGCTCAGATTTTAAGCTGATCTATCAAAGGTAACCCAATTTTTTTCAGCAAAACAAAAAGAAGAGCTCAAATGCTTATCTATTCTCGCTTGTGATACCATGTACTCCAAACAGTCTTCTCTAAGGGGTTCATACCCTAGATGGCAAAAGCTAAACCAATCCAAATCCTAGTATGTGAGAAAAATATCAAACTCGTCAGAGTTAATTTTTTTGCAACTATATTTTGATTACGATATGTCAACTCTCTTGAAAGGATTTTAACTAGTTTTACCTGTAAATTAATTCTAAGCCTTTTTGTTTTTAGTTAGGAAAATCATATGGTGCATTTGTTTATGTGAACAATTATGGTTGTTTGTCTCGGATGAAGCGGATCAGGCCTGCAGTGTTTATCTTCTTTTCATAAGAAAGAAAGATAATAGGAGTAGAATATTTTACAGAGATATCTAATTTTTGGTTAATGTATGTCCTTTTCACGTACAAAATTGAAACATACTGTTTGCCCCTGTCCTTATTCTCTAAATAATTCCTGTTTTCGCAGGCAGTTGATCTTAGAAGTTCTGAAATTTCATGTCCTCCAAGTTGGAAGGTATAGAAACAAAATCTTATAGAGCACGCACATTTTTTTAATATATTTTAAACTCAATGCTAAAAGTGCATACTTTTTTCCATCAGGGTTGTGATGATTCCTACCAAATTGTTCTAAACGAAATTCAACATGTTTTAAAATTCGTTTGTGACGCACACGACCTCCCTCTAGCTCAATCATGGGCTCTTTGTGTTCAACAAGGAACATCCGAGTGCATGCGCTCTAACAAGATCCAAGCTCTTTGTATCTCAACCATCGATTCTGTTTGCTATCTAAGAGACGAACGAGTTAGGCCCTTTCATGAGGCTTGCTCTCAGCACTGTCTCCACATAGGAGAAGGCACCGTCGGGGAAGCATTTGCCACGAACCAGCCTTGTTTCGCAACCGATATAGCGGCTTTTAGTAAGACGGATTACCCTCTCTCACACTATGCCAAGATGTTCCATTTGCACGGGTCTGTAGCTATACGCCTACGGAGCATATATACGGGATTGGCGGATTTCGTATTGGAGTTTTTTCTACCTTCAGATTGTGAAGATGTTGATGAACAGTTGCGTATATTGGGGCAGATATCATCTGGTTTACAGCTTGTTTGTAAAAGTTTACGTGTTCTCACAGGCGATGAGGTAGAGAGAGAGAATATCGACTTTATCAATGAAACATATGTTAAAAAGAGAGAGATCAATATCGAAGACACTGAAGGAAAAAGTAAAAATGTTGATTTGTCATTGGAGCACAAGGAGGGGGAGTTGGAGGTGTTTGAGGAAAACCCCCAAGCAGTTAATGAGGAGATTTATCCAAATTTTGGGTCAAAAAGAAGTGGTGAAAGTGGGGAATATTTTTTCGCAAATGCTGGCAAAAAATCAGGCGAGAAGAGACGAGCAAAGAGTGAGAAAAACATCAGCCTGGAAGTGCTTCGGCAGTACTTTGCCGGGAGCTTGAAAGATGCTGCCAAGAGTATTGGAGGTAGGATAAATTTCGAATATAATCCAATCAATATATATCTTAATTTTTCTTGTTTGTTTCTGTACTTAGAGGTCATGTTTCTAGTGCATCTTTTTCTTTAAATTGCATGTTCCCATTTAAGCATGGCCACATACTTTACCAGTCTCTTAACGGTTTGGAATTTTTTGACCCGGTCTTATTCTATTACCAAGTGTGAAGGTTTGGTTAAGGTTAAGTAGTGTGAGAATTCTTTTGTAAACACTCAACATTCTTGGAGACCTACAACAATATTATATACACGAGTAATTCAGAAATTCAGTAAGGATCTATTTTGCTCTCGTAGTCTCTTATTTCCTTTACTCCGTTTAGTTGTTCTAAAGCTTTACAACCAGTTGATTTTCGATAGTAATTCAAATGTGAAATGTACTTGGATCAAGTTTTCTGAACCTGTATGTCTTTAGCAGGAAATAAAATAATAAAACAAAAGTGCATTGCCCTAATTATTTTATCTCCGCTGCCAGCATCCATATTATTAGTCAGGGCATTGTAACTTGACAGGCATTTGTGTATTAACAATGTCTCAGTTCTTAGCATATAGCTCATCCAATGCAGCCTATGAGTCAAAACTCCATCATAATTCTATCACTTCTTTTAAACAATGTCTCAGTTCTTAGCATATAGCTTATGGAGTCGCAGCCTATGAGTAAAGGTCCATCAAAATTCTATCACTTCTTTTTCTGATTGATCATATATGCCTGCTTATGTGAACTATAAATACATCACAAAATCTAAAAAGTGATCTCAAGAAAGCGGTTACTTTCTTACTTCCTTTGTGTCAAAGACTCAAAAGTGTAAACTAAGTCGATTGCAGATTTATGGTTTACTTAATTCTGAATTATATTGATGTTTTAACTGGTATTTTAATTTTTTCAGTCCTCTCATTCTGTAACCTTGATTATTTCAGTTCACTCATTAATCTGACGTCTCTTAGTTTCCTCAGTTGTTATTATTATAAACAAGAGCCGATGTAAAATTTGGGTGGTGAGTGGATGAAGTTTATTTGAGACATTTTGAACATTCTTTTGTTCTCTGTGGTGTGCAATGATTCCCTTCCACTGGTCTATCTCGGATTCGATAGTAGGATGTGATACCCTACATCAATTAGAGAAATAACAACTACGCATTTAATGACGTAATTTTGTCGGTTTTGCAGTGTGCCCAACCACATTGAAAAGGATTTGCAGGCAACACGGCATTACCCGCTGGCCTTCTAGAAAAATAAAAAAAGTTGGTCACTCTTTACGAAAACTCCAACTCGTAATCGACTCGGTACAAGGCGTTGAGGGAACAATTCAACTTAACTCCTTTTATAGCAAATTCCCAGAATTAAGCACTACGAAAATGCCCACTACGAGCTCAGCACCACAACTTGAAGACCGATTTTTTAAGCCGTTTAGTACCAAACTGGAGGCCGGTGTCTTAAGCCCTAATACTACTACTTCAAAGTCTTCAGGTAGTCAAAGCTCGGGTTCAAGTTTCTCTACAGAAGAAAAGCCGACACTTGTGACTTCCCCATTGGCTGAGCAGCCGCCCCTACGAGCACTAAGCGAGACAGAACTACACGAGAATGGTCAAGAAAAAACCAAACTTCTTGTAAGATCTAAAAGCGACAAAATATTACCCATGGAAAATAGAAACTTCAAAGAGGACGGTGGTTTTCACGTTAAAGTCACTTTCGGAGAGGAAAAAATTCGTTTATTCCTTCAACGGAATTGGGGTTTTGGTGATGTGAAAAACGAGATTTTGAGACGTTTTCGTATAGATGAAAATGGTAAAGTAGGCCTCAAGTATCTTGATGATGATGACGAGTGGGTTCTTTTGACATGTGATGCCGACCTTGAAGAATGTATTGACATACACAAGTCAACTAAGAGTCGAACTATCAAAATCACTGTTCATCAAGGTCCTGACTCGAATCTGTTTGGTTCATTTGGTAGTAGCTCTTAGTTGTGTTTTCAATTTCTTTTTTATTTTCAACCCTTCCCAGGGTCATAGTAGCTTATTGAACTATTTTGTATCGGGCTGTTTTCTTGATGTAAATTAACTCTTTCCATTTTCTTTCTTAAACCGAAAACATAGGCAGGCATGACCCACATGATTTTTTTAGTGGCTTGCAGTGTAAATGTGTAAAATGTAACATAGTAGTAATGCCCATGAGATAAGCAGACTTATTTTCGTAGTCCTGTAATGAAATTTGCCATTTAGTAAAATGTTTTTAATGAAGGTTATATTGTTTATAATATACTTTTTCAAGATAATTTTTGTATGTATGTGGCAACAATTTACCATGGCACAGTAGGTACTGCTTTGTTAAGCGTAAAGTTATGCAACTATACCACAAGTTGGCAACTATCACTGTGCCTGTTTAAGTGGATCAACGTAGAGGTTTAAAATTTGTGAAATCGAACATTCAAAGTGCTTCCCCGTTTTCTTTAAGAAAAAAAGTTATAAATTGGCATGAAATAAATTGTGAAATCGTGCCCCGTTCCATGTTGACATCATTTGAGGAAACTGATTTTTCTAATGTATTTTGATTAAAATATCTAAAAAATAATGTTTAAGCCATTTTATACTATGAAAAAATGAGCCAATTCCATTCAAGTCTTATGGTGGTTATAAATTGTATAACGAAACTAAAAATTATCAAACTGTATATCTAGTTTTAGTTGTACAAAAAATAGAACCTTTTTCACAACATGGTGAGGCAGATAAAGAACGAAATTTATCAAAAGACGGATCCGCAACTGTATTAACTATTACTGCAACAAATATACATAGCACTGAAACTCAGAAGGGAGGCATTACACGTCTTTTTCGACACATACCAAATGAAGCCAATGTATCCTCACTATTGTTAATAAGAGATGGGGTATAACTAAGCCACATCCGGATCATTGATTGAGTCAGATAAAGAGGTATTCGCATGTTGCTCCAATGCCTGAACCGAGACACATTTTGATGGTGGACCACACATACTTAATAACACCTGAAGAATACACGCAAAACAAGGTCATTTAGTAAAAGCGCCAATAAGCATGATAGGCATTTCAATTGGATCCCCATGATCCAATTTGATTGCTCATTTTCACTGTTAATGTTCTTATTTCATATACAATAAGCTACCACATGAGTGAAACACACATCTTTAAGAGGTGGGTGAATTAGTCTTTAGTGACCTGGGTTTTGGCCTATTTTAGGATAAGTGACCTAAGTTTTTTTTATTTCGGTTTTGTGACCTAAGTTTAACTTTGTTAGCATTTAGTGACCTGCCATCCTATTTTTCAAAAAAAAAAAACATATTTCTTGCTAAAAGGACTAAAATACTCTCAGATTTTGGAGGAAAATTTCAGTTTAATGAGGGTATTTTAGTCTTTTTAGCAAGAAATGTGTTTTTTTTTTGAAAAATAGGATGGCAGGTCACTAAATGCTAACAAAGTTAAACTTAGGTCACAAAACCGAAATAAAAAAAACACAGGTCACTTATCCTAAAATAGGCCAAAACACAGGTCACTAAAGACTAATTTACTCTTAAGAGGTGAACATGAAATTTCTCTTTCTTTGTAAGTAGGAAGAAGAAGAATGCAACTCACAAACCGCACATATGGGATAAATTGTCACGTTCCAAACTAGATATAATCATAAGCATCTAAAGTACGAAACTGAATAAGTTTTTCTAAGTTAAATCTTATTTGACGATATGAAAAACTTAGTTAACTCACCGGAAGAAATACAAGACCATGTAAGAATCCAATTATGACCAACGCGAGGTACATTTGGAAGTAATAAACCTAAACATCCAAAGGGAAAAGTTAACTACTACGGATGGACCATCGAGATAAAACTGCAAGGAAAAGGGAAAAATATTTCCATACCACAAAAATTTCTGATTTTGCAAAGCAAAGAACGAGGACTCCAACTAATTTTGTAAGCGTTATTCCACTGCAAAATACAAATTGTAACATGGAAGGACAAAGGTATATCAGGAACCGTATAAAACGACCTCTTTGTTGTTCTGTTTTAAAGAGGATATATGTTAATTCAGTATTGGATTTGCAAACAAACATGTACAACTAAAAACCATTATACGAAAAAATTGACAGTTTTTTGTTAAACTTCAGTTATAGGACAATTAAACGGTTTAATTGAAGCTAAGTTGTATCCTACAATAGATGCAAAAGCCTTATGTTCTACTTCGGGACAAGAAGATATCATTGGGTGTCTGTCGGTGAATGCAAATGAAATAAATAAATTCATCAAGACTGGTGAATGTGCAAAAAGTCAATTAGATTTACGTGGGATTGCTATTTTACAGATTCTCATCTCATATTCATTCTTTATTATTTGCTTTCACGGTATAGGAATTATGTAATATAGAAAATATTTCAGCTTTCATCCTTGTGAACTTGTTACAGTTCACTAATCAGCTATTGCTAATAGAACATTTAACATCCACTGACCACGAAAGATCGAAGCCGAAGAACAAACAGGACTTAAATATAATGTGATAGCCCAAATTTAACAGTCGCATAGGGCAATGATGAAATAAGCTAACCTGAACACAGAAGATCCCATAGTACGTAAAGCATGCTTTGTTCGTAGGTTCCTATCTCCTTGACAAATCTGTCCATGACACATTAAGAAAATGATCAGTCCCATTGCTTCAGTCCCCCAGTAATTAAGGGCGGGAAAGCAAATGTAAAAATCCCTTTATACAAGTGTTAAAATACTCACAGAAAAGGCATGTGATATATGCACACAGAACTCAACAGCAATCCCTATGGACATAATGAGGTTCACCACAGATACAGCGTTCAGTTGGATATCTAGAAATGCCATAATACCCTGCAACATTAGAAAAATAATAACATTAACATATATGATTTCCAAAAAGTATGGAGATGTGAGAGCCACACAGAGGAAAGATAACATTTTATAGATGTTTGAAAATCAAATATTGAAGGAAAGGCATAATTAGGTATACCATTAGATCTATAACAATCATGGCCAGGACGAGTATAATTATAGCCGATCCCCATAAACTGCAGGAAACACAAGATAAAATAGTAGCTTAAATAGTATCATAAAAAAACACTTATTTCATCTCAAGCAACCGATCATCATTGTCTTGAGGAATAAATGATAAAAACAAACCTGCCGGTGATAACTACGCAAACAATAAATACGGCACCTGTTATGAATGAAATTTAATGTTGGTAAGTTGCTCAACACTATACATCCAATATAGATATATTTAACTGCAAATTCGCATCAGATTGAAGGGCATATATGTAATTTTGAGAAAAATATTTAAAGAGTTAGTACTATGATGAAAATGTACAAAAACTAGTGAAGAGGCAAAATAAATTTTAGTTAGAAAGTTAATTAAATAGTACAAAACATAATAACTGATCTGCAACATATTGAATGAATACTTACCAAGTGCTATAGCAAGGTTAATAATAGCTGTGCTCCAGATATCCAGATATTGCTCAAAGAAAATATAGAACACCGAATAGGGAAAGACATCAATCTGAATCGAGACAGTACAAAACCATGTTAAAAGAGGCAACACCAGATGAGCATATTTTGAAGGAAAAGGAAGATATAAAGATCTGAAATAAACCCATAAAATATACACCAAGGAGAACCATTCCCCACCGTGCTGACAACACAATTTTAGTAGCTCGCAAGTTATAAATTTTTTGTCCCAGAAGAAAATGAAATCACAAGTTCATTTTCTCTCCTTTCTATTTATTTCCTTTTCAAACAGAGCTTTACAAGTAAATTGTCATACCTTCAGAGAATCAGAAACTCGTGCACTAAACTCTCTAGCAGCACGCAAAGAATCAACATAATCACTCTGTAAAAATGCACAAGAGGAAAAGGTGTAACAGGATTAGGAGCTCTGCTTGTCTGCTAGAAAACTATCACTAGTTTCAATCTGACATACTTGTCTTCTTAGTGGTGTGTGATACGTACGAAACTCAGAGGCTCTTATCACACCAGCTTCATAATCTGACATGAAGCCAACAGCAATCAATTTACACTTTAAATTTAAGCCAAAAGAAAAAATGTAGACATCATCTAAATAGTAAGGGTAAACTAAACCCCCACGTATCACGGGTGATTTGCAAATAACCCACATATTTCAGAGCTCTGTAAAAAATCCCGAACAATCTAAGAGTTGCAATCATACCTCGTTCCCAGATTTTAAAATGGAACAACTTTGAGCTCGGTGGATAGTTAATTATTATTTGTATACCACATATACTGTCGATACCTATGCAGGTAGCTGCCGGGTACGATTTAACGCTACATTTTCGCAGAAACACAGTTTCCGCTTCAGTAGACGTTTTTTGGCCTTCAATTTTTCCTAAAGGACTTTTGGTTAAACTCTCTCATATATAAAGTTATTAACCAAGACATGAATCAGAAGAACAAATTAATCCAAAATGAAACGACAAATATTAAGTTATAATATTAGAAATCAGAAATGGGTCAATTGCAACACTTGAACAGTCGATGGGCGTTAATTGCAAAAACTGGAAGTAAATGGGGGTTATTTGCTAAACACCCGTAGTACAGGGGTTTATTTGCATTTTAGGCAACTATTAACAGACTTAATTAACAAAAGAAATATACTATTCAGCTCCACACTGTTTGTGTACGCCCCATGGCCACCCTTTGCACAATCAGCTGAGGGAAGAGCATCAAGGAACCACGGTAATTTATCTCTAAATTGAGTCGTTGATGGACGACCATTTTCCAAGTCTGAGTGAAGGAAGCACTGTCATTTTTGAAAAAATATTTGTGAAACAAGAAATCTAGCAAATGCTTAACATGAAATGTGAAAAACGAAGCAACATATATCGCACCAGAATATTTTCAGAAGCAAAGTGGAAGATAAAAACCAATAAAATAATGTTATAGAAGCTTACTGTCGTACAATCTTTACATACTCCATCCAAGTCACAATAGTCATCGTCGGGTGAACAGCAAGGAGGCTTAAAATAAAAAATAAGAAAAATAAAAGGTTAAACAATAGGATTTTGTATATGTACCATATGGCTTAGAGATAGACAGACAAAATCTAACCAATTCATTCTAAGTGGAAAACCTACTCCCAAGAATAAGTACACAAACACCGTAACTAAGATTTTGCATTCCATAGAAGGGGAAGTCAGATAACTACTCACAAGAATAAGTAGAAAAAAAGTGTTTATTTTTCCAAAGGGCATAAATGTAATAACTAACCTGGTCATCAGGGGGACAATAATTGCCATTAATAAACTTTCGGCAGCAACCAAAAGCCTCCGGAGATAACCATACAAGAAAGTCGTCAAGCCATGAAGCAGCTGGTTTTGCAATGTGAGATGAATCTGGTATTAAAGATGCCCTAGAAATCTGATCAAATTATACACAATTTAATTTTAAGTGTTATACAAAATATTTTTGCACAATAAAAGATATCGAATAAAGCACATTTCCAGGTTGGTGACAAATAATCAATTTATTTTTTGAAAACTGGTATTTCTCTTACAGAATTTGCAGAAGGGAGAAAAAAACAGCAAAGGTATGAGTTTCAAGATTCAAAACATATGACAGTATACGGGTTGAAACAAATAAATTGTCAGTTCGAAAAATCTGAAATTAAAGTTGTCTAAGTTGAGGCCATCATTGACATACATGGACAAATAAGGTTAAAAATGAAAAATACATCTAGCAATTGAGTATGAATATCCAAAGGATACAGAAAGGGCGGAATAGATCACAATTAGTACACCGAATCAAGACATAATTGTACCTCGTTCAAAAGAGAGTTTGGGTCACATTGGCTGATGGAGCATAACTTGTTTGTATGATTTGATTCCAAGCTGCAAATATTAGATGACCATTATGTAAATTTAAGAAATGGCGCATTCGACCTATGTAAACACAATTTACATAAACAATTCAGGCAAAAAAAATGTAGCAAAGCTAATAGAGTAAAATTACGAGAAAATCCACAAGTTCTTTGCATTTTGAACTAATTCCATCAAAAAGAACAGAGTAGCAAAAAATATAAAAAGGAGAAACAGATCATGCCGTATTGCTACCTGTAATTGTAGTCTTTGACAACAAAATACAGTGGTGGTCCTACTCTGAGATATGCTGACACATTATTGAAATAACCCTACACAGAGACAGAGAAAAGGAAAAGGAAACAAAGAGAATTATTGGCTAAAATTAAAATGCAAATCCTCAGAAACAAAAGAATTATTCAACAAAAATAAAGGAACTAGAGACAGATAACGGTTACTCAAACCTGAAGATAAGAGTCCCGAGGAAGAGCAATTTGCTGCTCTAGACCAGGTTCAATTCTTGTACATAACGCCTAATATTAAAGGGAGAAAAGGTAAACTAAATCATCCGCAATCCAAAACAAAAAAATAATAGTGTTTCCAAAGTAAAGAACAAGAATCAAGTAAAGAAAAAATAATGGGAACACAAGAGACTCTCACTTACAATACTTGCTAAAGTAAAGGCAGCAAAAACAGCAATAACACCAATTTTGATTTCCCAGAGGCTAAGAATGCGTGCATGAACATTCTGTAAGATAAATATTAAGCATATGATATACATCAAAGACAAAATCAAGAACATGACATAAAAGTTATGAATTAGGATAAGAAACGAGCAAGGCAAATATCTCTGCAAATTGAACCATAGGTTTGATGGTACATATTTTTTCTCTTTAAAAACTGTTTTCAAATCAGGTACGATGTTGGGCGCGTTGACACTTTCTATTCTCTAAAGGATGCATGCAGATTCGGTGGGGTTGGCTTTAAAATTTTGGGTACACGGTACCTATTTAATTTGTTTGCAGCAATATTAGAACTCCATATGCATATAAAGGTACACGTGCAGAGCCAGAAAGGCTGAATCTTTCGAGAAATTTGTACAAGGAAAGATCATCAACTCAGCCTCTAGCAAACAAAATACTGAACTGTTTAAGTTTGTTAACGAATGAAATGAAGTACGAAGTATAATTTAAAGGGTCAAATTCATAGACTTGATCTATCATTAGATATAATGTAAAAATAGAGTTACATGCCTACCTCGGAATCTAAACCAAATACTTTACCAGAGAATATAATCCATTTGCAGTTTAAATTATTTATTATGAGGATTAATTCAAACTTTTTACCATATACCATGTTAGTTAATGCAAGTAAGTTTACCTCCATGTATCGCGTCAGCAATCCAGGAGTTTGAAGATTGCCTACACCAAATTCCGTACTTAAAACTTAATAATCATAACCATATGGTAACTGAGATGCAAAACTTCAAATTCTTACACCATCTAGCATCTTAGGTCTTAACCAACAGTAAAGATGATAATACAAGTCAATAAGAAAAGCCAAATTATTGTCATATAAGTACCTTCGTCATATTCCAGAGATGATTCTGGGATTTTTATGCAAGGAAAACAATCAACCCTACCATCCGCGGCTCTCCGAAAATCAAAAACTATTAGGGCAACAAAAGCAGTAACTTGCAGAAGAAAGTCCAGTAAAACAGCCACAGCTATAAGAACATTACACACACACACGATGGGGTCAAAATTAGTTTAAGATTCATAAAATAGGGTGAAATGCAACCAAAAAGAGATGTACTATCGATGTTTTGCAAGTAACCCACATGTACTTCGGATACTATCTATGAACTCCCACGTAGCATCTGATATTTGCAAAAAGCTCCCACAACCATTTTAAAAAATGGTATAACCCCATTATTGACTAGGGGTGACAGCTGTTTTGATACACGTATTCTGTCGACATCTATGATGAAACCCGGAGGTCTCATAGGAATATAGGGGAGAAAACAGATTAAAACACCTTTAATTGAAGAGGAAAAGATGATCGTTAAAAAAACTAGGGTTCAACCCTTCTCAAAATTCAATACTCAAAACATAATCCAATAAACAGGTATTTGCCGGGATAAAAAAAAATCCCACACCAAAATAAATAACCAAGTTGGTCCTCAAGAGTAACAAAAAAAACAAGTCAGCCACTTAAAAGGGTAGAGTGGCAAATAACTAAGAAGTCCAAGTAAACCCAAATATGCATGCTCATCAATCTATGCAAGTATGCCAGCAGTTCAGAGAACTTTTCAATTTGAGTCTTATGACGCAGAAAAGTCATTGAAGCAGGAAAACTACATATTTTTACAAAATTGATGTCGACCCAACAGTCTGATTGCATGCGTAAATTTCAAAAGATACATGGTGTTTAAAAAATAAGTATCAAATGTATTATCGTGGGCAAAGTTATGTCAGTTTAAAGTTGGACACGGGGTCGGTTGCCAAACTATATGGTGCAAATGCAACTAACAAAAGTACATGTGGGTCGTTTGCAAACATCCATATTCCATAGTAAATGGGGTTTCTAGCAGTATCACTGCATAAAGAATAATGGAACCAAAGATGGAAAAGAATAACTCACCAGCAAAAATGGAAAAGACACGGCATGCTGGCATAGAGATAAAACCTCCAACTGCAAATGCTAGAACCTCAGATAAACTGGCCAATGTTATCGAAGGACCAACTTCGACCAATGCGTTACTAATTCGATCTTCTAATGAAAATTCCAATGGTTGTCGTTTCACAGCATGTACTAGTATACACATGTTATCCACTCCTACCTGTAGAAGGACAAAAATTTCAACAAACGGCATATTGTAATATTCGATTTCACAATATGGATACCAAAGAAGAAAAAAATTAAACAATCAGGACACCAGCTCCAAAGTTTCAACCCGAAAGTACTAATTATGTACTGATTGTTTGATCATGCCATTGTGTACATAGCGTCGAAATACATACGATAGAAGAACCCATACATTAACATTAAATCGTTTGATAGGTTGGTGTACTGATACTTCAATTTTGTGTGTATTGGTTGCCTAAATTGTGAGTTTTTATGTGTTGGCCCCGATAGTTTGCTTTCTGTAGATTGGTGTCTAAGTTTTGAATCTTACTAACACGACGTACTTAACATTAAATGCTGGTAGGTTGGTGCATAAAAGTGACACTACTAAAATATATTGTGTATCATATGTTTGCATTTTGCATTATTTATGCTTAAAATATCCGCTTATTCAAGGAGACGGGGTTCAGATATTGTAGAATATGTGTATACTTGTCTCTCAACCGGTTTTCCATGATTGAATACTACGTGAGTGGGAGTTATTATAAATTGTTATCCCACTTCAAAACAGATTTCAATTTTCAGGAAAAAAAATAATACTTGAAATGGCTGGGCAAGTAACTTACTGCCAAAACCAGAAATGGGATGACTTCTATGATAATAAGCGTCGATTTTACTCCGATAGCACTGAAAAAACCAACGGACCCAAGTACAGAAAGCATGACAATGAGAACTCCTGAAAGTCCCAATAACACCTGCAAACATTTGACAATATTACTGTTGTAAATGTTTCTCTTAAGATGTATTCTATTGAATCACAAGTCAGACCACATGATTTACTCAAGCCTTTAAGAGATTCTTACTAAGTAAAGAAATGTATATATTGAAATCACCAGATAGTAAAAATAACAGAAACTAACTCGTCTCAAATATGTTTCTAATTGTCATCTATAACCTGAAAGTTACAGAGCATAAACAGAAAAACCGGAATGGAAAAAAACCGGGAAACTGGATAGTCAAACCTTGGATGCAATGAAAATTCTTGATAAATGCTGGGTATCTCCGAGAGTCAGTGATATATAAGCGAACATGACAAGGTAGCTTATCTGGTATGAAACAGGCAGGAATTTTTAAAAAAAATGATGTCAGAAGTCAATCAGGTAATGTTTACTATATTGAACAAACAAAGGAAGTGTAAACCATAAACAAATAGTGAAATATCAACAGAAAGGTTTTACGGCTTACTAATATGGTTATCACATCAGCAGTGCTTTCTCTCTTCAATTCTTCTTCAATAGAACTCTCAGATGAAAAAGAAAGAGTAAGATTATTGGACTGCACCAATGGCAGTAGTTCCATCTGCAAATTACAGTTTCATTAAGTACCAAGTCATTTTTTGAAGTGATAGATAAAAAATAGCTAAATGACGAGATTTTGATGGGGAGCAGGATTGATAAACAGACAAGATACACCCACACTAACAAAAATGTTAAAACTTTCAAGAATGAGAGAGCACAAAAGGGTATACTTAGCATTAAATCACCTACATTGACATATGACTTTTCAATTTTCTCTAGAGACACTCAGAAGACACTGGTATTCAATTCGCAATTGAAGTAATAATACTGCAGAGAAACAGGTAAAAGGTATTGACATAGAGAGAACAGATATAGACCTTCACTAACTGTATAAAAGCCTTTTCCCAAGCCACTGCCTTCGCATTTTCATTGCCCACTTCGTCAACTGCATTATTAACTGGGTATGTTACAATAAATGCCGTAGCCTGAAAGAAAACGATGAGCACATTGTAACTTGTAAGACTACCTCAAGCTAGAATAAAATATGAAAGAGAAGTGAAGAAGCCTCGATGTAATATACCTGCGAGTAATTGTTCCCTGGAAATCCACCAAGTACAGTGCTTGGGTCAAGGGGTGCCTTGAATGCACTTAAGCATGTGTCTGCAGAAGTATAGTGCTGGAATTTTTTTTTAAATCCCATTAGTAAGTTGATATATTGGAAATCAAGTAGGATATATAATTCTTTTCCCATTGCAAGTTTGTAAAGTAAAAGCCAAAAAATTAAAAGAAAACATGTATGACCATCATTGTAATTCAATGTGTAATTGTTAAGACAAGACTTGGCAACAAAGAGGAAAGTTTTGATTGTTAAATACTTTCAAAGTATAATTCACTTCCAAAGATCAATAACAGAGAGAGACTTCCAAATAAACCATATAGGAACAATACCCAAACACTGTGAAACAAATGGCCAGGTGCCGCCTCATCCTAGATCACATGGTAATGCTCCTTGTTCTTTTCCAATACATAATTTATTACTTAAAAAGATCATAAGAGTTGTTAACTAGTTTGGGAAGGGGAAATCATTTTAGGGCATTCAAAAAAGGAATAGTGGCCAACCAAAATGGAAAGAAGGGCGTAACTTTTAGCCCTTGTAAACAATATTATGATTGATTGAATTTGAAAACCCAACTTACCTGAAAGCAGTACTCAGCATGATCAACGCCCCCATAGTCATCGAAATTTTCTGGATCCATTTTGAAATACTGTTACAAGAACGATCCACATTTAGAAAACTTTGGTACCGGGAAGAAAAATAACTACAAAACGTGTGGTCAAAAAAGGTAAACAGAAAATCACAACATTTGGCCTAAAAATTGCAAGTAAAAGACACAAGAAAAAGAGAGAGTTAAAACAAGGTCAGCGTATCTCGATTTCAAAAAAATAATAACAATCCGAGAAATGCTTTCCACTTCAAAACTAAAGAATGAAGATGTCATATAATACTCCTCCAAAATGCACATCCTATATTTTCGAGTGAAATTCTAAAATTTTAGAAAAGTTAGGATGAATTTCAACTAGAAAACATCTTCTGACCAGACAAACACAGCAAGAAATAGAACAAGCTTCTTAAATGAAAACATGTGTTTGAAGCAGAAAAACTGGACGTGCAAGACAAAGAAGAGCAAACCCCTCATCGTGAATAATACATTAATATTTACAGGAAACTTCCCATGCTTGTAATACTCATTCACACACATGATGATTAATAACTCGAGGAAATAAAACACGGGCCTGTCTCTACTCGAATAAATAGAGTGCAGAAAAATTAGAACATACCAATATGCATGGATTACAACAACCAGACCATTTATGTTTTTAAAAAAGGAAATGGAAAGATGACCTGAAGGATACTTTGAGTGGCACAATCCTCTCCAAGAGGCTTTAAGCAGATATCAGCTAAAGACACCATGCTACCAGAATAATTTGCAAGAATTTTATCGACCTGATACCGAGAAACGAAAGATATGTCATTTTGGGGAATAAGCAAAGAAAATAATTTCCAGGAACCTTTATTCAGAAAATGAAAATAAGCTACACTAAAAGCAGATTATGATAAATAGAACCTTCTCTTGGATATCGAACAACAAAAGGATGTTTTCCTCGGTTACAATATTGGTTTCCCTTCCATGTTCCAGATTTGGTTTGGACGCTACTATGAGCTTGGAGAGAAAGTGCAGAACGATTAGATATTTGAATAAATGAAAGTAATGCATACTTCTTAACAGGAACTAAGAGGAAAGTATCCAGAAAATCAAGACAGAATATCATATTGAAGTGTATATTGAGACTTCGTAATTTTCAGAGCACTACCCATTTGACTTTCAGGCTCTAGAATTGATCACATGCTTGGGATTAAAAATAATAAAATTTATTAAACGCCATACGATTATTAAGAGACCAATGATGAGTATGTGTGCTGTGAGATGTGTAGAAGGAAAACCAAGTTTAAAAGTTGGGTCTCAATTACAGAAAGAAGAAAATACTACCCCCGTGTATGCATTAGAAGTTCACTTTGCAATATTATCTAAAAATTTAAGAAACTAAGATCTACAGTGATAATGACAACAGAACATAGCAGACAAAAGATAAGAACCCCAGGGTTATAAAAAAAGAAGCACACACACTTCAGCAGCAATAAATTGTATGAAACCTGTTCAATTCTGTAAAAAGGAGCAAGGTGTGTGTCAAAAAAATGTTTCTCTCCAGCTGCTTTGCTCTCAGGACCAACCCATAGCTGCAAATATACAGAGCAAAGATTATACTCTAGATTTCCAGGACAAACAAATTGACCACACAGATTTTATCGGAAATAAACAGAACAAAAGGAGAATTCGCTGATAAGGTCTTGTGATCCTAGCAATCAAAATATTCACTGAGCTAAAAACGACAGAATTATCGACCATAACAAACAAAGCATAAGTAAGCAATACATGACAAATAATTTTATCTCACCTTCTCTGGTCTTGTCTCTACCTGAAAACGTATTAGACCTAAACAAAGTACCAGAACAACTACCAATGACGAGCACAATACAACGGCAGGATTCCTCGCAACCCACATCCCATATGTCCTGGAAATACCATTAATATGCATTATGCTTAATACCACCAGTGCTAAACAAATTAATATGTTATATCATTAGCCTCAACCTGAAGAAAGTCGCCATATAACCTTGAATAGGAGAAAGTTGGATCTGATTTGTCACTTCAGGAACCATTTCATGAATCTGAAACTTACAAAAAACAAAGAAACAGATGAAAAAGAAAAGAAAAAAAGATTAGGTGCTTTAAATCATGTAGTTGACAAGGATAAATCTCGTCATGCATAAGAATTCTACAAAAATATTGTTATTTACCAAAATGGAAATGACAAAAGCAGAACGCAACACTAGGTATTTGAGATAATGAAATACTCCTAGATGGAATGTGTAAAGTGTAAACACTAGAAGAGGCCTTCATTTACAACTAAGGAGCATCTAATAGCACGTAGATCAATTTTAACATATATATAGAGAAGGAACCAGTGAAAAGAAAAGTATTTGAGTAGAGTTAGCCACTTAGGTGATTTAGATGAAAATTTTAAAAAATTTAAGCACACACCGTGTCCCCCTTCAGCAGTTGACTATTCTCCATTTCATGTTCATTGGTAGAATCCAACAACGGTACCAGGCTAGATGGAGATGTTCTCCCCTCACTCTCTCTCTTCCTATCAAACAAAGCCCATCCAAAAAATGCAGAAACCAGCACAAGATACACAAGCGACATTGAGAGATCGATGCATTTAACCTGAAAACACCATTTATGAAAGCAAAATAATTAACAAATTATGTTAAATAGCATTACAATAAAGTGCTGTCAGTAGATAATAGCTGCCAGTTTCCTAATACGAGAAAGTATCACTTTTGTATACCAATCTATAATTCTCTAACAGTAAGTAGACCAACCTATTAAAAATCAAAATTTAAACATTATTCTACGGAAAATCAAGCAACTAGTGTACCAATGTATCAAATTGCACTATTTAGATACCGACCTACAAAAAGTTGAAAATTTGGGAGTTAGTACACAAACCTATCAGAATCCACATGCACATGAAAGATTAAATTTAACTGTTGTGTATAAATTGTTCAATTTTGTGTAAATTGGGTCTTAATACATAGCATAATCGAACACTTAAGTGCACTAATAGTTAAAAGCTCATAGGTTGATATTCAAAAAAATGATATTTCTCAATGCTAAATACTACGAGAGGGGGAACTAAAACTCAAACCTTAAGAGACCAAAATCTAATGGAGCATGTATCTTCCTTATCAGGAGAAGGAGGTTCCAACTCAGAACACACAGAGGAAGAAGGGCAATCCCCACAGGAGCATCCCAATGAAGTGTCCCCACAAGAATATGCAGATACATTCATGAGCTCTATTCCATATGAGAGAGGAAGATTTGATCGAAAATTAATGGAATAAGGTGATCCAGGCAAACCAAGTTCTGTTTTCTGACCGAGAAACTCAAACCATTCTGTGATAGAAAAAAAAAGATATTCACATACTTTTTCGGGAATACATATACTATACACCCTAAAAAGTGACTAGACGTACTAAATGAGAAAAAACCCAAAGTCTAGTGCATTATTCAAATCGTGATAGTAGGGTGTAAGAAAATGTGATTAACCTCGAATATAAATTATGATGTGAACTGAAAGAAAGTCACCTTTAAAACTCTTAGCGCCACCACCTATAAATTCTAATGCCCGTGTGTTCATTGTTCCAAATTTTACTTCTTTACAAGAGTCGTACCACCCTTCTCCAAATGCATCACTGATGAAATAGTCAATTCCGTCAACAGTCATGTTGCCATCGACCTAAAATACAATGTAATAACAAATAATGAAACAAGCAACCTATAGAGACACGTACCATACTCTTCATCAAAATGGCCATACTCTTAATCATACAAGTTTAGTAGTGTGATAATTAAAGGAGCCAGTATGCAGACCTTGGATATTGAAGTGACATTAATGAACTGGCTCTGATTTGGGGAGCATGAAAGCTCACAGAAAAGATTTAGGAAATTTCTAAAGCATGCCGGGCAGCCAACGAGGAAGGGAATTGCCTGTAATAAAAATGAACATATTTTTAAAATATTCAAAGGTTATAAGATCTACGAACGTACCATAGACAGCGAAAACATGATAAAAGCACTGACCATGACAGACTCAGTACTCATGGTACACTATGAATATATGATACCGTGGACTAGTATCTATCACAACCAATTTAAATGCATTTAAATTCTAAAAAAAAAATCTATTTTGGAAAAGAAGATAGAACATAACATTTCATGAGTAAAATTTTGTCAAGATTCACTTTTTCAAATACCAATACTCCCTAACATATAATAACATATTTGATTGATTTTGCAGAAAAACCTAGAAACATGTTTAGCAAAAAAACATTTAGTCCAAGGGTAAAAAATGAGCCTAAAAACACCTAAACTTTTCCGTTCCGCCGAAGAACTGCAAAGGGAATGATTTTCCAGATAGAAAAACCAACAAAACATAGAACAGCCTTTTACTCAAACTTGTAAAGATAAAATAACCAAAACAGAGACAATATTCTTACTTGCTGAACTTGTTGCCGCAATGTATCAAACTGAGCTTCAGTACAACAAACATTTCCAGTAATTGTCGGGCACAAGCTTTGAATTTTAGCAGAGAATAGTTCATCAGGCTGAAAAGTGTATTGCATAATTTCTTAAAAGTAGAAGGCCTCGACATTTAAACTAAAGAACGACATGTGATTTTAATTTATCTTATCAAACAAGCGCAGAAAATGGATTAAGTGGAAGATGTAATCATTGACTTGGGAAAGTGAAAACATCTAACTTACCTTCACAGATGGTAAATTATAAGGACAGTTAAGAACTTTTCCATCACTCCTTTTCCCACAAATGTCATACATGGCACAGTACCCTCCAGCATGCCTTTCCCTGATCAGAAAAATGACTCTTCAACACAAAATAATTGTCTAAAACAGTAAATTATTCCACAACTCTAAAATCATGAATAGGGCTCGTCGCATATAATGGAGTATTAAATGATAGGAGGGAAATGTGATCTTTTAGGAGGTTAATGTTGCGAACACAGTACTTTGTGCTCATATTGTAGATCAACAGCCAATTACACAACGATGGCATTTATAAGTTTTGCACCAAACATGAGAAAGGGGGAATTTAAATAGATGGCCACTAATAAATAAATAAATAACATAATCAAAGCAACTTACCCACTGGAAACAGAAAGTAAACCAGGATTCTCATTCTGTGGCAAGACTAAGGAAGCTAACACAGTTACCTGTCAACATAGTATCGAAATGATTAACTAGTTTAATACAGAGGCGGAAACAACATCTATTTGAAGTTTGAACACGGGAAAAATAAAAGGACCCATCCTTACATTGATTAATGTTGTTCAAAATTGTCGATTAGTGTATACATTTAATGACTTGAATATTAGGAAAGTATTAAATAACAGAAATTTTTCATTCAGTAACTAGAAACTAGTAAAAACATACTTCATTTACCAATTAGTGGTCCTTCTAAATTTTGATGGTTATAACTTATGGGTTTGGATACAGCACCTTTTCTTGTTTTCCAATGAATTAGATATATAGCAATCTTAGCCCTTTTAAAAAAAATAAAAAATCTGTTGCTCCTTTTCTCACTTTTACCTTCAAATTTCTACACGACTTAAAAGTTGAAGTTCTAGTATATTTTAAATATATGACTTCAAAATCTAATTTTATATTACTGAATATACGGTGATAATTACACGTCATACTTAATCAATTTTGCAATCATTTAATTTTCTAAACTTGTAAGAAATCATATCCATCTGGTAACTTAACTTTGATCATATAATTTTAATTTGATTAATGAAGTTGTCACGTTCATCCGTATGATAATAAAGATTGCTTAAATTTGATTAATGAAGTTCTCGCCATGAAAAATCTGCCCCTTCCATAAACAGAACAGATTCTGCTTGTATAAGTATACTAAAAGGCTACTTATATAATTTCCATTACAACTAAATGGGAATAAATGACTCCCACTACCACTTTATTGAAAAAACTCGAAACAATTTAACTTAGCCTCTGTTTATTTAACTTAATTGGAAAATAGGAGCTGGAATATATTCTCTTATTTACTCGATTAAAGTAACTCGTAAGTCAAGAACTAACTTAAAGCTAGAGAGTAATTTATAAGTAAAATAACTCATAATTAAGAGTGGTTTACAAACAAAATATTATATGAGAAAATATAGTTTCTTCATTAATTACAACGTGAGAGTTATCAAACACTCGGAAAATAACGGAATAGAAAGAAAAAAAAACTAGGAAACTTATTTCCCCTTTAAACTTTTTTCCATCAAAACAAATAAAGCCTAAATGCACATATACCCCAATAAATAAATAATTGCAGTAAGAAATTGTTACATAGGGATAAAAACAAGTATTACAGTTACTAAACAAAGAGGTTTAAAGTTTAAAAACTTTAAACCAAGTCAAAGTGGACAAAAAATAACTTATATCAAGCAATAATAATAGTAAAACTGTAAAAACTAGTGATTATTGAGGAGTGTTCAAAAGCGACGTGGTTAAAAGTATTTAAAGTGGAAGAAAAAAAACAGAGAAATAGTAAAAAAGTAAATAAAGTTAAAGAATAAACTCGCCTGAATTAATGAAATAGAAAAGAAAAGGAAAATAGAGAGGGGAACTGTTTTCCGATGAGAGAGAAACACCGTCATATTTTTTCTTCGTAATTAATGTTGTTGGTTATTGATGAAGATGAGGACAAATACTTAAATACTAGTAAGTTTTTTCTTTATTTCTATATTTAATTACTAGTACCAGTCTCTATCAGTAGCTTCTTTTATTTTATTTTGTTCAGAGTGGTAATTACATAATTGGTCATGTAGTTTGTTCTCGTGTTATTTTTTGTTTCCGTAGTTTTGATTGTGAGTCTAGTAAGTGTGTAAAGAATAGTTATAAAAACGGAAACGTGAAAGAAAATAAAAATACAGGTGAAATAATAGAAACCAGAAAATGAGAAAACGATTTTTCAAAGGGGAAACGAGTTTTTCTTTAACTATGGTCCAAATTTGTAATGAAGACGTGATTGATTCTTGAATGATATGTCTTGATAAGTTGTATCTGTGAGAATTTTAATTTATATATAAATATGGTAAAGAATAGTGTCTCGTTAAGTACTACTTTGAAGTCATTATTAAAATAAATAAATTAATGTTAATTATATGATTATTTGACATAAAGCCTTCTATACTACTTTTGTTGTTGGAAAAAAAATATACTCATTATTAATCATTCTTGAAGTATAAACCGAACTCGATTAATTTAGTCTCGAATGTGGGACAACAAATGAGTCTAGAAGAGAAACAGGTGTGACGCTGATAAAACAATGGTTTTAGCATTGAAGCGAACATTTTCTATTTCAACGACGATGACTGTTAAAAAATACTACTAATTTTCTTTTACACAGCTAAAAAATAGTTAAATAAATTACATTTTTCAATGTAATTGCTCCTTTATTACTTCAAAGGATTTCAAACACATCTTCGATGATCAAATTTTTTAAAATAACTAAAGATGATGGCTCAATATTTTTTATTTTACACTTTTTTATACACCCCAATCGTATATATAGAAAATAAACTAAAAGAGTAATATTTAGTTATACGCATGGAATCTGAGACAGAAAATTTCATCCCAAAACATACCGTTTAATTTGGAGTATATTAGTTTTTCTTAGATTTATAGTGGTTTTTCTTTTATTAGGCTTTAATAACATCTTATAATAATGGCAAATCTTATCACATATATTTAATAAATGTATACACCAGATCCGTCAATGTTTTAAAATTGAAAATAAACAGATTAAAAGACGAGGGTCGTTTCAGTAAAATCTTAAAAATGAGTAAACATTCATTAGTCAAAGTGTGGGATTTCTAATATCTTCTGCCACGAGGCCCACGACGCATAAGCTGTTACGACTCTAGTTACTTCAGTATTTTTTTATTTATTTTTTAAACAAATGTAACACTT
Organism: Primula vulgaris; assembly: GCA_963920805.1. Classification (NCBI taxonomy): domain Eukaryota; kingdom Viridiplantae; phylum Streptophyta; class Magnoliopsida; order Ericales; family Primulaceae; genus Primula; species Primula vulgaris. The sequence continues at coordinate 44,429,933 of OY987212.1, read as the reverse complement.
ATATCAAATTTAAATCATTACAAATATAAGACTGTAATTGGTCGGGCATAGAAGTCGAACAAAAAGTTATAAGTTATTTACTAGCATAATTTGCTAAATAGTTAGCCGGTTAATTAGTTTCACGGGACCCCAAACAAAATCCCAATTATTGACTTCTCTGGGTTTACTTCAGTAGTTTAAGTATGCAGCATTAAGCTATTTAACCTCTCTTTTTTTAACCACGAAAAAGTTAAGATAGTTTTAGCTTAAAAGTCATATTTTTTCAATTGATCTGTTCTTTAAAAAAAGCTCCACTTAGAAAGTTCAGGAGCCAAATTCGTATCAACTTGCAAATAAAAGCTTGAAATAAGACAACCAAACAAGTCTTATAAGTCCACTTTTTTTTTTAAAATGATTATAAGTCCACTCTTGTTAATAATTAGGTAGGAGTAATAATTTAAGCTTAAAGAAATAGGCTCGATATTGTGTAGGTATCATTTAAAGACAGCTCAGGAGTTGTTTGGTTGCAGCTGCTGAGCAAATAAGCAGCATTGTTTAGGTTGAGAGAATGCCGAGTTCTTTTGTTTTTTAGAAGTAAAAAAGCGAAGCTCATTCACCTTGGAGCTATACTTTTTTCAAGCCAAAATCTCACACAATGTCAGTTTTTAGCAGATTAAAGAAATGCACTCTAACTTCTAAGAAAAGCAAAAAACTGTGCTTAAAAGCTGTACTAAACAAGGACAAATTGGTCAAAAGACTGGAGCTTACTGCAATAGCAACACTATATCAGTATAATATTCCATAAAACATACACATGCATCTTATCTAAAAAAATAGTCGAATTTCTTTAAACTGCATAAGATGCTAAATAGTTTTATTATTTCCATTGTGTAAAGGGATATACTGACAATCTAGGCCTTCTACTGAAAAAAAATGTAACCCTGATGTAGAAAAAAAAACGATTTTTTACTCGCTAATATTACAGAGTTGAAGGTAAGAGTTATTGGACATTACAAATCTAGACCAGTATGGCTTATATTTGGCGATAGCCAATTCCAGCCACGGTTTGTAATTTCCGTTATAGTGAACAACAGCTGCATTATCTATTTGGGTCATATTAAGGGCCGGATCGTAACCGAGCCCAAGCACATGCCAGCTTCGATCCAGTGGATATGTCAAATTGTAAAATGTTATAAGCCCAGGTGGCAATGTTCCGAGTTTCCAAAGAGTTCTATCCTCATTCTGCAAAATCAAACAATGAAGAGTTAAATAATCAGCCAGTTATTGAAAAAGGGGGAATAGTGAAAACTACTACTCGTATTAAAATGCTCTATGGTATTCAGGGCTTGTTCGGCTGCATTTCTTTAAGAAAAATAAGCTCTCCTTTTAGGCAGATAGCAATGTTGGTTTCATCTTCATCCACTTTAAAACATCTAGCTTTTCAGGCACAATAAAATAAAGCGTTTACAGTAGAGAGCCAAGTAAACTGTGGCTTATAAGAACTTCAACCAAACTAGTTCTCTTCAGGATTAGACAAAAACAGGACCTGCTGTGTATAGACACTGTCGATGTCTCTCACACAGCTTAAGCGATCTAAAATTGTGGTTCTTAATTCTGACATTATCTATACAAAAACAGAGGTTCAGACAACCTGTTTTTGGTAGTAAATATGAGCATCAGGTATAGGCCGTCTTAAAAGTAGGAACTATCCATGGTGAACTCTTAAAAGAGGATCAGAAAATGAAAAAAGAGAGGAGATCATAAGCAAAACCAATTAAGAGCAAGCGGATTCTGAAACATAAATCCATATTTTGTAGGTAGGTTATTATATGAGTACATAATAAGCTAGATACACGACTTCGACTAATGATTTCATATGGCAGTACACAACCATAAAATCAAATCTTTGCGTGTAAAAAACTAACCGCTCTTTGGACATGTATCTATTATTGCTCACTGCTTTAACATTCAACCTCATATCCATATTGCATAATTTAGAAAATCAAACACAACATATAAACTGTAATAGGAGACGGGAAAATAAATCCGTTTAGCAAAACCATATTAGTAAATACCCTGATATTGCACTCGGTTCAGAACTCAATATTTTCAAACAATTTATGCAAGAAAGTCCTAGCACTAATGATTAAAGAGGTATTGTCGATATCCACAGATGCAACGAAGCCATTAAAGTCATCAGCTTAGCCACGTAATATTGACTTACAGTCCAATACATTAGCCTTAATCATCAATCCACCATATGATTATTTAATAGCGCCTAATATCTGAAGACACCAGTTCACCAACAAAATACAGCATAGATTTGTATGAGTGTGCACGAGCAAAGAGAAAGTGCGTGTCAGTGTGTGTATAACTGTGTGCGTATATGTGCAAGAAAGAGAGGATAATAATCACTAATCACATACCAATTTTTGCCAATGATGATAAATTCCAGTAATGTCGCGTTTCTTCCACTCCTTCAAATCAAACATGTTCATGCCAAAAGCCCAGCCACAAGAATTCGGATCAAAATTCTCAGAGATCTTTGGGTTCGAAAAATTCAAATACTTGTCAAATCTATGAAAACTCTCCTTACAAGTCTCCACTGCACCAATTACCATCCCTCGCAAATTTACATCCCAAAGAGGTGTCAAATCCTTCTGAACTACAATATCATCATCCAAAAACAATATCTTACCCAACTTCGGATAAACTTCCGGAAGGTAAAACCTAAGGTGATTAAGCATTGACAAATATTTTGGGTTCCGGTATTTTAAATTATCAGTGCCCACAGATAGAGAAGACGCTTGATTAGCCTTGAAATAATATTCCTTCATTCGAGCAGATTCGAGTTGGCGAAGCACAGGACAATAAGACGAATTTAACCACGTGAAATCATCGACATTATCAACTTGTATCGTCGCACTTTCGGGAGGATTTATCAGAAACCACATCTTCATAGCCGCAAAATTCAGCTTATCGGTTACTATATGGAAAACGTGTTTTTCCGGCTCTTTTGCGCTTGACACTGTGGAATTGACAACAACTGAAGTTGCAAGTACATTATCAGAAAATATAGCGTAATGGTATAGAGATGTATCTTCGAGCTTTTCTTTGTTCGGAAATGCCTTATTTACATAACCCTTTAAGTAATAATCTGTTGTGAGTTGTAGAGGAAGGCAATGTAAAGGTCGAGGAAGTACTTTTGCTGCTAATTGGATTAAAAACGCACTCTTTTTTCTAAGTAAATTTACATTTACTTCTGTAGATTGAAGCATGGCCCTTAACTTTCTTGCTACCACAAGGCAGTCATACAACTGGTCCTTGGCGGTGGATAATACATGACCCATAGCTTTTGCACGATCAAGAGCTCTGGGACGAAGAAATTTTTTTGCATATTAGAACACATTAACTATATGCGCATATGGAGCTTGTACTCTTGCAGATATGAGTAAAAAGAAAAAGGGGTTGCTTTTGGGTATGTATCTGACAGAGCCATGTCAAATTATGTAGCAGGCAAATTACTTCTCATAATGTTTTTAGACGCTGTGCTAGAAATCCTTAAGTCAAAGAAATTTGCATAGAAGTTGCTTTTCTTCAGATATTCTCATACACAATAGCCGATATAACGTATGACAATAAATCAAGAATATCTAAACTACTTCTGTATGATCTAGTAAAATAACCAAACAGAGTTAAGAAATTAATAAAACAATTAAGAATTACTCACAAGCAACAACCAACAACCAACGCTTCATATAAAATTCAGAAAAAAGTCATCAGTACAAACAACCAAAAGTATGCTTGGACTAACGTGTCTATAAAGTTATAGGGGCAAGATCAATATACGCATATTTCAACACTTCAGTTGACATAACACTTAAATCAAAGAGCAGATCAAATACTCAAACCTTCACCCATCTCAGCCATTAATTTAAATGTAATTAACATCTGAGATTCCATGTGCCAAGTGGCAACTTTGTGTCAAGATATGTGTCTACATAACTTGTCGCACACACACACACAAATATATATGCATACATACATGTATATATATAAATGAAGTTGAATAAATACCTGGGCTGCAACTCAACGTCAGAGCTTGCTTCTCCAATCGCAAGCTGACTTTCTCTCGAATGCTTGATAAGGGTATCATACAGTTCAATTTCATTTTTTGCTTTGGCAATATTTGCATAAGCCTTTGCCATGATGATCTGATCATGCATGAGTTTCAATGTCGAATCAGAGTTTGGGTTAGCATATTGTATTCTCCAAATACTGTATGTATCTCTAACAGTAGTGTCGAATTCTTTAGTTCGTTCAATAGCAGCTCTTTCCATCTCAGTGTCAGTGTCTTTGTCTTGTCGAATTAGCTCTGATGTACGGAGAGCTTTCCTTTCCCGCCGTAAATTCTGAAGAGTGTTAAAATAATGGAATGTTAAAATCAAGGAAATTTTGAAATTGAGTGACAAATCTTGGATTCAGTTTTCATTTAGTCACATGAAAAATCTTGTTCCAATTTAGTTCTCCTTTTTAAGGGCCAATCATATTAATAGACTGGTTTAATTTTCTATGAGCATGCACTTGATGAACTGACTTTGATCCGCATGTTGGTTGGTAAATTGATTTTCAGCAAACTGATATTGGACATGAATAGCATGCAGTGGCATTAAAAAGGGATGAAATCTTCCCACTATTACAGTATTACTTAATGGGAAGTAAGTCCAAGAATGTATCAATTGAAGGGGATTACCCCTAAAATCAACCCAATCAAAACACTGAGATTATAAATAGTGAAAAGCACATGAATTTTTACCAGGCGTTGGAGCTTCACTGGGTTTATTAGTGATTTCTGTGGCGCTGGCACTTTTCCCCCAAACTCATGATCCTCAGTAAAACGTTTAGCGTTATCATCAGATCTTGTATCACCTTTAAAGGGCTTCTGCAGCGTCCAGGGAGCAAAACAAATACATGTATCTAAAATTAGTGAGACTCAAGTAATTTTGTAATTGCATATGGCTAATGTAATATTCCACATATTACAATATAATTTCAGTAACTCGGAAAGTAACAGTTCGAAACCAAAGTCGGTTATTTCTGAAAAAAACTAAGATGCATGGGAATACCTTAGAAACGTTTACGTATTTATTGCTTTCATCTGTCCAAACCCATGACTGTGACAGGTCTTTGGACTTCACTTTTCTAATTTTAACAGCACCGGAAGCATCGCTGTATGTTACAATAATATCAATATCCTGCTAAAAAGGAAAAGTAAGCCTCAATACAAAAACTCCTGCAATACACATATTACGATTATGGGCACCCATTACCTTTTTATCTAACATATTGCCACTTGAATCATCTGTCATATGATTTAGTGCCTGGAAAAATCAATTGATAACATGTCAAAAACTTTAAAATAAGTGCTAACAGAAGCTTTGAATTTGCAATATTAATCCATCATTCCCATCTATTCTATTCCTTGTCTTTTCTTTTATTAATCGCATGCACTGCCACAACAGGAAACAGAACAATATAAAGGAAAAAGAGCTTCAAGCATCTGGTACACAACTAACATGGGCAAACTGATAACAAAAATTGTTTAGTGATGAGAATCAAAATAAAAAGAGAGGAAAAGGTAATCACATGCTCCTGAGTTATTTTGCTGCAGGAGTTCTCTACTGCAACTTAGGTTTTATAACCCAACTACAGAAGGAATTTTATATCATTTATCATCTAATGAAGCCTGATAAGAATCAGTTCTATGTATATCGTACTTGGTAAGAGGGTATTTTGTGTTGTTATAGCATTTCCAATTAATAACAAGCCAGACCAACTTTCGGTATATGAGCTGCTTTCTTAATCCAAAAGCAAGGTTTCAGGGATAATAATAGAAAAAAGTTGATAAAATCTCCATGAGTCGCAAAATTAATCGCTATGCAATTTGCACAAATATATACTATATTTCAGAGGATCTGAGGATGGACATCAAACAATTCAAGCTAAGGTACCAAAGTTTTCTAGCAACACCACAACGAAATTGCACTAAACTATACTATGAACCCCGCCTAGCTTCTGGAGATGGTAATACCTACATATATGTACAAAATAAGAGTGCATATGAAAATAAAGAGCCAGAAAAGGCATAAATAAGACTTCCGCAAATTTAAAGGGCATTATAACAAGCCTCCTTATACAATCATTTATTGTTTTACAACAGATGAATGGGAATGGGTTCAAAGAGAAACCTTTCTGGTAACACATTGAGGACAATCACTCAGTGACCAATGTGCTTTAAAATCTCTTTTCCTGAAAGAAGGGTTCGAAAAACATTAAAGAAGAAAACAAAAGAAAAAACAGAACAATACCAAAAGGATATACAACCAACTTCAAAGCAGCTATTTCTTGCCTGGTTGACTTAACCAAACTTATCTATATATGTAGTGTTTGTAGTGATGCATACGAAAAATCTTACCTTTTTCTAGTATAAGGCAGGTCGGCATTGGCGATGGCAATGTGGATCATGACCTGCACAGAAGCAAAATTAAAGCCAAAGAGGTACTAGAAAACAACATATCATACAACAAAAATACCGATGATTAAAGGTAAACGTAATTTCAGTGGCTAAATATATATTCTTAAAAAGCACCACAAAATAGCAATTGACTTAGCTTTTTCACATAGTAAAGTAACAAACTTATCATCTCAAAAGCGAAAAATTACTAGAAATAGATGGTTCACAATTTGCAGAAAATTTAGCTAATTAACTGCAGTCTGTTATATACTAATATTAAATAAGCAGATACATAGGGAGTTTCGATGCATCGTTTACCGAAAGATGTACTTTACAAAATAGAAACAATTCGATAAGAATCATTGCCATTGTACTGAGTTGACTTATCCTTAAATATTGTATAGCAAATAGTAATTTACCGCAAACTATGAAATAGCATAGCGGGCATATGTTGTTTATCCACATTTTACCGTTTAAAAAAAACAGATCATAAAAACATTATAATAGGAGGAAAATAAAAACTGTTTTTTTTCCTGAAACCGGAGGCGTCCAATGTATTCCGTCGAGTATCAAACGCAAGCTTATGTCACACACACACATGTACATATATATACAAAGTGGTGTTTTGCACAATTTACCCTAAAAAAAAAAAGAAAAAAAAAAGAACAACATCAGGAGACGAATATACTGTGATCTAGCCAGGAAATCTTAATTACATCACTTTCTCCCCCTATAGATTTACTTCATACAACAAAAAAAACTACAATATTAATAATAACAATATATATATATATATATAGTATGTAATACCAGAAAGAGGAAGAGTGTTGGGAGAGATCTTCTCCGACGAGATCTCATCTCGAGAAACAGAAATAAAGAATAAGATTTTATAATTTAATCAAACTCAAATCTATAGAAACCATGAGAGAATAAGCCAAATGAAGAAAAGATTATTTAACTAATTAGCTCTTGTTTCGATTTCTGTAACAACATAACAAGCGGATCAGTTTGGCACTATTATTGATGATATATATAGTCAGTCATATAGAGACTGGGAAATAATGAGAAAAAGGGAATTAAGAGCCAACTGATCCAACGGCTACCATTACGTATTCCTTTCTTCTTTTCTTTTTGCTCCATTTACATATTCCTCTTTTAAATTAATAAAACTATTCTACTTTGTATATGAATTCAACTTTTGCATTTGTTTATGTACTCCCAAAATGATAATCTAATTTGTAATAAAGTAATAGTTTGTCCCCTATCAAAATAATAGTCCATTCGTCCAATTTTATAAGTTATAAACCATATATATGTTTGATCGGATTTAAACATATAACTAAATTATCGAAATGAATTTTTTTAAATTCTATATACATAGTTTAAATGTTAAGTTATATGATAAAACTTTTAAAAATATTATTTCGACAATTTGGATATGAGTTATTTGCCGGTCAAAATTGTGTGTGGTTTCGAATAAAACTTATAATGTGGGACTGTGTGAGTAGACTAATTCGCAATATCGTTTGTTCCGTCCCAAAATAATAGTCTAATTATTTTTAAGTTGTGTTACTATTTACTTATATAAACCTTGTATTTTGTAATACCTTAATTTAAATGCTAAGTTTTGGATCTATGTGGAAGAACAATACTTTTCCACTACACTTGCTGTTTTTATCAAACCATGTGAAAACCTGAATAGACTATTAAAATTGTAAAGTGTAATTGGCCCCAACTTTTACCTAATTTGGATACGAAATTTTTGAAGATAAAATTTGTATATATTTGTCGTCATAAAATAGTCCAAAGTAGATAATTTAGTGCCAAATAAAAAGACCAGTCTTATCGTTTCATTGTTTTTCACATGTCAACTTTGGTCGAAAATTATAAGAAGTCCTTGGTCGAACACCGTGACACACTCGTACACTTTCCGTGCATTAACAATTCTTCAGGCAAGCATCTTTTATTCTTTTTCACAGTTCTAATTTTTACTATTTCTCAAGTTAGAGCTATGAAAAAAATAGAAAATATCAATTCCCCCCATAAGACATAACAAGCGTAAGAGGTGTAATTTTGCCTATATGTAATTTTACGTGTATTATTGTTTTTTTTTATTTAAAAATTCTAATTTTTCTGATTTTAAATTTATTTTTTAAGATTTTCCTATTTTTTCCATTTTATTTTTATTAGGTAATTAGGTGGGTGATCTATCCTTAATTAGTTTTACAAATAATGCACCAATCTTTAATTAATTTTATAGGGTGACCAATCATTAAATAGTTTTGTTTTGATGGACCAATCCTTAATTTATTAGTTATTTTTTGGTGTTTTCATATACGTAATTGGTATTTTATTATAACGTGAGCATTTTTTTACAAGAGCAGTTTTTGTAGAGTAGTTCATCTTTTTAGTTTTTAAATTTTTAAATGCATGTGTAATTTTTTAAACTATTTTAATTTAAATATTTGTTTCAACTCAAGTATAAGTTTTTCTTTTGTTCCGTTGCTATAGTAAACAGGACAAAATACCGTCAAAACAGAGTATCGTTAGATCATTTATTTTAGATCTTGATCGTAAGGTATGGACAAATGCTTACATATATACCGTCAAAACAGAGTATCGTTAGATCATTTATTTTAGATCTTGATCGTAAGGTATGGTCAAATGCTTACATATATAGGTATAAATATATATAAAAACACATTATCTTTACACATCAATCACAACCCTTAATTTACTAACTTTTAATGGTCAATGTGTTTATTCTTGTTATTAGATAAACTAATATTGACCATTAAAAATAAGTAAATGAAGGGTTGTGATTGATGTGTATAGATATTCCCCTATAGTTACGTAAGTTTACTTACTTTTAATGGTAAAGATTAGTTCATCTAATAACAAGAATAAACACATAATCTTGATCATTAAAAGTTAGTAAAGGGAGGGTTGTGATTGATGTGTAAAGATAATGTGTTTTTTTATGTGTGTATCGATCCTTCCCCATATAATATTAGTTTATGTCAACGTATTTATAAAATAATTGAAACAAATATTTACAAACTAAGAACATCCCCACTAGTTTTGTTAACTTTTTATTGTTAACTAGTGACACATCATCATTTAAAAACTATTAAATGACGCATATGTATATTAAGTTAAACAGCCACATTAATTTTAATTTTAATAATGTTATCTATTTTAATTAAAAATTAATTATTAAAAATATAGTGATGTTGGGAGAAAATAAATAGCAGTACGATAGAGATAGAAAATATATGCGTGATAAATAACAATTAATTGTGGGTGTGAGTTAGATTTTTTTACCATGTCATTAAGTAATAACAACTAAAATCATTGTTATCTTTAACAATATTTTTAACATCTATAAATTTAACATACACTTTAACACAATTAATGAATAGACAAAATTGCATTATTAACTAACATTTGTAATTAACAATAGAGATAACAATACTATTATTATAGATGCTCTAACAGCATCCATAATAGTTTTGTTAACTTTTTAATGTTAAATAATGACACATCATCGTTTAAAAATATGTTAAATGACACATATGCATCTTAAATTTAATAACCACATTAGTTTTAAATTAACAATGTTATCAATTTTAAATTAACAATTTCTCTTTTATTTTATTGATTACTATTCTTATGGGAAGAATTTATATGAGATAATAATGTTAAACTGTCTAAAAAAAAGAAATTGTTACACGTTAATAAATTCCATTATCAATTTCAAAAAAAACTTTCATTATCCCTACGATACGAGTAACATTGCCGTAAACCCGTGCACTGTAATTTAGGAGGGTGTGTCAGCTGAAAAACCAACCCATAACCCAAAAATAACTAAAATAAAATTAATTAAAAATTAAAAATAAAAAATTATATTGGTTTTCATTAATAATTATAGTCCACCGGCTGCTTCATATTAGTGTTTTATACCATTCCTTCTCTCTTCTTATATGATGTATCATAAATATTTAAATGAGAAAAACATTAGTTCTAATTTTTTAAACAATAGAAAAACTAAACTATATAGATAGATATAGATAGATATATATATAGATAGAGAGAGAGAGCGCTCAAAACCCTAAAAGTTTAGACTTGACCGACGAATGATGGGAGAATCATCGACACAGAGAGGATTGAAGCGCAGATTCAAGTTTCCCGAGGAGGAGATATTACTGAGAAAACATCCACGTCTTCCTCGAAACAGAGAGAATTTCGAGATTTTAACAACAACATCAATGTATAACGTAGGCATGTGGATCCAGTATGCACGTTTTGAGGAGTCCAATAACGACCTGATCCAAGCCCGTACCGTTTGGGAGAGAGTCCTTAGTTTGTTTCGGGTAATTTTATATAACTGTCTCTTAGGGCATCGGAATAAATTAAATTCTACTGTCCTTAGTACTTGAGGCAGCATTCGACTAGCTAAATGCAAACAAAGCTGTTGCAATGCCTTTTTTCGCAAAAAAAAAAAATGACGATTAGAAAAAGAGGTGGCTTACGTAATATATCTAGGGTGATATATCCATGAGAAATTGCTACAACTGATTTTAGCTTTCATGATTTTATTTTATTTTTGAATTAAGAATATCAGCTTCTATGATTCGTCCTAGGCCAGATTAGAATGTTACTCAATAGCAGGACACCAGACTTTGTTTGGTAAAAAAAATCTGTTTTTGTGTTGGAATTATCTACCAGATTTCATCCTTTATTATTTTTTTGGTTTTAAGCTTTTATATGTTGATTTTGTTACTATTACGTGATTCTATTATTGTGTTTGTTAGAGATATTATAAACTTCTCCATAATTCACATTTTATAGGAAAAAATTTCACAGCAGCCAAACACCAAGAAAATTTGGAAAATATTTCCCAAACAGAGCCTTAATTAAAGAAAACTCACACTGTGTAAAACAGTTTTAAAGATTAATACATATGCTACATGATGCTACTACATTATATGTACTAAATATTAAATAGTACTTGAGAGAGAATGTGGGTTTTGAAAATTAAGTATGTTCATATGTACTGATCAACTATTCTCCCATGTATCAGTGCGACTCCATCCTTTGGCTCAAATATGCTGAGTTTGAGATCAGACACAACTTTTTCGACCAAGCTCGTGACGTTTATGAACGAGCCCTTGATCTGCTTCCTATATTTTCCGAGCTCTGGCAAGCCTATGTCACTCTCGAAGAGAAATATAAGGCTGATCTGGAGGGTGCACGCAGGGTTTACGACAAGTGGTTGAACTACTGTGACACGCCCGTCACCTTTTATGATTGGCTCTCCTACGCAGAGTTTGAAATACGCCACAATGACAACATTGAAAAAGCCAGACTCGTATTCTATAATAAGGTTTACAAAAGGGATCCGTTAGGTAGGATGCATCAATGTTTTGATCGGGCAATGGCCAATCTTGGTCTTCTCAAGTCCCAAGAGCTACCATGTGAGGTGCTGAACATGGAATTTTTTAAAGAACAGAAGCAATGCTACGAGCAAGACTTGCAGAAAAACCCATTAGATTACGAGTCTTGGGTTGGTTACACAAAGCTGGTGGAAGGGTTGGGCAACAAAGACCAAACCCGCAAACTCTACCGCCAAGCTGTAGCTAATGCGCCTCCTTCTCTTGACAAGCTGCTCTGGAAAAATTACATTAACCTGTGGTAAGTAGGACTTCTTTCTATTCGCATGTTTTACTCGCTCTTTTCTTTTTTCCTCCCCCCACCCCCGGTTTTATGCTTTCTTTACTTGCACCTTTTTCGATTCATTATGCTTGTTTGTTTGTTTGTTTCTTCCTTTCTCTCGTCTAAAATATTCAGGATCAATTATGCTTTATTTGAAGAGACTATGGCCCAAGATTTCGACCAAACCAGAGAAGTTTACAGGTAAAGTATGACTTGCTTCTTTTTTTCCCCATTCTTGTTTCTTGTGGGTTATACATACTGTTTTAACTGGCACCAATCTGAGAAGGCATCATATCAGCTCACTAGTTTGAGAAACTGCTTTTATAATTATATGTTAAAGAAATGCAACCTTTAGTAATAGAAAACCCCTCGTGAAGTCCATGGCATCACACAATCTAGGGAATTTTGCCGTGTACACTTACAATTACATTCTCTACCAATGTTCCGGGTTCTGTTTATGCTTCTACCGGAGTTACAACATGACCATCTGCTAAGTACTTCTTTACAATCTACGACATTTACCTGCATTCATATCCTTGCTCCGCGTTTGCTAATTCTTACTCGGAAGCCGTAGCTAAGTCCTTTTTTACAATCTATCTCTACACCTGCATTGATCTTTACATCAGTGCTTTGTGTCTGCTAACTCTGATTCGAAAGCTAACTGAGGTCATCAGTAGATGTGAGCAAAACATGTGTTTAACGTCTATGCCTCTATTGTTTACCAGGGCGCGCGACTTAGAACTGTAGTGGCTTTTCAAGGTGTCAACATGTGTCTCTTGATCCTTCCTTTAAATATATATATATATATATATATATATATATTATATAAATGGGGGAAAGACCAAATTTGACTACATTAGGAATCCGCAGTTAGTTTCTCAAATTTTGACCCAACATCTGACTACATTAGTTTCTCACAGTTATTTTTCTTTCCTTCATATTTTTCGGAGAAACATTGAAATTTGTCCATTATCGGTGCCATATCCCCGCACCCGTGTTGTAGCCATTACTCCAAGTTTTTTTTTTAGTATCGATGATACGTAGGTACTGGGGACATGAATCTTTAATAGGACATGTTATCTGTTGGATTAGTTGTAGCTTACTACTATCCAATGCAGCATGACACTTCCTAATAATTTCTTCTAATGTTTGATGATATCTTTTGTGTATCACTGTATGAGCATTTCCAACAATCTTTGAATTTCGGATGCGAGTCTTATCTTTCAGTGTGATAACTTCATGTACTCTATCATGGTGCTATTTCTTTGCACAATGATATGTTTTGGTAATATCATCAAGTTTCTTTTTCTTCTAAATGGCTCAGGGAATGTCTTGCAATGATTCCCCATGATAAGTTTTCCTTCACAAAATGTTGGTTGCTAGCTGCTGAGTTCGAGATTCGACAGTTGAAGCTGAATGATGCACGAAGTATTCTTGAGGATGCCATTGCAAAGGCACCCAAAGATAAGGTGGAGTATCGTCTTTCCCATCTTTCTGCATATTGGTTCAAATGTATTGTTTTCGTTTGAGACTTGAAAGTCGTGCAATTCAGGTCACTTTCTATTGATTTTATATGGTCACATATATTCTAAAAGTTTATTTGCTCTCTCTTGGTTTGTATGATCATAGATATTCCAGAAGTGTATTGAGTTGGAACTGGGACTCGATGAAGTAGATCGTTGCAGGGAGTTGTATGCGAAGTACTTGGAATGGGCACCGGAGAATTGCGAAGCGTGGATTAAATTCGCTCGTATGGAATCATTGTTTGGTGAAATGGAAAGGGCTAGGGCTATTTTTGACCTTGCAATTGCACAACCTGCAATGAATATGCCTGAAAAATTGTGGCAGGTATGCACTAAACCTCCATGCTTCTTGCTCCAGCAAATATTATCGACACAGTTGTCAGTTGTGGCTTCAGTTTACTTGCCAAACTAGTATTTATTGTAGAGGTCGATAACGAACTGTGTACTTAAAATTAATATGATAAGCACATTGTTCACGAGTCTTGAAGATGAATGGAGGATGGGGAAGGTCATTTTTTTCCCAATGTTTTTCTCTAACCGTCAGGTTTCAACTGGTCAAAATATTCCTAGAACTATCGCCCGAACAAAATACAGCCATTGTTTGATAAGAGGACTGTAGACTTATATCTTTGTTTATTGGCACATGGAATGGATTTTAGTTAATTAACTATGACAAAGATACTTATTTGCCAGTATCGTTGTGTGGGTGTCCGTCCCATCATACTGGAAATGGATGGAACCGGAGTGAATTGTAACATATGCGTTGAGTTTAAGATTTTCTCTTTACTTGACGGTGGATTACCTTTCTCCACCTTCCATTATAGGACTTTTTTGTCCTGGAGAGAGGCCGGGTTAATCAGACTAAAGTTCAGTTGTAAATCTTTTGCCGGTTAAACGATTAGAACTTTATTTCAGCTTAAATTATGTGCTTGTCATCTTATCTGTAAACATGGTAGTAAAGTTCTTGGTTCTCTGTATTTACTGTATTAATGGCATTTGAAATGTCTTTTTTTTTTTTGTAAAAAAAAAACTAATGGATAACAATCCGATGTGATTTTGGAGATAAAGCAATATTTACTTACTGATAAGGGTATGCATTCCAATCCATTCCTCCCTTTTCTGGCCAGGCGTACATTGGCTTTGAGGAACATGAAAATAACATTGAGAAAGCAAGAGAGCTTTATAAGATAGTTCTGGAAAAGGAAAAACAGCATGTTGGTGTATATGTTCGTTTCGCAAAATTTGAGGCTAGAGGTGCGGAATTGGAACCTATACGCCTTAATCTGGCCAGAGGTAAGCAATATATTTGTACATATATTTATATTTATATATATATATATATATATATACATATACATGAATATGTATGTAAATATATTTTTATATGTATGTGTATGTGTTGTATTATATTATTTAAATTTATTCAATAATTATTTCGTTAATCGTGTCATATAAAAAGGACCTTTTTTTGTTCCCTCTCTTTGTATAAATCAGGAGTGCTTCTGGCAGGACTTAAATATTTCAGGGCGACCGCACAAAGAGACGAGGAAAACCAGCTGTTAAGAGAACTTTCCAGGATAGACTGCAGGTTACGGAATTTTGGTCAGTTGATCGCTGAAGCCTCTGATCTTCCGCTCTTCGTTGATGAAGAATGTGTTATAGACTAACCCCTTGGAGACGTGTGGAGGAGTGTAACAGACCTGTGCTAATAAAGAAGTGTGTGAAAAGCTATACGACATTTCTTTTAGCTTTCATCCACATAATCTAATCCGAGATTACAGAACTGATGTCGGGACGAGTTTGCCCACCGACTTATTGCCTTTAACTTTGTGGTATATTAGTAACTTAATTCAGTGGTGTGGTTTTTTCTTTCTTTAATATCGAAATGAGTCGGTAGATAGAGCTTGATCGCCATTTAAGTCGTCTGAGTGTGGTTTTTGTTTTTTAAGCAAGTAGGTGGTGGCTATTGTAGTGGTCTGACAACAAATAGTTTGTACTCTTACCATAAAACTACCACCAGACCATGAATGAAGGCGCCATTGTTTGAATGAAGGATTTGATTTAAAAATTATGTTCATCTTAAAAATATATATTAGAGAGGAGTCACGTTCTCAGAAAAGTTTCAGGATTTCATACATGATCATCCTGTTTTTATTTCAATTCAACCGTGATGAGGCCGTGTGTGATCATATCTACTTCTTTTTCATATGAAGAAGAGAGATCTTATTATTAAAAATCGAAATGATAAAAATAAGAAAGGAAACACCTGAATAGAATGACAGAGAATCGTCACTTAAAGAACTATATCACCCACAATCAAGTTAAAAATTGATCAGATCACTAACATTAAAATAAATTGAAAAGAAAAAATTATCGATAGGAAACCGATAACAAACTAAACGGATTATCAGTTGGTTTGGTTTGGTTTGGTTTATAAATCCATAAACTGGTCTAGTCGGTTAGGCTTGCTGCTTTCCTTGTTTTGGAACCGAAACGACCATAAACTGGTTGTTGAGCCATGTACTGAGCTTAACTCAGGATCTAAACACTTCCTAATTAGCTTAACTCAGGATCTAAACACTTCTTAAGCTTAACTCAGGACCCAAACACTTCGTAAGCTTAACTCAGGATCCAAACACTTCCGGTCTCCCCCCTGTCAATCCTGAGCAGTCGTGGACAAGGTCACGTCTGGCCTAGAGGGAATCTAGCCACTCTGGACTAATAGGCAGAAAAATTAACTCGTGCGTCCGAGGTAACCACCTAGCACTTAAAAACAAACTTAGTACAAAAATATAGGAGAAACATTCACATCCATAAATGGAGTCTCAGAACGCTGCCTGGAGTCGGTCGTTGGCCAGACGACACTATGCCATCACCACCACTTGGAGACTACAAACATGAAAAGAAATTGACCAAGTCACGATAAAAAATATACGAAAAAACGCAGAAGTAGTTCAAAAAGCGAGCTTACCAACAGCCTCTCGTCTTGGTCAACCAAGTCTAGAGAAGACCTTCCGGTCCAGAGAAGATCTGCCATCTATATTAGTTCTTATCACCAATGTTTAAAGAATTCATCAAAAAGAAAACAACTTTAAATCTTATATGTAATAGCAACACAACGATATAACATGACAATCACGAAATATGAAGACATACACAACTCAGCCATTACATCGTTCATACACGCATATATGCTACCAGTGTCATTAAGTTTTTTCTGAATTCACTCACGCCAAGATCTACAAAAATTCAATTACCTTTATAAGGTTTACGTGTTGAAACCCCGCAGTGAAACATTTTGTATTCGGAAATTCCACAGCAGTGATCTTGACCCCACCATTGTAATTGGTAGTATTTTCCCAGTTTCTTGTGGTTGAGAATTAGATTCTGAGAAAGTGGCTTGTTGTGTTTCATCGACCGGCGTAGTGTGCACCCTATAGTTGTGGTGCTTGTGCAGCACTATTATTATAGTTTGGCACGCCAGCAAAGGCGTAACAACCTGATGGCTGATCTGACATGTGCCCATGTACAAAGCGTAGATTTCACAACCGAAATGAGTCTTTAACTTTGCATTTATTATGTTTTGATTTTAAGAACAAGATCGAAGTTTAATATTGTACCATGATATGTAGATATATGTTTACGCTTTCCTTTGTCAGTTTAGCAAGATCTTTATGGATCATCTTCTTTTAGGAGCTATTATTGTATGTTAACGCTCGTTTGTTTACTTGATTATTTAGATGGGAAAAAGATAGAAGACCCCTTCCCCCGACAAGGCATGACAAGAGCCAGAGGTGTAGTTTTGCCTAATATTAGCGCAAGTTGAACTATTTGCAATGCGTCTCCTGAGGGGTATCTCCCCCTAAGCGCGAATCCATTATGGTTTTTAGTTTTCTGTGGTTGTATAAGTAAAGCTTGATCCAGTCGACAAGATTCTCTCTCCCGCTTGGACGTGTGGGGTCCATTGCACGTAAGGCTGTCAGCATTTCTACTAATACAACGCCAAATCCATACACTTCGCCTTTTACGTACAAATGCCCTGTTAAAAAGCAGAACAAAAGAATGTTGGCTTTGGCTTGTACTACAATTTTTTTTTTTTAAAGGGTGTTCAACTAGAATCAGATAATGTTGTTTATATCAACTCGATTGTATCGTTTATCCAGGCTAATAAATTGAATAAATGAATAATGAAACAATTGTAAATATTGTCAACAGTTCACTGCTCAACAAGCCATTGTTTTGTTTGCTCTAAGGTATTAAGCTAGGTTTTTTTTTTCCGCAGACAAGTTATATAGTATTTCATATATGGTTGATCACCCTTATAAGCTGAGCTAATTTGGTTCACAAGCCTGAAAAGGCTAGATGCTATAAATTTCTTTAATTTCAAGTTAGAAGCTAGAAGTTGTATGACCAAATGTATATCTCAATAGCATATGTTATAAAATTGAGTGTAGACTTGAATCTTGAGTTGTGTAAATAGAAATACAGCCCTGCTCTAAAAAACATTAGCCCTTCCAATTTCCAAACCTCATATATACGTGACTAGCACCATTTGCATGAGTTGTCAGCTATAACCACAGACCATTGAGCTGAGTCGGTGGTGGGTCGTCGTTACATACCGCCGGTCAAGAATAAAAGCTTTTAGCCACTGCACTTGGCGAAAAAATTGTAGAAAATGAGCTGCTCATCAACGAAAGGGCTCGCGGAATAAGATCACGATGACGGAGCTTAATTACACACAACTGCCTATTGCTCCCAACAACTAATTCAAAGAGAGGGGGCAAAAATGCATATCTGATTGAACACTTAAAAGTGGTTGGACAATAAGAAGAGATGATGTGGTGATGCGATTAATTTTATGGGAAATTAGTTGATCACTTTCTCTCTTCTCTACCTCGAATGCATGCACATAGTAGAGTGCATGACCAACCTTAAAAACATTCTACTAAAATCGATGCTTGTTTTTTCCAAAAAAACATTTACTGTATAAGATTGATTTATATTATTCTTTTTGTTTCTCACCGTTATGCTTGTTGGTATTTTGTAATAAACAGATTCAAGAAGATTATAGGCAAATCGATAAAAAGGAAAATTACAAAGAGTAAGACAGACTAACAATAATATACTCCCTCTCCCTAAACAAACGTCTCATACAAAAATACGTGCAACTTTTAACGACAATTTTTTCATATCTAGATTGACGAAAAAAATATTTTCAAAAGTTAAACACGTAGTTTATGATTAGAAGTTAGAATTATATAATGGAATTTTTAATTTTTTCTTTTTGGAAATTTTAATATGAAAAATTTGATGATTAAAATTATACGTATTTTTGTATGTGACATTTGTTTAGGAACGAAAAGAGTAGCATTCTATATTAAAAATAAAGTTTTGAAGTGGGTCGATAAAAAAGTTTTTGATAAAATCAAATATTCTGAAGACAGAATTAAAAATTAGGTCGATGAACTTACACCATAATCAAAAGGGGTCTAAAATCAAGAACTTAATATTGAATTAACTGAACAAAAAAAGCAGCTTGATCACATGGGCGGTTAAGCTCCGTTTATAATTTATTCTCCTTTAAGCGTCGTGGCGTCGTCTAAACTAGCTGCACTCTATACATCTTTGGGAAATAATTCAAAATATGAGTATTAAGTTATTAATTTAGCCGAAACGGATCATCTAGATTTATCGTTTCAAAGTTGGATATGGAATTAAATACTAATATATATGTAAGGATCTATCGTAAAATAAAATTTTTTGCAAACTAATCACATTACTTGGAATTATTATATTTTCAAGGTTAGTTGATACTTGATTATGCAGGTAAGTAGTACACGGTCTAGTTTGCAAACTAGTCACATTACTTGGGGTTATATCCTCAAGTTTACGATTTTCCATGTTGAAACAAACTGAATAATTGAGGATGAAAACGTTTGTGAATTCTTGTTGGTGGACTTATAATTTAGTCTTTGATTCTAGAAAAATTAGACGGACATAAAAAATTATAATTGTCAAAACCAAAGTGATGATGGAACCAATTAATTTACTGGATTAAACATCTTAAAAACTGACCATGTTTTACGCTATAAAACCCGACATAATAGAATATTAATAATAGAAAGAATCACAATACTTGGTATTGAACTGAAGAGGACACAAAAAGATAAGTTTAGATGGCCGTGTAAATTGTGATCGAACATAGAACTGAAGGGAATTAATAGTTGAATCCGGATTTTTACACTAAAAACAATCTTATTCAATGCAAAAACCGTAGTTTAAATGTATAAACCGTACTTTGTAAGTACGGACCGTAATTTTAAACTACGGTTTATGGTTCAGTGTAAATTGTAGTCTGAAACTACGATTTACAGTGTGGTAAATTACATTCCTGCCCCTGTGTAATAAAAAATTATAGAGAAAAAAAAAACTCAATTATTTATGTTGTGGTTTTTAATATACCTTAATAGACTTGTTAAATGTAACATTGAAAATAAAAAATATTATTTTTTTGGGTATAAAACACAATTGTCATCTTGCAATTTAGTGAAACAAATAAATTGTTATTATGTGACCCTTTTATTTTGATTATTTTCAGAAGTATTTAGTCTGTCATGTAAAAAATGATTTACACTTGGAATCGTAATTTTTCATATACATACGAGAGTTTTACGCCCGTTGCAATATGATATTATAGCTGTTTTCTTTCACTTGTCTTTTCATGTTGCCTTTTTGAAGCAAATAAACTATGATTCGGTGGTCCTTTTAGTTTAATTATTTTTATAAGTATTTAGTACGTCATACAAAAAATGTGTAACAATTGAAATCATATTTTTTTCATGTACATACGAGAGTTTTACGACCGTTGCAATATTGTATCATGACTGTTTTTTTTTACACTTGGCTGGTTATGTTGCCTTTTGGTGAAGCAAATAAGTTGTGATTTAGTGATTGTTTTAGTTTGATTATTTTTACAAGTAGTTAATCCATCATACAAGAAATGGATAACACTTGAAAAAATGCATTATTCACGTACATACAAGATACTTAGTATCGTTTCAATATGATACGCTGGGCTTATTATAGCTATCTTATTTTGTATGTATAAGTTCATTTATTAGTTGTAGTTGCCAATTTTGTTGAATGAAATACACTTCAAAAAAGTTATTAAATATACATGGAACATTAAATAAAGAAGTTAACTCAATATGAAATATTACATAAATTTCATAAAATATTACATAAATTACATAAAATAAATTAACTCAACATGAAACGTTACATGATTTTATTTAGTCCTCATTAAAAGCAGCTTACAACTTGAAAAAAGAATAGCATACATAAATAACTAATCACCTAGGTGGTATGGTGTTTCATTTGAGATTTGCTTTCCCTATTTATTTTGTAACGCTTTGTATTTGCTGAAATTTGATCGAAAAGGCCTATTTTATTTATCAGCATCTTGAGTGTGTATTTTCTCCCACCGATTCACAATTTCTGTCATTGAAAAGTTCTCATCTTTAGAAACAATTTCAGCATAATGACAGTTATTGACGAACACCATTACAGTAGTGATGTAAAATCTCTCTTTACGAGGCCCGGGGAAAATAGGTAAATAAATGGTGTTGATAATCTTTAAACCTGTATCAGTATGACATAATGACAAGTATACAAGTGATATATTATAACAAGATGCAATTAGATGGACTGGAAATCTCACCCAATAATCGAGAGGGGTAAAATTGGTGTTCAACTCACCCCAATTCAAACTCTCAAGAATATAATCATATAAAAAACCTTTCGGAACGAGATTTTCAAACTAATCAAAATAAGTTTCTTTTCTTACCTGAAACTCTTGCATCAAATCACATCTAATTTCATATCAATCATTTTCCCCATCGCCTTTGCAACGACTTGGAATCTACAATGATCATCCCCATGCACATCGTTTACGGTGTCGATGTAGTTATGTAACATAGACCTTATTTGATCACCGTAACTCGAATGATTTCATAGGGTAAGTGGGGTTTTTAGTCGTTTTACGTGTCCTCCTACTTGGATGAACTGACTCTTTTTCGGCTTTACCTTTTCCGTTATCTCCACTCGTAAGTTCTTCGTCTACATACTCACCGCCTCACTTATCTCTCTAAGATAAAAGACGACGTGGTATTCACGGATTGTTTTAAACAGATTTTTTGACTTTAACAAATATTATATTATCGATAACGTTTATCTTTTCATATCTATATTATCTAGGATAAAATACGACGTGGTATTCGCAGATTGGTCTAAACAGATTTTTTAACTTTAATAAATATTATGTTAACAATAACGTTTATCTTAGTATATATATATTATATATGATAAAAGATGACGTAACATTCACGGATTGGTGTAAACAGATTTTTTGACTTAAACAAATATTATTTTATCGATAAAAATTTCGGCATGACCTTTTTGTTTCCAAATATTTTCAAAATAATTAACCTGTATATAAACACACGATACTCCAACCCTGCTAATAATATAACATAAATACGTTGTTTCTATTTAAAAGTTCTACGACACAATCTCAAAAGTAATATAAATCAAATAAATAGACACGGACTCATTTTTTTTCTGCATGCTTAAAGCGCCCAAGTCCCGAAAGAGGGAGCATTTTTCCGACCGATGTCAATTTATGTGATGTCGGTGTACTCGACTCTATATCATTCAGATTCTGACGTCTAGCTCTACACTGCGAGTCTGGTGGCAGAGCACGCTCGTGTGAAGTGATGGTCAGTCCACGTTTCCAAACAGGGGTCAAATGCTGAATATGATGCTCATAAGACCCGACTAACTGTCTATGCATGTAGTCGGTCTCGATATGGATCTCATTATCATCTTTTTCAACAATTTCATTTTCGTCGTCTTCTAGAAATCGACTGTAATGTATAAAAAATATTAAACAATAGAATAAAAAATATTATTAAAGAAAGTCACATGCGGAAGAAACACGACGATAACTGCTAGTAGCTCAACTACCATACCTCCACTCGTAAATCTATCTCTACTAGCACGTCCACCTGTAGCCCTACTAGGACTTGCACTACTAGTTCTACGGCCATCTTCACATTTAGCCATATTATCGTAATTGTCACTATCGTCATCACCGTCCCCGTCATCTCTTGCTCGGACTCACTTGCATTCATTTACAATTGAGCAAAACCATCCTTTAAATATCCACTTCATGTTTAGTTCCGAGATGTTTAAAACCTTCTAAACTGAAGCGCAGCATCTGTTTCTGTAAAAAATAACAAATAAAAAAAAGTT
This sequence comes from Primula vulgaris, assembly GCA_963920805.1. Taxonomy (NCBI): domain Eukaryota; kingdom Viridiplantae; phylum Streptophyta; class Magnoliopsida; order Ericales; family Primulaceae; genus Primula; species Primula vulgaris. Next base: position 44,406,890 of record OY987212.1, on the reverse strand, counting down.
TAAATATTAGATTTATGGAATAAAAAATAATAATGAAAATTATTCGTCTAAACTTTATGTAATAAAAATGACAACAAATAAAATATAAATTTTACCATTATAGCCGACGGCCTGGAATCCGTCCGGAAATCATGCTCTGAAATCTCGATAAAAGGTGGGTTTATAACGAGACGTATTCTATTATTGTAGCATTCTAAGTATTCTGGTGACGTTCCCGTATCTCGTGTGCCATTTATAAGCCGGTTGTGGTGATCATTCAACAACGCTACTATCCCATGAAAAATTTGAGACCAATCGAAATTTTGTTTCTTTCCATCCCAGATATCGTCTGTCCTTGCCCGTGACACTCGATTTTCCACAGATTCGTAAGGATCCATTAAGCAAAACCAAATCGGGGTGCCATTCGATCCTGCCCATGCATAGAAGTGGCACAATCGAATGTCACAACTCACGACCCCGTATACAATATTTAGGATACTCATCAATATCTCCGTAAGGCTGCCAATATATCTGTAATCCAAAAACAATCATATGATAAGCTACAAAAACAACTATCCAAAAAATATAATGGCAAGTCGAAAACATAGTAAATGATTTTTGAATCTTATATTGTCATAAATATATTATCTTCTAAATTTGATACTTTTATCAATTATATGCATTTATATATATATATAATGTACTAAAATATTAGTAAAACTTACATGATAGTCAAAATACTAAATATTATATTCCAAAGTCAGAATAATATGAGTACAACACGAAAAGAGAATAAAACTGAATATATGACAAAAAATTGATTATTAATAAAATTTAAACTTACTTTTTTTTTTGTTCAATTGCCACAAAATTGAATGAATCTGTGAATTAAACGTGACGGGAACCTGCTACAACCACATACATAAAACTACTACTGAATTGGTTTTCAAATGTTTAACCGAGAAAACAGTCTGACATAGCAAAAGCTATTACCCTGAGTGAAACAATCCAAAGTATCTTAGAAATTAGAAACCAGCTAATATCCACCATCATTCTCTCTAAACCCACCACGAGGAGCATAACCACCTCCACCTCCACCTCTGTTATTATTATTAGCAAAGCTGATACGGATGTTGCGCCCATCCAATTGCTGTCCATCCATAGACGACATTGCTGACTTGGCAGACTCCTCTGAATCAAAACCGACGAACCCAAACCCTCGGGACCTTCCACTCTCTCTGTCAGTGATCACTTTAGCATCAACCACCTGCCCGAAGCCAAAAAATGCATCCTTGGGAGACTGCTCATCGGTGGAATATGAGAGACCTCCGACAAAAAGCCTTGAGCTTGACATGCAACGAATAGCACTAAACATGGACGCCACTGAACTTTGGCCATTAGAGACAGCATTTGGGGAGATAGTCCTGCACAAAAGGCTTCCAAATCGGTTTGTGAAGGCCATTTCTACAGTCGAAGATAAGAAGCAGGAAAACTAGAGAGAGAATAATAGGCTAGGGTTTTTGCTAAAATTTAAACTTACTTGTTCGGACAATAACTGGTCAAACTGGTCGAGACTACTTTATGGTCGAGCACATGTGAATTAGAGCGCAACAACCTTTTCCATCCGTAATGATACAAGTGCATTAGATAAACAATAAAAACAAACCAAATAGCTTGATAAATACATAAATAATAGAAATCATATACAATAATTAAATAATATCAAAAATATAGTCGAGTGGAGGAATATGCAATCCCTTCTCAGCGTCGTAATCATCAGGTAGATCTGGCAAACCTGAACACGGTCTAACAACCCGTATCCTAGTGATCACAAACATCAATAAACATCACCGCGACACCTATTCCATCAGCTTTACCTCGAAACAACTTGCACAAATTGACATCCAACCAAGCTAGAAGAGCTAATCCCCAACTATATTCCGCACATGTATCGAAATCATCCAAAAAGAGTAAAGTCCACATTGGAACCTGGTCTGCTCTTATCAGAAAAAATGTGTACCGAGCAATAATAACATGACAGCCCTACAATAATATAAGGTCCCTCACTAGGGTCGGAGGGTAATTCCGCAAAATGTTTTGTAAACGAACCAAGTTTAACGGTTAAAGCATTTTGATCAACATTAGCCTCATTGAGTGTTCTATCCAACATCTGCATCAAAGTCAATCTGCTAGTTTTATTCTCATTCTTCTCAGATCGGATAACCGTATACCCATCCATTCTCAATCTCAGTATAATCTCTACATCATGTAAAGCCATTACTAACTCGGAACCAAAAAAATAAAAAGTGTGCGTTTCATCACGACACATATCCACTAAAGCAGTAATCAGAGTTCGATCTACACTATAGTTACATATAATGTATATACCACAGAACCCGACTCTAACCATATTCTCCAATATACTAGAATGACTATTTATCTTCCATCTATAGTTGTACGTCCTTACTATTTCCGCATCCTCTCTCCTTGTCTCTCTTCCGGATGCCCAAATCTTTTCCGATTGATGACCAGTAGTTTATCTTAAGATCCTCGTGTTATCTCTAATTATTGGACCTGGCTCACCCATATGTAACCTATATAGAAAAATGGATATTAAAATAAATAATTTGTCCAAATATGTAAAACGGGTAAATATTAACAAACCCAAAGTTTTTTACAATTTTTTTTACTTGCTAATTTGTGTAAAACCCTAATTTTTTTACAATTTATCATGATCCAAACAATTAGTGATAACCATTAAAGGAAACAAATTGAAATAAAACCCCTAATTTGTATAAAAAAATGGTAAAATATGAAAAATCCTATTTATTTTTTTTACAATTTATCATGATCCAAACAATATTAATAATATATACAATTAATGATAACCATTTAAATCAACAAATTGGCATAAAACCCCTAATTTGTATAAAAAGGGTAAAATATGAAAACCCTAATTTTTTTACAATTTATCATGATCAAAACAATATTAATAATATAAACAATTAGTGATAACCATTTAAGGAAACAAATTGGCATAAAACCGCTAATTTGTATAAAAAAATGGTAAAATATGAAAAACCCTATTTTTTTTTTTACAATTTATCATGATCCAAACAATATTAATAATATAAACAATTAATGATAACCATTTAGGGAAACAAATTGGTATAAAACCCCTAATTTGTATAAAAAAAATGGTAAAATATGAAAAACCCTATTTTTTTTTACAATTTATCATGATCCAAACAATATTAATAATATAAACAATTAGTGATAACCATTTAAGGAAACAAATCGGTATAAAACCCCTAATTTGTATAAAAAAATGGTAAAATATGAAAACCCTAACTTTTTACAATTTATCATGATCTAAACAATATTAATAATATAAACAATTAGTGATAACCATTTAAGGTAACAAAATGGCATAAAACCCCTAATTTATATAAAAAGGGTAAAATATGAAAAATCCTAACTTTTTTTTATAATTTATCATGATCCAAACAATATTAATAATATAAACAATTAGTGATAACCATTTAAGGTAACAAATTGGTATAAAACGCCTAATTTGTATAAAAATGGTAAAATATGAAAAACCCTAACTTTTTGACAATTTATCATGATACAAACAATATTAATAATATAAACAATAGTAATAACCATTTAAGGAAACAAATTGGCATAAAAACCGAAATATGTAAATATCAAAAACCCAATTTGCATAATTTTTATTTTAATATATAAATTAGAAATTTAAAGTTAATGGAATAGAAAATAAATAATTACCTTAATGAAGGGTATGTGAAAGAATCGTGGTTTAATCAGAGACGAATTTGGGTATGTGGTTTGATTAGGTATATGTGAAAGAGGTAGATTTGGGTGGGTACGGTGTTTTTTTTTCTTTTGCGAAATTCTGTTTTGTTTGTCTCTGTCGAATTGTTTATTTGGTATGCTTTAAGTGTTTAACGCAGGGGCACGAAGGTAATTTACCACGCTGTAAACCGTAGTTTCAGACTACGATTTACACTAAACCGTAGTCTGAAACTACGGTCTGTACTTACAAAGTACGGTTCGTATTTTTAAATTACGGTTTGTGCGTGGAATAAGATTATTTGTAGTGAAAAAATTCGACCTCTTAATAGTTTCCTCTTTCCAAATAAAGTTGTTGATATCAATTTTTTTGTTTATGGTCTTGTCTTCAATAGTAGGAAAATATTACCAATGAGTACCACGTACAAGCTCATAAGATATACTTAGAGTATACTGTCAATTCACCTAAACTCGTTGCAAAGTAGTTCATTTACAAAACATACCAATACAATGACATAGAGATCAGAGACCTATTACTTGTTTCGAACTCCGAAAGAAAATTATAAAAACAGACAGAACAAGAGAAGATACACGGATACAGGATATTCCCTCCATGATGTGATAGAAATTAAAAAGGATTACATCTTTATAACCTGATTCAGATGTATTTCACAGCAAAAGTTATCCCAGTTTCTGCGTCCCTTCAATACAAAAATTAAGCAACCAATTTGGGTATTTTAAACTGCTTTTTGAGGAACTGAGAAGCCTCCGAGTCTCCCCTGTGACATAATATCCTTAGCCATGTCGTATCAGCACCCAGTTCACTTTTTGCCCCCTGCATTTCTAGTCCGCTTGCAGATTTCAAGTCGTCGATCAATTCCCTCGTCTGCAAACCAGAAAAAATTGAATAATTAGCTTATGAATATAGTTTTGTTTCTAAACACTGCCACTACAAAATTATTATCCAAGCTTATCTTGGTGATTGTCAACTCAACATTATTTTATTTAAGCACTGAAAATATTAAGACCTCAAGGAGTTGTCAATTAACAGGAACCACCGGTGTTAAAAGAACGTGTATACTGAGAGAGAGAGAGAGAGAGAGAGAGAGAGAGAGAGAGAGAGAGAGAGAGAGAGATCCTGCTAGGCTGATGCTCTATTAGCTTTACCCAACCATCACGTCGTTCGTACATTTTTGTAACTATAAAGTTGAATTTGATAACTTTAGAGTTAGCAAAAAAAGTGAGATTATGCAAGCTCTTAAGGAGAAAAAAGTAAATTTGTAAAAGTCATACTAACTAGAAATGTCAACAAGCAAGGGTTTCATGAGAACTTCTTGTCAGATATAACATGGAAAAAGTTATAGATTTAATGGAAAATGCTCAATCAAAATCATGAGTAGAAAGAAACAATAATAATAGGAAGGTTATGATGGATTCCAAACATGAGAGAGCATCATCATCTTGACTAGAAAAGAAAGGGAACAATATGATTTTATTGGATGGAATGTGTAAAAATACAAGGAAGCAGCTGATCCATTATATCAAAATGAACATGTGCATTCATTGATGTAATTTCAGTGTTTCAACCCTGTTGTAATGTACATATGACAATACAATACATTTAAGATTATACTGTGACCCTAAACAAGCAGCATTAAAATCGATCAGGAAGCTAGTGCACACCCTTATAGTAACTGTTTATTTTAAAAGGTTATTGGTAGATAAAAGTAGCTCTTAGGGGTATAATGAGGAGAGGTAACGATACATACTTGCTGACTTATCTTGTGGCTTTTTCTTTGTCCACCGCTCCCAGATGCTATCTTCTAACTTATTCAACTGAGTTATTGCGTGCTGTTACACCAATAATATCAACATCATTAGAATAGAAGGTAACAATTGGAACATAAAACCAAATTGAGTGCAAAATAATGAGACATTATTAGCTCTTTAAAAAATGATGCATAGTCCTAAACCACGGGATTTCTTTGTGCCACTCAGCTACCAATCACAGTGGTATATGCATATAAGGACGGGGCTAAAGAAATAAAGTGACAAAATTTGAATGTGAAGGCATGAGTTTACTTACATAAAGCGTATTTAACTGAACACAGAGCGTTGATGTTGTGAGGACATCAATTTCAGTTGACATCCGCACACTAGACAACCTAGTTTCAATTAGTTCCTTCTTAACAAACGACTTTAACCCAGATTCTCTTCTGTATCGTGCAAGGACAGGAACAGGTGGAATTAAATCTTCTTTGTTCGCTGCAGTATTACATTCACAAAATTAACAGATCATTTATCAGTACAATTCGTGTTAGGGCTGTAAATGAGATGAGCTGTTCGTGAAATCGTTCGTGTTCGGCTCGGCTAATGCTCGGTTCGTGTTCGTTCATTTATAAATGAACACGATAATGAACAAGAATATAGTGTTCGTCTATTAAGTGAACTGAACATGAACAACCCTCTGTTCGGTTCGTCTAAACTCGTGTTCGTGTAACTATATATAAAGTTTGATAAAATAAAATAAATAAATCTATTAATGATGTAACAAAAATTAATATCATTACACAATTAATAAACTTATTTATGTTATAATAATATAAATGATATGATTGTATTATTTTGAACTTATTATGTTAATTTATATCATCATACTATAAAAACAGTCACCGATTTTATCATTAAGTGTTCAACTCGTTAAAGTAATCATACGTATGTAAACGAATTTATACAATATATAAACTTAAAGTTATATGTGAATTAGTTTATCCTAGTTAACAATATAGTAATATATAATAAAATTATAATATATTTTAAAAAGAAATAAAAATATATTTTTTTTTCAATTATTAAATGTTTTGGAAGAAATTAGATGTTCACGAACAACTCGTGTTCGGCTCGTCAAATGTCCGGTTTATGTTCGTCAAATGTTCGTTCGTATTTAAATAAACATGAACCGAACATGAACAAGAGTTTTAGTTCATGAACTGAACATGAACAGAAGGTTGTTCGGCTCGTTTCGTTTCATTTACAGCCCTAATTCGTGTGTGTGTTTGGTGATGGTGATGGTGGTGGTGTGTGTGTGTGTGTGTTGGGGGATACTGCATAATAGAAATTGGGAATTTTTAACTAGGTGTTATATTTACACAAGTCGTACAACCACTTATCCCCTACCTCCAAGTCTTCCACCTAAAAAGGGCATTAACGCACTCCCCTCTATCTCAGGTAGCACACCCACAAAAAATTGAACAATTCCTAACACCTTAGGTGGACGGGCCAACGTAAATGTACATGGTCTAATCAAAACCAAATAGTACACTATAATTTTGCAAACACAAGAAAATGCAAGAAGAAAAGCACTGCCAATCAGCTTCTTCATACTAGACCACTGGCAAAAAAGATGATTGTTTGCCCACTAAGAACACAATTTTCAAAGAAGCACAACAAGCAAGATGGTTTCAAAGTAGTCTGCACATTTTATAACACTGACGAAGAAGGCACTATGAACAATTTTTAACACGGTTGTGCTCATACTGATGCAAACGCTCTTGCTAGAAAATGTCTACATGCTAATTACTAACTACTGGATTTTAGATTCATAAATTTCAGCTGTGTAAAGAGCCATCTGGAGGAAAATCTGTACCTAATTTATCAATAATATGCTTTGAATAAACTTGAAGCGCACTATCAATGCCGCGAAACAGGCTATTTAATTCTCCCAGCCTTGTTGGGACCTTCAGAGCAAAAAACTTATCAACCGTCTGCAACCAACCACAGCAGAAAAGCATATAATGAATTAGAATTCAATCCCCAACAAATCAGTTTGTTAATTGTGGTTTTGATAAATTTAAAGTATTTTAACATAACCACAAAGTACCAGTTTCAAACATAATTTTAACGCCACGTCTTTCGAAAGGTGCCTAGCTAGGCAAAGATATTTATTAGCATTTTTTTCAGAAGCATTGTGTTTTGAATCTTTGAAAATGCTTTCATGCTAAAGATGCATGCTGCCCAGAGATAGCATAACGGACACCTCTTCGTTTAATTTCATTGTTGGGACCTCACTATTGACTTGTTATTAAGACACCAAGTAATATAACTACCTGAATAACTGTGAAATAGAAAAAAAAAATAAAGAAATATACTCCCTCCGTCCCATATTATAAGGAACAATGGGGATACATGCAAATTTGTAATGCAAAATTTGTGTTATATAATTGTCGGAATTGTAAATTTTAAAAGTTAAGTCACATAGTTAACATGCTAAATTATATGAATAAATTTTGAAATTTACAATTCCGACATTTAAAGTGCACCGATTTCGCGTTGTAAAATTGCACGTATCCCCATTGTTCCTTATAATATGGGACGAAGGGGCTAGCATTTGAGTACCTCTTCAACAATTCTGAAGACTTCAACAATTGAGCTTCCATGTCGCTGTTGCGGAGATATTGGCTCCCAAAGCTGCAAAATGCCACTTGCATCAATACATTAGAATTACTGAAGTTTAAAAGAGATGCAAAAGAGGCAAATATTAGGCATGCAATTACAGGTCCAAATTACTTTAAAAAGTACAGCCCAAAAAAGGTGTATGAAAATGTTAAGAATTTAAATAGGTCCGCCATCTACTTGGCCTTTTAGCGGGCAGCCTATGAGCCTCAACATGGTATCAGAGAATTTTTCCCCATATATTCGAAACAATCATCAGTTGCACAAATCAAAGAGTTTGCATGATTAGGGGTGTATATACTTTTATATTCAGAGAAGCCACACAATAAGGGCATGAACCAAACATGAATGAGAAAAATGAAAATGAAAACCACAATAATGGAAAATATCTTTATCAAATAAATAAACAAATTACCTCTTGCTGGATAGCTCGCTCCACCCAGCTTAAAATTCTTCCGAGTTGTGCATTAACCCAGCGCAACATCAGCACTCCAGATGTAGTTTCAATCTAAATTAGAAAAGACAATTAATAATATGAATAACAGTCGCATGATAACAGTTCTGTCCTGCTGCAAATTTATGGAAAGTGACAATGTACATGATGGTTCTACTTTCCATCATTTTCTTACAACTTAGTCAAACATTAACCCATGGGTTTGTAGAGACATCATAAAACATAGGCTTAGTTTTCCAAGTCATTGAAGTATACAGTATATTACTAATATAAAACATCTAGAAAAGTTTATGAAGACCAATGGTCTTGAAGCAAACCCAAGTCATATCTGGTTATCGTACAAAGTACTTTTACTGATATATTACCTCCTCACTTCCACTGGCTGCTGCAAACTGACTATTCCCGGAAAAATTGCTCTTGTTTATAAAAGAATAGCTGCTGAAGGTCTCGGATACTCCCGCTGTGAGAAAGAAATTTAACAATTTTAATACCACCTTCAAACCTCTTAAACAAAATTTACAAAAAAATAGCGCAAACAACAAAATTAAAAGCTGGTCACTTTCCCCAAATCTTAAGCTATTCCGACCAATGAAGCAAGATAAACCTTGGCTTCATAGAAACAATGAGATACAAAAAGGGGTCATAAGTTGTTTAACGAATCGCCGTTTTTATCTAATGATCCAAATGAGATCATTAGCACAGCCTCAGATATTGACAAGAAGAATTTAACCATGTATTTTTCACTGTAAGTCAAAAGCTCAATTACAGTACTTTCAACCAAGATTACAAAAAAACTAAATAAAGATTCAGTTCATTCCTTGAGTGAATCTTCCTTGGGCCACTATTTGTCTGAGGAATTACAGTGTCACCTTGGATTAACTAACAAGAAGAACCTTTGGAGAATAAAGTCCAAGCAAGGTACTTCATCAGAAAATACACATAATGCGTCTTTGTTGTTCTTCGCATTGTAACTGTGTGTGCATTTATCAGTTATAATGAAATTTATTACATTTATCACTATGTAACATGCAAGGGCGGATACCATAGGAAACAAAGGGATGCCTTTTTTTCTATAAGAAAGTACAGTTTTGCAATCCCATAAAATACTAACATTTTGTAATTTGCAATCACAAACTGTTCATAATGGCTTCGCCCCTAGTAACATGTTACTATACAAAACAAAGGCGTACAAAAAAAGGAACACAAATACAACAAAGGATACCTGAAAGACTAAACTGACCGGAGGTCCTTGGCCTTTTGCTAACACGAGATGAATCTCCATCAACTTCCCCATCGTCGTCATCAACGCCATCATTAAAGACTTCCCCGTCATCAGCACCAAACTCTCTTATCCAAGGACTGAACATTTAAATTTGAAATAATAAGTTTCTCAAAACGGAGGGCAAAGGTGTAAAACAGTAGAACAACATCACATTCTGCTGTTACTCCATATTTCTACAAAGTGTTTTAAGTACAAGTAAAACTTCATAAAGCTGTCAAATGGACCACTACTATCTATGTATGTATCAGAATGTCCCTGGGCAGATGTTTTTGAAAAGGAAAGTAGGCAGTTTTCTGGGAAAATGTCAAGAAAATGAAAGCATTTTGTGGGAAATCATTTTTCGGCACTCTAACACCAAGAAAAAGAAAATGAAAATCGATACACCAAGAAAAGTGGCTTAATTTTAAAAAGAGACCCTTTTTTAAAAAAATTCTTTCAAAAAATTGACTGTTTTGAAAAGTGATAATTTAAGATATGAGACCCAAAATAAATAAATAAAGAGACGTTTTCTAAAACAAGTCACTTTTTTAAAAAATATAAGTTATTTTTTTATAAACAAGTCAATTTTTCGAAATTATTACCTTTTCTTAACATAAGGTCTCTTTTCCGACATTAGTCAATCTTTTTCAAATTAAGCCGCTTTTTGAGCAGAAGCAAATTTTTTGACACGTCACTTTTTGGTAAAAGAAAAATAACCCTTTTAAATTTGCCTTTTGGATAGCAAGTTTTCTTTCACTTTCCCATGATTTGTTTCCCTTTGATTTCCTGCGGGTTACAAACACGAGAAACACGCCTCGTATGGCAAAGTCATTCACCTCTTCACGTGCTTTTTCCGGGTTCAAATCAGAAGCAGGCCTGACTCATACTTGCCTAGAGTCACCTGAACTCAGTTAATGGGTGCAATTACTTGAGTTAGAGTGAGTCAGAAAAAGTTTTGAGTCAGCCCCTGCTTCCGTTTCGAACACACGCTTAATAATTGGCTTAGTTCAAATGAGTTCAATAATTGACAACTAAAGGAACATAAAACAAAACATGAACAAAATTACAAGAGAAAAAGAACTCACAAAGAGAAGCACCCAGGAAGGAATTCCGGCAACATGTGCTCCTCATTGAGAAAATAGAATATCACACCACATACGTCAACCGCCTCTAAACCCTTAGGTCTAAACAATGTGAATATGGCATCATGATAAAAGACACCCAGACCCATAGGCTCATGATACCCAGTTCGGACCACACAAATCCTCCCTGAGGTCGTCATATCAAATATGTGTACCGGATGGATTATTCTATACCTACTACAGAGTGGGCGAGGTGCAACATCAGGTGTAACTCCATGCAGTGGAGAAATGTGCATCTGACCGTCAGCTGGATAAAAAGTGGAGACTCCGAAACCCGGATCCTTATTATCCGCTCCGTAAAACATGTTACCACAAAAAAGATGGACCCCATCAAAAGGCAATCGATACCCTAACTGAATCCTCCTCCAAATACCGGTATCTATGTGATATATAAACGTGTGGTAATTCAATACCGATAAAATGATACTACGACGACGGAAGGCCGTTGCATCTACCATAATGGGTAAATCCGCCGGTACTAACGGATACGTTAACTCTGACCACCGATGGTGATATGCGTCGTAGCACTCGAAGTGATGACTGCGCAAATCCTTGCTAATGACATAGGATATCCCATCGTGATGCCCTATCACGTACGGTAGGACCATATTGTCTAACATCATTGGACCCCTCCGCATCACACAGCTCTCGTAATCAAGTATCCAAAAACGGATGCCATATTCACCAAGAAAGAATATGCTCGAATGTGAAGCCCAAACCTTAAACGGCCCTGGATACTGAGTGCGAGGTAAAGCGTGGAACCCCTCAATGATAGGATTACGTGATCCTTGAGCACTGTCATATAAATCAAACTCCTCGTGCAAATCATATAAAATATAACTGGAAGGTCCATTCCGAAAATACGCTACGACAATAACAGCACCTGTTACCTCTGGAAAGGCATCCGCATCACTCGAACTCGATGACGACGCAGCCATACTAGAATCTGCGAAAAGTTTTATTGCAGGAGCATTAGTGATATATCGACGAAGATTCTCCGACTATTATTTGTAACAAACATTTTTTTCATTGTTGCATATGCTGTATCGCGTATGGAAAACGAACGAAAAAGAGAATAAAGTGCCAATGAGGACCTTGAGGGCAAGGTCGATCTCCAAGAGGGGGCGAGTGTTGGTACCAAACCTTAGCCGCGGCATGAGACCTAGCTCCGGCTAGGTCCGACTTAGCTCGTTCTTGTATTATTAGTATATTTGAAACTTTTGTTCTTTTATTGTTATTACACGTGTGACCTAATTGTTATCTTTTACTATAGTTGGACCTATTAAGTTATCATGAATAGGACGCGTTAAGGCCCCTCTCATCTTTATGAGTAGGGTTTGTGGCTTCATGAATTATTAATCAGAAATACAATAAAGCTTAAGCTTTCCCTCTCTTTATTTTATACAAGAGTATTGAGTATTTGTCTTGATAACTTAGTTGTCAAACGGTCATTCACTCGCTTGAAATACCCGTAGAGAACTCAAAATCGCATCACGATGAACTGTAAATTGTTATTTTCAAAACCATTATGTAGATACATTATAATGAAACCCCATATAGCAGTAGCACACATTGTATGTGTTATCAAACACAATATGCTCTTTCAGGCCCAAAAGACCAAAACAAAATCCCATCAAAGACTCAACATAGCATAAACATCACTTAAATCTAAACTGATAACCGCATGGTCCAGGTCAATATGCATATAAGTAAAAAAAATAATGCAAACTTTGCCTTAGAACTATTTATCCATTCCCATAAAGACAACCCGAAATTCTAAAATAATAAACAATGACAAAACCAGGAAAGGATCGGAGTCAGGAACGAGTATTTAGAGGGATAAATAAGCCATGATATCAAATATATACACTAAAAGCCTTTAGTGGTCGTATAATGTCTAAAATTATATGAGAATTGAAGGTCCATAGCGCCACCGTGTAGCTCCTCCACTTACTGCAAAACACAATAGCAAGCAGAACAGAACTTTTCCTTTTTGAAATGCAGAAAGAATTTTAATTACATCAACCACTACACCACGCATTGAACAAGTATCAATAAAAAAATCACACTGTAATTCAGTTTCAATAACTACGAGCGATTAACCATAGAAACTAACACTTTGAAACCACTATAACAATCATCACTAACACAAGTCATACATGCAGAATACAAGTATGGCAACACTGGATACCGAAATATGTCCAACAAGCATTGAACAAGCATCAATAAAAAAATCACACTGTAATTCAGTTTCAATAACTACGAGCGATTAACCATAGAAACTAACACTTTGAAACCACCATAACAATCATCACTAACACAAGTCATACATGCAGGATACAAGTATGGCAACACTGGATACCGAAATATGTCCAACAATTCAAACGATTCACTTTCTAGTTACAAAGAAGCATCAAAAATCTTGAATCAGAACAATAAAAACATGCCATATCGAATTAACAAAAGAAAAACACATTCACATTAGTTGAACAATAAAAGCCAAGTTCATGTAGCACACAAGCACGGGACATACATAACAAGTAATTTTCAGAAAGTGTAAGCCACCTAATCCAAGTCTCTTAACACCCATTCCCCCCAAGCATGAATATAATTGAAAAGGAAAATAAGTAAAAACTTTCGACAACACACATCAACCAATGAAATGTCAGAGACGTGCTGCCGATTCTTGGATTTCGAAGAATGGAATAAAACAAACCCTAAAACAACCACCTGAGTTTGCCGGACCGGTCAGACTCACCCTCCCGTCAACTCTCTGTCTCCGTCAATCTCCTCTCCCTCGTCTCTCTCTCTCTCTTGGCTGTAAATGTGCGGCGTGTATATATATTATGTATGTAACGTATGTATCTATATCTATACTAAAACAACCACCTGAGTTCGCCGGACTGGTCAGGCTCACCCTCCGGTCAACTCTCTGTCTCCGTCGATCTCCTCTCTCACGGCTTAAAACTCCCTCCCTCTGTGTTGTATATGCGTGGCGTGTATATATGTATTATGAATTATGTATATGTATATGTATAATAATAATACGTGAGATATTTACGAAAATACCCTATATAGTTTTGAAAATTACCCACACATAGGCAGCAGTTAAGATTAAAGGAAAAACTACGACCCCGGTCTCAAAAAATGAAATTATATAATGAATTGGTCTTACTCCCAAACATATTTAAGTATTTTTGGCCAAAGTATTTAAGAGGGATAAATAAGCTGTAATATCAAATATATACTCTAAAAGCCTTGTATATATATATATATAATTGCTATAACGTAGATTACGAAATATCATATATTTTTCATATTTAAATTGGAAAAATTATGAATATTCATTAAATAGTTTCAACTATTTGGATACGGAGTCTAGTAAATATATAGGCGGATGGTTGTTATCCTAATAAGGTTGGTGTATAAGTGACATTCATGCCCACCACTCTCACCGTTTTTCCTATCGTTTTTCCTGTTCGTGTTCAAGTAGAGTTACCGAAAGTGGTTGATTAAATAATAATTTCTCTGAATGTGTTTATATAGATATATATTCGTCGAATTGGTGTCTTAGTATCGACATGTCGTTCGATCAATTAGAACTTGTTCATTTAAAAGCAAATCTTGTGTTTTTTCTGAACATGTAGTTTCGAAATAAAGTATGTGCTTATACAAACAATAAACATATAAACTCGTTGTTTTATATGATGACTAATCCAGTCTTATTTCTCTCGTTTTAGAAAAATGTCAATCAAACTTAACTTTCCAATTTTGGATGTTGTCGGCAAGAACTACTTGGATTGGATTCAATATATTCAAAACCATCCATATGCCCTGCCTGTTGGACGTCAAATATGATGATGAGGAGCGTTAAGTTGTACTAACGTGCGAAATGAATGCCAGATGATTCTGTTACACCGTCACTTATCAAGCGCCGTGAAATCTGAATTCATAACGACCAGCTCACCAAAGATGGTGTGAGACTCCCTGAGAGAGCGCTTCGACCACCAAAAGACCATTTGGCTTCATAAGCCAGCCATGATTTGCTGAATCTGCGATTTTAGAACTTCGAAAACGTTGAAAAATATAACGCTGAAGTATGCAGGATTCGTGCTCTTCTCCAATACTGTGGTGAGACACTTATTGACAGTGACTTACTGGAGAAGACGTACACAACATTTCCTACTTCTGACAACTTGCTCCAAAAACAATATTGTCAGTCTAAATTCATCAAATTTTTCGAGCTCATCACCCAATTGTTATTTGACGAGAAGAATAGTCTCATTTTAATGAGAAACAACAATTCTCGTCCTGCTAGTTCAAAGGCAATTCCAATGCCTAATGTTAATTATGGAGGTCCACGATATGGGAAATAATACAAGGGCCAATCGTTCCGTCAGCCAAGGAACAAGGGCGAGTGTAATGTTCATCCGGCCAAACGAGGTTTGGACAATCGTCCGAACTAAGGACATGTGGCTCATATGCAGTCTCGTGGTGGTAGGAACAACCGGAACGGTCGTCCCAAAAAAAGAGAATAGGCTCAAGAGCCAACTATATGTTATAAATGAGGTGGTAAGGGTCATATGCAAAGGACTTGCAGGGCAACTCCCCGACAAGCCGAAAACTACCATAATGGTAGAAGGGCCGAAACCAACATGATTGACGCTATCGGAAAAGAAACTATTGACTTTGAGGCTCACATGGAAGAATAGAGATTTATTTGTTTCTTTTTAATAATTGAGTTGTTTTTGCTCTGTATTATGTTATTTAAATTATATTTCGAATTATATTTTTACTTTACATATTGTTCATTTATTTTGTACACCTAATCCCTAAAGTTATGACAAACATACAATTATAAACTCGTCTATTTTCATAAACTAATATATTCTCAGTTGGCATCTGTTTTCGACATTAGTAGTTTAACTTAACCCTAGGACTGATCTCGTCCACAAAAATGAGACGAGGCAACGTGGTTCTCGTCCATTTTAATGAGATAATCCTGAAGAAAAAGAAAAATTTGTCTGATTTGAATGAGAAGAAACACGATGGACGGAACCAGAACGATTTTCTTTGGGGGCCGTGGTATAAAAACTATATCGAATAGAAAAAAATAGGGTATAATACAAAGATAATTTTTTTTCTATATTCAACATAATATAAAATAAATATGAAATTAAGACAAAATGATATTGGAAAACAAAACAATTTTTTATGTAATATTGTTATGGAAAATGCAATGGTTATTTAGAAAATTTGGTAATTTCAAAGTAAAAAACAGAAAATTTTAGAAAAAATAAGCTAACCTTATTTGAACACTTAACATTTCATTACCTTATGGTCTAATTTTACCATTACACCAACAACTCTTTTGTTTAACCAAGATGGACCATTAATGTATATATCTCAAAAAAAATTTAATTACATATATATAAAAAATAAAATTAAAATTAAAAATCATCGCCGGTGTGGCCTGGGCACCCCAGGCCCCACTTGGATCCGCCCTTGAGAAACACGTTATTACTCGGATGAATGAATGATATAGGTTTTTAATGAAAATTATTAATACTTGTTTTTCTTGCTAAGATATACTATAATAATCTTACCATAAATCATAAGATGCTAGATTAAGTAATTAATAGCATCTCAATAAAATGATACTATCCATAAATAATATATAAGCATTAATTTATGGATTATGCTTAAACAATACTTGGGGGCACTTATTAGCCGAATATTTAAAATAGATAAAGGAAGTTATTTCAACCCACAATGTGTTAATTACCCAATAATTTTCCATAATTTTATTATGACCAATTTTAATTCATAATATTATATTTTCCCAACACTTTTGTATATGGAGAGGGAGAGAAAGAAAGCGAGAGTGGAGAGCAATTTTCTTATTTTTATAATAGGTGTTGAGTTTTTACTAGCTGGCACACTAAAACCTAGTACACCGATTTTATGACAGCCTTTTGAAAAAACGGGAGTTGCAACCCAAATTATGCTTTTTTCTATAAAGTGCGCATCAATTCGTGCTAAATGACTCATCAAATATTGTACAATAAAACATCACTCGTATTATTGTAACCACAAAAAGTATTACTATATAAAAGGTTATTCCTGGTTTATATATGTAAAATATGTAAATTTAAAAATAGATAAGGGTATAAGATAGATTGTACATTGTTTATATGAATATACAAATGAATATATGAAAAGTTTAATTAAACCAAGTATCTATGAAAGCCACGCCCAACTAAAACTTGTTTTAAGCACCTGAAAATCCGGACTCTCAGATGAAATACAATCGACACTTGAAATGCATGAAGGCAGTCAAACACTCAAATACAGTTATACAAATGAGTAATCATGACACAACTTCACTAATGTAACGATCCGGTCTTACGGACCGAACCGTTATGCCCGTATCAATAATATTGTCCGTTTTGGCACAACTTATCAGGGGGGTCACCCATCCTGTTACTACTCCAACCTAAGCACGCTTAACTATGAAGTTCCGTCCTCGCTATTGTGTCGCACGGCTTTAAAAGGCCTTGTTGATAGAAAATGGATCTTTAAGCTCATATACCACACGGGTACTCTCATATCTGGGCGATGTGAGACTGACGCACAACACCGCACCACAGAAATTCCTTCCGGGAAATCTGGGTCGTCACAATCACCCTCCCTTTAGGCACGACGTCCTCGTCCGGCACGTCGTCCTTTAGGGGACCACACACACGTGCTAGTCCCTATATTTCCGACCAGATAGAGGCTCTAATACCATCTGTAACGACCCGGTCCCACGAATCGAAACGCTACGTCCGTATCAACAATATTGTCCGCTTTGGCACAACTTTTCAGGGGGGGTCACCCATCCTGGTACTACTCCAAGCTAAGCACGCTTGACTATGGAGTTCCGTCCTCGCTATTGTACCGCACAACTTTAAAAGGCCTTGTTGATAGAAAATAGATCTTTAACCTCATATACCACACGGGTACTCTCATATCTGGGCGATGTGAGACTGACGCACAACACCGCACCATAGAAATTTCTTCCAGGAAACCTGGATCGTCACAACTACAATGACAGAATGCATGTTTTTTCTCAACCATCCAAATAAACAACAAGATGTATATGCTTTAGGTGATGAATAAATCGTTGTTAAAATTAGGCCAGATGTGAAAGGAGATAACCGAAAAATGATAATATAGAAATGAAAAATGTTTCATGTCATGTCAAGAAAGGAGCATGCTTGACAATTACTTTAAAAGAAAAAAATGCTTAACAAGTTGAAAATAATCCGAGTTCAATAAGAATATGTCTATGAGCTATTACATATGCGTAAATTGAAATATGTAGTAGGAAAAAAAAATGTCCCAAACAACTCTAAATAATTATTTTGCATCATCCTCAATTGAATGTAACAATTTTTTATATTTTGCAATGAAATATCGTTTATGACAATAAGTAGGTGAAATTATTACTAACGGTACCTCAAAAAATTACGGAATGTGTCAATATGGAATTTATTCTTATTTATAAGCAATCCAAGTTGGGACAGATAATTTTAATTACTATAAAAAGGTTTTTTCTTTTAAGTTTGTAAGAACCGGACTTTTTTAGAAAAATGTCACTGTAAAGAGAAACTGTTGTCCCACATCGCCTAACATATATGGTATATAAGCTTAGAAAATACTCTTACTATCACCAAGGCCTTTAAAAGTCATGCGGCCCGAGAAGCAATGACTAAATCTGTAACGACCCGACCCCACGGACCGAATCGTCACGCCCGTATCAACAATATTGTCCGATTTGGCACAACTTCCCAGGGGGGTCACCCATCCTGATACTACTCCAAGCTAAGCATGTTTAACTGTGAAGTTCCGTCATTACTATTGTGTCGCACGGCTTTAAAAAGCCTTGTTAATAAAAAATGAATCTTTAAACTCATATACCACACGAGTATTCTCATATCTGGACGATGTGAGACTGACGCACAACACTGCACCACAGAAATTTCTTCCTGGAAATCTGGGTCATCACAAAATTGAGACAAAACAGACAATATTGATGATAGTAAGCAGATGATGACAGTCTGGTAGGAGGACCGGGTCGTTACAAAGTTGCTATAAAAAGGTTACTCCTACATAAAGTATAGAATTTTTTTAGTGTGCTCTTATTTTGCCATACAAATCTTTTGTACATGTATGTCTCATACTTTTCCACAAAATGAAATAAGTATGCTAGTAATGTGTTGAGCCTAATCCAATATATTTGAGTAATTTGATATAAGCGGACCGTGGGATAGGGGTAGACTTGCTCAGTTACCTTCGTTTTTAGTCGATCAGATTACTCAGATTCCGATACCGGTAGGGGGTACTGATAAGATCCGCTGGAGCAAATCGGTAGATGGGGAGTTTTCGATTCGTTCGGCATGGAGTATTTTTAGACAGAGAATGATTGTCAATAGGGTATATTCATATGTTTGGTGGCGCCCGATTCCAGCACATGTGTCATTCTTTATTTGGAGGCTGCTTCATGGCATTTTAGCGACGGATGATAGGCTATCTTTGTGTGAATTTTGTATGACATCAAGATGCACTTGTGAGACTCTAACTCACTTTTTTATTGATTGTCCTCTTACCAGAGAGGTATGGTTGTACTTTAGTGGGTTATTTGGAGTCCCGTCGGATCCGGTTGATTCTATTCTCGGGATGTTCTTGCGTTGGCACAAGGACCTTACCTCGATTGGCCATGCACGGTTCATTACAACATGTTACATCATGTGGCATGTCTGGAAGGCCCGTAATGATTATATTTTTTAGAGATCAGAGTCTTTTAGTAGCCACGCCGTGGTATATAGAGTGGTCGAGGATATTCGCATGTTGGGAGTTGCTCATGGTTTCCGATCATGACAGCTTAGAGAAGATAGAGGAGTGGAGTTTGTGGATTCTCTCAGGGTTTTGCCTCAAAGAGTACGACCTCTGCGTTTGGTTACTTGGGTTCGACCTCCTCCGAGTCACCTCAAGCTCAACATAGATGAGTGTTCTAAAGGCAACCCTGACCCATCAACTGTTGGTGGGATCCTTCGGGACAAGTATGGTCGTGTAGTTAGAGCATTCGGTAGATTTCTTGGACCGAGACCGATTGTTTTTGCTGAGCTACAGGCTATTTTGATTGGTTTGGAGATGGCGTCCGAGATGAGTTTCGATAGCTTAGAGGTTGAGTCCGATTATGTGACAATGGTATCTTGGGTGACTTCAACGGCTTTACGAGCATAGGAGCACAATTACACTATAGCTCGTATACGTCAGTTGTGCACGCATGAGTTCTTGGTTCGACACGTCTTTAGAGAGGCGAACCAGGCGGCGGATTTCATGGCAAACTGGCGTGTTCGCATGAGACTGATCAGGTCTTTCATGATATTGATACTCTTCCGCAGATGATCAAGGGGATACTTGCACTGGATTCGGGACAGATGTCTCAGATTAGACGATGACATTGAATTTTTATTTCCATCTGTCAACTTATTATTTGTCACAGTTGCGTAGATTTCATTTTGTTTATCTAAATATTATGTATTCAGTATTTTTTTAAGAGTTTTGGTTTATGTCCGCCTCTTATATACGGATTGATATTATATGTTTATATATAGGTCGGGGTTTGCCTAAGCCCCTCCATTGGAGTATTTTTGGTGAAAAAATAAATAAAAAAAATTATGAAACTTGAATTTTATTTTCAAATTACAAAATCCAATTGAGAAGTGCGTGAAAAGTAACATGTAAACGAAATAATTGGTTTATGCATGTTACCCAAATTTGAATGTGCAGTTGTGGTTGTGTGTTGTTTACGTATATCTCTTGCATTGAATTTCAACGAAGAAAATACGGTGAAACAAGTATTGAAATAATGGAAGTGGGGGACTCTTTATATACATGATATCAAGTCAAAATAATCGAATCGTCCATTTAAAACTCAACTAATAAAAAATAAAAATATAGAACTTTCAAAATAAATAAATAAACAAATCGGTAGATGAAGGATATTGTTCTATATAAGAAAAAAATTGAAAATTATGTATATAGATATTTTTTTTGAAAATTATATATATAAAGATGTATATATATGTATAATGACTATGTATAGTTTTTTCCTACTTTATATTTTTATTTAGTTGAGTTTTAAATGAATGCTTGAATTATTTTGACTTTATATAATATATATAAAGAGTTCGAATCATCCTGACCCTGAGTTAGGTACCCCACTTACTGAAATAATAAGTAAGTTTTAAAAACACAACGGGTCAATGAAATTCGCACATTTTTTACTGACCTCAAATTTAGGGTCAACAATGGGATGGGATGTCGCGATGCCACCTATTGCAGCCAACCAAGTGCAACTATAGACCCCTACTTGAAGCAAATCCAACATAAATTACAGTATATGATAAAGTATAAATCGATGAACTAGGAAATCGGAATCAGAATTTTTTCAGTCGTATGTTATCTATGTAGTTCGTTCAAAAAAAGTAAAGTATCTATTTTTGACTCAGCTAGTTTTAGCTTAGCCAAAACGACGAGACAGTTAACATGACGGTCTTAAAATAGTTTTATTTGGAAAAAAAAAAAACTATACAAAACAGTGGTAAGAGTAAGGTTTTCTGTAAGAGTAAAGTGTCGGAACTTTTGAGACTTAGAGTCCCCCCCAACATCTGTTTGATGACTTCATGTACTCTATCATGGTGCTATTTCTTTGCACAAGGACATGTTTTGGTAATATCATCAAGTTTCTTTTTCTTCTAAATGGCTCAGGGAATGTCTTGCAATGATTCCCCATGATAAGTTTTCCTTTACAAAATGTTGGTTGCTAGCTGCTGAGTTCGAGATTGGACAGTTGAAGTTCAATGATGCACGAAGTATTATTGATGATGCCATTGCAAAGGCACCCAAAGATGAGGTGGAGTATCGTAGATTTTCCATCTTTCTGCATATTGGTTCAAATGTATTGTTTTCGTTTGAGACTTGAGAGTCGTGCAATTCAAGTCGCTTTCTATTTTATATGGCCACATGTATTCTAAAAAAGTTTATTTGCTCTCTCTTGATTTGTATGGTCATAGATATTCCAGAAGTATATTGAGTTGGAATTGAGACTCGGTGAAGTAAATCGTTGCAGGAGGTTGTATGCAGAGTACTTGGAATGGGCACCGGAGAATTGCGAAGCGTGGATCAAATTCGCTCAAATGGAATCATCGTTTGGTGAAATGGAAAGGGCTAGGGCAATTTTTGACCTTGCAATTGCACAACCTGCAATGAATATGCCTAATAAATTGTGGCAGGTATGCACTAAACCTCCATGTTTCTTGCTTCAGCAAATATTATCGACACAGTTGTCAGTTGTGGCTTTAGTTTACTTGCCAAACTAGTGTTTATTATAGAGGTCGATAACGAATTTTGTGTACTCAAAATTAAAATGATTAGCACATTGTTCACGAGTCTTAAAGAAGAATGGAGGATGAGGAAGGTCATTTTTTTCCCAAAGTTTATCTCTAACCGTCAGGTTCAGGTTCCAACGGGTCAAAATATTCCTAGAACTATCGTCAGAACAAAATACAGCCATTGTTTGATAAGAGGACTGTAGACTTATATCTTTATTTATGGGCACATGGAATGGCTTTTTAGTTAATCAACTATGCCTAGGATATTTATTTGCCAGTATCGGTGTGTGGGTGTCCCATCATACTGGAAGTGGATGGAACCGAAGTGAACCGTAACATATGCGTTGAGTTTAAAATTTTCTCTTTACTTGACGGTGGATTGCCTTTCTCCACCTTCCATTATAGGACTTTGTGTCCTGGGGAGCGGCCGGATTAGTCAGACTAAAGTTCAGTTGTAAATTTGTTGCCGGTTAAACGATTAGAACTTTATTTCAGCTTAAATTATGCGCTTGTCATCTTATCTGTGAAGGAAAAATTTGTTCTCTTATTGTAAACATAGTAGTAAAGTTCTTGGTTCTCTGTATTTACTGTATTAATGGCATTTAAAATGTCTATTTTGTTTTTCTAAAAAAAAAAACCTAATGGATAACAATCCGATGATGTGATTTTGGAGATAAAACAATATTTGGCTTTGAGGAACATGAAAATAACATTGAGAAAGCAAGAGAGCTTTATAAGATGGTTCTGGAAAAGGAAAAACAACATGTTGATGTATAGGGGCATTTTTTATCGACTTGTACCAACCGATCGTTTTTCGAACCAAACTAATCAAGTCGGTATCAAAAATTTGGTATACCGACATTACGTTACGGCATAACCGAACCGATATTTGAAAGTTGGTTCGGTTTCGGTATTCGTTTGGTAAGTTCGGTATGATACCGATTGAAACCGAAATATTAAAATATACTATATAGACAAATAAAACAAAACAATTATATACACTTAATTATTAATATCGTTATAATATACTTATATTACTTTTTCTAATGAATACTTATAATATTTTTATTTATTTATAAATTTTACTAGAAATATATAGCAGTGTTTACTATTTTATCCAAACAAACAAGAGAGTTAACAATAATATAAATAAATATATATTTTTAATCTACTATTTTTAAAACTTTATACTATTTTTTTTCTCCCAAATCGCACCATTTTTCTATCATCACTTGTAAACTCTAAAGTTTGGCATAAAACCGAAACCGAACCGAACTAACGAATAGTTTGATATACCGAAAGTTCGGTATACCGAATTTTTTGGTTCGGTAATGGTATAAAAATTCTCAAAAAAAACTAGTTTGGTACGGTATCGGTATGTAATCAAAAAATTCGATAGCAAACCGATACCATCCCTATCGGTGTATATGTTTGTTTCGCAAATTTTGAGGCTAGAGGTGCGGATTTGGAACCTATACGCCTTAATCTGGCCAGAGGTAAGCAATATATTTCTACATATGTGTATAAAAAATGTATGTATGTATATATATTTTTATATGTGTTGTATTATATTATTTAAATTTATTCAATAATTATTTCGTTAATCGTGTCATATAAAAGGGACCTTTTTTTTTATCCCCTCTCTTTGTATAAATCAGGAGTGCTTCCTGGATCCGGGTATGCGTCTTCTTGCGCGTCTTAGTACGGGCAAGGCTTGTTCGTCTTCCGAGGACGTTGGGTATTCTTCGACGATCCCTTCAAGCTGTTGGGTTGTTCGATCGGTTGTTCTCGGCGGACATTGGAGGTTGTCGGTTGGTTTTCGGACTGGATAGCATCGTATCTATCGCGGATGGCGAGTAGATCGTCGAGGTCTTGTTGGCTAATCTGCACGTGTTGGTTATTGGTTTCTACTATCTCGGGATGGGTTTCTTCTATATTGGTCACCATTGTCGCTCGTCTGGTAGAATATTGGTATTCGAAGTCTAAGCTAGTTGGGAACTAGATGATTCCCGGAGACGGCGCCATTTGATAAAACCATAACTTTTTTAGCGGGTACAGTTAGGCTTTTCAACAAATATATTTAAATGAATCGATAATAATCGATGAACAGTTCTTGATCTTTATTACTGATCGGATCGTTACACTTGCTCGGATTAGTGCTTCTTTATTACAATTGTGCTCGACATGTCTACTTAATCTCTTATCTTTGTCGTTCTTCTTTGTCCTCGGTATTCGGCTCTTTCGCTGTTCGGCTTGCTTCTTGTCAGGCTATCATTTGTCTTGTTTCTCCATTTTCTCAACTTCTCTCTATATTTTTGAGGCGTATTTTTCTGGTCCATTTCTTGGAGGGGTAGTTGGCTATTTATAGGCAACTATGCTTTTTAGGATGTTGACAAATGTCTCCATCTCAGGGGGGGTCTTCAGATATGGGTCCATAGCTAAGTGGGCTTGGGCTTTTGATAATAATTACCTTATTCTCTTATGAAAAGCATGTGATGACTCATTTAAGCGTTGAATACCCATTTATAAAGTGGATCGATTATTACCCGAATAGAATATACGGGTCTAATTTTTATGTTCTATCAAGTGCTCCCTGACTTCCTCGGCGTGGTTTCCATGTCGAGGGAGTCATGCTCGGTCTGTCGAGGGTACTACTTCGGTCTCGTCGTTCCCAATGCTTCATCGAGAAACGTAATAGATTTATGACGGTTCCTTGGGGGGGGGCATTTAAAGTTTCCTATCCTAATCTTCTTCTTCGAGGGAAACTCCTATAAAGGGGAGTGCCCCCTAAATAATTAGACACCTTATTACTACTTTGCTCGTGACGTAATGGCTTCCTCTGGTTCTACTGGTGAGAGCTCCTTTAATTATATTTCTTATTTAGAAACTGAGATCACTAAATCTCGTACCGCAAATAAGAAACTCATGGCCAGGGTTTCGAACTACCAGAAAAGTTTGTCTGACATGGATTCTGCTCATCACGTTACGATGGCCGATCGGGATTGGGCTTACGAGCGTATAAAGAGGCTCGAGGCTTATCTGGCTAAGCAGAAGGCAGCAAAAAGGGCCTCTAAGCTTGCCTTCAAGGAGTTGCATGCTCGGTCTAAACCGAGTTCGGATGAAGATGAAGAAGGCTCTTCCTCGAAATAATTAGTCTTTTGTGATTTCTCTGTATCCGGTGTTATCACCAAGTTGTAATCGAATCACGGATAAATCTTAATAAAACATATTTTACTTTCGTTCCTGTCTGTTTATTTCCTTGATATCTCATTGGGTGACTCCACTGGATTTGAATCGCTGTAGTTAGCCATAAATGCTTTTGGGAAGTTCAAGAGGCTTGTCTTCTTTTTTCTCTTTTTTTTTATGTCCTTTGGTCTACCCCTTGTTTCTTCTTATAAAAGGGGGACTGCCCATATATTCTTTGAGCAGCTCATTCTTTATTATCGAACAAATGGCTTTTCCTCGTGAAAATAGCGGTGACAATCTTCCTGAATATGTTGCCCATCTCGAGGAGGAGGTTAGGAAGGCTCGTATCCTCGAAAGCAGGGTTGTTTCTTTAAGCATGGAGGCCCGCCGAGCTGCTGAGATGGACGAGCGCTTGGAGGTTATGGAAAGTGAATACCAAAGGTCTTTAATCAACAACATTTGGGCTCGTGCTCGGATCAAAGAGCTTGAAGCTTCCAGAGATAGGCACATTGCTTCCAAGAGGGTCTACAAACAGGTCCTTAAGGAGGTATATGCTCGGTCAAAGAGGAAGCCAAACGACGAAGTGGGCCCTTCTACAAAATGATTTTATTGTTTTTATTGTATTTCCTTTAAGTTAACTGCCTCTCCTATAACGAAGTAACAACCAATTAATAAATACTTCTTTTTCTTGTTTCTATCTGAATTACTTTCCCTCTGCAATGTATTTTGACTGCGCACGCTTGTGACCTCATTAATGCTTTTTCTTGGGTCTTGCATTTGACCTTATCCATTGAACCTTCTGACTCTTTGTATCTAGGGACCAATGGGATTTCTTGAGCCTTGTGCATAAAATCTTATTCACCAGAGTTTTCTTAAACTCTGTGCAAAAGATCTTTAATATTTATTTGAACTGCTGCCTTTCCCCAAAACGACGTGTGTTTCGATGCCATTATGACTTACCCCTTTTAAATATTGGTAAGAATCCAAGCGTTTCTTGAACAGACACATCTTTTAAATACCATCGCTTCTTAGAATCCATTGGCGAACGGTTGCGATTCTCAATACCAGCCCTCATCTAATTGATCTATAAATACCTGCTTACTGTATGGTTACATCCACTACCCTCATCATATTATTTTCCCCCATATACAGATCTTCATCTTATAATTTCCTTAAGATGTCTGGTCCTTTCACCCAAACAGCATTAGCTTTGCAAGTGGAGGCTTTTGAAGCCTCCTATGGCCATGCACAAAGGCTGTTGAAGGATGCCGAGGAGGAATTGAAGGTGATGCGTCATCATCACTCTGAGATGGTCCGGGAATTAACTTGGCTAAGATCCGAGCTGGATTATTGCCGACGTGCTCGTCAGGCTCTAGTCGAAGAGAATGAGGTGTTAAGAGGGAACTCGACACTTCGAGACAGGAATGTCTCTGCCGGGCCCTCTCATCGATACCGATCAACTTCCCCCTAACGTCGCCCTTTTTTCCCTTTCTTCTTTTTATTTTTCTCTGTTTCTTTCATCTTTTTCCTCTTCTTGCTTCTTACTCCTTTATTTTCTTCTTATCTTTTTTGCACCACTACGATGTAACAATCAACCCTCGGGTTTTTGTTACATCTAGGGTTTTTGTCATTTTTCTTTTTATTTTTCTCATGCATCCCTATCCCTTGGCCTGCTGATATGGTTGATCTTCTTTTCTTGACCTTATGTACTAGCTCTTCTCGGATGTAACAGATTTTCTTTTCGGATGTAACAGATTTTCTTTTCGGATGTAATAGATTTCCTTTTCGAATGTAATCTGATGTAATGAACAATGATATACCCCATCTTTATTAATGAAAATTATATTTTTCCCTTCTATTTTTGCACCTTTATCTTGTACTTCTTCTTATTGTTGAACATGTGGTTTGTTGGGATGTGGACCTTTTGAGTATCTTGTACCTTTATTTCTTGCCGGACTGTAGCCATGTGACTTCTGAGGCATGGCAGGCTTGGTCAAAGATGCATGTTAAATACTCAACCTTGATCATTCCTTATCATAAACTTGTGTTTGCTTCTCCCTCATCCCTCTTCTTTTATATCATAACTTATCATAATGTCTGGGCCCGTGGTGAGATATCATGCTCAGATGAAAGACTTAGATGCTAAGGTATCTTGGGTCCGTTATAGAATGGCCAGTCTTGAGAAAGAATATGGGGTTTTGGCTTTGAGTTTATTCAACTCTCATCCCGAGGAGACAATGAAGTGGACCGAGATTTCGGCCTTGAGTCGCCAACTTGATAATTTGTTGTTGCACAGAAATCACTTGGCCAACTCTTGGTATGAGGCCGAGGAGATTTGGGATCATGCTCAGGACCAGTTCGATAACTTCCCTCAAGGCCTAGCTAATATGATAGTTAGGAATGCTCGGCTTGAGGAGCGCGTCCGTGTGCTTACTAGGACGAACACCAAACTCTCCAGGGAGAATGAGTGCTTGGTAGTCATGAATGACTCTTACCAAGCTCGGTTTGACAGCTACGCTCGGGTAGCTTTCTCCCGATCTGGTAGTTCGGTTTTTCCCCCATTGATCCTTAGTTGGATTGGGCTAGTTTTCTGACGTACTTCTCATTTTGTAATTTGTATTTTCTTCTCCGTTTTTGGTAATTTGTACCCTGTTGTATTTCGTCTCTCTGTATATTGAACCGTTTGCAACGCTCGTTTTTGGCGCTTTCTCGTATTTCGTGCCCTTTGACTCCTTATAAATGCTCCCAATTGCTTTGTACTTCATTATCCTTTCTCCTTTTCAGATGGCTCCCATTACTAGATCTGCCTCCCAGAAGAAAACCCTTCTGCCTACCTTCTTGTTACCACGTCCCCCTGGTTTCGGGGAAGAGTTAAAAGAAATTGAGATGTCGTGCTTGAAGCATGACATTAAATGTGCTGAGACCTAAGTGAGGCGGTTCCAACAGTATTGGCAGGAAGAGAGCGTTGCTCGTTATGAAGCCGAGCAAAAGTGCAAGTCTCAATCTCATGCTTTAAAACAAGTAGAGATTGGCGTTTCTCATTTGCTCTCGGGTTGTATTGTCTGTTTGTATCCCCCTTTGTGGATAAATAAAACTTATGCTTTGCAACTCGATCCTGCTATCTTTTTATTTTGTATCTGCTTTGCCTTTATTTTGCCTATATTTTATTTTGTAACTCTATCGAACACCGAGCAAGGTGCACCGTGGTTATCCCCCCGGAGGGCGTTGCTAGATTCGATGCTTAAATGCCGTCGAGCTAGGAACGGTATCCGCTAACCCCCTTGCCATGGTGGTATGGACCTCGCCAAGTCGTAGCGTAGGCGATGTTATAAACGATCTGGAAAAAGCGAACACGTCCCTAACGTCTGAAGTGGATTCTGCTCGTCATGAAATCGATGATCTGAATATTCATATTTCAAACTTGTCCATTCGACTACGTGATGTGAGTGAGAAGCTCAGCAAGAAGACCGCCTATTATACGGCGAATAAGGGAAAGGCTAAAGAGCTTCTTGATGCGCTTCGGCGCTCTCGTGATGAAGCCCGAGGCCGTGTGACGAGCCTGAACTTGGTGCTCGGGGCCGTTTTCGAGGACGCGGATCTGTTGTTATCCTTTGCCAATGCTTATTGGGCCCGAAGTCGTGCATTAGAGGTGTTTGAACATGTACAAGGAATGCGTGGTGTTGCCCGGGCAGAACGCATGGGTGATGCGATGGCCGGGGTAACTGAGACCACGACTGCCTTGAGCCGAGTGGATGTGGCCGTAAAGGAACGTTTGGGGACCCAAATTGTGTCGTTGCGAGAGATTCATTTTGCTGATGCTTTAGAGGCCTCTTCGTCTGTTGATGGGTTATCGAAGTAATGAGTTAGCAGCTGGTTTTGTCATTTGACTCGTAGCTTGTAGGATTTTTTTTTTTTTTTTTTTTACTCCCCATTTGTTTTTTGTTGTTTATAGGCACATGCTATTACGTCGCACCAGGCTGGTTCTCCCTGCCTAGTTAGTCCGGGGCTAGGACCCACTGGGACTGCTCGGGACGAGTCATCCGGTGCGCCTAGTGAAGTGCAAGCCAAATGGTCTTACATCGTATTAATGGGCAAAAAAGTCGAATTGTTCGATCAGTGTGCCCGATTGAAGTCCAAGTTGAAAACCCAGGCGTCCTCTTTCCGGGCATATGTTCGTCATGCCGAGCATGTTGTCAAAGTTCAGGAATGTCGTTTAGATCGATATTGGCGTGTAAAGGGAAAATACTTCGCTAAACTAAAAGCGCTGGTAACGAAAGCCAACATGTTGGTGAAGTATTTCCGTCTGTCCCAATCCAGGTACGATGCGTCGGCGGCGATGATCGAATCGCGGCAGCTTTCCTTCGACGACGCTCGTCGTAAAGCGGCCTCGGATGCTCACGAGGTCGCTAAAGCAGCCGAGTTCTCCGCTCGGGTGCAGACGTTGACCTGTATTGGTGCTCAGACGACCAACTTTGATGCCCTTATTTCCGAGGAGCATTTTGATGGCGACGATACCGATGGGGATACGTCGACGGATGATGAGGAGGTAGAGCTCGGTCCGTTGCCGTCGTGCTCCTCATGTGGTAGTAGTTCGTAATTCACTGTTGCTATGGTTGGTTGTACCTTGTTGCCGTCGTGATATGGGCGAGAACGATTTGTTTTACTTTGTTATTCTCGTGTTGTCGTACTGATATTTCCTTTATTGGTTCACTTTCCTGTACTGATTGTATCATTCGATTTGTTATGGTTTCCGTAAAGTAGGAGAGAACTATTTGTTGTATTTCTTTATTCCTGTGTGCTCCTTTGGATAAGATTGTTGTTCCCCTGATTACTTTATTTCCTGCATTATTCTTCTAGTTTCTTTTCTGCCTTGAATCCTTGCGCATTGGATCAGCTGGTACCTGCATATGTTTGAGTATTCCTAAACATTCTTCTAGACATGCCCTGTTAGGAATTTCACAGTATTCCTAGGCACTAAGGCCGTTTGGGAATTTCATAGTATTCCTAGGCACTTTGGCCGTTTGGGAATTTCATAGTATTCCTAGGCACTTTGGCCGTTTGGGAATTTCATGTGCCCCCGAATACGTTGGGGGACTTTTAGTACTCCTAGGCCTACCCGTAGGCATTCCGTTTGAGAGTTTCATATTCCTCCGATTTCATTGGAGGTCTTTTAGTACTCCTAGGCCTACCCGTAGGCATTCCGTTTGAGAGTTTCATATGCCTCCGATTTCATTGGAGGTCTTTTAGTACTCCTAGGCCTACCCGTAGGCATTCCGTTTGAGAGTTTCATATGCCTCCGATTACGTTGGAGGACTTTTAGTACTCCTAGGCCTACCCGTAGGCATTCCGTTTGAGAGTTTCATATGCCTCCGATTACGTTGGAGGACTTTTAGTACTCCTAGGCCTACCCGTAGGCATTCCGTTTGAGAGTTTCATGTGCCTCCGATTACGTTGGAGGACTTTTAGTACTCCTAGGCCTACCCGTAGGCATTCCGTTTGAGAGTTTCATATGCCTCTGATTATGTTGGAGGACTTTTAGTACTCCTAGGCCTACCCGTAGGCATTCCGTTTGAGAGTTTCATAGTATTCCTAGGCATACCCTTAGGCATGCCGTTTGAGAATTTCAGCTGCACCTATCAGATAATATGACAAGATACTACATTAATGCAAAAGGCAACATCATTAAGTAAGGGTGGTAAGGTGCACCTGTACTTGTATGTCTATATGTAGTACTTCTTTAGATTAGCCACATTCCAAAAAATTTTCTCTCCTCTGCTGTTTTCGAACAGAACGCTTTTGAGTTTGTAGGTAACCGGGCTTGTTTTCTTAACGATCTCGTACGGTCCTTCCCAGGTGGGGCTTAATTTGCCATGTATTTCATTTCGGGTATAGACCGTTACTCGTCGCAGCACCAATTCCCCGACTATAAACTCCTTGGTCCCTTTCACTTTCTTGTCATATGTTTGCTTAACGCTTTGTTGATACTTCGCTAGTGTAAGAGCTGCTATCTCTCGTTTCTCGTCGAGCATGTCGAGTTCCTCTCTCATTCGTTGTTCGTTGTTTCCTTGCTCGACTAAGGTTGTTCGTAGTGTGGGCAGCCCGATTTCTGTTGGTATAACGGCCTCGACGCCATATGCTAAACTGAACGGGGTCTCTTTGGTGCCCGTCTTTGGTGTAGTTCGGCATGACCATAAGACGTTAAGTAGCCGCTCGGGCCATCTCCCCTTTGCTTGTTCGAGGGTTGTCTTGATGCCGTCTAGTATGGTTCGGTTTGTCACCTCTGCTTGGCCGTTTCCCTGTGGGTATGTCGGTGTCGAATAGAACTTTTGGATACCGAGTTCTTCGTACCATAGCTGTAGCTTGGCTTCTTTGAACTGGGTGCCATTGTCTGCGACGATGGCGTAAGGTATACCGAACCTGGTGATGATATGCTCCCAGATGAACTGTTTGACATTACTGGCTTTAATTTCGCGGAGAGGTTTAGCCTCAACCCATTTGGTAAAGTAGTTTGTGGCCACAATCAGATATTCGAAGCTGCTGGGTGCTTTGGGGAGCTTCCCTACTAAATCAAGTGCCCATTGTGCGAATGGCCATGGTGCCGATACCGGGGTCATCATAGATGACGGAAGCCGAGGTATCTTGACAAATCGTTGGCACTTGTCGCAACATTGGACGTATACATCGGCGTCTCGCTTGATATAGGGCCACCAATACCCTTGGGTGATTGCCTTGTTGGCAAGGGACCGCCCTTTGATGTGTGCTCCGCAGGATCCTTCGTGGATTTCCTCCAAGACTGGTAGCTGCATTTCGGTCCGGACACACAAAAGATGGGGTCCTCGGTAACTGGACTTGTACAATTTGTCGTCGTCGGACAGCCAGAAACGAGGAGCCTTTCTCGTAATTTTTAGAGCTTCTATCTTATCTGCCGGAATAGTTCCGTTTCGCAGATATTGAATCATGTCGTCCATCCAACCTGGTGCGTATTGTACTGACGTTATTCGGTTTATTCCTGTGGTTATGCTAGGGTTGGGCAGCAATTCCACTGTGATCGACCGTGTGTCAGTTAATGTTAAAGTTGAGGCTAGTGTGGCCAGGGCATCGGCATGTGCGTTTTCGGTGCGATTGATTCTTATTAACTCGCACTGTTCGAAGGTGGCCATCAAGCTCTGAACCTTCTCTTGGTAGAGGATCATTCTGTTATCTTTGGCTTGGTACTCGCCGATGGCTTGATTAACGATCAGCATTGAGTCGGAGCTTGCAGTTAAGTGGGAGCATCCGAGGGACCGGGCAATGAGCATACCGTTTATCATGGCTTCGTACTCTGCCTCATTGTTGGTAGCTCGGAAACCCAGTTTTATGCTTTTCTCTATGATTGCTCCCTCTCTAGACTTGAGGACGATCCATGCTCCTGATCCGTCCTTGGTGGCTGATCCATCGACATGAATCTGCCAGTGTGATTGTGGGGACATAGCCGTAGGCTCGTCGTACCCTTCGGTGAATTCCGTGACGAAATCGGCCAAGACTTGTCCCTTTATGGCATGTCGGGGTGCGAACTCGATATGAAATTGGGATAATTCGACTCCCCATGCGGCCACTCTGCCACTGATGTCGGTCCGTCGAAGCGATTCCTTGATATGGAATTTCGTGTACACTTGGACCTGATGAGCTATAAAATAGTGCGGCAACTTCCTGGTCGCGATGACCAACGCCAAGCACAGTTTTTCCAAGGGTAGGTAACGTGTCTCGGCTTCAACCAGAGTTTTGCTGACGAAGTAGATAGGGAATTGTTCGCGACCTTCTTCTCGTAGGATAACCGCGCTCACGGCTGTCATGGAAACTGCTAGGTAACATGCCAGAATATCCCCTTTGTTGGGCCTGACTAGCAGTGGCAGCGTCCTTAAATATTCTTTGAGGTTGTTGAAAGAAACTTCACATTCCGGGTCCCACACGAATTTTCTACCCTTCTTGAGTGATTCAAAAAATGGCCGTCCCTTGTCTGCGGACCGGCTGATGAACCTGCTCAATGCGGCCATCATTCCCGTGAGCTCTTGTACCTGCTTTTTATTCTTGGGTGCTGCTAGGTTCCGAAGAGCTGTGATCTGGTCGGGATTAGCTTCTATTCCTCGTCGGCTGACCATGTGCCCCAGAAACTTCCCTTTGCTGACGCCGAATGCACACTTGCTCGCGTTGAGCTTCAGTTTGTGCTCACCCAGCGTTTGGAAAACGTCTCTAATATCTCGAAGGTGGGATGTAGCCTTTTCTCTTTTGACGACCATGTCATCTATGTATACCTCTATTTTCTTCCCTATGTGATCTCGACATACCCTTGTTATCATCCTTTGGTATGTTGCGCCCGCGTTGCGTAGGCCGAACGGCATTACCGTATAGCAATAGTTTCCCAGAGGCGATATAAACGACGTCTTCTCTTGATCTTTGTGGGCGAGGGGGATTTAGTGGTACCCTGAATATGCGTCCAGGAAGGTCATCCGTTCCGCCCCTGCAGTTGCGTCCACCAATTGATCGATTCTTGGAAGGGGAAAGTGGTCCCTCGGGCATGCTTTGTTGAGATTGGTGAAGTCTATACAGACTCTCTCCTTTCCATTCTTCTTGGGGACGACGACCGGATTGGATAACCATTTAGGATAGAAGACCTCCCTTATGGCTCCTGCCTCTAATAGCTTGTGGACCTCAGCAATTATAGCTGCCCTGTGCTGTACAGACACTTTTCTGCTCCTCTGGGCTATCGGCTTGCACTCGGCATCAACACTCAGGTGGTGACATGCCGTTTTAGGATCTAGGCCTGGCATGTCTTTGGGACTCCAGGAGAATTTATCAATGTTGTTGAAGAGGAATGCTTCTAACTCTTCGGATTCCTGTTTTGGAAGGTCATCACCGAGGAGGAAGTAGTGCTCCTCGTCCGTACCCGGAATATACACCTTCCTAAGAGTTTCTCCTATTTGTTCTTCGACAAGTCTCTAGGTTTTGGCTATGTGGTTAATCAGCTTCTTTGTGCTGGTGGGTTGTTCGACAACGCTCAGTTGTTTTTGAAGGGCAGCGGTAATGTCCTCACAGCGTCTTGAATCTTCTTGACATCCTCTGGCTGTCTCGATCTCTCCCCGATCATTTGGGTATTTGACTTTTTGGTGATATGTCGAGGGTATGGCCTTCATGGCATGAAGCCAAGGTCGACTGAGGATCGCGTTGTGGCCTGAGTTGTCGTTTACCACTAAGAACTCAACGGGAACCGATACGGATCCCGTAGTGACACTTATCACGATCTTTCCCAACGGTTTAGTTGTCTCGGAGATGAACCCGATCAGTGTGACATCGGTAGGCTGTAGATCTTGCAGCTTGAGTTCCATCTTGTCGAAGAGTTCTCTGTACATGATATCGCAAGAGGCTCCTTGATCGACAAGCACCCTGCTGACCGTGTCAAGGCCTATTTGAATGCGGAGGTTGATGGCGTCCCCGTGGGGGTAAATCACCCCTTCTTCGTCCAGATCCGAGAAGGAGATGGGCGGATGTCGTCGCGGCGTGCATTGTCGTTTGGATGTCGACGCCTGTGACGCCCTGGCTACCTGGCCAAAGTGTGCCAGTTGCCGTTGTCGCGATCGTTCCCCACCCGTGCCCTTGGGTCGTGACATATGAACGACGTTGATTGTTTTGCCTTGCCGGTTATCGGCTCCCTCAATGGCCAGTTGTTTGCCTTTATTTCCGATGTCTTTGATGAACTTGGCCAGGTATCCCACATCGCCCCACTGGTTCATTCTCCACCGCAGGTTACGGCAGTGCTCGGTGAGGTGTCCGTAATCCTCGTGATATATAGGCGCAGAAAAGCTTGGGGTCTTTATGCTCAGGGTGGGTAGCGAGCGGCTCTGGCCACGAATACCAGCTTTCTCTGCATATATTCTTGAGGATATCTTCAGCCGACAGGTTGAAAGAGTATCTCAATTCGACCAGTTCGAAGCTCTTTTGCTTTTCCCTTCCCTGGAATTGGCCTTGTTGTGACTGCTTGGTTGGTACAGGGTAGGTGAGCTGGAGGGGTTTATGTTCGTTGTTCGGTGTTGGGTATGCGACCTGGAGCGGTTTGGGCTCAGGTTCTCGTGGTCGCTCTACCCTGCTATGGACCTCGGGACCTTTGTCCTTTCTGGTCGGTTTGAATGTTTCTCCCTGGTTATTTCTAACTCTTTTGCGACCCACCTGTGCCTCTCGGACCGATTCTCTCCTCGGTAGTGTTCGGTTGAGGATACGCAGTTCGTCGTTTTTATCGGTGAGGTGGGTACAATAGGCTAGCAGGGAATCAGTGATCGAAATTTTTTTGCCTATGAACTTCTTTCTCGCCCAATAGCTACTAGGGATGGAGTTGATAAAGTTCTGGATGGCTATATTACTGGCGTACTGTGGAATCTGGTTTGCTACGTCGATGAAACGTATACAGTAGTCGTTGAGCCTTTCATTTGGCATCATCGTCATTTTTAGAAGGGTTTCAATACTAACCTTCTTCTTCCGATGAGCAGCGTATCGGGTGGAGTACGCTCTTAACAGCTCCGCCCAGTCTCTTATAGAGCCTCGTGGTAAGTTATGGTACCACGACGAAGCCTCTTGGCCCAAACTGTTTTTGAAAAACTTGCACATCATCGCATGATCATCACTCCACAGCTCCATCTTCGTCTTGTAGTGCCTTACATGGTCGATGGGACAACTCCTTCCATCATAGAGCCTGAACTCGGGGATGACGAACCCCACAGGATTGCGGTACCGAATGATCTGTTCGGTACATGGGGTTTCTTGGCATACGTTCCAAACCTGTTGGAATGCTTCATCCGTGGCTTGGTAGGGGGGTGTATCCCCCCTGTTGTAGCTGTGGGCCGTATCCTCCCCCGATCATGTGTTCGGGATACCCACCGTCCTTCGGATTTCTGTCGAGGACATGTTCCGTATATGCGTTTGGGTGGAAGAAGGTTGGAGGGATTGTTATCGGGACGTTGCCCCCTTGATGGGGCACTTCTGGATCTGGTCGTCGGCCCGCCGCTTCCAAGGCGGCCTTATAGGCGGACTCCTCCGCTTTGCGACGTGGATCTTTGTCTGTGTTGGCAGGTTGAGTATCCGGTAGTATGATGTCGGCTGCTGCCATGGCCGTCATACACGCTGCCAGCTGAGCTTGCAGCTGGGCGTTGTTCCTTTCATCAGCTATCGGAAAGATGTGTTGTACTTCCACCGTGGGTGGTGTAATCATCCTTGGTGGGTGAGTCGGTAATCGGGACAACTGTTCGCGTTCATGACCTTCAGGCATACCGAGCCGGTCAGCTTCGTTTGTTTATAAACGGGCACCAGAGTTGACCGAGGCTGTTTGCAAAGGGACTCTTGAGCTCGGTCCTGCCTGGGATCCGGGTATGCGTCTTCTTGCGCGTCTTAGTACGGGCAAGGCTTGTTCGTCTTCCGAGGACGTTGGGTATTCTTCGACGATCCCTTCAAGCTGTTGGGGTTGTTCGATCGGTTGTTCTCGGCGGACATTGGAGGTTGTCGGTTGGTTTTCGGACTGGATAGCATCGTATCTATCGCGGATGGCGAGTAGATCGTCGAGGTCTTGTTGGCTAATCTGCACGTGTTGGTTATTGGTTTCTACTATCTCGGGATGGGTTTCTTCTATATTGGTCACCATTGTCGCTCGTCTGGTAGAATATTGGTATTCGAAGTCTAAGCTAGTTGGGAACTAGATGATTCCCGGAGACGGCGCCATTTGATAAAACCATAACTTTTTTAGCGGGTACAGTTAGGTTTTTCAACAAATATATTTAAATGAATCGATAATAATCGATGAACAGTTCTTGATCTTTATTACTGATCGGATCGTTACACTTGCTCGGATTAGTGCTTCTTTATTACAATTGTGCTCGACATGTCTACTTAATCTCTTATCTTTGTCGTTCTTCTTTGTCCTCGGTATTCGGCTCTTTCGCTGTTCGGCTTGCTTTTTGTCAGGCTATCCTTTGTCTTGTTTCTCCCTTTTCTCAACTTCTCTCTATATTTTTGAGGCGTATTTTTCTGGTCCATTTCTTGGAGGGGTAGTTGGCTATTTATAGGCAACTATGCTTTTTAGCATGTTGACAAATGTCTCCATCTCAGGGGGGGTCTTCAGATATGGGTCCATAGCTAAGTGGGCTTGGGCTTTTGATAATAATTACCTTATTCTCTTATGAAAAGCATGTGATGACCCATTTAAGCGTTGGATACCCATTTATAAAGTGGATCGATTATTACCCGAATAGAATATACGGGTCTAATTTTTATGTTCTATCAGAAACGAACCGAATCGAGCAAGCCTCTGTTCTTGTTCAGTTCATGAAATAAAACTTTGTTCATGTTCATTTAAATACAAACGAACATTTGACGAACATGAACCGAACACGAGTTGTTCGTAAACATCTAATTTCTTCCAAACTATTCAATAATTGAAAAAAAAAACTTTAAGTTTATATATTGTTCAAATCATTCAAAATTTTATCATATATTACTATATTGTTAACTATGATAAACCAATTCACAAGTTTATATATTGTATAAAATTGGTGACTGTATTTATAGTATGGTGATATAAATTACCATAATAAGTTTGAAATAATACAAACATATCATTTATATTATTATATCATAAATAAGTTTATTAATTTTGTAGTGATATTAATTTTTGTTACATCATTAATAGATTTAGTTTTATATTTTATCAAACTTTATATATATTTACACGAACACGAGTTTAGACGAACCGAACAGAACCATGTTCGTATTTAGTTCACTTAACATTGTTCATTATCACGTTCATTTATAAATGAACGAACATAAAACGAATATTAGCGGAGTCGAACACGAACGATTATACGAACAGTTCATCTCATTTACAGGCATAAGTGTAACGCAGACATGTGCTAATAAAGTAGTGTCTAAAAAGTTATATGACATTTCTTTTGAGCTTTCATCAACGTAATCTAATCTGAGATTACAGAACTGATGTCGGGACGAGTTTGTACTCTACCATAAAACTACCACCAGTGGTGTGGTTTTTCCTTTCTTTAATATCGAAATGAGTCGGTAGATAGCTTGATCGCCATTTAAGTTGTCTGAGTGTGGTTTTTGTTTTTTAAGCAAGTAGGCGGGTGACTATTGTAGTGGTCTGACAACAAATAGTTTGTACTCTTACCATAAAACTACCACCAGACCATGAATGAAGGCGCCATTGTTTGAATGAAGGATTTGATTTAAAAATTATGTTCATCTTAAAAATATATATTAGAGAGAAGTCACATTCTCAGAAAAGTTTCAGGATTTCATACATGATCGTGTGTGATCATATCTACATGCCATGACTTATATAGCAGAACTCAATCAATCATTTCCTATAATACATTCATGACTTGTATAGCATATTAATCTATAACTCAATCAATTCTATTATTTCGTATAATAGATCTTAATTGGATCTATTATTTACTTATGGTATCAAATCAAAATATACTTTAATAATAAGAAAGGAAACACTTGAATAGAATGACATATAATCGTCACTAACTATATCACCCTCAATCAAGTTAAAAATTAATCAGATCACTAACATTAAAATAAATTAAAAAGGAAAAATTATCGAAAAGAAACCGATAAAAATCAAACCAAACCAAACCGATTATCAGTTGGGTTGGTTTGGTTTCGTTTGGTTTCTAAATCCATAAACTGGTCTAGTCGGTTAGGTTTGCTGCTTTCTTTGTTTTGGAACTGAAACGATCATGTAATACGCCATAGAAATACTTTAATATATCTATTAAAAATATATATATATATACACATTTTATTATGTACTACATGTACTCCAACCATGATGGTTGTTGAGCCATACTGAGCTTAACTCAGGATCTAAACACTTGGTAAGCTTAACTCGGGATCCAAACACTTCCTAAGCTGAACTCAGGATCCAAACACTTTCCGTGTACCTCCTGTCCATCCTGGGCAGTCGTGGACAAGGTCACGACCGGACGAGGGGGAAGCTAGCCACTCGGGACTAATAGGCCGAAAAATTAACTCGCGCGTCCGAGGTAACCACCTAGCACGAGAAAACACTTAGATCAGAAGTGGACCATACACTTAAAACAAACTTATTAAAAAAAAGGAGAAACACTCGCATCCTTAAATGGAGTCTCAGGACGTGACCCGGAGTCGGTCGCTGGCCAGACGACACTGTGCCATCACCATCAACCAGAGACTACAAATATGAAAAGAAATTGACCCAGTCACGAAAAAAAAAATATACGAGAAAATGCTGAAGTAGTCCGAACAGCGAGCTTACCAAAGAGACAGCCTCTCGTCTTGGTGAACCAAGTCCAGAGAAGACCCTCCGGTCCAGAGAAGATCTGCCATCTATATTAGTTCTTATCACCAATGTCTAAAGAATTGATCAAAAAGAAAACAACTTTAAATCTTATACAGTATGTAATAGCAACACAATGATATATATAACATGACAATCACGAAATATGAAAACATACACTACTCCTCAGCCATTACATCGTTCATACATATGCATATGTTACCAGTGTCGTTAAATTTTTCTGAATTCACTCATGCCAAGATCTACAAAAATGCATTATATACCTTTATAAGTAAGATGATTCATAAATTTGTTGGGAAGTATTTAAAGGGATCGGGAAGGCTAAAAACGAAAACACACGAACCGAAATATAAAAGGAGAAAAACTTTTTATATATATTTTTTCTTCTTTTTTTGGTGGTCATACAAATGATGGAAGTACCACCTATTTATACTATTTCTCCACCACAAACAACGGTGGAGATCAAAACAATCTGACGGTCCAAAATCGTCTCTAGAATTTTCTAAGCATATTCTTTATAATATTCTACTCAAGGACTATTCTAGATACTTTTAGAACTTGTAGAATAATCTAGAAATTGGGCTAGCTTATTCTAATTACATAGAAGCCCAAAAAAAAAACTTATTAGCCCAACAAAAATAAACTAATGGACCAAATAAAATAAAACCAAACAACTTATAATTTCAACACTCCCCCTTAAGCTTGTTTGGTAAGTCCGAGCAAATTTCTCAATCTTCGAAAGTCTTCGTACTTGAGCGCCTTTGTAAAAATATCCGCAACTTGATCTTGGGACTTCGTATACTTCACTTCAACATCATTTCTTTCAATACATTCACGAATAAAATGATAGCGCGTATCGATGTGCTTACTTCGGTCATGGAACACGGGATTCTTAGCGAGGGCTATCGCGGACTTATTATCAACAAATACTTTTGTCGCTTCATTTTGTGGCATCCCCAATTCCTTCAATAAATTTCGTAACCAAATTGCATGGCAAATACACGAATTAGCGGCAACATACTCGGCTTCACAAGTAGAAAGCGTCACGATGGGTTGTTTTTTCGAACTCCAAGTAAAAGCCGTATCCCCCATATAAAAAACAAATCCACTAGTACTTTTTCGATCGTCTATATCGCCTCCCCAATCGCTATCACTATAGCCAATCAACTCAAAATTATTAGAAAACGAATAATTCAACCCAAAATCAACCGTACCTTTTATATAACGGAGGATTCGTTTCGCGGCCTTCCAATGCATCAAAGTTGGAGCTTCCATATAGCGGCTTATAAGACCAACTCCATACAAAATATCCGGTCTCGTAATAGTTAAGTATCGTATGCTTCCTACTAAACTTTTGAAAAATGTTGGGTCCACACTTTCGTCTTCAAAGTATTTCGACAACTTTGTAGCGCAATCCACCGGCGTATTTATCGGCTTACACCCTTCCATTTTAAACCTTTTAAGAATATTTTTTGCATAACCTTCTTGCGAAATAAAAATTCCCTTTTCGTTTTGTTTCACTTCAATTCCAAGGTAATACGACATAAACTCAATATCCGTCATTTCAAATTCCCGACTCATTACCCTTTTAAAATCCTCAAATAATTTTGGATTGTTTCCCGTAAAAATCAAATCATCAACATAAAGGCAAACAATCAACACATCACCATTTTTATCCATTTTCACATAAACAGAATGCTCATGGGGACACTTTATAAAATCATTTTCTTGGAAATACTTATCAATCCTAGTATTCCAAGCTCGGGGGGCTTGTTTTAAACCGTAAAGCGCTTTTTTCAATTTTAAAACTTTATTTTCATGCCCTTTAATTTCATAACCCGGTGGTTGTTGCAAATAAACTTCTTCTTCTAAGTTGCCATTTAAAAATGCCGATTTCACATCCATTTGATTTATTTTCCATTTATTTTGAGCGGCTAAAGAAATTAAAAATCTTATAGTTTCAAGACGGGCTACGGGAGCGAATACCTCGTCATAATCGATGCCGGCCTTTTGGTTGTATCCTTTTGCGACCAACCTTGCTTTATATTTTTCGGTTTCTCCTCTTGCATTCTTTTTCTCCTTATAAACCCACTTAGCGCCAATAGCTTTGTGGCCTTTCGGTAAATCCGTCAATTCCCATGTATCATTTTTTATTATCGAGTTCATTTCTTCATCCATGGCATTCCTCCAATTTTTATTTTGCATTGCTTCTCCAAGACCTATAGGTTCACAACCCACAAATAGACAAAAAAGAGTAATATTATCAATAGGTTCGGTTACCTCGTATAACTCTTGTAAGGTCCGGTAATGCGGTGGTCTTTCGCTCAAACTTTCATCAATCGGGGATACTTGGCCTTGTGATCGGGGTGATGAAGGTGGAGTATTTGGCTCTTCTTCTCTTTCAACTTGCTCATCATCTTCATCGCTATAATAAGGGAAAAAATCATAGTCTTCATCCGTTTTGTACCATTCCCATGTTCCCTCTTCATCGAATTCAACATCTCGGCTCACGACAAATCTCCCATTGTCCGGATTATATAGCTTATAGCCTTTCGCTCTCGAATCATAACCGATGAAAATA
Source organism: Primula vulgaris (assembly GCA_963920805.1). Classification (NCBI taxonomy): domain Eukaryota; kingdom Viridiplantae; phylum Streptophyta; class Magnoliopsida; order Ericales; family Primulaceae; genus Primula; species Primula vulgaris. The sequence continues at coordinate 44,364,201 of OY987212.1, read as the reverse complement.
AACTTTTCGCTTTTATCATCTAGTTTGGACCTTTTTTGGTCCGGGACATGAGCATACGCAATGCTCCCAAAAACTCTAAATGAGATATAACCGGCTTTCTTTCGCTCCATGCTTCTTCGGGGGTTTTACCCCAAACACTTCGAGACGGGGAACGGTTCGATAGATAAACCGCACTATCAACCGCTTCGGCCCAAAACTCTTTTGGAACATTTTTACTTTTAAGCATGCTACGGGCCATATTTAAAAGAGATCGATTTTTTCTTTCAACAACCCCGTTTTGTTGTGGGGTATAAGGAACCGTCAAAGGACGAAAGATTCCATTTTCTTCACAATATTTTTCAAAATCATTCGAGGTAAATTCTCCCCCTCGATCCGATCTCATAGCCTTTATTTTTTGGCCGCTTTCATTTTCAACAAGAGCTTTAAATCAAAAACATCGGATTTTTGTTTCAAAAAATAAGCCCAAGTCTTTCGACTAAAATCATCAATAAAAAGGGCAAAATAATTACTTTTTCCGAGAGAACTTGGCTTAATAGGGCCGCAAATATCTGTATGTACAAGTTCTAACGGCTTTTTAGCTCTTGTACTTGCTTCTTTCGGAAAACCTTTTCTCGGTTGTTTTCCAAACAAGCATCCTTCACATAGTTCATCAACATGATCGATATGGGGTAGACCTTTCACCATATTTTTATTACTCAACAACTTTAATCCCCCAAAATTAAGATGGCCAAATCTCAAATGCCAAAGCCACGTTTTTTCTTTAAAACATGCTTTCAAACATTTAGCCCCACCATTATTTATATTCAATGAAAACATTCTATTTTTCGACATCGGGACTTTTGCAACCAAATTTCCATTTTTATCTCGCAATAAAAGACTAAGATTCTTCATATGGATATCATAGCCTTTTTCCAAAAGTTGTCCCAAACTCAAAATATTAGATTTCATATTTGGCACATAATAAACATTTGAGATAAAATCATTTTCTCCAATTTTCAATTGGATTAAAACTTTCCCTTTTCCTTTTACCGGAATTTTAGATTCATCACCAAAATAAATATCCCCATTTACCGTTTCATCAAGCTCGGTAAATATATTTTTATTTCCGCACATATGGTTGCTAGCCCCCGTGTCTAAATACCACGTTTTATTTTCTCCATTTTCATTTCCTTTATGCGCAAATAAAAGTGTAAACCGTTCATCATTTTCTTTAGCAAAATTGGACCTTTTCTCAACTTTATTAGAACCGGATCTACACTCTGAAGCGTAATGACCAAATTTTTGACAATTATAACATTTTATTTAAGATTTATCATACCTCGGTTTCCCACTTTGATTAAAATTTCCCCCTCTTCCACGGCCTCTCGTCGGGTAAGAGTTTTGTCTCCTTTCTTCCTTTTCGAAATAGTTGTAACCACCTCGGCCATAACTTTGACCTCGGCCTCTTCCTCGTTGGCTTTTCGGGTTGCCAAAACTTTTCTCGTTCATGCTAAACTTCGTTTGGAGAGCTTGTTCGAGCGGCTCTTCTTTGACAACTCTTTTGTTGAGTTTGTCTTCATGGGCTTGGAGCGAGCCCAAAAGTTGATCCACGGTCATAGATTCTACGTCTTTAGATTCCTCGATGGCCACAACAATATAATCCCACTTAGAATCTAAAGACCGTAGAATTTTTTCGACAACACGAGTGTCATCTAAATCTTCTCCGCATCTTTTCATTTGATTGACGACCGTTTGAACTCGAGAAAAATAGTCGTCAACCGATTCAGAGGCTTTCATACGTAACGCCTCAAAATCACCACGTAAGGTTTGTAGTCGACCCTTTTTCACCTTGTCAACTTCTTTAAAAGAGTTTTCCAAGATATCCCACGCTTGTTTACTCGTGGTTGCACACGTCACCTTTTGAAACATCACTTCATCCAAAGCTTGATGGATGATGGTGAGAGCCTTCCGATCCTTCTTCTTCAATTCCTTCAACGCCTCCCTTTGGGCTTGAGTTTGGGTGGCGCCTACTCCAGGTTCGTCATACCCGCTCTCTACGATTTCCCATACGTCTTGGGAACCGAGGAACACTTTCATTCGTATGTTCCAATTATCGTAAAAATCCTTCTTAAGTATGGGGATGAAGGGGGTCATACCTCCGGCCATTTTGGGACCGACAGACTCTGATACCACTGTTGAGAAGTATTTAAAGGGATCGGGAAGGCTAAAAACGAAAACACACGAACCGAAATATAAAAGGGGAAAAACTTTTTATATATATTTTTTCTTCTTTTTTTGGTGGTCATACAAATGGTGGAAGTACTACCTATTTATACTATTTCTCCACCACAAACAACGGTGGAGATCAAAACAATCTGACGGTCCAAAATCGTCTCTAGAATTTTCTAAGCATATTCTTTATAATATTCTACTCAAGGACTATTCTAGATACTTTTAGAACTTGTAGAATAATCTAGAAATTGGGCTAGCTTATTCTAATTACATAGAAGCCCCCAAAAAAAACTTATTAGCCCAACAAAAATAAACTAATGGACCAAATAAAATAAAACCAAACAACTTATAATTTCAACAAAATTTACGTGTTGAAACCCCGCAATGAAACATTTTGTATTCGGCAATTCCAGAGCAGTGATCTTAACCTGTAATAGATAGTGTTTTCCCAGTTTCTTGTGGTTGAGATAGATTCTGAGAAAGTGGCTTGTTGTGTTTCATGGACCAATGTAGTGTGCATCCTATAGTTGTGCTGCTTGTGCAGCACTATTGTTATAGTTCGGCATGCCAACAAAGGCGTAACAAGCAGCTGGCTGATCTGACATTGCCATGTAGAAGCGTAGATTTCTCAACCAAAATGTGTTTTATCTTTGCATCTATTATGTTTTGACTTTAGGAACAAGATCGAAGTTGTATATTGTACAATGATATGTAGATATATGTTTATGCTTTCCTTCCTCTATGAGTTTAGCAAGATCTTTATCGATGATCTTCTTTTAGGAGCCATGATTGTATGTTAACGCTCGTTTGTTTACTTGATTATATAGATGGGAAAGACCCCTCTCCCCACAGAATTAAAGCATAACAAGAGTCAGAGCTATAATTTGTTGAAAAAACTTTTGTTTTTAATGCAATTTATTTTGTTACATGTTATAACCCCTATCGTTGATGGTTTTAATGGCACACCATTATGCATTTAACTCCTTTTACACATATCTTCAATGCCGGTGCATAACATTTTGATGAGCAAAAAAGGAAGAAAAGCAAATGCACTTACACATATACACACACTCACATGCATACAAATCATTTCTAGAGAGAGTACCGCGTCACTACACTTCCGATGGTGTCACAGCAATGACTTCCGTTGTAGCACAATGATTATGCGTTTTATCTTATAAATCCGGCGTCCGTCAAAAACTAGTCTTAAAAGGAGTCTGGACGAATCGGGTTTAAGGGAACACGGTGAAACCGTCGATTCGTTTAGGATTATTTCCGAATACTTTGGATATCATTTTCATACTGTTTATTTATTTCAGTTTGTTTATGATTCTCATTATTTTGAAAAAATTATTTTCTGTTTGTTTCTCCATTTCTTTTCGTAGAAATTATTGCATTTACAAACAAAGTTTCCAACATAATTTTGCCTAAAAGAAAAGAAAAACATAAACTCCTTTAGTTGGTCTGAAGATGAATTCTTAGTTTCTTAAACACGTTTCTTTGGTTACACTTAAAATTCTACTGGCAAATGTCCTTACAATAAGATCAGCCATCTTCTTCTCACAAATGTCTAAAGAATTCATCAAAAAGAAAACACACTAAAGCTACATATAATAGTTACACGATGATACAACAACACAATCACCAAATATGAAGATATGCACTACCCCTCAGCCACTACATCGTTCCATACACATTTTTTCTATTATTGTTACGTGTTTTTGTGATTTTGCTCAAGTCCACATATAGTGACCGATATAGTAACTGATTTGTGGCAATAGTAAAAACCAAACAAATGTGGGAATTCCCTGTTGGAGAGTTTAATTGGCCTAGTCGATCCTTGTGCGAGGCCTTGGTCGGCTAGTCTGAGCTGTGCGACGTGGCACTTTTCTAATCACTGTCGCATTTTCATTACCTGCTTGTAAAAGCTCAAGAGTCACTACAACCTCTTTCATTGCCGGTCTACCTTTGTGTTCGGGCGCAATGCATTTTAGCGCAAGTTGAGCAATTTGCAATGCGTCTCTCGAAGGGTATCTTCCCTCTAGTCGCGAATCCATTATGGTTTTTAGTTTTCTGCGATCGTATAAATAAGGTTTGATCCAGTCGACAAGATTCTCTCTCCCGCTTGGACGCGTGGGGTCCATTGCACGTAAGGCTGTCAGCATCTCTACTAATACAACGCCAAATCCATACACGTCGCTTTTTACGTACAAATGCCCTGTTAAAAAAATGAGCATAAACGAATGTTGGCTTTGGCTTGTACTACACTTTTTTTTTAAAAAGGATGTTCAACCAGAATCAGATAAATGTAGTTTCCATCAACTTAATTGTTTCGTCTCTCCAGACCAGAAAAATTGAATAAAGAAGCAATTGTAAAGATTGCCAACAGTTCACTGATGCGATAAGCCATTATTTGCTTGCAGGTATTAAGCTGGCGTTTTTTCTTTATCGCATATAATTTATATAGTTTCTGGTTGGTTAAGCTAATTTGGTTGTCAGGCCTAAAAAAGCTAGACGCTATAAAATTAGTAGATTTCAAGCCAGAATCTATAAGTTATACGACCAAATGTATATCTCAATTGCAAATGCTAACTTGATTACTTGAAATTTAGAGCCAAACAAGCCCCACGGTTTGACTCCACACTAAGATCCCAAGCATCTAAAGAGAGTAATCTATAAACTACTTAAAGAAATATACCAGTGGAAACATATTCAGGAGCAGCATAACCAGATGTCCCCATTACACGTGTCGTTACGTGCGACCTACTCTCCGAAGGCCCCATTTTCGCCAGACCAAAGTCAGAGATCTTCGCATTATAAGACTGCAATATAAGAAAATTACAATATTAGGCTAAATAATTTATCTGCACTGGATTTCTGAGCGAGTAGAGCCTCTCTGAATGTTTGATAGAACAAAAGACATCAACTCGTAGAGTTCAGAAACATACACCGTCGAGCAATATATTTGAGGCCTTGAAATCTCTATAAATCACTTGCTTTTCAGAGGTGTGTAAAAACATCAAGCCTCTAGCTGCATCTATTAGTATTTTAAGGCGTATGTCCCATGGAAGTGACTGGACTAGGGCACCCCCTGCAAAAACAAACCACAAATTCTCGTGTTACAATACTGAACATAAAGACTTAACCAAAGAAAAAGCATAATAAAAAAACAAAACTATTTTGCGAAAAACCTTATGAAAAAGATAGGATATTTTGCTTCCTTGTTTACACCAACTTTATCACTTTTAAAGGCTTCAAAGCTAAGAACCACATTAAAGCTGTGCTTTTAAGCCACATCAACAAACTCTGATCAGCTAAACTGTTGTTAAGAGAATGGGAAATATTTTTTAATACCACATTTTATAGCATAAGGTACAAATGTAAAGCTGATACAATCATAAACCTTGGTCAAGTGGCTACTTATGATATGTTTGGTAACAGATTTTTTGGTCCAAAATCAGATTTTATAAATCTGTTTTGAGAATCCGCTGAAAAGCTAGATTTTAAAAATCTGGATTTTTTAGTTTTTTCAGCCTAAAAATCATATTTTCAGAAGCTGAATAATCTTAACTAAACACCCACAAAATTTTAAAATCTAAATCCAAAAATCCACTAAAAAAAATTTGTTGCCAAATGGACCCTTAAAAGTGTTTTGCATTTTCTGATGGTGTTAGTTAAAAAAGGCATAAACAACCTGAAAGCGGAAGTACCAAATAGACCCCAAACACTAGGAAATTTTACCGAAATATTATAAAAGATATCATCCTTGTGTATTAATAGTAGCTCTTACTTCCAAAAAGATGGTTTTCCAAGCTGCCTTTCTGCATAAATTCGTAGACAAGAAGAAGTTCTTTCTCATCCCAACAGTATCCCAATAGCTTCACAAGGTTAGGATGAGATAGCCTTCCGAGGAAATGGATTTCCGACTACACAAGTGTAAAGAAAATAAATAAGTAACTGTATCAAGGTTGGAAAAGGGGTATCTGACTGTGTAAAACACCGTCAGAAAAACGGTGTTTACATCTGGACCGTCCGATCAAATTATCTGACGGCACAGACCTAAACACAGTTTTCCTGACTGTGTTTTATACAGTCAAGGACACCTCTTCCATCAAGGTTATGTCAGTATGTTTGTAAAATCCCGTACGTATTTTAATTTCTATTCTTACTTTATTATTAATGATTTAGTAAATTTAATTTCGGACTATTACGATATTCTTAATAAAATGGTGGGTTATTCAAAAGTTGGCCATAAATATGTTACTAGCTAGTGATAATTAACCTTGTTAATTAGAATGCATATAGGTATAGGATACGTAAATAAATTTTGTAATGAGAAAGTGTGACTTTAATTGGACATTAACTACTGGTTTAATTTTGCCGTTCAGTTTTTTTTTTCATTGAACATGTATAACGTATGTGTAAGGCTTGATGTTAGCAATTAATATAATTCATGAATGGTGCATAGTATTACTTAAGAGAGTTGAAAGGTTTTATCATTTAGGTACGGTGACTTACATACATACATAAACAAGAGGTCTTTTCTTTCATATACGTAGGAAAGAGAAAAACTAAAAACCAAAGTGTAAATGTCAATGTCATTGCAGTACCATTACGTTTCTAATAAAATTAAGTGTATTGTTAAGTCCACATTAATTCATATGGAGGGTTACAAAAACTATTTATAAGTCCATGCTGTTTTATGATATTATTGGACTATTGGGCTTGTACTTTATGGGTACAAGTGGGTTTGTAACCCTACCCCTCTATCTATATAAAAAGGATTAGGGATCTTGTATTTCATATTCATTCGTACATTCTGATTAATAAAGTCTCGTTTGTCTATCATACATCTCTCTATATCTATACATATCTCTATATATATATCTATAACGAGCTAATATGTCACACAACACGTTATCGGCACTTTGCTCGCGGAGAATAGCACTACGGGAGTTACACACATATAACACCATGAGTGTTTGTCTTTTATAAAGAAATAAATTCCTTAGATAAATCAGTAGCCTAGCTTTGTGTCTTATATAATGTTACACATAAGCAGAGATAAATTCGCATATACATCCCTTCGTTTTATCTAATACTAGTACCATTTATATTTTAATAATAATATTACTTAGAATTTAGAGAATGAGGTAGAGACCGGGAGGATGGGATTAAATGTTAGAAGTCGGTTGCTTGATCATCGGGTAATCTCTAAGAGTCGTCGTTGATGCCGGTTTTTTGTTGTAGAGGTCTTTAGGAAGGGTCATCGTTGATGTGTCGGTGTTTTGTTAGTAGAGGTTTTTAGGAAATACTTGAACCCGAATCAAATAAAGCGAGTGGTTTTACTTTTGCTATTATTAAAATATCCCATTGCATGTTTTTGATAAATATTTACATGCTCAAATTATATTTTCGAAGTATAAAAAATATATATGTATATATTATTGCAAAGATTACAGGTGATGTGATGAAATGAGAATTATATGTGGATACGTTGATTAACGTGAAAGGTTTTAAATCGTCAAATGTTTTAAATAAATTTTGTGTTAAAAAAGTGATATTTACTTTATTGTAATTGTGAATAAACTCTATAAAAACATAATTGAAAAGTCTAAGTACACAGAATAAAGAGAATCAGAAAGTCTGATTACACCTAATAAAGAGAACCAGGGAGTCTGAGTCCAACAGAATAAAGAGAAGTCTTAATACAACGTAATTTCTCATTATAATTATCGTATTAATCACACCTTTAAATTGTTTCAAAAGAGCTTTTTTTAATTCATTTTTACAGTTTTATTTGTTCGACAAGGTTACAGTTTTCAGAAAATGTTTTAATATGAGCATTGGGAGTTTTTGTTAAAGTTGAAAGTATTAATTTTTCGAAAGAAAATGATAAAATAATTAAAACCTATTTTCGACCCTATTATATATCATAAAATTTATCACTCACTAAACTCGTTTAGCTTACCCCTCATTTTAAAAATGATTTTCAGGTTTATAGAGTTGAGCTCGAGTTAGTCAGGACCAGACTTAGCTCATAAGTTTTAGTATTTATTTCCGCTGCTTTTATATATCAATTTAGCTTGTAAGATTTTAAGTATTTGTAAAGTACGTGAATTTGATGTTGTATTTAATGAAGTATTTGATAGAAATTGAGCATTTTAGTTAGTATTTTATAAGTATTTAAGTTATGTTTTGTTTAGCACGTGCTGCCGCACGTTTTATTTGGCCGTGTGACGACTTATTAGGTCTGGGCCGTTACAATGTTCTCTTTAAAACTGTAGCAGAATTAAAAGCTAGCATTACATTAATCTTCTAAATTACTCTGTATATTAGCACCAACAGCATCATTAAGTTAAGTATCCTATCATTGACTCAAGCACAAGTATGACTTGCTATGTAATTGAAGATTTTTCAACTAAACAGCTAACCATTTATTAAACATAGGCTTAGTTTTTCCAATTCATTGGAGTATATTGCGGTATATTACTAACATAAAACATCTAGAAAAGTTTATGAAGACCAATGGTCTTGAAGCAAACTGTCTTTGGATAACAAAAACAGTATTAGAGTTTGAACACACACAAAAATTGTCTTGTGAACTAACCATTACTTCAAAACAATCTTTTACATTTGGTTAATCATACCTTCAGCATAAAAAAATCCAATTCCCCCAATTAACTTCCAGTTAGGTTGTAGATTGTCCCTTTAGTGCTTAGTTTAACTTTTTTTCTGCTAAAATTGTATGCTTGTATAGTGTTTACACTAAAGGCTTGTTATTCCAAGTCACTCTTGAGTATCTTTACGGTTTAGAATTCTCACATTAATCACAGGAGTATCGTACGAAATACTTTTACGTATAAATTACCTGCCACTCTTCCAATCCTTGTAAGCTCTCAGAGTTCAATCTCTTAACAGCAATAACCGATCCACTGCTGCTTTTCGACGTGACTCTTTCATCGAGCCAACCCTTGTAGACTTTCCCAAAACCGCCTTCTCCTAAAACAGTATCTGGTCTGAAGTTTTTTGTAGAACTTTTTAGTTCAGAATAACTGAATATCCTCAAGTTAGATGTGGGAAAGATTTCTCCAGTGGAATACGCCTCATCACTTCCACTGGCTGCTGAAAAATGACTATTCCCGGAAATATTGCTCGTATTTATAGATGATAAGTTGCTGGAGGTCTCAGATACTCCCACTGTGAGAAACAATTTAAACAATAATATACCACCATCAAACCATGCTCTCTCTCTTTTTCCAATATCGGAAAAGTAAGGCATACAACAAAAATTAAAAGCTGATCACTCTTCCCAAATCTTAAGCTATTCCGGCCAATGAAGCAAGATAAAGCTTGTCTTACATAGGCTAAAGTTGGGTTATTTAGCTACACGAAATCTAAAACCAACCTTTTTTTTTTTATAGAAACTATGAGATACAAAAAGGGTCCATAAGGAGTTTAGGAGATCGCCATTTCCATATAATAATCCAAATGGGATCATCAGCATAGCCTCAGATATTGACAAGAAAAATGTAACCATGTATTTTTCACTGTTAGTCAAAACCTCAATTACAGTACTTTGGTCCCAAGATTACAAAAAAAAAAAAAAAGTTCCTCCTTACACCACTGTTTGTATGAGGAATTACAGTGTTATCTCAGAATAACTAACAAGAAGCAGCTTTGGAAAAGAAAATCCAAGCAAGGTACTTCATGATTAAATACACATAAATACATAATAATCAACCTTGCGTCTTTGTTGTTTTTCTAGTTATTCAATTTCTTACATTGCTTTTATCAAATATAATGAAATCTACTGCATTTACCACTATGTAAACATGTAATCATACAAAACAGATTAAAACAAAACAAAAATACAACAACAAAATCCAGACCTGATAGGCTAAACTGGCCAGTGGTTCTTGGACTTTGGTTAACAGGTGATGAACCCCAACAATTCCCCATCTCTCTCTCTAAATTTTGTTACAAGACCAGACTTTATTATCATTCCCGCGTGGAAAATAGCCAAGAAGGAAATAACGTGCTTAAGGTTTTCTCATTGACTATAAATATTTATACTGTCTCCTTATTTTATTACGATCAACTATGATGCTTTAAATAAAATAGGGGACATCATCAAAAACACCCTCATGGTTTTACCTTATATATATATTTAGTCTCCAAGTTATTCATTTTTACCAATCACGTACCCAAGGTATCATAGACACGTCAATTACATCGATTTAGCACTTCAACGCACCTCTAAAGAAATTAGATAATGTCAATTTTGATTCCCATAAAAGATGATGACTTTTTGTTTAATAATTTGGACTTACTTTAGTAAAAAACAAAAACAAATTATGCGACTATACCGATTAGCTTAAAATAGTAGGACCAACTAATTATTGATATTGAACTTAACATATTAACTACGGTTTAAAAGGTTAAACTTCGTCCTACCCGATTATTGAAACCTCCAATCGTCAGTTTTGTGAGTTACTATGCCGAATAAACATAATATTGCAATAGAACCAGCGAGTCACACTGCATGGTTTTCTCGTTTACCAAAACATATTATATTAACGGGAAAAAATACATTTACTATACCAAACTATAGTGTTGTTAACGATTTGGGTACCCACCTTTCAAATTTTTCAATTTGGTTACCACACTATAATAACTTTCCAATTTAGGTACCACCGTCTAAATAAATCACGAAATCATGTCACGTAACATTTGACAACCATTAATTTGAAAGGCTAATTTGATAATTTTGCATAAAAATATGTCATGTTTGAAAAAATTTCTCCTCAATTTCACACAGAAAAAAAATTAGCATATAATCCAAATTTTTGTTATGTGGGAAATTGAGGAAAACGTTTTTATAGAATGACATATTTTTGTGTAAAATTGTCAAATTATCCTCTCAAATTAATGTTTGTCAAATGTCACGCGACATGATTCCGTAATTTATTTAGACGGTGATATCTAAATTGGAAAGTTATTATAGTGTGGTAGCCAAATTAAAAAAATTGAAAGGTAGGTACCCAAATCGTTAAAAACAGATATTTTGGTTTAATAAACCTATAAAACTCCTAATATTAACTCACCAAATGTGAGATTCATGTTTACCAAAACAAATCCCTAATTACGGATAAAATTTACTCTTTTTCTTTCAAACGAACCAATTCGAGTCAACAAAATTTCTCCTTTGGCACGGTATTGTAACAAAACATACAAATCATGAATTCTTGATCGGAAGCTTAATGTTAAAAATAGAAATTAAGTGCATAATGTGCAATATCTGACAATTAACAGGGTTAATCCACAATTCTCTCTTCCTATATGTCGGTCCTAAAAGACTAGCCAAGTCATCACTTAACCACGTACAAAAGACTTGAAAATATAGCCAAAGTCAAAACAAACATGTGTGTTTACTAAATCAAACCAATATGGACCATTTCTACGGTTTCTCAATATGATACTATTAAATTATCCCACTGTTTTTCTATTTAGGTGGGTAGATCTGGCGCATTTATACAATCTAAATTGTATATTTTCTAGACAGTGTTTTTAAATTTTTTCCAAAATAATTAAGAATTTGGGGAAAAAAAGTTTACTAGAAATTTAAAATTTTGAACAATGGCATAATATAACAATAAATTATATTTTACTTTTCACAAAATAGGTCATCAAATAGCATAATTAATCTTATCTTGTTATTAAAAGGAAAAACAACTTAATTTTTCAAGGACCGACGCCTAAGCTAACTAGTTTATTTGCCTTTTGCAAAATCGGCTTTGGATTTAGGCAATTAGCTAGGCTATACACTCCTTTAGTAGAGGCTCCAAAATTTAGCGTAACAAGCCCCCACTTTGGACTTCCAACGCATTTGGTATCTTTATAGTCGTGACTTATAATCGTATCATTTTATTAAAATTGAGGCATACTCTCACATCAAGTAAAAATAACGACCTATAAATATAATCAATGTGTTTTTTTATTAGTCTAATATATCCTAGGAGGCCTGTATATTTTTTTTCTTTTAGAGTCGCTAATACAATGTACGAAAAGTTATCAGGGTAGCTTCTACAATTTTATTTTTATTGTTATTCCCTCCGTTTTCATTTAATTGTACATTACGAAACTACATGCAATTTTCATCAACTTATATCTTGTATCAAAATTTATCAAAATTGTCGAAATTAATTTTTTTAAATCTAATCATAAAATTTAACATTTGAACATGATCAACTTTTGAAAATTTTCATAAAATTTCCATTGCGACAATTTTGATATAAGTTTTTCTGTCAAAATTACACGTAATTTCGTAATGGACAATCAAATAGAAACGGATGGGGAGTAATAATTATTTCATACATCGCACTAAACATTAACCAACAATCCAATCAAAAATATTGTTTAGGCGTTGGGGGATCAAACAGATTATTTCCAAAAATTATCTTTGGTAGACCAATTCAACAAACAAGTTTTCTGTAGCTTTTTTTATTTCTGGAGTTCTATACAAATTTCACACCCTAAAGAAACATGACATGAGATTCTTCTCCATAACAAGGGAACTATTTTTTTGTTACTTAAACTTGTGTCATTCTGAAACACACTAGTGACGTTGACGATGGCTTCCCATGGTCACTAAACATGCATGTTCGAAAAATACAAAACAAAAAACCGAATGTTGAACACTATCGAGTCTGGTGTCACCTTTTCATGATACCGACCATGAAAAAATAAACGTAAAATGATCTCATGTAATGGATAGGGTAATATGATAATCAAGTGATTTAAATCGCAACTTTAGCCTATAAGAATATGAAAAACCAAATAAGTAGCTAAAATAACAAAAATACATCAGATTGTTTTCTTTTGCAATATTATAGTAATTTCATACATATACAAAAAAATACTGCAATTGATCTTTACCACATTGGACTTTGATTTTACAATATACACTGACATTAATTTTAGGATAAATTAACAAAACATGATACTTTTTAAACTAAATTAAAAAAAACATAATTAAAAAAATTTAATCAACGAAAACATACCTAAAAGTTAATACACTAATTTGTATTTTTCATACCCTTATTTCAAAAGTTCATACCCCAATTTACATAATTCATATCCTTATTTACATAATTCATATACATAATTTTCAACTAGATACCATTAATTCACGTAATTCATACACTTATTTATCAACATTATACACTAATTAACAAATACAACTCTTATCTGATCTCGAACTAGCACGTTATCGTTGTATCTCTCGTTCGACGACTGCATCTCCCTCGACATCAATCTCAAATTTTCGACCTCGATATATATCCTCGTCGCCCATTCCAACAGATATGTCGGTCTCAATCTTTATGAAAGAGAAAGATCGGAGAGAAATGAATGAGAAGAAAAAGATCAAAAAAAAATAGAACAAGAATGAGGAGAGAGATCGAAAAGAGAAAGGAAGTATGAAAGATCGGAGAGAGTGAGAAGAAAGAAGAAAAATATCGGATGGAGAGAGAATGATAAGAGAGAGATTGAAGAAAGGAGATATGAAGTATGATAGATCGGATAGAGTGATAATAAGCAAAAGAGATATCGGATGAAGAGAGAATGATGATAGAGATATTGGAAAGAGTATGAGAGAATGAAAGAAGAAGAGAGAGAGTAAATAGATTGGAAGGAAGAATTAATTTTTTTATTTTTTATTAATTATTAATTAAAGTTATATTTTTGATAATTTAACTTTTGAGTGTAGTTTTTTTTTAATATAATAAGTACAAAGTTGTTTATGTCCATTGGATTTTAATTTTATTAAGGACCATTGTTTGATTTTACAATTACATTACGGGAACATATCCACCAACCTTGAATGTCCATTTCTCATACATTTAAGGGCTTTTATTACTTTTGTAACCAGAAAAAGATAGTAATATACATATACGCATACACCCATGTCACATACATACATGTACAAACGATGACACGCTATATCACCAACATACACACAAACATACTCAAAACATTTGCATATTTAGTTAAGCAGCACATGAGACACAGGTGCAGTCCGCACCACATTTGCAACCTGCAGAGGCGGCGACTCGTTCATTGCAAGCACAAGGGTTGCAACCGCAGTGTTCACCGCATGTGCACCTCTTGTGCTCTGTGTTCGTATCATCTGATCCGGTTGACTGTGTTCCGAGCGAGGTGTAGCAACTATTACAAAACAATGGAATCAGTTTAAAATTGTAACAAAAGACTACAAAACAAAAGACTATGACAAATGAAGTATAAACCTATTGAACGTCGCACATACATAGAATAAATGCATAATAAAGTAGAGTATGTCGATCATGATACTCCACAATTTTGTTTCTTGACTCAAGAAACTCATTTCGACTTTACATTATTTATTTGCCTCAAAACATTGTTTCTCTTCAATTGATTTATAACTGACCCTTCTTTATAATTGGTAATTACATCCCTTGTTCATCAAAATCGCAGCGGATCTAACTTACTGTATATTAATCAAACTATATTATATGTCCTATCTTTAGTTTATTTTTGTTAATCTTCTGATCATCTACTTGAACTAGGATCACGTGTGTGGTAGTGAAACTTGTGAGGACTATCTGCGTTGAATTTATATCTTTACTTACGTACATCTAACTATGTGTTATGTAAATTGAAAATAAGCACTATTTTGATAAATCAACCTAGATTACTAAATTTAGATGTAAGACAGGTAAGAACATATTAACTCATAAGGATTGGTCATGTTTTGATGATATATTCTAGTTTGTAAAGAAGGCATAGCCGAAAAGAAGTGGTCTTTCGCTTGGGGTGTAATCGAGCGACTATAGACCGACAAATTGTTTAGCACAATATTGCCACACTCCAATAGTCACTTGTGTACCGGACAAGAGGTGGTGCCTTATTTGTTTGGATTTAATTTATGATATGTTTCAGTAATATTTGAGGAAAACGTGGAGTTATCAAGTACAAACAACTCAATAGTTCCACTTTAATCGGTCCGAATATCTAAAATGTAATAATTCAACATTTCCGGATACGTATAGCATATATACGCCCCAGAATATACTAATTCAGTCTGGATTTACTAAAATGATTTCGGACATATCGTATATATAATTATACGTACGTACCTACAAGCTATGCCACCGGGACAAGGAACCGGGCAACCACATCTTTCATCACAAACAGCACCATGACCCCTCGTATCAGCCATTTTCAACTTTTTATTCGAAAAAATCTAGCTTCAGTTTATTTGTGAACAAGTGTGAAGATTTTCATGGTAAAAACCCGATAAGTCCAATAAACAGGCCTTTTGCAAAATAAGTCAAATTATGCCGACTGAGGGAGACACGAGTTGGAACACGTGGCAAACAATATTCCACGTGGCATAATAAAGTTTAATTAAAACATGCACATGGCAAACAATATTCCACGTGGCAAACATGCACCGTGCAAATACCGTCAAATTTTGCTGATTAAACGTGTGACGACCAATATAATTTTTTAGTTTTAATTTTAAATTAATTTTAAACTATTTATTTTTAAATTTATTAATATGTGTTGAGTTTTTAATGAATATCACACTCTAAATTATAGTGCAACCGATGTACTCTAAAATTAGGGATAATATTTCATGGTTTGTCATTAAGACCAACATTGTCTCCATTTCATACTTAATTAGCTACCAAATTCTTTGAAATTAAGTTGGAGTAATGTTGCAGTACGATCTATCTTAGCTACCAAATTCTTGTAATTGGACTCTTTAATGTCTCAATAATCTCTTAAAAAGATGTAACTATGCAAAGAAATGACTTAAGTTTTGTGTTTCGTTCAATCAAACAAAACATAATGTTAATAGGAGAAAGTTACTAAAAAGGGGTAATTATACAACAAACCTTAAAATTTAACATTTTGCATGCTCCCAGGCATCTTCAACCTATTATTTTTAGTTTTCAACAGTTTTCAGTTTCGTCATATATAAGACATAGCTGTAAATGAGATGAGTTGTTCGTGAAAAAATTCATCTTCATATCGGCTAATGCTCGGCTCATGTTCTTTCATATATAAATGAACTCGTAATGAACTAGAATACAGTGTTTGTCTGATAAATGAACTGATGAACATGCCTTTGTTTGTTTCTTTTATGCTCGTGTTCGTTTATATATATAATATATATATATATATATATTTATATTTATTTATATATTATTTTAGTTTATACTCTTCCAAATTACGAAACGAACTGAACACGAGCCGAACTTAAACGAGCATTTATAAATCACATTCGACTCATTAAGAATTCATGAAACGAACTAAACACGAGACGAACTTTTTCAATTATTTACGAGCTGAACATGAACGTTAATCTAATTGTTCGTGACGATCACGAGACGAAAACGAATAAGACTACAAAGCTAACGAAGCAAACACGAACAAAACCTTTCTCGTTTCGTCATTTGTTACTTGTACATTTTTATCTACATAAGCTTTTTCACGTGTAACATTTGATGTCTATCTATATTAAGGGTCGTCCCACACTTAGATGATGACCACATAGAGTATAAAAAAAACATGTGATTTTACTTGTTGCAAAAAATTGTCCTTCTGATCAGGCACATTAGTTTGAATTTGATTTTGTACTACTTAATATTTCAAAGAAATTTATTTCCGTTTGACACGTTACATTTTATTCATATATTAGACTTAAAAAACGCTGGGTGAAATTAAAATCCAAGCTAAACAATACGTGCCTAACCGTAAAAAATGATTAAATTTTTATACTATTTACTTGAGGAAAATAAAATAGAAGTGACGAACATAAATGGTGAGCTTATTTATTTAGAAACAAAAACACATATCAGTAATATATAAATAAATAAAAAATATGGCGAAATGGGGGTGCGATTACAAGTACCTTCTCTTAATCGTAGCCGTCGCTTTCATCTACATTCAGGTACTTTATTATTATTTAATTAATTTTGAGTAGCAG
This sequence comes from Primula vulgaris, assembly GCA_963920805.1. Classification (NCBI taxonomy): domain Eukaryota; kingdom Viridiplantae; phylum Streptophyta; class Magnoliopsida; order Ericales; family Primulaceae; genus Primula; species Primula vulgaris. Next base: position 44,346,953 of record OY987212.1, on the reverse strand, counting down.
ATTATTATTGTTGTTGTGATCTAATTATTTGTGTTACTCTTGATTATTATTTTTCCATCTTATTGTTAAATACAGATGCGTCTTTTTACTACGCAAACGAAATATGCCGATCGTCTTGCTGCTGCAGTATGTGTTCATCTCGCGATTAGCATACTTAATTTTAGTTAGCTATTTATTTTTAAGCAAATAAGGATATGCAATTCTAAATTATTCATTTAAATTTAATTTCTTATTACTCAATAAAGCTATGTAGTAATATTTGATATAAATAAGTGGCGAGCCTGATTTTATTACTTACATGTTTTATTCGCTAAACACCCCTTGGACCCCTACCGAGGGCCCGTTTGGCTTCAGATTTTTTGGTCAAAAAGCTGCTTTTATAAAGTAATGAGAAAAAAACTTGCAAGTGTAGTGTTTGATACCACCGTAACTTTTTTTTATTGATAAGTCATTGGTCGCTTATTTTAACTTTTAAGTGAGTTGTAGATATACAAACGCATTCTATTAGGAAGTTTTAATTTTTGGAAAATTTAATGTGGAAGGGCTAAAAAAACCTGCAAATTCCTAGCTTTTCTTCTTTTGAGCTTTTGTTAGTACATGTCGGTGCAATGCTAGAGACATTCGTTTAGTATATTTAGGCGTCCTTGCATTTACACACTCATATATGATCGCTATTCGAGTCTGTAGATTTGAACTATTGCTATACAAATACACAAAGAGGATATTATTGACTTGAATAAATTCATTAAGTTTATAAATGGATTTTCTTGCTCGTAATATTTTAAGATGTGTTCCTCTAAGAACCATGTTTATTAAACGGATGTACATCATGCACTGCAAATTCATTACTAGAAGACTACTTAGAACCATGTTTGAAGCAGTGGATTAAGAATTTTATTTTATTTCTTTTGCAATGAATTAAGTATTTCTTGTGTTTAATTGCAATGTTACCATGTTACACTGATTATATGCCAGATGGAAGCAGAGAATCGTTGCACTAGCGAAATGCGGTCTCTAATTGATCAAATTAGCACCCAGCAAGGTCAAATTTTGACTTTACAAGGTATAGAGTTCCCTCTCTCTGATTAACCCTTTAGAGGCAATGAATCTTCCTTTGAAAAACTCGGCAGTTGAGTCAGATTAACTTTTGTGAAGAGGGTTAGTCATCATTCTTGTATTCCGTTTTTATACTTTCTTTGCTTCTTAATTACTAGTTGAAACGTAGTAATTCGGAAAAGACTGGCCCTTTAACTGTTTAACTCATAAATGTGACCATAACATGCCAAAAACAACCTACTATTATTGTCGAGATGGAGAATTTTTTTTGAACGAGTTTTTGATCGATACTAAGTCGCGTGGTATATCAGTTCTGCCTGATTTCTGTTATACTCCGATTCTGGTATGTTCAGACTATGTTCTGAAAGTGTGAGTCGATTCTGAATACCTATTCCTTGTTTAAATACTTTAAATTTCGTTAGTTATGTGGCTTGTCTAATAAAGTCTCTTGCTTTATATATCAGAATCTGGGAAGGTTAAAGAGCAAGAGTGCAGGCAATTAAGGACTCTTATTCAAGATCTGGAAAGTATGCAATAGTTTACGTCTCTCATATCTCTTATATTTCCTCTGAAATGATTTTTTTCCTTTTAACATAGTATCATTTATTCTCTGAAATCAAATACTTGCAGAGTTATCTGTAATAGTAGTCTTAAACAACTTTCTTATGGGTATTAACATGCAAAAGTACTAGAGAGGAACATTTTTTTTTTAGTTACTTCCATTGTCTGTCTTTTTGTCTGGTATGTCTTTTGTTTCAAAGTGGCAGTTGAGTGCACAACTATAAAATCTTTTCATAAAAGGTCTGCAACAATAACTAATCATGTTATTTTAAGGCTCTCATTTGAAGATTTGTCCCAGAGAAAAGAGCCGTTGAACAGATTGTACATTTAGCCTAGGACGTTGAGTTAATTTTTGGTGTTCTATACATTTTCTTCATTGTTTTTAAAGTTTTTTTGGAAAATGATTTCTGCTAATTTACATTTATCATTCAAACTTTAAACTTGATCATTGTTAAAAAAAAGTCTTAGTGACATAGCGGCTTTATCTCTAAGACTGTTATAAGTTTTTAACTTCTTTTTGTAGCTAGTTTTAAAACCAGAATTATATTTTTCTAACTTGAAAATGTAATAGGTCTATCAAGTTGATGATTAGAGTCTTTGTAAAAGATTTTTACATTTAGCCTCCAAAGATCGGAAAGATACTTAGAGAGAGGGTCAGTATTATTTCAGTATACCACCTCGTTTGTGGCATACTTTGATAGCCAAACAAGTGCAATAAGTTTTGAAGGGGTGAGACTTGGTTTTCAGAACTCTGGTTGCTCAATCCTATGCACCACCGTCTCACTTTAAAGCTTAATTTGTTTGGAGAAGGAAGGTATTATCATATCTAGTTTCCAACAAAAACCCGAATAGTATACTGTCAACTCAAAAGTCAAATTAAAGATGGTTGATGCTTCTCAAAAAGAAGGATTGTTGGCTCTGACTAATTTAAGATGGACTATTTTATTTTTGACGTGTCTTCATCTCTTTTACCGTTCTAACGATAAGCTTTCCTGGTGCAGAAAGGGGTTTGCAGAATATTATTGACAAAGTACAGGTTTGAATTGTTTGAAAGTTATCGTATCATTTGTTTGCTTCCTATCATGTAATATATTATACATTGACATTTAATGTTTTCTATTATGTGACATATTATCTTTGGTTAATGAAGGTTCCGGTAGCAGCAGTAGTTATTATGGCCTGTAATCGTGCTGATTATCTAGACAGGACTATCAAATCTATTCTAAGGTACAAGCTTTTGCCACCTTCTTTTTCTTTATAATGCCTTGTATGATTTTGTGTTATTTGGCTATCTCACTTTCGTCAGATTCTTAATTTGTTTCCAGATACCAAGGTCCCGTTGCTTTGAAATATCCCCTTTTTGTTTCTCAGGTATGTACATGTTTTCTTTCTAGAACAAATTTTGACATCAAGGATGACACAGATTTGTCATAGTAAAATCCAGGAAAGAGAAAAATGATCATTTTTGCGTTTGTTGGCAACTTGGCACATAAGAAATATTTCTGCTCCCCTTTATAAAGAAATTACCTACCCATACCTAGAGGGTAAATTTTGGTTGCAAATCTCACTTTTTGCAGGACTTGGTAAATAAAATATTTAACTGTTTGAATTCATTTAGGATGGAGAAAACCCTGAGGTGAGAAGCAAGGCTTTGAGTTACAGTCAACTGACATACATGCAAGTAAGTTGTATTGTGTGTTTAACATGTCATTACTGATTCTGAGTAGGATTTGGATGCCTTTTGGGGAATAAAAGAAAACCATCTGAAGAGATATCCCTTATTACATGTTATAAGCTATTATGGTTTAACCCTTCAACTGGTGTTATTATCCTTCCATTTCTTTATTTACCTGTTTGTAAGACTGGAATATCAACTGATGATACATATGAAACTGTCATAGATCTTCGTACTTCTGGAGTTTAGGGTTTCTGCTTTTGTTATATAATTTGTCTACTACGATGAATAAAAAATATGATTCAGATATATAAATCTTTACACAGTCTTAATCTGGCTACTTTGACGACTAATTTCAGTTGGTTGCAGCACTTGGATTATGAACCGGTGCGTACAGAGAGACCGGGAGAACTGATTGCATACTACAAAATTGCAAGTAATTCTTTTTGTTATTTTTTTGAATTTTAATACTGCTTCGTTGGGAACTCTTTTTTAACGCGTACGAGTTTCAGGTCACTACAAATGGGCTCTGGACAAATTATTTTATGATCATAAGTTTACTAGAGTCATCATACTAGAAGGTGACAGAACTGTATCCTCTTTTCTCTCATTTTCTTTTTTATTACTAGTTAAGTTTGTGAGGATTAATATCATCTTTGATGGAACAGATGATATGGAAATTGCCCCCGACTTCTTTGACTATTTTGAAGCTACAGCCAAGCTACTTGATAATGATAAGTGAGTTATGAAGTTGTGCTAGTACCGAAATTTTGTCGATTTCAAAGTCCAAAACTAGTGCTTTATAGCTTCTAATTCACTCATTTAAATTAATTTTATAGGTCAATTATGGCTGTTTCTTCATGGAATGACAATGGACAAAAGCAATTTGTGAGTGACTCTTGTAAGTTCACATGACATTATTTACCTTTACGTTAGTATTCATTTTTGTATAGTCGTATACTCGTATCTAAATTCACCCTCACCAGTAAATAGTAATGACAAGATTTACGGCATGTGAGTTAACTGATCAGTTATACTTGGGTTATTTGGATTAGTTATAGAATTACACACTTGAGTAAGTAGACTAAAGCTTCAGCTGTGGCTTGTAAGCACAAAATTGTAGAACTTGTTATTTAGATGCTTATAGTAAGTCATGGTCGTTTATTCTTGCATACTTCTTCATGAATACTTATTTGCACACTCCTCCTTACACTCCTTGTGAGAGAGTGAGGGCAAAATTGTAGTTTTGTCCTGTAGCGTTTTTGTCCTTGCTCCTCTCACAAGGAAGTGTATGGAGGAGTGTAAGAGGGGTGTGCATATCATTACCTCTTTTTAATATACCTTGTCTCTCTGCTGATGTACCTTCTAAAATAAACGTACTATTTGTTTTTGCTCTCAACTGTACTTAATATCTGGGTTGTTAAACCATCTCTACTGTTGGTTATATTTTTCTTGTGATGTACAAGATCAGTATTTATTAGATTTATTTATATTCTGTATAGATATATCTTCAAAGACAAACCAGTTTTTTCCCCTTGATTTATTGTCTTTTTTTTTAATCTATTTTTGTGAAACTTCGTAGATGCATTATACCGTTCAGATTTTTTTCCTGGACTTGGCTGGATGCTGACTAAGTCTACGTGGGATGAACTATCTCCAAAGTGGCCAAAAGCATATCCTTTTTGTTCTTTCCATTTCACCCTTGCATTTGAGTGTGTAGTTTATACAAGCATGTTCGTTCATATCTCATATTGAAAATTTCTTTGACGAGAAGTTTCACTTACTGGGATGATTGGTTAAGGTTGCAAGAGAATCATGCAGGTCGACAGTTTATTCGTCCTGAAGTGTGTAGAACATATAATTTTGGCGAGCATGTAAGTATGAATTGAGTTTATGGTTCTGCACCACCCTTTGCTGATGTACACCTTCTAAAATCTCAAGTGTATTATCGACACATTTACATGCATGTCACGCACTACATATGGCATATTCAATGACGATTACTTGGTTGTTGTTGTTCTTGAGGGTGGACGTGGATTGATTTTGTACAAATACAAATATATCCTAAAACGCAGGTTGTATTATAGTATTGCTTATTTATGTGAGGAATCAATGAAAAAATGTTGGTTGAGAACTGAGAAGTGAAGCTTTAAACAAAAATATGTTTATTGATTTCAATAAACTAAGTCTGCATACTGTATATAATATGAATCCTAGAGGAATGCCATGTACTGTGAATAAACACTGAATGAAATGGACTAAACCAATTTTACCTGGCTCCCTTCCAGAATGCATTTAGGTTTCTTATTTACGAAAAGACCGTCTTAGTGTTTTCCATTCGAAACTAGATTTTCTAACCTTACTTTCTTGACCGTCTTTGGTTTGCTTACAGGGTTCTAGTTTGGGACAGTTCTTTAAGCAATATCTTGAGCCAATTAAGCTGAATACTGTCCAGGCATGTGATTATGTTAATTGGAATTTTCTTTGCATTGCATCTACTTTTATGATCACGCCCACCTTTTTACATCCGCTAACTTTGTACTGTTGATGAAAAGGTTGATTGGAAGTCAAGGGATTTGAGCTACCTGATGGAGGTATGGACGATTGAAAATAAATAACTATCAAGTTGAAAAGATATTATTTTGCATCTTTTTCTTAATTCTTCCCCCTCCCCCTCCTCATTCTCTTTTTTTTTTGTCATCAGGACAAATATGATGCACACTTTGCTAGCATGGTAAAAAATGCAAAACCAATAAATGGAAATGGTGTCGTCCTGAAAACATCCAATGTAGATGGTGACGTGCGTATACATTACAGAGACCAAGAAGATTTTGAAAGAATTGCACGTCAATTTGGCATTTTCGAAGAGTGGAAGGTAGTTGTGCTTCTTATTTGACAATTGCCGTTTTTACATAACCTGTCAGTTCTGCCTTTCCTTGATTTCATTAAGATTTATCAGTTCTCATCCCGATTCCCGACTTTGGAAATGAGTTTGTAGTTATTGCATGCACTTTTCTTGATTTCATTAAGATTTATCAGTTCTCATCCCGATTCCCGACTTTGGAAACGAGTTTGTAGTTATTGCATGCACTTTTTAAATTCTGCTACATATTGACAGCTCGTAAGTTTACATAATGCTCTTGGGAACCTTCTTCTTCGTTTCTTGTAAACAAATATGAGTGCGGTTTCTCTATACCAGAAATGAAATTTTTTGGGCAAGCAGGTATTTGGTGCAAGTTACACACGTGTGAAAGACCACAGATATACACGTGTTCCATTCATCAAAGACTTCTTTTGAGAAAATATAATCAATGGATGATGTATTGAACTCAAATCTCTGCTTTTTACATTAGGCATAAAATTCAAACTCATTTCTTCGCATGGTCTTGTAAGATCCGTGCCTATTGGCTAGGATGTCGGTGATTACATTTTTTTCTGGTTTAAATCCCAGTTACATATATGTTTTAAATGAAATCCCAGTACCCTTATACATGTGATGCTTTTAATACGTGATTTTGTCGTATGAAATTTCATACAAAAGGGAGGATGCGTAATGGGGCCACTTTTTGTTGCTATATGGAATCGTATGCAAATTGTTGGTAGATGATTTGGGGAATATTGGATGAGGATCCAATGTAAAATTGTGACACTTATTAATTTCATAGACCCAAATCTTGTTTTATTAACAAAGTTTATGGAAGAATAAAAATGTCATTTTGGTAGTCTGCTACATCATTTTCGTAATTGTTATTATGTTACCAGGATGGTGTGCCTAGAGCAGCATATAAAGGAGTAGTAGTATTCCGCTATCAGACCTCAAGACGTGTATTCCTAGTTGGTCCAGAGTCTCCTCATCAGCTTGGAATCGAACTTGAACCCTGATGACTTGTTAGGTCAGTGAATTGCTAATATTTACCCATAAACATTTGCGATTTGCAAACCTATGTATATGCATTCATGAATTTGTCAACTTCTTTGACAGGTTTTCTTATGAGATAATGACTTTCAACGAAACGGTGATATGCAAGCCTCTGAAAAGGACTTAACGTTGGCTAGTTGTCAGTCAGATCTGGAGCCGGTTAGGACTTGTTTTTGAAGCTTAAGACATTTGCAAACTTGTGGTTTAGCACATGAAACACCTCCATATCACTATACTGAGAAACCACAAATATCTTTTTAGGCTTATAATTTTCTTTTATTTGAGGTGATAGTTGGGGCGATCAAGTATATAGAAGACGAGTTCCCTATTTTTAAAGGCTGCTTGTACACAATCATATAAACCAGTTGCTTGCTAAAATACATGCATTTGTATTGCTCATGAAATTGTGAACTCTCGTATGAACTTTGAAGTCTTTGAAATTGTCTGGTCAAACTGTAGAAAACGCAAAATTTCTCTCATGCACCGGTAAAAAATTACCCATCGAGTTTGTTTTTTTATTGGGTTTTCAAAATAAAACACAATAGGTAGTTTCTTTTTTTAAAAAATTGAGTTGTATTTTGTAATTTCATAAAAAAGGTAAGGGTGTGTTTGGAATATTCGTGGTAAAATTTATTAGCCTCATTGACGACTGTCTTTTCTTGGGTTGACTTATATTAATAGCATAATATATGCCTATATGGTATCCATGGAACCTATCGGCGAAGTATAAGAAAGAGACTTCTCTATAGTCCCCTTTTCCCACAATAGAACTAAAGTAAATAAACTTGCTTACTCAATTTTCACTAACTAATTCTTCGTGAGCTGGTATAACTTGTTTTTTTTTTTTTTAATTTTACAATAGAACTAAAGTAAATAAACTTGCTTGCTCAATTTTCACTAACTAATTCTTCGTGAACTGGTATAACTTGTTTTGTTTTTTTTTAATTTTCTAAAATTTGTATCAGAAACTTACTTCATTCAAGTCTACATCTGAAATCAAACTACTTTGATTTTATTTTTTTGATGACGTAATTTCAAGACATCCCATTTAAAACTTGTTGACTGTCTATCAGCATTGTTCAAATATACTCGGATAAAACAAGGGTTAGCTTAGTTTTCACTTTTCAGTAAATTATTTAGAGCAACCCCATGTCGGCCAAAATCTAGGAAAGCACATCTAAGAGACCGGTAGCTTCATACCAGATGCATATATTCCAAAATTCTGGTTAGTTAATTAAAGATACAAGATTCAACAGTAGCTGCTGCACAACACCATATGGAGATTATCAGCTGATCACTTGCTGTGCCGCTCTCCTTAGCTCATTGTTAAAAACAAGGCATCGATTACAGTTACAAATTCAGCGGTCAAAAATTGAGGGCAGAATCAGATTCCACGTATGAAGAGGTAGGGGTCATCATGGACATTCTATTTTTTGCCGTTTCGCATCACTACAAGTGTCTGGGCCATCATTCTGATCGTAATTGAATGACCAGCCAGTAAAATCGGATTCCGGGAATAAAGAGGTAGGAGTTGTCTTGTAAAAAGCAAGTGGTACTTGTTTCACCCTCCGTCCGATCTGGCAACAAATATCACAAATTGTTCACACTTACATTACATATTCTAAAAAATGTAGTAGACTAAATCAACATATCTAAGAACAACTCCACAAGTACTTGCACACATGAATTAAATATATAAGAGGGTGAAGACAAATTTTGTTAGGGGCAAAACAAATAATTAAGGGCTTGTTTGTTACATTCCAAAATAAATACATCTTAAGCCAGCCAATATGAGCTAGACTAAAAAAAAGCTTGTGTTTTGGTTTTTATATGAATTCCATAAAGTAAATGAGAAAGCTATGCTGTGCTCAGGTTTTTTGTTTTCTGAACACAGAAAAAGGCACAACAACCATGGCAGAACACCTCCTCGGCAATACAAATGCACATGAAATCTACCAGCCAAGAGAAGAAAACTATACAGCCAAGACAACACCAAAGAGAAGAAAAAAGGCTACCAAGAAATCTCTTGACTATGGTTTCCAACAAAAAAAAAGTAAAAGAATGAGGAACAATACGACCAGCATGATGCAATTCAATATAATAATGAGAAATTAGTAAATGTGATGACAAAAAGTCTATTTTACTTTGTTTTATATGTCTACGCTTTTAAGTTTGTTAAACTCACTTTTCCAATGAAAGAAAGAGCTTGGTAAACAACCTTGATAATTTTTTGATGAAAGGTTGAGCATCTCTTTTGCTATGATGAGTATATATGAATCAAATACTAAGGTTGTGGTGATTCTCTTCACCTGTTAACTCGGGTGCAATGCTCTTGTAGAAGTACTAAATCACCTTCTACCTTCCAAAATATCCACTAAAAAAAAGTAGGAAAAAGGTACTGAAAACCAAACTATGTTCTTTTTCACTAGTTCTCACTATGCAATCTTTAGAACTCTCAGAACTCGGTCATCAATTCCTTTTTCTATTGATCTTTTGGGTACAAAAAATACCATACTTTCTCTATTGATCTTTGGGTACAAAAAAGAAAACATACCTCCTCACGAAATATTGTTGCATAAGAACCAGAACTGAAGTCACTGACAGCAAGATCAGTTGTTTTATTTCTCACAGTCAAATCATTCTCGAGTGACAACACAAATCTAAGAAGAAAGATCAAATAAAATGACAGTGTCAATATAATGATTAAAAGTCTTACAGCAAAGATACATACAGGAACATACAAAACGTATTACCTTGAAACAGGTGGGCAGTAATGATGTCGAAGGGTATCGATTTCCCATAGAGAACTTCCTGTTACATGTCAAATGCGTACTTATAATGAGAGAGATAACCATAGAACTTATAGTAAATATATTTCCACCCACGCTTGTAAAAAGAGTACTATATTTAGCAAAGCCATTTTCCTCTTCTTACAATTTAAATTTGGTACAGTATTTGGGAATTGCCTTGAAAAAATAAATCCTAGAAAAACATGAAACCAAAAAGGGATCTCTCAAAAACAATGTAGACTGTACGATAGATCTTAGAAATATATTGATAATTTTCTTCTAAACAAGCCTTTAAGCTTTTACAAGCCAAAATCTGTATCTAGGTGTTAATTAAATAAAGCCTAAATCTGTTAAAATTTACAAGAAAGTATGAAGTAGGGAGTTCAGATTTTTGGGCACTTGCATCCCTGATGAGTACAAATGACATGCGTTTGAAAATTAAAGCAGAAGTATTGAAACTAGATCAATCAAGTATTTTGTGGCTTTGTATGTCATATGTACTGTGTATTCGAGGGAGAATTAATGTGTCCGAGGAAATCTGAAGTCATCAATGTTAAAGATGGAATCATATAAATTAAATTACAAACTTACTCAATGCTTTAGTTTTAACAGGATTACATTCATCATTGTCAAAGTAATCGATTCCTGGTTCGTCATTAGTAACTGTCTTATCGCCTTCAGCACTGTTTCCCTCTATTGAGTCATCTTTGGCAGGTTCGTCAACATCTTCCTGCAAAAATTGATATGTCCATTAGCCTATGATATAAAGATAGATATTACATGTATATGAATATATCGCGGGAAACTTGATAAAAATCCCCATTAAGACAAAAGACCCATCATGGACCTAAGGAGTCATCTATTTAATATCTTGAAGTCTCTTTCAACTTTAAAATCATTTTATTCATATTAGTTGAGACAGGCTATACAAATAAAAGTCACTTTAATGTCAAACGCTAATGTGCTTTTTCTATAACATTATTTATTCATACATAATCCATCTCCGTGAATTATTTTTACTTATCTATGGTATCGCCTAAGATCCTCTCCTACAATCAGTCCCTCATTAGTTACTGTGAAAGCAACTTTTATAAGGGTAATTTTAACATGATGGTGACTAACATATCGATAAAATGCAGATGATATCCATTAAAACCCTAGAGAACCACCTACCAGAATAATGAATAGTGTATTCCCCAAAAGCTACTCTTTTTTTACCAGTAAAATGCTACATTATTTGTCCACTTTGACAATCTTTTTTACAGAAATGCAATTAATGCTTTCGATTTCCACCGTTGTACCCTTTACTGGACTCCGCAAAATAGTGACCAGCTCGTAAGAAAACAAAAGGTAAAATGGAAAAATTGTGCAATTTTTAAGTAGTCTTTCCAGACATGGACACACATGTTGGAACTTTCCTAAAAGGAATAATAGACAAAAAGTAATAATTTACTGTGAGTTTACCCGATGAACCAAACAGTTGATAGATGGATGTCTCCTCAGAAGGTTGTGGATTAGAGCAATAGTGACCACCGCTCCAGAGGGAGGAACTGAAAGTGACAGTCTGCTCAATTTTTTAGCAAAAGCAGCAGCCAAATATGCTGGCAGCATAGGAGACTTCAAGCACGAATCAAGGAGCTACATATAAAATCGGAAAGAAATTACATTTCTTCAAGACAAAAATAGTACTGGGAAAAAACAAGTAAACCAGATAACAGCTCGTTTTCAGAAGAGGACAAACACAATGTTCAGTTTTAGCTTCTCTATTCTGTTCAGTTACTTCGCTTCTCTATTTTATATCTGCAGTTCTGTTACTCTCACTCTTAAAAGAATAGGAATAGGAATCGGTAATCAAAGGGGTCACCTCAAAAAATTTGGCTCTGTGCTTTGCCATAAATATCGTCGGTGATAAAAGCCCATAAAGCTTCTCATAGAAGTTTGGGTACTCGATACCATGCTGAGTCATAAGAATAAAAAGGCTGCTCAAGGCCATTACACTGATAACACCTCCAATGTCATATGATCTTGTGAGGAAATCACTGCAATTTGTCATTAGAATTTATGAAGTACTACAAAAACAAACTCACAAACCAAAATAATACACCAGTTAGGGTCTCTCACCATAAGAGAATTGGCTTTGATAGATGAGGAATAACTGCTTGATGAAGAGATACAAGAACCTGAGATCAATACTTGTGTTATTAGACCACTACAACGTGAACAAGCATAAGACATCTTAAGGGTAATGTTTGGTAATTACCTCCTTGTATGTATCTAGAGGAAGTGGCAACCTGAGAAACGATAGCCAAGCTTTGGTGAACTTTGCTTTCATCTTTTTAGTGATGGCAACTCCTGATATTACCTGAGTAGTAACAAAAAAATTCTCAATCAAGTTATACAGCCGAAAACATATCAATATTTCTTATGTAGATAATTAATCAAAGAACAGAAAGGTAATAAAAGGGAGCACTAAGTTGCTGTTCGGATTCTATTCTGTATCGAAGCAAGGAAAAACAGTGTCTCAAAACTTATTTTGGTTAAACATAATTACTAACTTTATCCACCTTTTGCAGTTTTGCTGCTCCATTCTTGGATTTGGAGTGGTCTTTGTGATCATCTTCTTTGGTGAAAAGTCCTGATAAACAGAAACAAGAATGAAACTTGAAAAAGCTAATAGATTTTTATAAGAAAAACAGTAGGACGTCTAGTTCAGGCTTGGTAAAGGGTAAAAGTAAAACCCTTAGATCTCATAATATTTAAAGTTCACTAGACAGAGAAGGACTTTTTCTTACACCAGAGAGATCCTTACCATCCAAATAAAAACAATTAGCCTTCTAAACCAAATATACCATTACTGGAACCTCTAATTAACATAACCAGCCGGACAGACGAATATGCGAATTTAAAATTGAATTATCTTTAGAAGCATGAAGCACGTTTCACAGTTTTTTAGAAAAAGCAGAGGAAAAACGGAAGCAATAGACTAATAAGTATATAGTTAAGATTCAAGAAAAAGTAAGATAGCAAGCCTCACAGACTGAATATACAAACTTCATATTCAAATATCTTTAGGAGTTTGATGGCAGAGACATATGAATTATAGTTTATTCTGAAGTCTTTGGTTCGTTGAATTCATATAATGGGTTAAAACAATAGATATTAAGGATAAACTTGAGAGGAGACAAGAGCAACATATTTAAAAAAAGGAGACCATAAGTTACCTAGGCTGTTCCACATCTCATGATCAGCTTTCTCCATGCCTTCAAGAGGGGGGATTTGAGATAAAATATGGTACACTTTGCGCATAGAGAGATCTACACTGTAATTATTAGCACCAACTCAGAGTTGTTACAGAACGACTTGGATTAATGTTCTTTTGAAAAGTTAAGAATTGATGAGTAACAACTGGAGATGACAAATAAATACTTAAAACATCACCAAAAAAATGGGAAGTAGATTTCAGTTCTATAAATTACACTATAGTAGTAGACAACAGTAAAATAATCGATTTACACTTTATGTCGAAGTACACTCTTGGCTTCCATTACAATGTTGCATAGCTTTTCATGTTTTAGAAAGGGGTAAAAGCTGAAGTTACTGAAAAGTAGATTATTGATTTATTGTTCTAGGAAAGTGGCCAAAATATAATAGTGATCCAAAAGGACCAAAAAAATCGGAAGAAGGAATTACATGAAAGATACCCTGTAAAAAAGAAAATGCTACTTCATAGTTCATAGAACATAACATGGAAAATTAAAGAATCATATATGAACAGCAATATCATCTATGCAATAGATGATGTCAAAACAAAGAACCCCGAGCAGAATATTATTAATCTATTAAAGAAACAACATATTATATATTTGATGCATGAATAAAAGACAGAAGATGGGTACGATGAAATTGCAAGGAAACAATACTAACCTTCCTTTTTGACTGTTGTTATCACCATCTGCAATTACTGTAACTCTATTAGACAGAAATCAGAATAAACCAGATGTGACAAATAAATTAAAGTGATATGATGAAGAGAAAATAAACAAAGTTCTAAAAGAAGAAAGGAATACCTGGTATATCTTTCACTGAAAGAGTTCGAGCAAGCTTTTCTATATTGATGTAGGTAAAATAACTGTACCAAAAAATAGATCTAAAATCACAACATTTTCCTCCTATCGATTAACATAATTCATATTCAAAGTGAATACCACACGCAGGCATCCTAATCGTAGACTTTTCCCATATATATACAGAACTTCACGATCAACTGCTAGTAACAAAAAGAAGTACTAATTTATATGGAGAGCATCGCTCAAACAATGTACAGTAGCTTAAAAGTTAAAACCCTATACTATACAAAGATAGGGAAGGAATAAAATAATGATAACTATTTTCTTGAGCAAAATGTACGCAATGTGCCACATAGCATGACATATTAAACCATAACGATGACCTTTTGTATTAGATAACAATCTTTTACACTATTTAATCACATGTAGAAGAAATTTATACATACGCTCACAACAGAAGATATAACAAGTTGCAAGCAAATGATGCTAAAATCTAAGATGCCAATTATTTACTTGTAAGTTAGATGGTTATCGCTAGAACATAGCAAGTAACCTTTGCTTCAGAACTACATTATACTGAAGAGTGAAGAATAAAGTAGAAGAGTTTAAATAAACTCTAAAATGATCTATATAAAAACTAATGAAAACATACCACACATCAATATATTTGAAGTACTTCGTTGCAAGAAAGTCTAACAAGATATCAATTTCCATCGATGACTGAATCTGCACGAAAAGAAAGTAACTGATTAAATTCACACTTGCATGCCACATCATTCAAGTTCGAAATCTCATTGGGTAACATCATTACTAAACGAAGTACAGCAGGCTTGAGAATAATCAAGCTGTGGTTTATGAGTTGATATAAAAATGGAGCAACTTACAATGTTCTGTATAAGCCTGTAATAGATGGCAGAGTGAAATTTCCCCCCATTGCCGACTTTTACAAACTCCATTATCGTATCCAACACAACTTCCTAATCAAGTAAAATCAAAGACACGGAAATACAATGATCAGTAACAAATTTAGCAATCAGCAAGTAGTAGCACTCCTTACAATATACACCGATGCAGATTTGCAATAGAGTTGAACTTACTGAGGGAAATAAACGAGACAAATTAAAAAACAAATAATTGAGGAGCTAGTGATTAGGGTTCTTCAAAACCAACAAAAAATACACTCCAAAAAAATACAAATAAAAAATGAGCAACATATATCGTGCACATTTGGCAACAGCTTTTTTCTTAGTTTTTTTTTTTTTTTTATCGTTTTGAATTATAAAAAATCCACTGGTGTTGGGTACGTCTGCCTTTCTAGGTTTTAAAAAGCCATCTTTCGGGTCAAAAAAGCTAAAAAAAACTCAACCAAGGACACTATGAATTTGCGGATTTTTCAGCCTTTTCAAATTTAATTTCTCAAAAATAAAAACTCTCCAACAGAATGTGTTTGTAACTTTGCATATCTACAACTCACTTATAAGTTACAACAAGTGACCAATGATTTATCAATAAAAATAAGTTACAAGTCACTTATAAGTAAAGAAGTTACAGTAGCGTAGATTTCTTTAAGCAAGCTTTTTTTCTCATTACTTTATAAAAATCAGCTTATTGACCAAAAAATATGTTGCCGAACAGGCCCATAAGTCCATAATATAAACTACGAAACTACGTAAAATAAAATCAAATAAAACATCTCACCCTCAAACTTTCATCGGCCTGTGAAAATCGATCAACAAACCGACAAGCAAATTAAGTTTGGACCCGACAAACACATTCAAAGTAGATAGTTATGAAGGCCACTTAAACAATCCTAAATTGGGTTATTCAGCTTAAAAGTAACTTTTTATACTTATCCACATCAACACAAAAACCACTACGTTTTATGCATTTGAACCAAAACCAACAATATAAGAAACAAATATAATATAAACCACAAAAATAGGTAAAATAATTTCCACTAATTTACGTCACACCTTAAAGTTTCATCACCAACGCAAAGATCGATCAACTTAAGTTTGGACCGACCCAACACATTCAAAGTAGCTGATTTATGAATGCCACTAAAACAGTCCTAAATTGGGTTTATTCAGCTTAAACGCAACTTTTACACTTAATCCAAACTTAATATAAACCACAAAAACAAGTAAAATTAAAATAAAATTAATTATCTCACCCTCAAAGTCTCATCGGACTGTGACGAAACGCAGATCCCGATCAACAACCCAACAAGCTCATCGAACTTCGACCGAACCCAACACAAGTAAATAAACTCAGGGTCATCTTTCGGTGCCGAAGAATATGATGACGTGGCAGGCAAGGTAGGTAAGAGAGGGGTGAAGAAGGATTGTAGAGAGAGAAGGGCTTCGAGAACATGCTGAGGTGGCGACTCGGTGGAGACGAAAGTTATTAGTATCCGGAGGTTGTTGACGTGGCAACGAGATGTTAGGAGATTTGTTCCTAGGGTTTTGAGGTCTGTTAAGGTTTGTTTCTCTCTCTTCTTGTTGTTGTTTTTCTTCGTCGCCATTTTCTAGGGTTTTGGGTTTTAGGGGTTTCTCTGGTTTAGAGTAATGAATGATGATGAGAAAAATAAATAAAAAGGAAATATATATATATATATAAAGAGAAGATGTTAGTTATTGGGTCCTATAGGATTTTTGGGATTTCAAATCACCCCCGTATCTTTAAATGTTTGCAATTGACTCTCGAGGTTTGGTTTAATTAACTTTTCACCAATGAGTACGTGTTTGAGTTTGTTGATATTGAAGTGAAACGTACCGTACCAATGGTTAGGTTTAATGACAGTTTATTTTCGGTTTTGGGTTTTAGCTTTTTTGAGATTCTCTGGTTTTGCAGGATGATGAAGAAAAATATAAAGAAATAGAGAGATAGAGAAAATATGTTAATTATAGGGTTCTGTAGCTGTATTATTTTGATGTTACCAACTCATCCCCGAAGGTTGGTTCGATTAACTTTACACGAATGAGCACGTGTTTGATGATGGCAAACTTATAAAATATTGGTATATCGAAACAAATTATCTACATATATATGGGTCTGTTTGGAAACATGTTTTTTGGTTTTTTTTTTTTAAGAATTATAATTGTTTGGCTAAAAGCAGATTTTTAGGCTAAAAAGACTAAAATATTAGATTTTTAAATCTGATTTTAAACCAAAAATTATTTTATCAAACATAGCCATCAGCAAATTTCACTAGTCAACATAATCAAATTGTCATTGTATTATAATAAATATATTTTTCTTGACATTTGATCATTATAAGCATTTATTTTTATATCTAAGAAACATATATTTATAACCGGAAGAACCAAAACTTCACGACTGGAATGAAGTTTTCCTCATGACCGTCTTATCTATTAGACAGGTTTTGTATTGTGGTTCATGTTGGATTCGTGTAGGTAGGAATGAAACGATCACGAACCGGCCACTTTACGAGCCGACTCAAGATTTTTCGCATACTTTTTCGTTACTACATCCTAAGTGACCGTTTTTTCTTAGTTTATTTATAAAAAAATCACAAAAAAAACTTATGCATTAGCGAGATAATCATGAACATGTATTTGGTCTTCGGCTTGCTCGGTTTGGGATAATAAGTCGATCGGGCAGAGTTTCTTTCAGAGTTGATACATTAAAATCTGAGACGCAGCCTAATAAAGCAAATGTATGCCTAATTTCCCATTAAAAAGTTACTTAAACAACCACGTATCTTCGCAAGTATTCGGTGAAACAAAAAACTAAAACGGATCTGTTTTTGCTGCCCTATTAGGGTAGCATGCCTTAATTTTTTGTAGCCCTTTGATTATAATACAATTCAATCCAAGGGTTAATAAAAAATATGTTTTTTTTATAATCAAGGAATAACAAAAAATATGGTAAAATGTTTTTTTTCTTAATAGACGAATTGCAACATAGACATCATATTTACGGGTACGTACGATACACTATTCGAATTACCTGATATGACAAATGAAATATCGTTGACATTTTACGTCTTTGACCACATCGGCACGGCTTGAGAACGACACAAATACATGAACGGTACATCTACGGTACTTTTTCGGCACGCGAAAGAATTTTATTTTTATTTTTTTGTTTATGCGTACCGTATTTGAAATGAAGTATCGATTTCGTACCGGATACTTCAAAAAAAATAAAATGAAATACTCGTGTTTATGTTTACAATTTTTGTGTTTTAACAAAAGTAATTTTTTCATTGTTTTTGTTAACATTGCATTGTATTTACTTTGATGCAATGGATTAAAATAAAATTAAGTCAGTCTGTCCTAATATTTTCAAGACAGCCAAAACAAATCCGACGGAAACATATAGAAGAAGAAACAAGGAAAAGTGCAAAAGACAAAAAAACTAGCATTTTCCAGGTGGTCCTGGTACTTACTTCTCCATCACATTGCACACTATCGCACCAAATTTGGTGCAATTTCCAACGTGGAGCACTGAAACACTATCGCACCATCTCCAACGTGAGCACTAAAGCACCAAATTTGTGCAATTTTTGCATCAAACGGTCCATAGCACTAAAATCGTACACTTTCAACGCTATTTTAGTATAAATGAACAGTGTTATACTATATTTAATGTAGCAATATTCATCCTCACTAAACACTATTTACTTATATAATAATGTTTTAATTCCTTTATATAATAATATTCATTTGCACAAAAATCTATTTACATAAAAAAAAATATTTTCAAATATTATAATGATTGACACCAGTAAATTAATTTTTTCTTAAAAAATGATTAATCTTTTATAATATTATTTAATAAAGTATTATTGGCTTTTTAAAAATATTGACAAGTAAAAATTAAAATATCAATATTAGTCTAGAAATCTAATATAAGTTTAAAAAAAATTAGGAAATAATTTATAAAAATCATTGTTGTATTGAAAAGAAGAATATTATAAAAATATACTTTTTAGTGTAATGTTTGGTGTATGTGGGTTGGAGATGAAACGGTGTATAGTGTGAAATTGCACTATTTTAGTGCAATCTCACTGTTTTAGTTTTTGTGGTTGGAGATGCCCTAAAACCTTATTTGTTTACACAATCAACCATTACTTAAGTAAGATTGGACATGAATTACCTATGAGCTCTAAAGTCCGTAAATGTTAAAAATAGTATGTTTGTTATACCAATGTCAACCAAACACTATATTTGAATTAGTGTCAGGACTATAAATACTAAAATCATTTTTAGGGCCGGTCCGATGGTCTAAAACAGCTAAGCCGTTAATTTATAAAAAAATTTAAAAAGTCACCTTTCAAGTATAAAACAAACATTAAGAAAATGATAAAATGTTGAAATATGTTTATACTAATTTGTTTCGGTCTAATAATAGTAGAGCACTGTATAATTGACCCTGAGGTCATAAGTTCGATTATCAAACTCAGCTATTTCAGTTTTTTAATCATTCAAATTAAAAGTAAATGTATAAAAAAAAACGATGCTTTAAAGAATCAAACCTTGGACATGACAATACTGGGAGCTACTTAACCATGTACTAGTTTATTGTCTCATGTCAATTCTACACTTGCAATTTGTCTCATCCACTGGTTTATAGGAGGGGTACACATTTGACCTATGCTCGTGTTTTGATCATATTATCGATTTTTTCATAAGTATTTGTAAAAAATAAATAATTGATTTTTTCCTTCTTAAATCATTGTTTTATTTTATTTGTAAAGTGTTTGTTTAAAAAAATATGTATTTTTTATTTTATTTTATATTTATTATTATTATTATCTTATAAATTGTTGACCATAACTTATACTTTCAAATGGGAGGTTGTAAATTCGAATCATGGGGGTGATCAGGGCCGGGCGAAAAATCAAAAAACCAAACCGAAAAAGACCGAAACCGGAAAATCGAAACTTTTTCGGGTCGGTTTCTTTTTAAATAAAACCGGACCGAAAAAAACCGAAAAACCGAAGAAATCCGAAAAAGACCGAAAAACCGAAAATAAAACCGAAAAAAACCGAAAGACCGAAATCGGACCGAAATAAACCGGTTCGGTTCGGTTCAAAAACTAAAAAGATCGAAAACCGAAAAAAATCAATCGGTTTCGACAAAAACCGAACCAAATCGGACCGAACTCAGCCTTTGAGTTGATGTACTGATTTCCTTATGATCTTATTTCTGAAAGTAAAAAAAGAAAATTTGAATATAACTTAAAGGAGTGAATTATATTTTATTATAAAAGAAGGGACAAGTACATATTACCGGATCTTCTGCGAATAGCCTTCATTTACACATTTAATGTTTTAAATTTACGCATTTACTGTTTTAACTGTACAAATTATACTAGGGATGATTTAAAAATGGTATTTTTTTTATTTATTTTTTGGTCCGGATGTTTTTGTTTTATTGAGTATACCTTTTCACTATCCAAGCACGTAAAATGTAAAATATCGATACAAGAGAAAACACATGTTTTTTGATTTAAAAAAGTCTAGCTTGTGTCGTATTCGGTTGCTTGAATGCATAAATAAAATTTAAAAGTGCAAAGAACTTGGGAAAAAATTATCAATAGTGGACTATCGACCATAAATAGATAATACATGGAAGTTAATTATAACTTAAATACAATTAACGGGTTTTATATGGAATTAATTCATAGTTGTCAGGTCGGAAAACAAAAACATAAAGCCTGAAAATAAAATAAAATAAAAATCTAAATTTTACAATTAAAATACTGTCTCCGTTCCACAATACACACTACAAAAAAAAATATCAATTAGAAACGGTCAAATCTGTTACAAATCTGTCACCAAATGACTAAATCTGTTAGTAAAGCAGAAATTCGTCGTCATGCCGTCGCTGATTAGGGCGTTTGGAAAACAAAATTTGTTATTATTTCCGTCTGCGAATTGAACTTTTTTGTAGTGACAAGTCCTATACGAAACTACGCGTAAGTTTGACCGACAAATAACTCGTATCAAATTGTTGAAATGCTTTTTTTTTAGATTCTATCATATAACTTAACATTTGAACTATTTAGAAAAAAATAAAAAAATTTCGTTTCAACAATTTGGTTACATATTCAAAACCGCTCAAAATTACATATGATTTTGTATAAGACTTCCATCGGGGAAAGGAGGAGTAATAGAAAGCAAGAAAACATGAAACTCGATTTATCAAAAGCAAAAACGAGTTTACCTTTAAAAAAAAAAACTAGGGATTAATTTGCAAAATAGCAGGACCATATTTTATTTGCATTTTCCCCAAAATGTAATACTTCGTCCGTACAAACTTTTGTCAGTGTGTACATTACTTCATGATTACATCACCAACGTGTACACATTAATATGTAGTAAAAATATTTCACTTGTTCAATATCACTGTATTATAACTCATGTCCAATTTTGTATATTTTTTTCAAAAAATAACCTAATACTTTTTTTACTCATTACTCATTTACATATATTTAATTCAAAATATAAAAAACATATGAAAATCATTATATTTTAAAAACAATTATAATTATGTACCAAACAAAATAGTTTTAAGCGTATTTTGTATAATAATAACATTATATAGTTATTATTTCTAATTTAATATATATTCATTATGAATATATTTTTTTAATTTTTTTATTTATCCGGATATATACAACTCGATGGGTTTGTGGAACACCCAATTCTCTCTCTATATATAATACTCCCTTTCTTGGTTATAGGTAAAATACTCATATTGTTTTGTTTTTGAATTTTATGTTTTTTTCGTATTTGTCTTTTTTATGGTAAGAGTTGGCTGAATTCTCACAGTTTCTTTGCCTTAAGCTTATCTGCTGCTAAACTAACTTAATATGGGAAAATGCTTGTTATATATACAAATCAAAATGCATATGATTATGTGGCAACTTTTGAATTACATTCAGGGGAATTAGGATTTTTTTATTTGTCATTTTACTTTATTTAAGAGGGAGATGACAACTACACTACTTATTAGCTAAATTTTCAGTTTGCTGTAAATTTACACATGATATATAGCTAGAATTGTTTAGCTAACAGTAGTAGTTGTCATCCCCCAACTACTACTATATATGACAAAGGGTCTCTTCTCTTGTGTTGTGTCATCAACTAGATATTTCCATGTCAAGTTTATATTTTGAAGTCAAATGAGCGTTTCATTTGTAAATAAGTGGATGACTAATTTTCAACATAATCAATAATGACATAGTACTATATAAATAGTGCTATTCTATAGTTTAGTACTTATGAGAAAGTGTTGAGCTCCTTCACTTTCATGTGAGACTGTTGCTTTTCCACCTGTGATTTGCTCTCTTTATTGGGGTTTTATTCTCCTTTTTTTTTTTTTTTTGCGTGATCTTGTTTCCCCATTTATACTCCCTTATTTCTTTAGAAACTATAAAGTAGTTACTTTTCCTCCAAGCTTTACTATATATTTTGCTAGGTGTTTCACAAGTACACACAGAGATGCTGTTTGTGTAGGACAAGTTTCCTCTTTAGTCCAATTATGCTTTATAGTATGTTGTTTATGAACAAGTTTTCACTTTTATGGTTCATGTTTTGCTTTTATGAATTAACTATGGACAAATTTTCTCTTTTTCAGTGTATAGTGAAGTCCCTTTTTCAGTGAGAGCTTTTGTGGTTGGGTTTGCAAACATAGAGTGCCACTATATAGTGTGTCTTTGAAATGTAAATTGTATTCTTTCGGAAGCAAAGCAGAGGCAATAGCACTTAAAAACCAATGAGTATTATTTTGATGGTGTATATACTTCTTCTCTTCCTTGCGACAATTTTTCAAGCTGGGTCTAAGCCGGACACAGTGAATATTGGGGCTATTTTCACATTTGGTACAATAAATGGGAAAGTTTCAAAAATTGCCATGAACACTGCGATAGAAGATATCAACTCCGATCCTAACTTTCTTGGAGGAACAAAACTCTCTCTATATATGCACGATTCGAACTACAGTGGATTTCTCGGCATAATTGGGGGTAATTTCCCCCCGCCTTTACACTCTTTTTCTTATAGCATACTCTCATGTTGCTACATCTTAAGTCTCTTTACTGTGATATAAATTTGTTTTGTTTACTCTTTTTTTGCTGTCATATTCTTGAGGTCCTCACTTATCAATTGGCGCACTGCAGTAAACAAGTTTGAGTATATTGAGTAGACTTATGCTGAATACATTTATAAACATATTTGCACTAGCGAACAGAAATGATCAAATTTTGTAGTTGTATTATGATCAAGTGTCTCTATAAACATGTTTCTGTCAAACTTTTGATTCGGTGATTTACTAGCTATATATCGCACATTAGATCCTCTGGTTCCTAAAAACTTATTAAACGGAATTATAAATATATTATAAACATCTTTGTTGCCTGATCTTCTTATTGCGAGCTTTCCTTAAATGAACAGACATATGTTTGTTTCTGAATTCGAATTATAGAGAAGATTAGGAAAGCGTGACATTTTTAACCTATATATATGAGCAACAGAATATAAACATTACAATATACATGATAGTTTGTTCCAAGTTGCTAGCTATGAATTATGCTTCCAGATTCTAGTTCCTTAATACAGCCTTTATAATTTTTTGCCCCTGTTGCTCACAGCATTACAGTATATGGAAACCGACATAGTCGCTATCATCGGCCCTCAATCCTCTTCTATGGCCCACATCCTCTCTCATCTTGCAAACGAACTCCACGTCCCTCTAGTGTCCTTCACCGCACTTGATCCCACCCTTTCACCTCTTCAATATCCTTATTTCATCCAAACGGCGCCTAACGATCTATTTCAAATGCAAGCGATAGCAGAAATAGTTAGTTATTTTAATTATAAAGAAATAGTTGCAATTTTCTCCGACGAAGATGGGAGCCGAAATGGTATAGCTGTTTTAGGGGATAAACTTGTAGAAAGACGATGTAAATTTTCGTATAAAGCTCTTATTCCACCGGACCCTGGAGCTACTCGCAAAATGATTAAAGATCAGTTAATTAAAGTTAGGTTGTTAGAATCGCGCGTAATTGTTGTACATACGTATGCGAGTACTGGTCTTATGGTTTTCGAATTGGCTAAAGAACTTGGCATGATGGAACAAGGGTACGTTTGGATCGCCACAACTTGGCTATCCAGCTATCTTGATTCTGAAAAGGACATTCCATTAAATGTTTTCGAAAATATCAAAGGGGTTATCACTTTTCGTCACCATACCCCTAACTCGAAAAAGAAAAGGGCTTTTATATCTAGGTGGAACAAATTAAGTAACACGTCGATTGGGTTGAATGCTTATGGTCTATATGCTTACGACACCGTTTGGGTGGTTGCTAATGCAATTAAAGCGTTTTTGGACCGTGATGGCATTATATCATTCTCTAATGATTCGAATTTGAGTGCGCTCAATAGTGGAGGGACCCTGAATCTTGGTGCATTGAGCATTTTCGATGGTGGTGAAAATGTATTAAATAACATATTGCAAACAAATTCGACAGGTCTAACGGGCCCTATTGGGTTCAACTCTGATAGATCAATAGTAAACCCTGCTTTTGATATCATCAACGTGATTCAAGATGGGTCCCATCAGATAGGATATTGGTCAAACTATTCTGGATTATCAGTTGTTACGCCCGAAATTCTTTATTTAAAACCGGCCAATCGTTCAACTTCAAGTCAAAATTTGCTGAGTGTGTTGTGGCCTGGTGGTACAACAACTAAGCCGCGTGGTTGGGTGCTATCAAATTATGGGAATAAACTGAGAATCGGGGTACCAAATCGTGTTAGTTATAAGGATTTTGTTTCATATGATGAAGGTTCTGGTACAGTTAAAGGATATTGTATTGATGTATTTAATGCCGCAATTAAGTTGCTTTCATATCCAGTACCATATGAGTTTATTCTCTTTGGTGATGGAAAGAAAAACCCAAGCTATGGTCAACTTGTGACTAAAATTACAACTAATGTGAGTTACAAAGTTATAATTACCCGATAGTTTGTTATTTCAGTTTTGTAGGTTCTGGAATTAAAAATGATAAAACTGTGTTGTTGTATGTCTTTCTGTTTCGTTTTTCAAATGCGAAATTATTATTGAAACCCTCTAAAGCAGCTTCCTGAAACTTCTACAGCAGAGCGTTACAAGATCTATTTGGGAATGTTTCACAAACGAACCCACCAAACACATTACCAACAGCTTTTTGTGTTAGTACTGAATTCAGGTTTCGGTAGCGAAGGGGAAAAAAAACAAGGGTATTCTAAAATAAAAAAACAATTTTGTTGGCTCACACTACGACTGATTTTGCATCTCGAAATAAAGACAGAAAACCTTATTGCTATTCAAAGCATGCCTATCTTGACTTGGAAACCACTTTTAAAACTAACATTGTAGGTTTCATAAGCAAGTGCACCCCAGCTACTGCAGTTTTCAGAGTCATACGCTCCTTTTTTTCCAGGAATTTGATGCTGTAATCGGTGACATTGCCATTGTCACAAACCGTACGAAGATTGTGGATTTTACGCAGCCTTACATAGAGTCGGGCCTAGTCATTCTTATACAGATTAAACAATTGAACTCGAGTGCTTGGTCTTTTTCGCGACCATTTACCCCTTTAATGTGGGGGGTCACAGCAGCATTTTTCCTACTTGTTGGAGCAGTTGTTTGGATATTAGAACATAGGATAAATGATGAATTTCGTGGTCCACCAAGGAAGCAGTTGATGACAATTCTTTGGTAAGCAATTATAGGTCGCTTAACAATATTTTCTCTTTAGGCTTCATTTGTTACAGTGTCAAACATATGCTGTAAAATATTTGGTTCCTCCATTCTTTCTTTCCTTTTTTTTTAAAGAAAAATGCTAGTTAGGTCGTTTGCCTGCAAGTGTTGAGGAAATAAGCTGATTTTATTTAAGTTTAAGAAAATCTTGGTTTATCCTGCTTATGGCTTCTAGCATATTCAGGCGAAGAACCAGAATAGCTGTTAAAGCCTCAACTAACGTATGCCTTACGTTTACAAGAAAATACGACTCTCACATAAGCGGAGCATATGCTAAAACTGGTTTATAGGATAAATGAGCAGGGCCTACTGTCACCCTAAAACTTATTCTAAAATGAAAAAAAACGACTGCTCGCTGAATTTTTAACTTATGTTTCTGTAGAACCTACTCATTTTTCTTTTCTCTTTTTGCAGGTTTAGCTTTTCGACTATGTTTTTTGCTCACCGTAAGTACTCAAGTCAAACTCATTATTTAATCATCTCCTTCTTTCTTGTTTAAGTTGTTTCTACTTTTTATTTCCAGTTATCTTCATCTATACTTACAAACAATTATGATATCAGGAGAGAACACAGTGAGCACATTAGGCCGTTTCGTTCTCCTCATATGGCTATTCGTTGTGTTAATCATCAACTCAAGCTACACAGCTAGCTTAACCTCAATTCTCACAGTTCAACAACTAACCTCTGAAATCAAAGGGATTGAAAGTTTAATGACAGGAAATGGAAGAATCGGTTTCCAAGTTGGATCTTTTGCCGAAAACTATTTATATGAAGAACTTGATATAGCTAAATCAAGGCTTGTTGCCTTAGGTTCGCCTGAGGAATATGCTATGGCGCTTGAGAATGGGACAGTTTCTGCTGTGGTGGATGAAAAACCATATGTTGACTTGTTTCTATCGACGAATTGCAAGTTTACTACTGTGGACCAAGAGTTCACTAGAAGTGGCTGGGGATTTGTAAGTATCTGGACACTTGGACCTTGTTTCTTTCATCTTTTAAGCTCGTAAGCTTTTCTCCCTAAAATCTAGACTGCATCTAGCTGATCAGGTTAAGAACTGAACTGTTTCAGTATTTTGGTATGATAGAAGAATTAAGCTGGATGAACACAGTTTTTTTACTCTCTCAAAAAATTGAAGCTTAAGTGGTCGTTTGGTTCCAGCTTTTAAGCTAAACTTATTTTCCTCTTTTGTTTGAATATCTAAAGTGACGCAATTTTCTAATTTCTTGACTTAAAATTCTGTAAGATATGATCCGGATGGACTCTGATTCTTTCTTAGCCTCAAAGAAGCATTTATTTGGTTCAAAGCTGCAGCCAATCAAGTTAGTGTGTCTGATGACCAGAATTCAAATGTGGTAGTCTATTCATACTTGATTTCTTCTGGGTAAGGTTAAGATCTTTCTCGGTGTCTAAATTTTCTTGTTTCTTAGACACAGATCACTGTGTTCACAGTTCATACTTCATACACAATCATCGACTATACTCTTATTTTTTAATCTTTTTTATCCGTTCCGAGAAATTCTCCCCTTGGTAGATTTCAAGTCTTTTGCCTATGACCTGCAGTTCATCCAGTTAAAAAGGTTAAAAATTATTGCCTAAGAATACAAGTTAATTAGCTGGATGAACGAAACTTTACTCGGCCTCAAATAAGTCTAATTTATTTTCTTACAAGTTCTTATGTAATCTTCCTAATCTTATTTTTAGGCATTTCCAAGAGACTCTCCCCTCGCCGTCGACATGTCAACCGCCGTCCTAACCCTATCAGAAAATGGAGAGCTCCAACGGATTCACGATAATTGGCTAAACAATAAATCATGCGGCCCATCAGCCTCTCAGCTTCAATCCGACCAACTGAGCCTAAAAAGCTTCTGGGGCCTTTTTTTAATTTGTGGCACCATTTGCCTCATCACCCTCGCTATATACCTATGTTCAATGATGCGAAAGTTCAAAAAACATTTTCCTGAAACTCCCTCCCCTTCAAATGACGTCGGCGGTTCTGTCCGGTCCGTTCGTTTGCAGAGGTTTTTATCGTTTGTGAATGAAAAAGAAGAGGTTTGGAACAGCAAACGGAAAAGGAAAAGAACAGAAGGCGCTTCTGTGGATAGTAATGGGGAAATTGAGTTAGGAAATGGATCTATTCGAAGAGATGGTATTTCAGATGACAGACATTATGGTGAAATACGAGTTCATTGACATGTGTTGTTAGCTTCAACTGTATATCCAAAAAAATTATACCAAGAGTTGTATGGTAAAGTAAAGCATTAGTCCAAAACGAATGGCATGTCTTCTTATAGCTTCAATCAGATCTCCTCAAGAACTTATAGCTTCAATTATGTATACTCCCTTGGTCCCATAATAATAGTTCAAATAGAGTTCGAATGAATTATGAATAAGCAGAACCTGGATTTCTACTTTATAGTAACCGAAAAAACTCAAATTCAAGCGAGTTTATAGGGAGGTTTAGAGCATGGGCCAACTGGCCTGCTAAGGAATTGGTTTCTGTTGCTATAAACCATCATATCATCCCACATCACCCTTGCATTATAAAAATACATTGTTTATATACCATTGCACTACAGTATGTTATTGTCCCTTCGGGGACATCCGATAAAATTGGAACGATACAGAGAAGATTAGCATGGCCCCTGCGCAAGGATGACACGCACAAATCGAGAAATGGTCTAATTTTTTTGGATATTTTTGCCCTTG
Organism: Primula vulgaris; assembly: GCA_963920805.1. Classification (NCBI taxonomy): domain Eukaryota; kingdom Viridiplantae; phylum Streptophyta; class Magnoliopsida; order Ericales; family Primulaceae; genus Primula; species Primula vulgaris. The sequence goes on along the minus strand of OY987212.1, from coordinate 44,318,402 downwards.
TTTTCGTCTTCTTTTTGTATTTCTTAGCTATTAAAGACTGAATTTACATTGTTCTGCATTACCAATATAATCGTCATGTGTCTACTAATATGTGTTAAATCTAACTATTGCGGCTCTATAACTTGTACTATCATATTTTTTTATGACTGAGCTAGTGCAGCATTAGTCCAAACCCTTAATTTTGTCCAAATGATTTGAATTGAAACATATACATGATAGTGAACTCTCACTTGATCATGGAAGTAACGAAGAAATTGATCAAATACTCGATCAATCACATAAATAATTAATGTTTGGGGCATAAGGGTTGGAATCACCAACTATCCTGGATTGAATATTTTACAAACCCACATTGAAAACCAAAAATATTTTCATTTTATTTTAATAAACTTGGTAGACTATCGATAAAGTTGGCAATAGCTAGCAAAAAATCATCGATTTGGTCCTTATATGTTTAAAATTTTCAAGCCTGATAGTTTGATTTCTCGCTTAAAAAATTATGGAAGCCCTGGATCGTCTTTATCTTTCTCTAGAGAAATACCAAAACATAGACAATTAGCTTTTTTTTCCACTTAGATTATTAGTTGATTGAAAAGTTCTCCGTAAAACTCTAAACAGAGACTTTAGCAAAAAAGTAACTAAGTTTTAATGCAACTCTTGCAAAAACACTTTTAACACTGTTTATCTTTTTAGAAAACTGGTTACACAACTGTGCTTTCTGCTTCAAACAAATTTTGGTGACAGATGATAAATTTGTGACATATAGAGAAGACACAGGGCAGGGGACATACCAAATATAACTTCTCTAAAACAAAATCCAAAATCTGGAACAACTCCAAAAGTCATGTACTGGAAATTAAAACAACAAACATAAAAAGAGCAAGAAACCCGAATTTACAATATCCATCATATCCAAATCAACTAGATTTAGCAGCAGCCGACTGCTTGGCCCCAAGAGCAAAGAACTCTGTGATGACTTCAAGCGGCATACCCTTGGTCTCCGGAACCTTGAGGAACACAAAGACCAACGCTATCACGCACACAATCGCATACATACCAAAAACTCCAGAAAGGCCTACGGAGGTGAGCATGACGGGGAGAGAGTACGTTACAATAATGTCCCCGATCCAAAACGTGAGGGCACATATGGCTATGCAAAGACCACGAACGCGAGTTGGGAATATCTCGGCACATAGTATGTTGGGTACTGGCCCAAATCCCATGACAAAGGTACAAAAGTAGACCACGACACTAATCGTTGAGATAGCTGCGTTTGCCACATCACCTACGTTTATGAGACTTCCAATGACGAGTACGAGTAAGGTTGCTATCAAGACAGGGATTGTGCAGAGGAGTAAGCTCCTGTAAAAAAAAATAAGAAAAAGAATGGATCACAATAATGAAGAGTTTTGGAGATAAAAGGTCATTAGAGTTGTTTGTAGTAAATTTTTCACAAAGAAATAATTTAAGAAAAGCAATTCGCGAAGCGTGAAAATACTTGTTCTGTCAGTGAATTGTCATGCCTAAAGCATAAAATCGAAAATCCATGACTAATTTTCAAGCCTTCCGATGTAACTAACTGAAAATCGGACCAAAATTTTAAAAAAATCTAGCGTTTTGGTGTTTCCAGAACTAAAGAATAAGATTCTACACATGAGTAGCCAAGTTTCTAAAAACTGAATGTAAACATCGGATTAAACTTTACAAAACTTAAATATCTATAAAGGTCCATTGTGTCCAGGTGCTACCTGATATCTTGAAGTAGAATAACAGTATTTTTCATATTTCCTTCAGTTTGATGCTACCACAAAATTTACTACAGCGTTTTCTTTTATGGAACAGCAGGAACTGACCCAAAAAGTAACAAAAAGATGCAAGTAAAGAAAAAAATGATCAAGCTAGAGAAGCATCAAAGCTCCACCACCCTGTCTAAACTTAACTGAAAGGAAATAAATGTATATAATTGTTAAAATATTATCCCACATTGGTGGTTTCTTGGTCCTAGCCTATGGTTATATATGAGTTTCTCTCTTTGCTATCACAGGGCCCCATGATGGGAATGGCTGGACCCTTTCCTACCATGAGGCCTTTTGGTGGGAATGGATATACTCTAATAATAACAATTAGGATCCTGATCCCCTACAGATTCTACGTACCCTCTAATTCATTTGCATTGTGGCGCAGTGAGTGTCAGCTATAATAGCCGCATCAGCCATTCCCAGCCAGTACATTTTTACATAAAATCGATTTAGCATAATTCCTGTGAATGCCTTTTTAATGAGGCTTTCGGTATCGACCTACCTGGTCTTCCAGTCCCGATATTTCTAAAGGTAGTAGGACAATTTATTTCAAAAGTACTATTCGTCACTGTTTCAATCGTTTCAAGTAGCAATCAATCTGAAGTGACTACCTTTGTCTGGGAGGTGATTTGATCTTTTTAGCTGAAAGTATTATAGGTTAAATTTTAGCATATACAAATTACAAAGTGACGCAGCTCAAGCAATTCCCCTTGCCCTTGAAAAATTGGTCAAATGCAATTCGGAGGATGACCCCAGCGCAACAATTGGTCTTAGGACAAATGTTTCTGATCAAGTGGAAATGTATCTAACAAACAAACAGAAGATAAAGGAACAAAAACCGCATGGTAGTAAAGTTTGGGGAAGGAGACCAATTCAGAAGCTTAGGACCATGCCACTCGTTATTCATTCTTATGATCTTATTCTATGAGTTGACACAAACCGACAACTTTTCATAGCTTCAATCAATCTATCTAAAATTTAACTTGGTTTTAAAAGATAGGTCTTTAAGATCATCTTACAGAACAGCATGGATTCGAAAGACAACCTGGTACCTAGAGGGTGGGGTACCCCTCAAACTTTACACAGTTCCGTTCAGTCAATGAGGCTCACCCACGCTTAACTAAATTATAATATTGATTTGCAATTTCAAAGACGAATAACAGTAAACTAAGCGGACAGGTATTATCTGTAATTATAATGCTGATGTACCATGAATAAGAGAAGTAAACAAATGGTTTCTAACCCAGCCTTAATTTGCTTGACAACCAATAATTACTGAAAACATAATCCTAAAAAACGCCTATACTGTCCTTCCATGAAGAAATTGATGAATTAACTAACGTAGTTTTCAGGAGAAGGAAACATGTTTTTTTCTAAAATCAATCTTTTTGAAGTCGTGGCTGGTATTTACATACATAATCTTCACTGAAACTATTTTGAGTGGGGGAAAAAATTATAACCAACCTTCTACCAGCGATATCCATAAGCCTCATCGCAACAGCTATACAAGGAAGCATCAACAAAGTTGTTATGGCACTGATAAGCAAAGAAGAAGAAGTAGAACTAAGTCCCAAATTTGACAATAGTACTCCAACACCTGCCTCCTCCAGAATTTGCGGTGTATAGTATAAAACCCCATTTATTCCAGAAAACTGCATATAAAAAACCATATTGAATAAGACAACGGGGGCCTAAGAAGAAAGTAAGGAAAAAAAGAAAAAACTACAAAAATCAGATACTTAAAAGTTTTTTTGAACCTAGATGCACTAATGCCATAATCCACTGATAGTGTTTAACGAGGCAACATTTTATAAAGATCGATTTGTTAGAGAGGGAAAAGAATTACTGTAATTTCCACAGAAGTGTCATGAAATTGCTACTGCATAGCCTAATTACATTTTATACTGACAAACTAGTACACCGGTTTCATGAATTGATTGGTAAATAAACATAAGTTAAAGTGTTAAACAATAGTCTTGGAAAGTAGGTGTATACAGGTTAAGAATACAAGACTCTACATGCAACCACGATTGCATACATTTGACTCTCCATATGTGCCTCAATACCGTGCACAAAGTTATCAATTCAATTTAAAAGGTCATCGTCGACAGCTGAAGTAATTGTATTGTTAGGCTTTAACAATAGATTCACCGGCCTTTGAGAGAAAAATGCAAATTTCCTTTAGAGAAAATGAACTGGAAAACAGGCGAAAGCCAATAAGGAAAAGATATATTGCAATCATCATTTCTACAGATTGATATCACACTGCCACTGTTTAATTTTGATTCATTTTTATTGGCTCATTGGAAAGGAAACAGACATAAAATATTTCAAACTTTACGCACATAAAACTATGTACGTCTACCGTTTTGCAAATTAAAAGACTTTATATACTACAAGATTTTGATAGCGCAATCAAAATAAGAACCATTCAATTTAATATACTCCCCTGGTTGCATAAAAACTAACCATTACGGAGATTTCTAACTATTTCAGGAGACATCGTCATCATTGGATTACTTTTCTTGCTACTTTCCAAATGTACCCTAACTTTAGGACTCCTCAAATGATAAATTAAATGAAAACGTAGCCAAGATAGTAAAGGTACAAAATAAACTTTGCTATTTTTAGAAAGTAGTTGGAATATTCCAATTGAAATTCTAGACACTTAGTTTGGAACAGAGGGAGTATAGTAAACCTGTTGTAGTATTTGTAGTCCAACCCCAACAACTAACGCATGTTTGACCCCTGGTTCGAAAAGGTCCCTCCAACTCGGGCCTTTAGCAGCAGTTTCAGACGGATGTACCATAGCCGGTCCAATCGGGTGTTGACTCAGCAACTCCTTCGAATAAAGTGCCGGTTGACTCACCAAAGCCGCAGCATGAAAAACCCCACCATCTGTAATTTCACCACCCGGAAGAGAAACTAAAGACCCACGTTGAGACCCCAAAACACCCTCTTGGTGCAAATATATTCTCTTAAACCCTCCTTCTCTTTCTCCATCTGCACCTTCTCTCTCTGTCCATTTCCAAGCCAGTTGCCATCCCCCTCCTATACCCATCCCACTAGCCGATTCCCCTTCTAATAAACTCCCGTGCCTTATGCTCATGAGGCTTCCGTGGTTAGGGGGTGGGGCTGAATCTTTATCCAAACTTGTCGTTTGGCGAGAGATTAATGGGCTTCTTAAATCTTCGTCTATATCGTCATCTCCCAAGTTAGCGTCAGATGTGTAGTCCTCCCCTTCTGCTTGGCTCTCTTCGTCCCATTCCTCGTTCTTAGTTTGATGGCCTGCAGTTAGGGGTGTACGTGCCTCAGTTTGATTTGATTTTTTTAAAGAAAATACAAACTGAACCAATTAAAAATCAAAATCAAACTGAACCAAACATCTTTGGTTTTGTTCAATATGGTTGCTTTGAACTTCACCTAACCAAAATATCGTAACATGTTATAGTAACAAAAAATGTTCAAAACTATAAGCAAAAATTTGTAATCCAAAATATGGAATCTAGTCTGTCAGCATTAAAAGTTCAACATCACATGTTTGAACCTGTTCTGCTGAAAATGTTTACTATAGAAACTAACAACTGAATTTGAACCAAAGTGAGTACATATATTATTACTTAACCGGTTTGGTTAAAGTTCGGCTCGCTTCAACTTCAGGAAAAACGCAAGGTGAATCAAATAGATTATTTAAAAACAAAAATCTTAACATGGACTGAACCAAACCAATTGTAACTCGTTTAATTTGGATTTTGATTGGTTTGGTGCGGGTTTCGTTTGGTTTAGTCCGGTTAAGGTGCACCCATACCTGCAATACTGAACATGCTACCGAAGTGTGGGAAAAGCATGCTTTGCATACTCCCTGTTTTCGGTAACTTCTCATGGACACTTCCAAAGAGAGTAACCAGCGGATCCATTAAAGGCACACTTGGATTGGTTATGCTTCCTTGTCGAGAAGCAATGCCGAGATTGCTTTGCCCTGTGACAGGCCGAGCAACCCACGAGCCACCATTTTCGGGACCGTAAAACCTGATTTTGTCTTTTTCTATAGCTTCTTCGTCTTGGTCATCTATGAGTTCATTGGCTGGGCATAATATGTATTCTTCTATAGATGTTTCACCACCAACACCGAGACCTTCAACTAGCAGAGCCAGCTCACCTGTAGATAAAAGATAACAATTAAATTACCGACACGGCAGAAAAAAGAAGGGAATCAAAACAAATTTGCATTTTTTCAGTCTTCAAGTTGTAAATGTTTAACAATACTTATCGAGTTCTTTTTTCAGTCTTCAAGTTGTAAATGTTTAACAAAAAAAGGAGAGATTGGAAGTAACCCTGACCAACTTGCAAACTTCTTTTTTCGAAATTATTGAATTTATGAACTATTAATAAGTTCTTCGGTAACAGTTTAGTATGCATGTGAATGTCTTCTCAATAGGCCAATGTCTTTTATTGTTTGAAAATAAGTATTTCATGTCTATTTTTATTGTTCATTAAATTCAGAGGAGATTTTCATTTTATGAACACTCAAAAGGCAATAAGCTCCTGCGCAACAATTTGGTGTGCATGTGAAAGTTGAAACTCTTTCAATAGGTCAAGGTCTATGAAATCCTTTGAGGTCTAAGTTAATAGCTGTTAAAACATTTACAAGACATCGTTTTAAAAGGAAATCTCTGCTGTCCATTTTTTTTTTTGCGCAGTTCTGAAATGTCCAAATTCTTATTGCTCTATCCTTGATAATTTGCTGAAGACTACATTTACAACTTGTTTACAATCTTTCTATTTTAAATGCCCTTTTTTCTTATGTATAAACGTGGTAAAGGACTCGAATTACTCAACATAATTATGTATGTTGGAAGTCATAGCAATGATTAGCTACTGTGTCATAATATCAAGATACATCTGGGCCAAATAGTGACCTAATTGGGAGATTATTAATACTTTTGACTTGTATATATATTTGTTAAATAAACAAAGATGACTGACCAGATACATCTTCCCAGCCACGTAACCTCTGCAACACCTGCTTAGCCTCGAGCATACGCCCTTTACTAACAAGCCACCTCGGAGACTCCGGTAAATAAAATATTGTCAACAAAAAATAAATGAATGATGGAATAGAAAGAACCCCAAGCATTAACCTCCAGTTCGGCGAATCCATTAATGACATACCAAACACCATACAATACGACAAAAACATTCCACCTGAACCAGTAAACTGAGGTAAAGTGTTCAACGAACCCCTAATCTCTGGTGGAGCTGTTTCCGATATGTAAACAGGTACAAGAGTAACGGCTAAACCAATGCCAAATCCGTCTAATAGCCTTGCCAATAGAAGTACGTAGACGTTCGGAGAATATAGCATTACGAGGCCGCTAATGAAGTAAAGTATTGAGGAGATTATAAGTAAAGGTCGCCGACCTAGAGAATCTGCTATTGCGCCTGAGCATGTAGTGATTAAGGTGGCGCCAATGAGTGACATGGCGACAACGAGACCTTCAATTGCTGGTTCACTTTCCAACTCGAACTCTTTCTTTATGTATAAAACAGCCCCTGAAAAAAAACAGAAATGAGACAATATATCACTTGTTGGGAATACTACGATAATTGAGGTAATGAAAGACCTTATTGTCAAAGACTGAGGTAAAATTTGATTTCAAGTCTGACCCTAAACTTGTAGACTTATCACTTAAACTTTGAATAACAAATCGTTTTAAAATATCCCTGGAAGTGACAAAATATTACATTTTTGGGTAAGAATTGATGAAACTACTTTCATCAACAATTAAACTCCGAGATAAGTAAGTAGACATTTTGCAATATCTGGCCTGAAAAGGTAAAGCTCGCTCTATGGCACAATTGTACAAAGAAGCCCTTCTAGTAACACAACAATTTTTTGGGTACTATTAATATCCAGATTCCGTTGAGAATTAATCTCCGAGGGGAGTAGGCAAAAAATGTGCTTTAACTCGGTTAATTTCAGTGTGTTAAACTTTTCTTGGGACCAAAAGTTGCTCCGGACTTATCGAGTCCCAAATACGAGACTGGTTTGTCCCAAGAGGAGTGGTGTGATTAAAATCCATCAAAAAAAAGGCTCAAAAATAAATACAATATTTTGTGATAAATATGTCTTCATATTTATGTTTATAACAAGACAATTGTAACACATCACTGATAATGCGGGCAAAAAGGTCCAGTACCGACAATTGTTTTTCGCGGGAAATTAACTGCCCTATCAAACACAGCAAAAAAGGTAAAATTAACAGTTAATGTAGGATCATTGCGTATCAAATAACGAATTCATAACAGAAAAAAAGACAAAACCGTTAGTATGAAACATGCGTCAACGTCAAATAAACAACAGAAAAACGCCAAAACCCAACTAAAATAAAACCCTAGTGTACCAATATTGAATAAGAACATGCAAAAAAAGCCAAACCTAGTTAATATAAAACTCAGTGTATGGAATATTAAAAATAAAAATCAACCAAAACAAATTCGCAACTGACCGGCAATAGTAGCATTATCCCATCCTTGTAACAAGTTGCCAATAGCAGCAGTAATAGCAACAAGCACAGCACCTCTCATCTTTACTCTATTTCTAAAATAACTCTTATCTGCAATATTTAAAGGGATTAGTTTTATATCAACATGTAGAAGTAAAAGAAAAAACACTTCTTTCAATTATTTCGAGACACCAAATATATAATCTACAACAAAGGGCATAAGTTTATGAAATTTTTAAGCATAGTGTAAGCTTGGTTTTTTAAATTAAAATTGAAATGCAATTGTCTGATCTTGTTACGAACTAAGTTTTTTTATTATTTTGTGGCATAAAATTAGTTTAAGAATTAAACTCATCATTTTTTAAGCCTCAGATAAGCCAAGATTAAGCCTTTCTTGTAAATCTTTATTGTTGATAAGTTGTAACTTATTAAACCAACTTAAAAAGGCTATAAAATTATAATCCAAATAAATCCACCTTTCTTCTCAATCTTTAATAACAAAAAAAAAAAACCTACTTAAAACCCCAATCACATAAAAATCTCAACTTTCACCAAACCCTTAGAAAATTTCATTCAAAAGAACTAAAATACTACAAGATGGAAATTTTATCATAAATAGCCTGAGAAAAATATATACACAGATGGAATATATTTTAGCAGCTAATGAAAATGAATAAAAAAACATCAGATAATAAATAAATAAAAACCTTGATTAGAAGAGGAAATTGAGAACAGATTGAGATCTGTTAGCTATCTTAGATTTTAAATAAAAAGGTTTTTATCTTTTATACAAAGAGGCGGAAAAAACAAACGATATATATTTATATATGTATGTATATGTATATATATATATGTATATATATATGTATATATGTATTTAGAGAGAGAGAGTGAGAGTAGTAGGAAGCGGATTTATGTATTTTATGACAGAAGGGGAATATAATTAATAAGAAGAATATTCAATATTGATATTTAAAATATTAGTGTCCATAGTTTAATTAAATAATTCGATATTTTCTATGTACATATTGTGACACCAAAAGCCACGTTACTTGTCCTTTTGGAAACGAAAAAGGTGAAAGAAACACGAAAATGTGACATGCAAGTGATCTTGATAAGGAAAATGGAAAAATGAGAAAATGAGGTTTGTATACAGTGGTATGATATTATTTGAGCGATGGTGAAATAAGGTGAATTATTTTTTTGAAAATTTTGAAAATTTGAAATTTCGTAATTAAGGTGTTAATATATTTGTTGGATAGCATGAAGTTGTGTTTTGCTATAATTTTTGTCCATCGAAGAAATAATATATGAATTTCAATTAATAATCATAGCTCGTAAAATTGATGAACTGTTTAAAACTTCAAACACACATTAATTTTGATGGTATCGAGTCATTAATGTTTATTGTGCGTCGAAACCAAATTATGAAGAAGAAAAAAACATGTCTTTGAATATTGTTCTAAAATATTATAATTAAAATTAATTTTCTGATACGATCGTGTTAGGTTTTGAGTTTTAACTGAGTAGGGTTACTTACAAACATTTAACAAGGAAATAAATAAATAGTATATGAACTAGACTATTTTCGGTAATTTGTAAACTTGGGAACTAAAACGGTTAAAGTAATTTAGAAAGATTATAATTAACCCAATTAAGCTTTAAAAGACAACTATTGCTATTTAATGTTATTCTTGAGGAAACAAGAATGGCATAAAGCACGAGTAATTTAATGTTATTCTTGATTTAATACTGATATATAATTTGGAGATAATGGAATATAATAAATACATCATTTTTTATGTTGAAGATAAGTATTATTTCAAATAGAATATACAAAGTAAAATAAATACTACTCATCATTGATAGAGCATAAAATATTAGGTGACGCATGATTTTTATATAAATTTATTTTTGCTTCCCTTTTATAACGGCCGCTAGCTATGCCACGTGGTGACACGTCGTCCCTTTAACGCTGTCACCTGATGATTCATATGTGTGCAACTCTTTAAGAAAATATTTAAGAAAATATTTAGGAAAAGACTCAAAATAAAAAATAAAAAAAAAAAGGTTGGAAAAGGATTTACTATCAACTTATTCCTTTTTAGTAGTAAAAAATTATATGACTTGTGCTAAGAAATGTGTGATATCGATACTCACGGACTACATATCTCTAAATAGACTACTACTGGTGGTTGAATAAAAAAGTTTATATTTTCTTAATAATTGAATGATACTGCTTATTATCTTGGAAAATGACCGAAGAACACAGGCGGATCTACGGGATGACAAGTGGAGGCGGTCGTCATTTCGAAAATTTAAAAAATCGTTTTTTTTATAGGGCATAATTTCATAAAATTAAGTTATAGACCTTCATAATATATATAATCATATTTATCTCATATGATAATGCTATCTAAAATTGAATAAGAATCATTGATTCGATTATTTACCATCACAACTTATTCTTTTTTATTTTTCATGTTCATCTAGTTGCATGAATAAGGGTTCATTTCTCATTATTTTTAAAAACATCCATATATTTCTATCTTTGTTCTTAAAATCTACAAATACTATTTGAATATTTCATTTTGATGTTAGCAAAAAAAAAAAAAATTACTGTATTTTTTATAATTACCAACTCGTTTTTTTCACCTTCATAATAAACTTTTAATCTCGGTTTTCAATTATTTTAAACGATATTTTTCTTAAAATTCTAATATCAATATTTTTTCTAGAACCCCACCGATATCAGCCTCGATCCGCCCGGACTAAGAATGTTGCATTTTATAATTATTTCACCTTTTAACTGTTGTTGAGATATTTCCATGTAGTGGACTAGTGGTACATTCTTTGTTCCCTTTTATAATTTTACCTATATCTAGTATTAAGACATCAAAATTGGGAAGATATCACTAATTGGATAATTGGGTAGTGATAACTCTGGTACTTTTGAACACATTATAACGGGTTGAAACAAAACTAAAGCAAACTCATTAACAATTGAATATGTTTAGGGTAATTTGTTTTAAGTATAGTAAATGTGACATGAAAGGTTGAGTTGACAACCCGTCATTTTATTCAAAAATAAATTACGACGAAACATGATACTATCTTTCTAGATATTATTTTACATATTTTATAAGATCTAGAGTCTCGGCGAACCATACACACCATCAAATATTGATGAACGGAGGCAGCGGTTCACAATTTTCGGAGCTTCAAAAACATTTACCTCCGTTAACGTTTATAGGCGAGCCAATGGCCGGAATGGAAACAAAAGATGTTGATTTACAGTTGTTGAAGTATTAATTTAATTCTTAATGTTTTGAATTCTCCTGTGAATTAACATAAACACATCTCAACAATAATGTCTATGCATGCTGCGAGCAAACAAGATCTGATACATAATAGCTAATGTGTCGTTACCGAAAGATACATGTTTTTTTATATGTAAAGTGTAAACTAACCCTCGAAAAATAAATCTAGGGGCTAAATTGTAACGGACCTATTCTCATGATGCTAAAACCTGCAATTACGGAACAAAGTAGCTTTGTTTTTTGTTTTCTTTTTAAAGTAAAAAGTAGCTTTGTTGGTCAAAATTGAAGAGAGGGTTTTTGGCGTTATTTTAATATATAACTCGTCTCACCCAACAAAGTTCCAAAAAATAGGAAGAAATAGTTTGTTGCTTTTGTTGTCTTTTAACTCTGTTAACCCATTCAAAACATAGCACTATTATGCAACTTAAACACTAATCAAAAGGCCCGTATCGTGTCTGCCGTTTAAATATTTGTAACGTTAAAGATTGAATAAAAACAAAGAAGGATACTCAAAGTTTATTTGACCCTTGTACTGTTAATTTCAACAATAATAGGCCTAAAACTTCCTTAGGCAACATAATTGATCCATGTTTCATGCGCTGTATTGTTATCTAAAGACTTTGATAATTAACGACTCTCATTCTCACTTCAAATGATATTTCGGGATTTTTGCGTTTTAAGACTTAGGTTTTTATCACTAGTTACACCTTGACAAGAAAAGACTCACGTTTAAATGTTAAAACTTACATTTATGCAAATATAAGACTTTGTGCATGTGGAAAGATGGACAAAGTCAGTTTTTGTGCTACTAATTTAATATGAAAGCTAACAAATTATAACAATGTAAATTAATTTAATTGTCATTTATTCATTGAGAATTTGAGATCATCAAATGCAGTCGAAGTTCTTGTTGGTTGATTTGTGTATTTTCTCTTGATCAGCTGGATTTGTATTAATTCAAATTTAGAGCACTAAAAAAAAATGTTGGGAAAAACCATAAAACATGGTGTTTTTCGAATTGGTCACCGGTCTAAAAATTTGGTCAAATTTCATGCGAAAAATCTAAAGTTTAGACTCCGTACTCAAATGGTTTGAGTAGCTTGTGTGACAAGTTTCGAAACGGTATATCGCATGACTTATTCGGTGAATGAGTGTAAATGAAAATTGGCTCAGAATTGAACCATGGAGAGACGAAATCTGAAATTTTGGGAAAAGAAGTGGGAAAACAAATGGATGGAGAAGCCACCCAAATGATTATCCCACATCAAAGAGTAAAAACTATTTTGAATAGTTTATATACATATTCACCACTAGAAAGTTGTAATAATGTGTAGCCTTATAGGTGTGTGTAGGCAAGTGTATCACACATGCGCGTGCTTGCTCGGGCTCGGGGAATGTTCAAGTTCCAACAAAAGTCACAGCCAGAGAACCACCCACCAATAGCTCGACCTTAACTCGTCGCCAGTTTCGGTATTTTAAATTCTGCAATTTACATTTCAATTCAGTATTTTACATTTCTGTCTTTTCTATTCAGTATTTTAATTTGTTGTACTTAGCTGTAATATTTATATTCTGTCTTTACCTTTCTGTAATTTATTTAAAGTACTGTTTCTATTCTGTAATTCAATTCTGTAATTATAATAGTTTCATTTCAGTCCTGTAATTTCTATTTCTATCAGAACAGTCCAGCTGTTAAGTTTATACTTTTCAGTCCGACAATTTCTATTTATTGCAATTCAGTACATCAGATTATTAATTGATAATAATCTGAATAACGTTTGCTTTAATTTCTATTCAGTACATACATGTTGTAATCTGTAATTTCAGTTTCAATTCTGAATTAATAAAGATTACACTGGTTTTTGATTATTTATTTTTAGTCATTTACTATTGTTTAATTGTTATTTCGTACACGGAAACCAACAAAAAAATACCCAAATAGCGACGAGATTAATGAAGCCATTTTTTGTTACGAGCTTATTAGCGACGGTTTTTGTGACGGTTTTGTGACAGCTTTTTAAATTAGTGACAGACTTGTGACAGTTTTTTACTCTCAGTAAATCAAACATTGTTTTGTAGTGGAGATCGTAGTTTTACGGAGTATTAACTAGTGTTGACCAACTTACTTGTAACTTGTAGCCATATTGGTTTAATTAAGTTTGTCATCGACCGATCAGTCTGTCACGTTGAGCGATCATTTAAACGCAGTTTTGAGATTTAGTATTTGTCTCACTTAAATTTAGTATTTGTTGTACTTTTTAAGTGAGCAGTAAGAACACAAGATCACTTTCACATGACAACTCTGCAAACTGAATTCTCTTTCGGGGCTCATGTATAGACATGTTTCGAGTGTATTAAAGTGATTTTTTCTTTTAAAAAGGCGACAAAAATTCAAAAATATTTAGCATTATTCTACGGTACTGTCATTTAATTTAAATATTTTTTGGTTATTTTAATTAAACTGTGTGCCTCTTGTCGAATAACATCGCTGGATGACAGTCCGGAAAGGATAAGATAATGTGATCACATACGATCAGGAGCGGTCCTGCCCCAAGTCGAATAAGGCTTGGGAATCGGGTAAATGTTATGGTATATTTTTTTACGGGCAACACGTCATGAATTCTTTTAAAAATATATTATGTATTAATATATGAAATATTAAATAGCTATAAATATAAATATACATTGAAACACATTAGCCCAGTGGTTGTGCAGTTACTATCTTAACTTGTTGGTCTTGAGTCCAATACCCGTTATTAACAATTTATTTTATTTATTTTTGTTTGTATTTTATGAGCATTTTTTTTTTTTTGCAACTTATACATTAGTCGAGTCGGTATTGTCATTATAGACGATATTGCAACTTGTAAAGATGTAAGATTGTGGTGGATTAAATTGAAGCGATAAATTTCGTCTTCCTCTAATCGTATATGCTTGTGGATACATTACAAAATAGCATAACTTTGGAAATGGAGGAAATAACTCTTATTCCTTTTTGAAAAACACACACAATCTGATAACAACACTCATGATAGAGAAAGTAAACGTAAAGGCTAAAGCTATGGTACCATTTTTCATTTTCTTTTGAAACAGAACTATGGTACCATTTAGTTAGTAATTAATGATCATAAACTGCACCTGTTCACTGATAAAATATCTAATATTATAGGATTGATATCGTCTACTTTAATTTTACAACTTGTGTAAATATATTACTTCTTTTCCCGACAGAGTTTAGTGGTTTGGTGCATCATCTTAGCACGTCCATTCAAAACAAAAGTTGTTTTTGGGGGTTTGTTTGCAATTTTCTCCAACTGACGTTCACTCTTACCCCCAATTGATACCATTTTTTTGGTGTTAATAGCATATATATATATATATATATATATATGGTAAGGCACTTCCATATCATTTGTGAAAGAAAGTAAAAAATTGTTAACATCTCACACTTCTACTATTTAAATAGAATAAAACTAATGTTAGTTATGTGAAGTGACGGAAACATGATTGCGAAATGAGAGGGATCGAAATTCAATATAATTTTTTTTCATACCGTATATGAGTATTTTTCAAGTAACATGGGGTGCTAATTTTTTAAGATTTTAATAAAAATACTCAAGAAAAAAAAAATAGGTATTTTTTTTATAACCGACTATCCCTACCTGGCTGGTTAGTTCCTTGATTATGTGAGTTCACAAAACACTATTATGGTATCATTATCAAATATCTTAAGTGGGCTCACAATAACATTCTGTATCAGACTACTATAGTTCCAAATACTCCTAAATAACGTATTGTGAGATCATTTACAAAATCGTTGAGGAGTCATTTGTCCTTAAGAATGATAGACATTACAGGCCTATCAGACAGTGATTAAATAGAGGTTAAGTTTAATTCTCAATGATTTTAACTTTTGTAACACGAAATGGACAAAGAAGATACCGAAACAAATTTTATTTAGACGAAATCATTGAAACAGACACGATAAACTTTAAGTATGAACGAATGGTAAATTGTTTAACTAATTTGTGTATATAAAATTACGTTGATGTTTATTTTTGTTCGTTTGTTGTTGCAATAGCTTGTATCGTGTTAATAACGTGTTTTGTGACATATACGTAGGGAGAGAGAAGTTTACAGAGAGATAAATACAAGTCTTATTCGTTGCCATATCAATACGTGGCGTGGCAATGGATATGACTCTTGTGGCCATGCAATGCCATTACTCACAAAAATTAGGGTAATTCAGTAAAATACCCATATTTCGTAACTGTAGAGTGTTAAAATTTTACATTATAAGAACTCCATAATTGGGTACACCAACACCAATTAATAATAATGATAATTGGGGGCACTTAATCAAAAAAATTGGATAGTTGATTGCACAAAAGTATATTTAATTTTAGCCCAACATTTTGATTGTGGTTTGTTTTATATTTCCCCTAGTTTATCAAGTGGTAAAGAAAGTACTAGCTGAATATACCAACATTCAAGAGAAAGGAGTAAATCTAGTTCAACAAAAACTGGTCTCAGAGTTAAGAGCTTTAAGCGTGTGAATGTTCTTTCTTCAACAATTATGGACTCCGATTATAGCTAAGCCCATACATAGGTCTCCATATTTTTCCTCCTTATATTTGGAACAACAGCTATTGCATGAAAAGTACAAGCCTCTTCCCCAACCGATCATCATTGGCAAAAGAAATCGAAAGAAATACGAGGGGTAGAATATCGCATGGAAAGTATTTTCGAAGCTACCAAGTTGTTGGCTGCCTCTGTGTAATGAATACCGTCCCAGCTTATCGACTTAGCTCCGTCACTACAAGCTTGTGAACTTGTATGGCCACACGACACATTGATATTATAGTTGTATGGAGGACCTCCAAACCCACAACATGCCATTAACGGGCTCGAGAAACCTGCAAGCATTAGGAAACAACATTGTAGACTGTAGTCAATTTTATTTAAAAAAATGGAGGAAAGTACTTTCTATGCTTCTTTCCACCTTGCCAGAGGAAAGAAAAAGCATAAGTTTAGATTATCATATCATCTAACAAGCTTGCTTTAGAAAAGAAACAGAAGATATTACTCAAACGAACCATTTCATTTTCAGATGGGTTTCAAGCAAAACTGTAACACAACTTATTTACAACTACAATGTGAAAGAACTAAGTAACCCTTACGAAAAAAACAAAGTAAGATTTGGAGGCTTGTTCAGCTACAGCTCTTAAGCAAATAAGCTAAGTTTTTTTTTTTTGAGATTCAGAGAAAAGCTGGGTTCATCTAGATAAAGGGCCAGCTCTCAATCTTAACAACCAAATAAAGTTTAGTTTTAAAACAAAAAGCAAATATTGAGCTGAAAAGCTGCCACCAAACAATGCCTTAAGTTGTGTCAGTTTGAAGTGTGTCACAGTAGTCATGTCGAGCTTGAAGTTCCTGAATGCACGGTACATGCTTATTTTATAAAAATGGAGAGCATTTTGATGTAGTAAAAGCATTAGAAAGTTAACACGACCCGTTAGCTTACCGTAGCTTTTGTAGTTTGCAATCAGATCATACTTGATGGAATATATATCCACGTACACAATGGTCGCACCCTTCATCTCTTTTCTCATTTCCTCACACAACAAATTTAATTCTTGATTGAATACTCTAGCAGCAGCATTATAACTTGATATACATCCATTAGAATCAAGATCATTTGAAGTTGTTCGAACTGTTGATAGCTTTTGTGGGAGACAACCTAAGGGGCCAGTGTTGTGGACCCAAAATTTCCTACCACCTTCATCATATATAGCCTGTTACATAGATTATTAGAAACACAGTATAGCCTGTTAAGTAGTGACATCGAAAATCTGAGACAGTTCAAACTCGAAAACAGGGAGGTTATAGGTACCATAACCTTTAGCCTTGTTCTGCTGCGACTTTCAGGCAAATAAATTTCAATCTTTTAAGTTTCATTAGAAAGCTGGTTCATCAAGCTTATAGCTTTTTCCGGCTAACAATCCAAAAAAAGCAATAAAATAAACATGAAAAGTTGGAGGAAAAAAAGGCCTTTATTTAGAAATTTGACTACTGAATTCATGTTTTTAACTTTTAAGTACTCATGAAGACTGCAGACTAGTCAAGTACCATAAGAAGCTTGGAAATGTAAATGTTATTCCATTATCAATTTATAGAACTATAAGCCTAGAGTGCACTAATCATGCCAATATGATATTTTTACTAAACTAGCAAAGGTAGACCTCCGATTTAGGCATGATTTGGTTGGAGCTTTTAAGCTCACCCGTTTTGTATTTTGCTTAAAGTTGGAGTGCATTGGTTATCAAATTAAAAACTGAGTTTTTCTTGGTCTTTGCCTGAAAAGGTTAGAAGCTTTTAGCTCGATGAATTCAACTTTTTCTCCACCAAAACAACAACTTACTTGTCAAAAGCCGCAGCCAAACAGCCCCTTTTCTAATAGTTCGTGAGGAAGTTGAAATCGACATTAGAGATTGGTCATGAAGGCAATGTTACTGATACATACGATTTGCCTTTGCTAAATATTGAGACAATAAAGTTACTTGAGGAATCCAAGTCGTAGTTATGTTAATAACTTAGTCCATTGAAGTCAATGATATAATGGCTAATAACTACTATAAGTAACATATCATAACATTCAAGTGTTTTATCTACCTTCATATACAAAATGACATTCAGATCAGCACATTTCTAAAAACAATTTAACCGTCCAATCGTAAATTAATGCACCAAACGAGGATGACTTATGTTAGGAATTAGCAAAACTTTAAAATGTGAAAGCTTAGATAAAGCGTTTTGCAAGAGCTAAAAGTGTAAAAAGCATAAGCTTTCTAGGCGTAAGAAATATATGAAAATCATGAAAGGGTAATTTTTTCGCAAAGCTTTTTAAGCTTTTTGAGCTATGGTAGAGCATTTTCAGCTTCAAAGGAAATTTTTAATACATTGGATTTTAGCAAATGCTGCCTTCAATAGCTAGATTTGATCTACAATTCGCGGCAAAATGAACTCTGAACAAAATACATTATCTATATTTATTAAATCACATTCTTGTGAGAACTGAGTAATCTGCAAATCTGATTGTTGTCCAAATAGGAAATAAAGGTCTGATTTAAAACTTACCTTAACAGCATTCTTAATCTCAGTGACCACCGATGCAATTTTTCTGACTACTTGTGCATATGACATGTTTTTTGAAAAGGAATTGGTGATATCGTTTTGTCCAATGTCAAACATATAAAGTGCATCACTAAACCCTGCCTCATTGATCCAATCTCTAGAACCTGGATTCAAATTTAATACTCCAACCAATTCAGTAATTATCATTTATAACTTACAAATGCGTCGATTTATAAATACCATTTACCGGCATTGACAAGTTGGAGAGAGCGGGACTTGAAACGGAGGAACTGCATGAGCTGTATATTCAATGAGAAAGGTTCATATTTTGGAAGTGTTGCTGACCCGACCACTGCAAAATTGACCCCAGTCTTGAATGTCGTCGTGGGATCCATTGATTCCATGTATGGCTTCAACAAACTTCCCTTCACACTCTGGCCTGCCAAACCTTAAAAAAATCAGATGCTATTCTATATACTCTTAATTTGGTGAAAAATCTTAAGATTCTATTTTTATTTTTATGTAAAAGCCATTTTAATATATAAAGACATATTGTGTTATGGTCAGCGGAAGCTCCGGTGGGGGTGCTAAACACCTAATACATGTAATTTGGAGTTAAAATACATAGTAAAAATCGGTTTCTTTTCATATGGGGGTGCTACAGCGCTGTCAGCCTATTCCTAGTTTCTCTACTGGCACAATGGGAGTCTGATAACAGGACGAGTTAGCTTACAAAGGAAATCTATGATCAAGCGACCATCAGACAGGCGACCAGTGGACTTGCCACTAAACTTCCGGTGACAGAATTAGAGGCCCTCAAGTTGAATATTATAGGAGGTTTTGTACATTCTGGACGGCCAAGAACGAGGAAAGAAAGATAAATCAAGCAGATAACGGCGGAATTCAAGGTGGCAACCATATTTTTGTTCTTAACAAAGAAACTTGCATGTTAGATTGATATGTTAAATGTGAGGGTACGAGAATTTTATCTATAAAGAAAGTTTGCTAAACTTGTGATACCCAATCCGTGGCTTATGCATCATTTCATACAAACAGGCCAAGTGTAACAAAATTTTATTCTCATCTGTCAATGTCCATATAATATCATGTGATTCATGTCCAATGATATATATCCCAACCACCCAAGTGTATTAATAATTCAAGGTCTAAACCCCAGCAATTTTGAGATTTATAGATCCCAATGCATTTGTAATCCAATCTCATCCTACAAATGCACCAACCAAACGAGACCGGAACTCCCTTTCTACGGTCCCGTGACAATCCCACGTTTCCACTACTTGGAAACAAATTCCAAGCCTTTTTTCTCTTCTAAACTAGTCATATCGATCATTCATTTATAACTCGTTACGTTTGAGAATGTTTTTTTTAATTGTTGCTTTCCATTTTTTGGCACAAAATGCCAAATAAACAATTAAATACCAAAATCATGCCAAATGTTACGCTTTTTTTAACTACCACTTTAATACCGGAAACTATGATTTTTTTAACTAAAACTTACAGAAAAAATAAAACATTAATTTTGTTTAAAAAAAAGTAACCGACGGTAGACTAGAGAGGTCCACCCAATAAGTTATTTCTTATTTATACAATGGCAAAGTTGAATGATGGTTTCACCACATTTGGAGTCATACATACAAACACAGAGATAAGAGCCGGCCCCACTCACCCACATTATTGTCTTGGTCTTGTTAAAATGATCTAGTTTAAAACACAATTTTATATTTATTTGTACACATTTTTGTTTTGTAATCACTTTTTTTTACACATTGCTTATTAAGTACTATTACTATCAATTACAAAAACCAAACAAATCGGTGTAGAAAGAAAGTTGAAATTGCTGAAATTGCAATAAACAATCTACATGCAAATTTGCATGATCATTTGTCCTAATTGATGCATTGGTAATAATTTATAACTTATAATTACGGGAGAGCTTTCTGTACAGCGACCTGCCGAAATTAATTACACTTTAGTTTCACACACACACAAAAAAAAAATATTTGGAAATTTAACAATTTTCCTATTTTTGAGTGGGATAAAAAAAAGCAAAAATTCTATAGAAGTTACTGCATTATTAATGTAGTGTGCGGTTCCGGAATCAGAATCGACATAGAATATGAAAAGCTGGATTTTATAGACGTTTCTCAATCTGAGTATGACCAGAGCTATAATTGACTAAAATACATAGTGTAATAAAAATATTTTCAAAAGTATTTTTAAAAGTAAATTTTAATATAATTTAAGCAGCTTACAGAGGAAATCAATGATGAGGCGGCCATCAGAGAGCCGACCGGTAGACCTAGCAAAGAACTTGCGTCCGTTCGGAGGGTACACCTGGAACCCGAGACCCGCCACCAGACCTCCCGTATCGGAATTTGAGTCTCCAAAATTGAATATTATCCCAGGTTTTGTACATTCAAGGCTGCCTAGGAGAAAAAAGAGAGAAGCTAAGCATATGAGAGCAGAATTCAAGTTGGAAACCATATTTGTTTTCCTAGTTTTACTCTCTTACTCTTCTTCAATGACACAACTCTACAAAGATACATTGACAGTAGTACATAGCAACTTTAACTTTATTGTAAATTTGGTTAGTTGGAAAGAGTATGGGAGATGTGTCAGAATCAGCAAATTTAATTTATGTTGTCTTAAGACTTAAATAGGAGTAGTAAGTAAACAAAAATACAAAAAAAAATGCCATGATTAGGGTATTTTCTTTCTTAATTTGTATTCAATGATTAGGGGGGTAATACTATGTTCTTTTTTAACATGTCACACGAATTTTGCACATGTAAGTTTTAACTATACACCTACGGACCAACGAAAATTAGTTCCGGTAGTAAACCAATTAAAAGTCAATCGTTTGGTTTTGAGCAAATTAAGACCTGAAACCAAATCAAACTCAACCACTAAGACCAATTACATCAATCAAGCTAAATTTCACTACATAAATATTGACATGCAGACAAAAATAAGAGACTCTTACCTTACACTAGCACTTGCTAATTTTAACTTCAACTTTTATTCTACATTTGACACGCAAACTTTGACCAGCAAACACACATTTTCTTATTTATTTTTATAGTTTAGCTCTTTTTTAATTTGATATCTGTTAAAATAGTGGTTGTGTTTAATGAGATGTTTGTTAATATTAGACAAATTTACTTTAAAGAATTCTATTCGTTTTTTTAGGGATAAAAAAATTGAGGAAGCAAGATATATTCAATACACTTTATACTTTTAATTAAAAGGATTTGTGCAAACAGTAATTCAAGTTGAAATAAACTGTTCTAAGATAAAAATAAAAGATCCTTGCTTACAAAAGAATGAGTTAATTTTTCAGGAATATTATTTATGACAGTTAAAGTGTACATATTTATAGAGGTATTAAATTTTCTAAAACATTTACTTAATATATTATCAATGATAATGAATTAATTTCACTTGACTACTAAATTGTACACCAATAAACAAATGCTTTAAAACCCTCCAAATGTCACATCCGCTCTCCAAACATGTCGTTACAGTTAACAATGGACCTGTAGACTGACACCAAAGGATGGACTTAATTGGTATATTAACTGGTCTAGTGTGAGTGAAAAAACACTCATTTGTTACTATCATCCTCTTGCATTAGTTATATATGATTCATTTATCTTAAATATGAAAAAGTTATTTTAAAATTGTACACGTATCAGTTTTCTTATCTATTAAGTTAAATTTATATGAACTCAAATATCACTCAAATATAAGAGATCAATATGTTCCTTTATAATTAAAATAATAATTTATCTCTCTTACTTTTCTCTCATTTATTTGTAATTTTTGCATATAAATTAATAAAATAACAAAAATATGAGTTGTATAGTTTTAATAGAGAAATCGATAAAAAAGCTGATAATTTGTATAAACCAAAACGTTTACTTATAAGTTGTAAAAATATACTTTTACTTTAAATAAGAGAAAACTTGTAAGTTATTTAATGTGGCTTCTCTATTAAATTAATTTGGGTTGAAAAAATTTGATAGAAGTATATTAAAATATAGTAATATTTAGTTAGGATAAAAAATTTGATAAGGAATCAAAAAAATGTATAAAGTTAAACCGTTATCCTAAAAATATAAACGTTTACTCTAAAGTCCTATACAAATGGGGGACTTAACTAGTCCATTGCTCATGCTCTAATAAATGGTTTGGTTTGACTTCGTTTAATTGACTTAAAATTTACTAAATAATAGTATTAAACTCAAAACACGTTTCAGTAAATATGAACATGGATTAAGATGTACCAAAATAGCATGTTAAAGGAACACAGTGATTAAGTTCATAAAAGACTGTAATAAAAAGTATTTGCATAAAATGGACATATAAAAAGTTATAGAAGTAACAATTTTCAAAGAAAAATCTTCATATTTTATATATAATTTTAAATAAATTGAGTCTGTACATCTCGTTTGGTTTAAAAAATTCTAAAATCATAATCCGAACCAATTAAATTGATTTTTAATTCAAACCAAAACAACCAACAATCACTTTGGCTTGGATTTCGTTACGCTCGCTCGGTTCGTTCGATTCGGCTTGTCTCGATCCACTTTTACTCACCCGCACTACTTACACCTAAAGACGCACTTGATTCAGATGGTTCGTTGTTGAATGTCCATGAAATTTTCATATGCCGAGTGATGGTTCAAATTGAGAGGAAGAATGTTTTTTTTATAGAAAAAGCTCTTTTTGAATTAGTAGAACATTGAGATCTTGTATCGTGTTTCTTTCGTATAATTATTTACATGCATATCTTTTAATTTCCCCTATACCGAGTGAGTGAAGGTAAAAGATCAATTGTATCTTGTGTATTAATATTTGTTTTCAATGCAGCCATTACGAGTAATAAAATATGAGGTGGGCAAGATGATTGATTTTATAAACTGAAAAATTAACTATTTTAGGTTCATAAAAGTTACCTTGACTGGTACTTTGATTCCACATCATAAAAAAGTAAAGACGTGTGAACATTATAGTCAACCAAAATTTACTAAACTCAAAAATATAAATAAATACTATATCGGTACCAAGATGGTGGGCCTATCTGTATTTACGTGTAAATTTTAATCGTAAAATATTTCATGTTTAAATTATTAAAATATAAAATTTTAAAATTTATTCATATAATTTAATATTTAAATAATATGATTAATTTAAAAAAAAATTAATTACGATAAATTAAATATAAATTATTTATCGATTAATATTAAATCACCATTCATATAATCCCATAAATTTATTGAGTACCAATATTTTAAAAAGGGAGGGAGGTGACTAACACTACAAAAAAATACCCAAATAGCGACGGGATTAGTGACGGTATTTTTTGTTACGAGCTTATTAACGACGGTTTTTGTGACGGCTTTGTGACAGTTTAGTCAATTTACGACAGATTTGTGACAACATTTTAAATTAGCGACAGGCTTGCGACAGCTTTTGACTCTCACTAAATCAAACATTATTTTGCAGTGTAAGAATGAACCCGTGATACTTAGACTAGTTGACTATATATTGGCGAGTCAATAAAAAGCAATAAGGAGAGAGTTGCAATTTGAGGGTGTAATCTTAACAACACAAAAAGTCCCCATAGTTTTTTAAAAATTAACTTGCTTGCACAACTTGCATACCATATTCTTATTAACATTACATCTCACGTACTACTGACCCATATCGTATATCTGGATACATAAGCACTTCTATGCTCTTTAACACAATTAAGTATTATATGACATTTATCATTTTAATAAATTGCAAAAACATAAAAAAAGGACTTGGTATACGTAAACGCACTTAAGTCAAGATAAGAGATAATGTAAGGGTTGATCTGTACACGTTTAAAAAAAAATGAATCGTGAATGCTCTTCCACATTCGAATTTCTTCGAGGATAAATCATAAATTGTAAACGAGTGTAAAATTATATAAACCTTAAGTCAAAGTACTTAGGTATCAAATCACTATATTTAACAAATTATACTACAGTTATATTTAAAAAGAGGGAAATAGGGTATAAGGTCACTTAATTGTCACAACTTAACTTCCCTCTTATAATACGGTAGGAAAAATGTTGTTCTCATTCAATAGGATTAAAAAAAAGAAGGAGAAAATCCGTTTCTTAATGTATTAAATGAAACTATGAGTATCAAATAAATATTTATCCAATACAATAGTACCATCCGGATAAGACGCGTTTAAATTTGTCACAGAATAAGATATTATATGTCAAAATCTAATATATAAGAGAGAAAATTCGATAATAATTTAGTAGTACCATTTATTAAATCTCATAGCTCCCAACTTACTTTCTCTCTCTACATTCACTCAATAGTCAATGTGCATAGGTTATCTCTCTCTCTCTCTCTCTCTATATATTTTGTATTGTTTCATTAGCATTTATATGTATTTATTATTTATATGAACATGAATATTATTTCTTCAGTTATTGATTACTGCTTTATTATGTTTTCATATGTATTACTAGTATTTAGTAGGAGTAGTCTACTTATTAGATACTCCAATTGATTGAATATATCCGAAACCTAAATAGTATTTACCCTTTTATTTCATTATGATACTATATTAATTTACTCCCCGAATTAAAAAAAATTGTCAAGAAACTATATATATGTGCATTCTCAAGATCATTATGTAACTCCCATAAATAGAAAAAAGAAAGATATATTAGATACTCTAATTGATTGAATATATTTTTTGTGACAAATTCTATAAGTTGGTAATAAAAGACGACTATTATCTGAGACTCGATATTAGTAGTTTATTACGCTTTTGTTTCATTATGTGATACAGTATTTATTTATTCCCCGGTTCGAATTAAAAAATTGTCACGAAACATAAATTTAATTACTAAAGGAAAGCAATTAAGCAAGAAAGTGGTTTTGTTTGTTGGACTAAACTACGTGCATTCCCGAAACCATTATGTATCTCTCTCTTGCATTGTTTCACTAGCATTTATATGTATCTATTTATGATCATGATTAGTTCTTCAATTCCTGATAACTGCTTAATTATGTTTCCTATGTATTAAGTAGTAGTAGTAGTAGATACTCCAATTGTTTGAATATCGTTTTTGTGACGAATTTTATAAGTTGGTTAAGAAAGAGGCCTATTATCTGGCCTATTATCTGAGACTTAAACCTACATAATTAGTATTGCCCTTCTGTTTCATTATGTGATACATCATTTATTTACTCCCCGAATTTAAAAATTGTCAAGAAACAGAAATTTAGAACTATTAAAGGAAAGCAACTAAGCAAGAAAGTGGTTTTGTATTTATGTTTGTTAGACTAAAATATGTACATTCCCAAGAGGTCAAGATCATTATGTAACTCCCAGAAATAGGAAAAAGAAAGATATGCCTGTCAATTTTGATTTTCTTATTTAAGTAAATAATTATTGTATTTTGTGACAGATATTTTACCAAACAGGTTTAGTGCATATATAGAAAGTGAGGACCAATTATTCAACATAATAGGAGTATATCATAGTTCCTTGGATAAAAGAAAGCATATTGGTTCCTTCTACAACCCGTTTATTGTAGTTTGTTTTAGGACAATGGGTTTATACTGACCCTTTAGTTCTTTAGAAGAAAAATAAAATTCCATGCCCATTTACTGAATTTTTGTAAGGCGTAGATGTAAATTTCTCCATTGAGTATTTACAAAAATCATAAAAGTTAGTGAAAATTGATGGTAAAGATTTGAGACTCGGACTAATTATAATTTTCTTGATTTTTTGTGTGTTTGCGTTTTTCATAGTGTAGCTGTTTACTTCTGGAGTTTAACATTCGATGTGAAGAAGAATACATTTATGATCATGATTAGTTCTTCAGTTCTTGATTACTGCTTTATTGTGTTTTCTATTTATTAAGTAGTCTATTAGATACTCCGATTGATTGAATAACTTTATTGTGACGAATTTCAGAAGTTGGTAAAAAAGATGCCCTATTATCTGAGAGTCAACCTAAATAGTATTACCCTTTTATTTTATTATGCGATACAGTATTTATTTTCTCCCCGTTTCGAATTTAAAAATTGTCAAAAAATAGAAATTTTAAATTTAGAACTACTAAAGGAAAAACATCTAAGCAAGTAAGTGGTTTTGTTTGTTAGACTAAACTTTCTGCATTCCCAAGATCATTATTTAACTCCCATAAATAGAAAAAAGAAAGGTATAGCTGCAATCTTGCTTTTTTTAATGAAGTAAATGTTTAATCATCGTCTCTTGTGACAGACATTTTACCAAATAGTTTAAGTGCATATATAGAAGGTGAGGACCAATTATTCAACATGAATAGAAGTAGAGCATATTTGTTCCTTATACAACCCTCTTAGTGTAGTTTGTCTGTTTGTTTTAGGACAATGAATTTATACTGACCCTTTAGCTTCTCCTTCATTTTGATTTTTGATTTTTTTTTCTTTTCATTTTGTATGGTCTGAAGTGTGATAAAAAAAAAAATCTTGTCTCTTTTCTAAATTTTTGTATGTCCGTAGCTTTGAATATCTCTATTTAAGTATTTACAAGAATCAAAAGAATTAGTGAAATCGATGATAAATATATGAGATGCAGACCTAATTATAGATATTCTTGATTTTACTGTGTTGTGTTTTTTTTATATGTAGAGCTGTTTACTTTCCGACTTAACATCAGATGGGGAGAAGAATAGATTTTGAGGAACCATAAAAAGGTCCTATTTTTTGTAAGGCCTTAGATGTGAATATCAGTATATCACTGTTGAGTATTTACAAAAATCATAAAAGTTTGTGAAAATTGATGGTAAAGATTTGATATTTAGACTGATTATTTTTTCTTGATTTTGTGTGTGTTTGTGCTTTTGATAGTGTAGCTGTTTACTTTCCGAGTTAACGTTAGATGTGGAGAAGAATAGACTTGGGCTGTATCTGGGAACCATAAAAGGTCATAGTTTACTGTTTCATGGGAAACACTTGCCGTAAGTTAATAGGAGTAAAAGATAATCAGGGATACACCGATTCCAAGGACCAGTCTGTTTCCAAAAAGAACACATCTAGCCACTCGAAAAAGTCTGATAACTCGCCCACAACTTTAAAATCTCACCAACAGAACCCCATGGCTCAAGATTCTAACAAAGACTCCAATACCCTTAAGGACAGCGTAATCAGGCGCGGGGCTGATAACCAAGCTTACTATGTGTTGGGTCATAAAACCGATAATATTCGCGATCTTTTCATTTTAGGCCGTAAATTAGGGCAAGGGCAGTTTGGAACAACTTACTCGTGTACTGAGATCTCAACAGGAATTGAATACGCTTGTAAATCTATTTCGAAGAGGAAGCTGATATCCAAAGAAGATGTGGAGGATGTTAGGAGAGAGATTCAAATAATGCACCATTTGGCTGGTCACGAGAATATTGTGACTATAAAAGGCGCGTTTGAGGACCCGTTGTATGTACATATCGTCATGGAGATTTGCGCAGGAGGGGAATTATTTGATAGGATTATTCTGAGGGGACACTATAGTGAGAGAAAGGCAGCCGAGTTGACGAAAATTATTGTTGGGGTTGTCGAGGCGTGCCATTCACTTGGCGTAATGCATAGAGATTTGAAGCCTGAGAATTTCTTGTTGGTTAACAAGGATGACGATTTCTCTCTCAAAGCTATTGACTTCGGACTTTCAGTTTTCTTCAAGCCAGGTACATCATGACAACTCTTTGATTATTTCGAAAACAGTAAATTAACTGGAAGCATTTTTTTAAAATCTAATTTAGCAGTCAATGGTGTATTTTAACTTTCAAGTTCCAAGTATTTTTCTAATTTCTTGTTTTGCAATGATTTGTTTATGGCCCCACGCACATTCGTATCGCAGTGACATACATTACAGTATACACTGTATACATTTCGTTTAATTGTTACTCTCTTTTTTTCATGTTGAGAAATTCTTTAATACATATGGTGTACTACAGTAAAGAATGACAATATGAAGCATAATTATTTAAACATTACATATATTTAAAAAACTTGCTTGATATTACAAACATACCACTTTTTTTTAATCCGCTCATCATTCTTTGCAGATAGTTACAAGTATTTCTGAATGGTTGTGATTATGATATTATTGGGTAACCGTAAGAAGTTGTAACTTTAAAGTTTGATGTGGTTAAGTTCTTACAATATCCGATAATTTTGGTAATTACTACAAAAAGAACAAAGTCTTTTGCATCAGTAGTTAAATCCTATCTTTAGGTACTGCCCGGATTTACAAGTAAAATCGATGAATTTAGTTTACGGGAATTAAAGTCCGTCTTGATGTCTCACAAAAGTTAATAGGATGGCTTCTACTCGCTTTAGGCTCCTGTCTTTGAGTTTTTTTGTCGGATTAAGATCCTATTTGGTTGTAGCCTTTTAAGCGCAATTTTCCACCTTTTTGCTTAAAAGCTAGACTATATCCGGTCTACCTTCTAAAATTCTGTGAATTTTGTGGCTTTTTGGCCTGAAAAAGTGACAAGCAATGAGCCCGAGACAACCCGGCTTCTTATCCTTCCAGAAAAGCTGCAGCGAAAGAAACCCGCTTAATACATCTCAATTTTAATCTCAAGAATAAAAAACAAACAAACTTTCTTTTGGATAGTAACTTAAAATTGTGCCTGTTAAATTTCAGGTCAAATGTTCACTGACGTGGTTGGAAGCCCATATTACGTTGCTCCTGAAGTGCTTTTGAAGCATTATGGACTAGAAGCAGATGTTTGGACCGCTGGTGTTATACTATATATACTGCTTAGTGGTGTCCCGCCTTTTTGGGCAGGTATATAAGTATACGTAAATTCATCTCTGGAATTAGCCAGTTCTCGCCGATGTGCTGATTTCCTTCCTTTTTTTTTCAATTTAGAAACGCAGCAGGGGATATTTGATGCAGTATTGAAGGGAGAAATTGATTTTGATTCTGAACCATGGCCCCTAATATCTGACAGTGCGAAGGATCTGATAAGGAAAATGTTATGCTCCCGTCCTTCAGAAAGGCTTACTGCTCATCAAGTTCTATGTATGTCTGTTTTCCTTTCTGCTTCACATTATGAATTTATTTACTTTTGATAGATATTAGACTCTTACCTTTGTTCTGGTAATTGATCAAGAAGTATTAGTATGTAATTCAGTTGATCGCACTGCCAAAAAAGTTCAACGAAATTTACCATTGGTGTAGCGCTTGATTTTTTTGTGTGCATCATTCTTATAGCGTGCATGCATTGGAAGGGACCATCTGTGATCTCTGTATCTCATAACTATTTCCCTCATCCTTTTTCACGATCACATGTTTATGACACATGTAGAATAAAATTTATTGATCTGTCTATATAGGTTTTAAATATCATCGTTAACTGAGTTTAAAAAAATAAAATCTACAGGTCATCCGTGGATTTGTGAGAATGGAGTTGCACCTGATAGATCTTTGGATCCAGCTGTACTCTCTCGTCTAAAACAGTTCTCAGCGATGAATAAGCTAAAGAAGATGGCTTTACGGGTATGTATGACAGTTCCATCCATTATTTTTCCCCATTTAAGGTGTTGTTAGAGTGAGAAGAAAGTGATCGTATGGGTTAATGTGGGTGGGTTAATGTTCATATTGTGGCATTGTGGAGTAATATATATTATTGGCTTACTTCAGTTTTCTATTAAGCTGGGAGTATATATGTACCGAATATTGTAGGTCGGATATAGATGCTATTAACAAATAACACTCGATGTGATCTTTTTTCCTTACAAAATACCGTGAAGTGTTCTTCACCTACATGTTTATACATATATGAGTCAAATTTGTATGTGGAAGGTATGCTATGGTCGATATTACCTCTCTTTGGAAAATATGAATTTCTACAGGATATCTCTTAAAAGGCCTAATTTCCGCAGTTTCCCAAAGTTACTTGGTATTTATACAAATATTACTAGAAAACTTGCAATAGTTGTGTGATCAATAAGTAACCTTGTTCTGTTTGTGCCATCAGGTAATAGCTGAAAGTTTGTCAGAAGAAGAGATTGCTGGTTTGAAAGAGATGTTTACGGCAATGGACACTGATAGTAGTGGTGCTATTACATTTGATGAACTCAAAGCTGGTTTGAGAAAATACGGATCTACCTTAAAGGACACAGAGATACGAGACCTTATGGATGCGGTAATACAAATTTTTACTTTGGTCTTCAACATGTATTTCGTTGCTCAACCTAGAATTTATATCTATGGTACATGTTATGCATGTTAAGAAAGTTGTGCATACGCGAACAATTAAAATTGGATGACTTCGACATTTATCTTCGACCTCGTTGCACAAGACTTGCAAGAAGTGTGTTTTTGCCTTTTAAATCAAATTTAGCATTATGATAATTACTATATGTTTGATAGACAACTTTTGGTCCTCGGATAAAAAAACACACTGCTGTTAAGAGTAACACATGACAACAACTGTTTAGTCTTTTAATGCATTTTATAGACATATAAGAGACATTAGTGAAAATAATAATAATCATAGCCCTCTATATTTCTTGGGATCTTGACAGACCAGCTTTCTTTGTTGATTCTCTTAGTTTTGAAGTACAGGCAGGAAGTTGACACTCACGTCTCTTGTGGTATTGTTTGTTTCTACAATTTTTGCATTATTAAGCAGTCATATTATTTCAGGCTGATGTCGATAATAGCGGGACAATTGATTATGGGGAATTTATTACTGCGACAGTCCATCTCAATAAACTAGAGCGTGAAGAGCATCTGGTTGCAGCATTTCAGTATTTCGATAAAGATTCGAGTGGATACATTACGATTGATGAACTCCAACAAGCTTGTACAGAACATAATATGACTGATGTCCTTTTGGAGGATATTATTCGAGAAGTGGATCAAGATAATGTAAGTCCACTTACTTGTGTACAAATCACATTAATGTTGTATCAAGTTAAAATCATGATACTATTACCCAGTTAAAATCAAATTGTAGTGGTTCTATCTATAGTGTGGTAAAGAATATCGTTGAGTCCAATATATTTTACATCCTTGGACGACCTATGTTATATGTCCATATCCGGAGGTCCAAGCAGGTAGTGACAGTAAGTTCTCCTGGCAAACCCCATTATAGAGGAAGTTAATTTACAGTTGTAAATTTTCACTTCAATTTGTTTAGAATAATATTTGGCTCCCTATAAAATCCTTTTACTTGGCAAAATTTTGAAGTTATTTTCATTTCTGCACCTGCTTTAATTATTTCTGGTTGCCCAGTATCTATACCCGTTTCATGCATCTTTGAACTTTAGGTTATAGTTCTGTACATTCTCAGCCCTTGTATCAATACTGGCCAGTAAAACACAATTTTTTTTTCTTTTTTCTTTTTTCGGTATTAATGCTTTTTATAGTTATGGTGACAGTGAGTGCATTAATAGCAATACCAAATTCGTATAAGGTGATTCTATAGTTGTGAGTGTTTGTATTTTTTCAGGATGGAAGGATTGATTATCAAGAATTTGTTGCTATGATGCAAAAAGGTAACGTGGGTATTGGAAGACGAACAATGCGAAACAGTCTGAATTTGAGCATGAGAGATGCCCCAGGCGCTCATTAACTTTCTTGAATGGGAATATATTGTTGAAGGTAATTCTCACAATTCTCAGTTTATTCACACAACTGCCTTAATCACTGAAATTTCATTAGACCCACTGATGGATAATATATCTCCCAGTTGCATACTTGTGTGATGAAAAGTAAACACTTGACTAGTAAGGCCGTGACTATGAAATACCTTTTAACTCTATTTAGCTGGAAATTCCGGGTATCCTACTTTTTAAGCACTTACAATTATTTTACTAAGTTTCACCAAACATGCCCGGTGAATTTGATTGAAAACCCCAGTTTGTTTGCCATATTCCATTGTATCTAATATACCTACTTTAATCAATGTAAATGAAGGAGAAAACGGTAATTTGATTAAATCTTGCTTAGTAATTCAGGAAAGTTCCAAGTATTTTTGGGTTGGCTCAATATTTTTAACGCCGTTGAAGAAGAACCAACATAGTTTACTATTTTATTTTATTTTTAGAAAAATCTGGTCAGGCAAATCAAAATGGTAAGCTGTTAATTTTTCTCCTCATCAGAGGGTGGTGTTGGTGGATAAGCATGTACCTTTTATTAATGAGCCCAGGACACCTAGTCGACCCTGGCTAATCAAGTTTAATGAGTCAACCCAGTTGTCCCTCTCCATGAAAATGCTGTTTACTCATTTTGTAGTATTTGGCTGCCCAAAATTTAACCTCAAAGAAATGTACATATGGTTAAAATATTCGGGTCGGTGAAGTGACTTGCATCTTTAGCATCTTATTCGTGTTACGGGTTGTTTGTACATAGATTTTATGTCTATATTTTGCTTAAGTTCATGTATTCACAAATGGAATATGACATTCACCTCCTTGGATAATTTGGGTGTAGATTTTGTGATTGCCTTGGGATCTCATTCAATAATATTTTGCAGGTGTTTGTTAACCGGTCATGAAGTTGATTTTGGCGACTTAAGTCTCTAAGAAAGAGTTCGTAATTCTACTTATCCGGTACTTCACCCAGTGTCGTAGGAGATTTGAGTGTGAGGTCAAGTAGTTACCACGAGTATCTCTTTGTAAACATGCAGTCTTTTTTGTTACTTTCCGTGATCTCTTTGTAAGTGACTAGCTGCATTTGTAACCGTCAGCACTTTGATGTAAATAACCAAGTTTCGTGCTATCATTTGAAATGACAAATTGTATCTGATGAGTAATCAATCTGTGTAGTTTGATCTATATGCATGCCTAGAAGGATCAGAGAGATGCTAAAACCATAGAGCTGAAGAAACAAAAAAAATTGTAAAAAAGTTACAGCGGTGTAGGTAGAGAACATGAAAGTAAGATGTTCCATTTATCTTTTTATTTTTGTAAGAAACTGGTTGTAGATTGGCTTGCGACATATATATTAGTTGTTCAGTTATACAATATCCTGGTGAAATATGAGATTGTTGATATAGTGAATGATAATTGTATTTAGGTAATTACGTAACTTTCTTCTAAAGAGAAACTGAAAAGGTGATTTTGTTTGGATGTACAATTAGGCGTAAATTGGGGTTATCTGTTAAAATAAGCTAGGGTAGCTATATATGGATGTCTTCGTCGCGGATGTGAGTCACCGAAGATGTTGAGAATGTCAACTTCGAACCCTTTATTCATTGGCGACATATTTTCTTATTTTGTGTTGAGGCTTTATATATTACAGTATATAATTGTTGTTCTCCCTACATACTCTTGACTCCGCCACCGTTGGGCTTTAAGACCGCTTTGTCTACGCTAGAATTTGGTTGTCAGACTCTGAACTCTGGCAGCATATACTTTTAGACTCCAATGATAGTACTTTCAGCTTATTTTGTGTTTCGTTTTTTATCCCACATTGATAGCTCTTAAAATATGAGAGGAACTTCCCATATAAATAAAGAGGTGGTGTGATGGGACTACATACTTACCTGGACGGGGTCAATGGACGATCAAGAAGGTTCATGGCCTAGGTTGGTGACCTCCATTGCACTTTGGAGGGGCGCCACTCTAAGATTAGCCCAAGTGGCTAAGTCTACGTCATAATTTGTGATAGCAGGGGCCTGCGTTCGCGCGGCCCCTATCCAATTTATAATAAATATTTTAATTTATAATTTGACTTCAAAAATCATGAAAATCTGTAATGACTAATAACTGCAACAAATGTAAAATACAATTGTTACCAATTACTGCCAGAAAATTGTAACATTTACCAATTACCGTTGCTTCAAAAGAATTATATCAATGTTGTAAAATTCTACGAAATTGGGTCAATCTTGTTTAACATGTCCACACGAGGTGGATGTTGAAAGTAATAAACATAGCTTAGAAGCAAAAAACTGCAGCCAAACAACTCATATCAGATATATGCCCCTACTCAATAAATATCTAATCTCCTTTGATCTTTATGAACTGTTGTATTGTGAATACGGTCTAGGCAGAATTTACTGATGTCTAGATTTTTATAAGTTATACAGCATGCTACAAGGTCAGTTTTGGATTTGACTCTTATGTGTTTGACGAATTGCTTTTGTAAATGTAGTGATTATTTTAATTGCTTTGTTTTCCACCTTTCGAGCTTCTATGGCGTCTGTGAATTCACAAAATGTTGGTGTACCTGTGCTATGCTGTTGTGATCGATTTATGCATGAAAAAAGTATTAAAATACCCAGAAGCCATAAACTTTTTAGGCGGAGCAAACCTTTGAATACTCTGTAATCCTAAAACAATTTGATGTTTAATCCTAGAACCCCACATCAACAATATTTCAGAGAGCGCCCACGAAATGGCAGATAAAGAGAAGCCACATGCTTCTAAGCAAATTACATACCTGGACGGGGTCAATGAACGATCAAGAAGGTCTATGGCCTAGGTTGATGACCTCCATTGCACCGTTGGAAGGGTGTCAATCTAAGATTAGCCCAAGTGGCTAAGTCTACGTCATAATGTGTGCGTGCCAGCAAGGGCATGCGTTTGCGCGGCCCCTACCCAATTTCCAGTCTTAAACTTGATAAATTTTATTGTTAATGTACAAATAAATTTGAGTTAATTGATGATTAATCTAATTGTTTAGATTTATAGCATTGACATAAGATAGTCTGAAAAATTATATAGCCTTGGAAGATTTTTATTTTGAATATAGTCCAAGCAGAAATTCCTGATAATACTACTGTCTAGATTTTATAAAGTTACGCAGCATATGTCGTCTTAAAAGGTATCTGGTCTGTTTTTGGGTTTGTCTCCTAGGTGTTTTACGAATTGCTTATGTGAATGTACGATTATTTTTGTTGCTTTCATTTTCAGGCTTTGCTGCTTCTATAAATTGTGAAGATATTGCTGTATCTTGTTATGTATTGAGGTCAATTTTTGTACGGATCTGACAAATTTGTTGCGATTAATTTTTATCTTAGTTACACTAATGGTCTGTGCCATTACCGATCATTAGAGTTACGAGTATATTGTGGCATGCCTTCTTTGTATTGTTAAATTGCTCTTCTAATTATACATCTTAGATTGTTAGTTAATCTTGAATCTCAACTGTTACTCCCTGTATATTCATCGCAATCACTTGCTTTACCGCTTTCACCATACTGATTATGGGTGAATATATGGATTTAATGGAGTTTAAGGAAATCTCTTTTCATCCGTGTTTCGGATTATTGTCTAGCTTTATTATATATGTTCGTTCTATTGCTCTTATATTTTTGTTCATACTCTATCGAAATCCACACTAAAAACTTGAACTGAAACAAGCCAAAGATGCTAAAAAAATTAAAAAAAGACAGAAAATTTGAAAATAAAGATAAAAAATTCCTCTAGCATCTTGACTACGACTATGTCGTCATTCACCTAACACATGAATATACCATCTCCTTCTAGCTTTCTTTTGCTTCCCTGTTCACTCCGTTTTCTGCCTTTTCTTCGACTTGAAAAGTTTTGACATATCTAATTAAGCCAATAAACATAGTTCGATAAACTAAGTGAGCAGCAAAAAAAAAGTTCTAGCTGAATTTAAAACTATCTGGTTGGCAATTTACTTGCAAGGAACTTACCCAAAAAAACTTGCTTGCAAAGATAAAGGATATATCATATTACAGAACCATTGCTGGCATTTCATTGTAAATGCAGCAGATATCAGAATTGTCTGCGTCTATAAATATTAAATATAGAGCATATATACATATATGAGCATTTTTTTAAAAATCAAAAGTACTTATTCTACAATATGAAGTGGGATACATTTTTCTCAACAGATCTGATGATGATCACATGGAAAATAACGATGTACCTGACCTTTTTATTTGGTCGTTGAGTATTGTTTTCTTATTTTTTAAGTTAGCTAAATATTGCATTGTCTTAGAAAAAATATCTCGCTTATATAAGAAGTGCATAATTCCAAAACTTGCTCATTGAGAGGCTGAGAAGAGAACATCTAAAGCTTTAACAATCTAGGGTTATTAAACCTAAATGCTTTTACAAGAATCCATAAAAGAAAAACAAATGCTGCTTTCAATTTTGTCCAACCAATAATAGTACATGTAAGAAAAAGAAGAAAAATTATACCGTTATCAAGCCATCCCTATATGAAATATCATTGTTATTCAAAAAAAAATTTACATCTGGAGTTATATAACATGCTCAGTGTAGATAGATCATAAGATACAAATACAATAGGCCATATAAACACAAATATTTTTTGCTTTGCAAGGTGTATGAAATTTAATTGGATTTGCAACTTAATCAATTTAATGCTTCAACCATAACACGATTTTATAAACATAATACCCATTAAAACCTAGCTTACTACTTGTTCAACGCTGATAATCAAATTAATTTCACAAGTACCTCAGTCCAAATAAATAATAAGTACTATATAACATACACAAGTAACACTACGAGACAACTCATATGTAATTCTTTTGGTCATAATCACATGTTTAATAATAGCAACAAATGACTGAAATAGACAAACAAAAGTATTTACTAAATTAATTTGTTTACAAAGAGATACGAATCTTAGTATTTTTTTCAGGCTGTATTTTTTCTTCAACAAAGCAACTACTGATTGTTTACAAATTTTTTTATATATATATTGAGATCTATGGTCCGTTTGGTATCAGCTTTTTCAGTTAAAAAACAATAGGAAAAAAGCTTGCTTTCAAAAATATACATGTGTTTGGCAAAAACTAAAAAAATATACATGAGTTGTTTGGTATTAGCTATAACCTTTTGTTTTTTCAATTAAAATAACTTTATAAGACATTTTTTTGATAAATTTTCAAAATATCATATTTAAACGAGTAAGTAACACGTCAAGTATACGAATAAAGTTTTAGTTGATATAAGATCAATATTCGTTTAAATTATTAAAATGGTGGCGAGAAAGCTTTCAAAATTTTCAAAATATGTGGGTTTTTTTGTTTTAGCTTTTCTAATTATATTTCTCTAAAATTTAGATTTTTAAAAGCTAAAAAAAACAGTAATACCAATCGCAGGTGGTTTTTCAAAATCAAAAGCTAAAAAATCTACCAAACATGCACTATATAGCGAAAACAACAAAGATTAATAAAAATTTTAACCCAAAAAGGAAAAAAAGAACAATCAAAACAATTCCTCTGGCACAAATGCAGGCTTTTAAGTCTTGTACGCAAAAACTTTACAAACGAATCTGAATCGGCAAAAAAAAAACATAGCTAAAAATAGAGATAATTCTTAGCCGATTCAGATGCGTGTGTAAAGTATTGATGTACAAAAGTATTTGAACTATGAGAATCCTGATAAGAAATGCTATTAAATTAAATGGTTTATAAGTGTTTGAGATCTAACTTTGATGATAAAGATAAAGAGATAAAGTACATGTCTATTTATAGTGTTTTTCAGTGTCAGTTTGGCTGACGGCTATACTATCAACTTAGTGATAAACCGTACATGTAATATTGGCCGTAGGATTTAATACAATTTACTAGATGAGGAAATGTCAAAACCTTAGAAAAAGCAGTAAATTACATATTTATCCTCATTTCAACTTTTGTGGATAATAACACCCTCAATCATTTTGATAAGACTCATAATTATTGAGATTTGTCATGGGCTAATTTTATTATTAGCCAAAGCAAATCAAATCAGAACCGATAGTGTTTTTTTTTTTAAACAAAGAACCGATAGTTATTGGTTTTACAAAGAGAAATTTATTGTTTTTTGTTAGGGTTTACTGATTTTATAACGAAAGGATAGTGATACTAGACACACAACTTGCACCTAACTCTCACACAATTTCCATACAGCTCACACACTCACTAGTTAATAAAATACGTATTTATCTCTCCAAATATACATAAAATACAATTTATAATTTGATAAACACGGATCTAATGATTGAACCGATGACGGTACTAATAATTAATAACTTTAAACAATTATTTTTTTTCTCTTCTCCTCAGTCCTCTATATACAATACAATAAAACCCATAAAACGCTTTGTTTTTTCTACTTCCCGGTCTCCATCAAATCTTTGTCAAGCTTAATTTGGTAATAGATCAAATTGATGAAACACCTAAATATTCATCATAAGCACTTTGCAAGCAAATATTAATGAAATTCAATTTATCATTTATGCAAAACAACCCGATTATCACATACCCAATATGGAATAAATTTAAATGATTTAAATTGAAGGTAAGAATACTTTTGTGGGTTCAATCGTATCCGCAATTCTTCATACGGGTTAACGACCGTTCTTAGTATTTAAAGTGATTTCGCCTTCTTGGATGGGTGTTGACTATCCAATTTGAAAAAAAATGGGATTTTTTTTAATCAATTTTATCATATTGGAAAAGTATTTTAAAAGGTAGCAGTGGGGATCCAAAAAATTTGGCCAGAGATAAAAGTAAAAGCAGATGATCGGTGTTGAGTATTCGTTTGAATGAAGATTTATTTTTATTTTCTCCGATCTATTCTTTTTTAACTGCACCCTTTATATCTTTTGGGCCTATTGGGCTATTATTGGACTATTGGGCCTTACTCATAGTGGGCCTAAGTTGGGTTTTATATCTTGTATAACCCTAACCTCTATTATATAAAGAAGGTTAGGGTCCTCTTGTATACACACATCCTGATGAAAAGACCTATTGTTCTCTCTCTCTATATTCTCTCTCTGTCTCCTATATAATATATATACTGAGCTAATATGTCACACAACACGTTATCAGCACGATGCTCGCGGAGATTGGAGTAAAAGTTAGGAGATTGGGGTATTTTTCTGGTATATCGGGGTATACGCTCGGGATTGAGTTTACAAAATATGGCTACGGTTTGGATTTTTTTTCTCTACGTTCAACCCTAATCAGAGTACGAACTGCCAGATCAAGGTGCACAATATACTATACCCTTCATATTACTTATGATATTTAATTATCTGTATCTTTGCCGCCTTAATTGCCGAAGGATTTTTTTGCATATATAACAAGTATAATGAATCTTGACAACATGCTAACACAAACACTCACATGTTAGTAAATAAGTACAATGAAATTACATACGTGTAAATCACCCATGAGAACAAGCTGTATGTTTTGTGTTTAAATCAAGGAATTATCAACTGTCTAGTATTACTACCCCATCACTGTAGTCGTATGTATGCTAGATATTTAATATCTCTACATCTGCCCGTGTATATGCTGCAAGACTAGCAAATTGCATGTATATTGGTAATATACTCTATATACATATAGCTTCGCACGTAATCATGTTTAAAACGTTTGTATGTTTAGTACCTTGTCTGTGCTTGCAAAATATGTTATGTTTAAAATAGATAACTGCATGCTTGGTTCTATATACTACTATGCTTAATAAAAGTGTGTATATTGCTTGTAATATAAACCTAGACGCGTAGCTGTTTTATTTCGAAACGCTAGGGACTATTTTGCAACTTGTTAAAACTAACATGTATAGAATTATTCATATGGCGATAAACATAGATAATTGATTGATATCTTGTTAGCATAATCATATCTTTTGATATTACCATATATATAAATATACCATATGGCAGTTAATTGATTTGATTTGATTTGATTTGTTATGATATAATTTGTGTGATTGATAATCCTGAATTGATTTAGTTTATCACCAAATCTACTGCATGATTAGATATATATCATGAATATATTTTATACTGCCTTGTATATATGTGGTTATCTAGAAAAGATATACCTGTTATTTATTGCCATGAATGGTAGAATTGCGAAATCATATATATTCACATTTAAGTTGGAAAAATTATGAACCTTCCCCAAATAGGCTCACCTATTTGGATACGATGTCTAGGAAAGATATAGGCGGAAGTCGATATCCTAATGAGGTCTTTAAGTGGCATTCGTGCCCTCCACCCTCACCGTCTTTCCTGGTCGTTTTTCAAGTAGAGCTACCGAAAGGGGTTGACTAAATAATAATTTCCCCGAGTGTGTTTATATAGTGATGTATGTTTCGCCGAATTGGTGTCTCTGTATCGACCTGTCGTTCGATCAATGAGAACCTATTCACATTACAAGCAAAACTATTTTTCGAACCTGTCGTTTCGAAATAAAGTTTATGCTTGTGCAAACCATAAACATATAAACCAGTCGTTTTATATGATAAATAATCCAGAACTCCCAACACATGTTGGATGCCATCTATGATGAGAAAAATCGTAAAAACATACTTGCGAAATGACTGTTTAAACGTTGTTTTTAATCCGTCACCACATGTTACTCACCCTATGTGTGAAAATGTGATGCCCAATTTTTTTTTGGATGCCATCTTTGATGAGTAAAACACGAGTTTGTTGTTACCCTCGAGATGAATGCTAAGGCGTTGATTTTATACCGTCGCCACATTTGAGACGTGATGACGTCTATGGTGAACAAATGTCTGAAATTAACATATTGGAGCAATCCTTCACCAAAAATACTAGCTTGGAAATTGTATTCCATAAGCAGTATCGTGAATTTATATTCACCATGTTCCTTTATCGCCCATCTGTTATTGGATAAGAAAATTACCCCGATGAGTAGTTTTAATCCTATTGGGTCAATGGCGAATTATTTGCCTGATATTAATGCTCTTCGTGTATATTTTTTTCCACGAATCGAGAACCGAGACAAGTGTTATTTGTCTCGAACTGTCATGATCCCGATGAATCGCCTAGCCAAGCAAGATTTTAGACAATCGTCAAAATCGAAAACCTGTGGCTCCAAGACAGTAATTGAAAGGAACAATATGGCTCGCTGTCACAAAGCAAGAGATAATGCTCAAGGAGGCAACTCTATGCTATAAAGACAAAGGTCATGCACGGTTACTCCTTAAATAGTTCAAAACTATTATAAAGATGAAAAAACCCGATGCTAATGTGGTTAAAACTAACTGAAAGGAAACTCTTGAGACCCCCGAATTTGTGGCTCAAATGAGTTTGATACCTTTCTTTATTGATTTTGATAAATTATTGAGCCATTTTTTCGCTCATCTGGATTATGTTTTCCATTTGGATTATTATTTTTCCATTTGGACCATACTTTTGGATTATGGTTTGCCTGTTTACGAAATTTCTCGAAATAATTTAAAGTGTTTTGAGCAAATTCCTTTGACAAATGTGACCAAACTTTAAATTATGAAATTTTAGGCAATACTTGTGGTGTAGTTGGTTTTCTGGAAATAGTGGGTAACAGTGTACCACATAATTTCACCAACTACTTGCCTAAAAGAGTACTCAGTGACAATGATTCTAGACCTGTCGTTCCAAAATCGAAATCTTTGGTTAAACCAAATTGATTTGTCAAATATGATGTATTATACTCATGTAGGTCCTGCCGTACCTTGTTGAGTTATAAAATATTCGAGAAAACCAGTGTTATCTGGTAATAGCTCATGAAAGAATTAAAATTTCTTTACATAGCCTCCATTCAATACGACCAAAAGCGTATTTTAGAGGAGTTGAAATGTCTTTCAAGTGGTTGCTACCACATTCTTTAAAGCATTTAAAGTTACCTTATCATTTCGCATGTCGTCGAATGATAAATCATTTAGATGCTAAGACATGATTGTCTATACTATCATTCGCCTGTCGTCGATTGATAAGAGCATTTTGATATTGTGGCATTGACCGGATGAGATATTCCCGGGTCAAAAGACGATGCTTGATTTATAATCGCATCGCATTTGGATTCTCTCTGAGAATATATTTCACGATTAATCCGAAATTCATGCCATTAGTGCTCACTTTGAAAGACTAGTATGTGTAAAGATCACGAAATGGACTCGTAGAATTCTTGTAAAGAATTGAAGGAGTTATTGTGGACTAATCCAACCATAAGACGGACCATAAATATAAATGGTTATGGTTGATGCATCGACAATATGGTCACATTTTAATGTTGTCCACATAAATGCAGCACTTTCCAAACTTTTAGCCCTATCATTAAGTTGATGGCTCATGATCCGGATTATCCTGAAAAG
The DNA here is from genome assembly GCA_963920805.1 of Primula vulgaris. Lineage (NCBI taxonomy): Eukaryota > Viridiplantae > Streptophyta > Magnoliopsida > Ericales > Primulaceae > Primula > Primula vulgaris. The sequence continues at coordinate 44,275,517 of OY987212.1, read as the reverse complement.
TCTAGTCGACTTGATAATTCCGAAGCGTAAAAATCGAAATTTCGATTTGAATTACTTGAGTTTGGAAATTGAAATTGAACATCCTGTCGATTATGTTCAGACCCAAATGGACTCACGGAAAGTTTGATGATCCGACTGCAAATGATTGCATGCATTTCTTGGTCTTGCGCACCAAAATTTATATTTCCGTGTGGGGTTATGCTATTTTGCTGCATTGGTCCGTCATGAGGCCCATAGACACTCAAACATCATATGCGTACCAGCTGGTTATTGGTTATGAGCCAGAAGTCTCATATTAGCGCGTGTTTAGAGTGATTAATTAATATTTTGATTGAGCCGCTATAGCGTTCAAAATATGGACCTCTGAAGGGGACATAAGTCGATTATGAATCTCCTGCCTATCATTTGATAGAGTAACCTTGGCAAGCGATCTCTTTACCGCATGATATGCGAAAGTGACATCGCTAAGACTGTTCTCCCCATCGTTAGGGGGAGATTTGCACGTTACCGTTGATAAGAAACGACGTGAAGTAACGTGGCATAACCCACTCAGTCTTAGCTTGATCCCCAAAAATGCACTTAGTGATAAGTAAGTGCATAGACTCCCTCAAGTCTAACTAAATGCCAGATGCATTTAATGACTTTATGAGATGTCACGAGATCATTTATACCTGCTGCAAAATGCTTGCAAGGATAGACGTCCTTGTCGGACGCCGTGTTCCTGTCGTAACACGTTGGTTTTGCCGAACCCGCCAAGCAAAGGACGCTGCCGTCGACCGTCAGTCTGTCATCCTTCCCAAGATACGAGGAAGTTGACCGGTTTTTAATTCATTCACGTCCAAAGGTGGTGAATTGAAACTCGTTTGTCGCACGAGATTATAAAGGATCAAGGAGATGTGTGATTTCCTCCTCATCCTAAGAATCTCGAAATATCTGTCGATCATGATATCTTAGACGATATTGAAGCGAAACGAGACTGTTATTGATTACTTGTTCATATATTCGGTGACGACTGATAATATGAGCAAATTATGATAGAGAACCATGTACCGTTGCCTGAAGTTAACGGAGAATAGACTGGACTAATGGAAACTTGCAATCCAAGTAGACTCCTTAGCGAAAGTGTGTTCGGGCCTGTAGCTCCAACACCACCAATGTTAAACGAGTTCGTTTATTTGGTTATTCGTAAGGAAAAGTGATGAGAATAATGAGATTGTAGAATGCTCGCCTAGTAGCGCAAGTCTTCTCTCACACATTGGAATTGATTACGAGATGGTTGATTTTCTCGTAATGGATGTTATAACGGTCCCCTACTTTATCAGTTTAGTAGTTTCTGAAAAACTGATTATGCAACATGCGATTGTGGTCACGGTTTTATCTCTATGGGGATTTAGACAAAGAGATATAGATGAAGGTCCCTGTGTGACTTCACGTGCTTGAATCAAGTAGTTCCTGACCACGGAACACGATCTCAATTGACTGAGACGTTCACTATATGGATTAATATAATCCGAGCGGATGTGGTATACCGCCTAAGTGAGTACTTGATCAGCTTGGGATACTTGAACAAGTATTATGCCCTTGCGTGTTTTATTACGCGATCCATTTTTTTGGATTTGCCTTCGAGATGAAGGATCTTGGGAAGACACGGTAGTGACTCGGCCTGATGATCGAGTCCCGTAAAGATTGAATCCAAGTCCATGATTCAGACTACACCCAGAAGGTGTTATGACGTTTTAGTCATCATGACGCTAAGTCGTCAGATTCTCCCATGATCGTTCGATCACTAGACATTGATATAGACCCGGTCCGTCCATGATGAGACGACAAAGAGATATTGAACCATGATGTTCATATATAAGTACAATAAGCGCATCATTGTACTTGGTCTAATATGCTAGGATGAACATCTCGTATGTTGTGAATGGTATAGCTTGACACAACATTACGCTATCACGCTGCCATCGAAATGGCATAAAAGACATTTTCCCATTACCTTAAGGTAACTGTGGATGAGGGCTTGTCTTATCCCATTTTGCATCATCGAGTGTACCTACCCCTTTCGGCACTCGAATTAACGCAACCCTTTTTAGGTTGTACCGATGCTGGTTGCTTATCAGACCCGCATAAGGGATATTCTTAACATGGTATGTCTTTGCCATTAGGAATAATGCGATATCTTGGAGGTCTTGGAATGACTCCAAACGAATCACTCTGATCTACTCGTGCTCTATGAGACGACTAGAGAGTGTATATGGCTTCGAGCTCGTATTAGCCATATTTGAATTACATATGCTCTGTCTCACGATTCAGATAAAACACTTGTCATAGAAAACAACTTGTTGTTATCGATCAAGAGAGACATGACTACATTATGCTATTTAGCATTTATCGTCGAAATAAATCTTCACATATGAAGTTTAAGAGTATCCTGTCGAATGCTCGTTTTATTCCACGTTATATTTTCTTGCATACAGTCGTGTGCAAGTAAATGAAGCATCCAGTCTAATACTCGTACTCTTTCTTGAAATATGAAATCCTTGCACCCAGTCGTGTGCAAGTGAGGGGGAGCATCCAGGTGAATGCTTATTGTACTAATTACTACTTAGTCGAAATTCTCGCACCCTGTTGTGTGCAAGTGAGGGGAAGCATCCAGTCGCATGCTCGTGTACTCTTTTTGTCCTTAGACCAAGGTTTTTTCCCACTGGGTTTTCCTTGGCAAGGTTTTTAGCGAGACACGTTCCCATTATATCTCACTTAAGATTGCCGAAATTAGGGGGAGTATCCTGTTGTATACTTCTTACCACTGTGTACTCTTTTGCCCGTCGACTAGAGGTTTTTCCCACTGGGTTTACTCTAGCAAGGTTTTGATGAGGCACCTGTTTTGTGGTTGATCCCCTACTACTACCACTGTTGCACTCTTTTTCCTTCGATCAGAGATTTTCCCATTGGGTTTGCTCCGGCAAGGTTTTGATGAGGCACACTGTTTTGTGGTTAGTTACTTACATGATATTTCGGCATATATCATTCGGCTACACAGTTTCTCCTAGGTACCGGTTTTGTCCCAAACTGGGTTTTCCGGCCCTAAGGTTTTTATGTGTTTAGCACTGCGAATGTACTCGACTCAAATCGACTGCATGAAGACGAACAATTCAAGGCGTCCAAAGGGGGAGTGTTGTAGGATATTATTGGACTATTGGGCCTTACTCATAGTGGGCCTAAGTTGGGCTTTATATCTTGTATAACTCTAACCTCTACTATATAAAAAAGGTTAGGGTCCTCTTGTATACACACATTCTGATTAATAAAGACCTACTGTTCCCTCTCTCTCTATGTTCTCTCTATATCTCCTATATAATATATATACTGAGCTAATAAGACTCACAACAAATTTTATCATATTGGAAAAGTATTTTAAAAGGTAGCAGTGGGGATCCAAAAAATTTGGCCAGAGATAAAAGTAAAAGCAGATGATCGGTGTTGAGTATTCGTTTGAATGAAGATTTATTTTTATTTTCTCCGATCTATTCTTTTTTAACTGCACCCTTTATATCTTTTACTTCAAATCCAACGGTTCACAATAAACACAGTTAAGATAACTGTTTTTAAAAAACAGTCAGATGCCCTTCTTACTTTTCCAAGTGTTTGGGGGTAACAACGTATTCCATGGAAAATCTTTCAAAAATTCTAATTCTTGATTATTCAATTTGTAATGGAAAAATATTACAATTTAAAAGTTTGAAGTAAAAATCAGCATTGAAATTAAAAATGGAAAAAAAAAATGAACAACATATCAAATTCTTCTAAATGAAATATCTAGTGGCCACTTTCTTATAAAAGCAAAAAAAAAAAAAAACCTTGATTCACTCGAGAGAACAAAAGGATGCAAATATATGGAATCAACTTCCAGAACTTGAAATATAACATCACCAATTATTAAAAAAAATCATAAATCTTATTTACTCAAAGGTCCATCTCAATATCATAAATTAAATTTTTTATGCCATCTTTTTATGCCCGTGTTTTTTTCCATGTTTTTTTGCAGCCTTGTAATTGACATTTTAGATTTGTCTTGAAAATAACGTTTGAAGTTTTTAATTTTAATAATCAAAACATAGCTTATCAACGAAAGCTATGAATTGCTTTATCTTAAAATCTAAAAACAAACATGCCCTAACAATTTAAACTATATAGCATCCCAATTAACCGTGTATAGTTAGTAAACGCTGCTAAAAGAATATATTATGATATATTTACTTCAACATGTACATATTATACATAAAATAATTGGAGAACATGATGATTGATGATATAAGAATGCAATACGGTTGATTTTTGTTATAGGAGAGAAAGATGAGGACTAGAGGAGAAAAGAATGAAAAATATAGACTAAAGTATATATATGCTCAATTTATAGCATTGCTTTCATAAGATTTTATCCCTTGTTTTCCTTCCAAATTGGGAGTGAATCATTTTGGAAAACTTACAAACATACCTATCTTCAACTTAATTATAAAAAACTCACTTTATGTATAATTCTTTATAATTAAATAAATATATTTATTTACAATTAGGTACATATGTCATAAAAAATAACAAAATATACAAAAAAAAAGGTCAAAAAGTAAATTTGAAAATTTGAAAAAATTGATTTTTTTTTATTTTTTTAAAAAAAAATCAAAAATTTGTACATAGTATCAAACAGTATTAGACATGATTGTACATGATTAGATATGATTAAACAGAATTAAACATACAAGACTTGACAGGATCAAACGGTATTAGACATACATGATTGAACAGGATTAGACATGATTAGACAGGATCACACATATTTTTTGTATAAAAAATGTATTTTTTTAAAATTTTGTTTTTTTAATTTTTTAATTATTTTTGGATTTTTTTTGGATTTTTTAATGACATATGTACTTATTTGTAAATAAGTTCACAAAATACGTATTTTTTTATAAAATAGTTATCAGGTTCAAAACAAACAAGTTTTTTATGAAGAAGTTTCTAAATATGTACTTAGATTATCATTTTTCCAATCATTTTCCCCATTATTCCAAAGATAGGGAATATATTTTCCTAAAAAAAAAGTTTTAGTGACAACCAATCAACTAAAAAATCTCATTTTTCTAGGAAAATATTCCCCCACCTTATTTCTTGCAAAACAAACAAATGAATGACCACTCATATACTCAGAGACGGAGCCATAATAGGTCTAGAAGGGTCACATGACCCTCCTGAGATTTTGTCACTAAATAACTTTTATAGACTTGTACTTTGCATGTAAGTTAAAAATGGTGATCATGATCGTTACAGAAAAAGACACAGAACTCTTAAATCAACGAACAATTATCAATTTTGTTTGCCTAAGTAAATAACATGTTTTTGTGTACTATTGTTGAGATAAACGACACAAGTTTCATATACTCTGTTTCAATTCAAATTTTACTTATCCTTTCTAGTTTTGAGTTTCAAACTATTAGATCCCATAACATTTAAGAGTTACAAAATTTGGTCTCTTTTATATTTTAAATATTATGTTACCGTAGTTGATTTTAGATAAATTTTGTGACCCCCTGATACAAATTGCTGGCTTCGCTACACTTGCACAAATTCGCACCAAACACTTTCCGAAACGAGATGGACAATTTAATGACACAATGAACACATATTGTAGCACAAAAAAAGACATTTACCTTTCAAAATGTACTATTTTATCTCAAACATTAACAAAACATTCTAATTAAAAATGTAATTATTACTAAGATGTGTCGGTTGCAATCAATATGTTTATATTTTTTGGTAAATTAAATAATACATAAACCTATACTTATAATCTATAATAATTGTTAACACCAAATAAATAAATAAATAATAATTTATAATAATTGTCATGTCATAACCTTGTTTATATTTCATACCAAAATACTTGGCTATTGACAAATAAGCAGTGCATCGAACAGTTAACTCCGAGGCAAAGAGCTCCCTGAATTAAGAAGAAACCATGAAAACCAGTAAAGAAGGGGAAACATAACATTTATGAATTATAGCTGAAGGTTTTATTACCCTCTTCTCACTCAGAAAAGAGGCTAGCTAGTGACCAATACAAGTTGACATCAAAAGATGACTATGAATTTGGCAGCTTAAGAAAGATTTCTCAGAACAATTACAGGTTTGTTTGGTTGTAGTTTTAAATTTTGAAAAAGAATAGTAGCTTTTCCAAAGTGAGAGATACTAGATGGACTAGCAGAATTCTAGGTTTGTTTGGTTGTGGATATGAAGTAAAAAGAAACTCGCTTTTCCGAAACTAAGAGAAAAACTAGATGGATCTAGATTACAACTCAGATTATTTAGGCCACAGGCCCCAAGTGCTCAAAACCTGAGCTTGAAAGCCGAACATCCTATTCCTGCCAACTTAATTCCTAATAAGCAAATAAGCTTATAGCTCTGCCGAAACAAGCCTTACGCAGTGGATGTGTTGCTTCTGCTCTTCACTATTCTAGTTTCAAAGCTTAATATGGACTGCAGTGACTCACCATACCCTGCTTTTTCCAAAAGAAAACTCAAATTTGCTGGTCTGTTAAATTCTATGGTACAATTTACACCACAATGAGGCAGTGTGTATGGGTTGCAAATTCAACCCTGGTGTAGTGGTGTGGACATTGCAAATCCAATAGAACTGTCAACTGTGACTGAAAAAATATTTAATTAAATAGTAAAAGCCAAGTTGGTTATCGCAATATTAGTAATAAATAAGCTGACACCTGTTTGGCTGCAATAGTAACAAACTGGCTTACTTAATGTTGAGGAAAGAACTTGCTTCTTTTAACTGTAAACTTAAAAAAGTTTGATGTTAGAAAACCCCAGAGTTTAGCATATAAGCTAGCTAACTACTTGTTGTTTCACAAGCATAAAACTGGAGCTTAAAAGCTGAAACCAAATAACCTTCAACGGTGATTCCATCATCTGAAAAGATGCACATTCTTTCACTTGAGAAAAACTTCATCAATTTATCTGGTATCAGCTATAATGATATCAAAATCATGCCATAATTTTTTTTTATACGTACCTCAGGATCATGATCCACATCATATATAACAGATAATCCGATTACAAATCATATGAGCATATATATACATCAAACAAGTGCCTACTCGACCAGAGCTAGCAAAAACAGCAGTTTTATTTGGTCGAAATATGTTGATCAGATGGTGATCAATAAATATTTCCAAACCCCTACTACTATTATCCTACGTCCCTATGGTCACCTTCAACCAATTGGATCTTTATTATACTGATAATCCGCTTCATTTTCATGGAAATGCCTCTTCCGGGTGATTGTTTTGCCAGTCCAAATTGCCATAGACTGATTTGGGTATGTGTTGAAAGGAGAGGCTACAACACTAGGCTAAAAGTCTTAGGAGAAGACCATCAACCCATAAAAATGAATAAAACAACGGGACTGAATTCAACTTTTTTATCATCTTACGAACCAAGCGCCCTTAAACACCAATCATAACAACAAGCCGGCAACCAAAGAGAAAAAGTGAACACATACACACATATATATAAGTACAATACTCATACACAACAAGTAGGGCATCGGAGCAAGCCGTTTTCGTTACAATACACACACCTTTTCACATCATAATCATCGTCGTAAACCTTCCTACTCCCATTACAATAATTGCAAGGAATAAACCTAGCATTTCCACATAGTCGACAACCAACACTACCAATCGGGCGAAGAGGTAACCCCTTCAACATTTTCCCCAATTCCCCATTCTCATGTAGGTGTTTCACATCTTCAATCCCTCCGATATGATTTCCCCTAATAAATACTTGAGGCAACCTCAAGGCTCCCTTCTTGCCCTTTTTCCCTAAAACAATATTTTCCAATTCTTTTTTATACGCCGTGTCCATCGAGACGTCTCTTTCATCAACCAAAACCCGAAAACCGTTAAGAATCATCTTCACAGTATAACAATCCTCGAACGTCCTTCGAACGCCATGTAAGCTTGTGAAATACACCACCACTCTATCTTCTGTGCCTGGTAACACCAGTTTGTGGGCACTTTTTTTGGGCTTTTCTTCGATAGCAGATTCTTTCAAGGATGATTTTTCAAAAAGGGTCCGTAGCTTTTCGACCGTTCCTTTCAAGGATCCTAGGCGTTGGAGCGGATTTCCTGATTTGGCACTCGACGAATGGCTTAAAGTAGTGAGAGACCGATTAAATTGTTTCGATATCGAATTCTTCTCATCCTTATTATATGATGATGATGTAGGCTCCATACAAGAGGGTTTATGTTTTTTGCTTAAAAGGGTAGCTTTTGCAAGTTGATTATCTTGAAAAAGATGGATTATTTAAGCTATATATCTCAATAATTCAATGTACTTCTTAAACTTGAAAACCAACTTACTTGCTTATATAAGTGCAACCAAACAAGCCTGGTAGCTTTGAGAGAAGATCAAAGACAGATCAAGATGAGCTTTATATGTATATAGATGTGTTTGTATAAAAGAAACTTGGCAAAAAAAGGAAAAACAAAGAAAAGAAGAAAATGAAATTATTTGATCCTTTTTAGGTGCTGTGGAATTTCAGCTTTTGGTTGGGTTTGGCAACTAAATGACTTTTTAAAAGAGGCGTGGATTTAAAGCAAACAATATGTTTTTATTCAAAGGCCCCATTTCCCATTTCCCTTTTTTTTTTAGATTTATAAAGATGGGATACCATACATTTATTGACTATAAATTGTGTACTGGAAAATAATGGTGCACTAAATGCTATTCAAAGGACTTACATCACCACAAATTTAATTTAACCTTGAATATTTACTAACAGTATTATAACATATATACTCGTATTTAATTAATAGTCCACAACTGTATTGAAAACGTTGTTGAATACTTAAAAGTTGGGTCGTATTTGGGTCACCACGACTTTAATTGTGCATGTTTCAGATGTTCATTAGTAAATATAAAATAAAATTCATTGTTGATGGTTCATATATTAATTCTTCACCGTAAATTTGTAACGAACCTTCTTCCTCATACTGAGTGATTTTTCAACGTACTATACTATAGTCTACAGTACCTGATAATTTATACTCTTTTTTCTTCCATGGAAAATTCGCATTAGGTAGCATTAGCAATACGAGATCAGAATTACTAAAAAAAATTTATAGTAAACTAACAGATTTTTATTTAAAAAAAAATGCCTCACGCATCAATATATCAACGTCAATGACTAGCACTGCCGTAAATCCGATACTGCATTATAATTTAGGATGTGTTATACACTAAAACCCAACGTGTATTAATAAACCCCAAAATAAATAGCCTAAAAATAATTTAAAATTAAAATTAAAATATTCTATTGGTTGACACACCCTTAATTATATAATTAAGTATATCGGGTTCATACAACTGTTTCTCGACATCATAGATAGGGTGATTACACATGAAAGAAAACTCTCTGAAAAAAAAAAAAACACACACACACACGAGAGATCAGAATGCATTATTCATGGTTGTATTGTCTTATGTGTACCTTGATTTTGTTCCTTTAACCTATGGCTAAAGAATAAAACTGAGAAATCACTGAATAGAATAAAACAAAACCGACGCTTTCCTATTACAAAACAAAACCGACGCTTTCCTATTCCCATCTAATTGTAATATGCGTTTCAAATTCAGTGGGATTAATTTAGAGAGAATAGTAATCCTACGCGATATATATAGTAATCAAAAACTGAATTAAATCAAAATACATACACGGGCGACCGGTGTTTTTAGTTGCTCAATACTTACGGGTTTTGTGTTGCTGAGTCAAAACTAAAGAAAAAAACTGAAATAAAAATGCTGGGGAATAATTTTGAGCCTTGTACAAATACAATAATTATCAAAATAGTTATAGTAACCTCTACCATTAGACTTCAGACTTCATTTGGTACGTATATGCATTTAAATATATATAGTAGTTAATAAAAAGTTAGGTTGAACAGTGGGGGTTGTTCGAAAAATTGTTTGCATCTCGTCTTGCCCAAAGTTCCAGTCTTACTGGGCTTGGGCTTGAGCTTGGACCGCCCCTACCTAAGTACGCAAGTTTGCTAATCCACTTGTTAATTAATTATACACTACAAACTATAAGTGCAATTTCTGACCGGTCAATATATAACTTATATAAAATTATCAAAATGAAAGTTAATCATTAGTTAAACTGTAAAATTATACGATTAAAATTTTAAATTTTAATTTCGATAATTTTAATACAAATTATAAACCATTGAAAATAATGACTAATTTATAAGATGGCAACTAAATAAAAATGAAGACAGTGTATCATTAATCCTTCGCATACGCATAGTAGCATAAAGGTGTTCAATTTTTGTGTACCATACTTATCGGATGTACACATATTTTTCTAAAGTTGTATATTTCAACTTATGTTATACAGTATGACTATTATTTACAAAAATCATAATTTAAGCATACAAATAAAATAATGGGTTTGTAATTTTGTATACATCATTTAATCATTATAAGAAAAAGTTAAGATATCAATGGTTTACTTTTTGAAAACTGTTGATAAAGTGAGTGTCGCTAAATTTTAGTAACAAAAATGTTGCTAAACTTTTTTTTTTTTTTTTTTTTTAAGGGAATCCTCATATCTCACGTACCTTAACTTCTCTCTCCTGCTGCCACGTGTAGTCGGTTCTGCCACGTGGTATCTTCCCTCTTATCTCACGTACCTAATTGGCATATGCCATGCATAACAGTGATCTAAACATTTTGATTGCAAACAAAAAAAAAGTGATCTAAACATTTAACTAATAAAACACTGAAATTTAGAAAGTTAGAAGAAAAAACAAAATCATGAATATTGAAAGTCTATTAGCATCTGTTGGTATAAACTTAGGACTATCACTTGTGATTCTTTTCCTCTTTTCAATACTGAAAAAACATCCTTCCAATGCCTATGTATACTATGCACGTCCACTTTCTATACATGCACCATTAGATTCATTATATGGTTTCTTAGCTAATGATAAAAACGAAAATGACTCCGGATTTGTTTTTCGACGGTGGGTTCCATCTATTTCTTGGATCGGACGGTGTATCGGGGTTAGCGAGGATGAGGTCTTGGAGATGGCAGGGCTCGATGCCCTCATTCTCATCCGACTTTTCAAATTCGGGTGAGTTTTGTCACTTTATGGTTTTGCTGTCTTTGCGATTTTGCATAACTGCAAAAGTATACTTTTTGGTGTTATTGAAATTTATCAATTTTAAGGTATGATTTTGTTTATATGTCTAGTTACCATGTTCGAATTATCCCACATGGGTGATATATATTGATCTGTGGCTAATAAACAGTTGTCCGAGTAATTTGTTTGTGCTTGTGCTACATCTTGTAACTCCAAACATATGGTGGGGTATTTATACATGATAATCTGAATCCAGTCTTAGACTCGTACTTCTGAAATACGTGATTGATTTAGATAAGTCAATTTTTTTTTAAAAAGTTAAGCCCCGTACTTCAGAACTACGACTCGTACTTCAGAAGTACGAGTCTCAGACTGTATTCAGATTATGCTGACTGTATAAAGACGCCACCCAAGCATATACCACCTTTCGGTGTAGCTGAAATGATTAATGACGGAACCGGGATTAATTTATGCTAGGCTATGTCGGGATAAAATTCTATAATCGAAGTATTTTGATAGAGTACATAGCAAAAGCATCAAATTACATGGCAAAAGCTCCGAGCTCTTCTGAATTTTGCGGTATTTCCTCGAGGGCCATCTACTAGATATGCATTTCTGATCAAAATAAAAATAATCGCCTCTTTTATCTTAATTTAAGGTAGTTTCCAGCTCTGAATCTTGGAAACTGAATTTGATATACCTGAAGTTATAGTTTCTTCATTGCAGAATCAAATTTTTTGTGGTATGTTCCTTTGTCGGTTTGGTTATACTGATTCCAGTTAATTATGGTGCCTATGATGGGCCTACAAAGAGTTCGCATTCTATGGATGCCTTCACAATCTCAAATATAGAAGCGGGGTCTAACAAGTAAGGTCGTTAGTTCATGTGCTTCTTAATTATATAGTCTTTAGCATCGTCGTGATATTACTTTTCTCACGCAATTTTCCTGTCTGATAGCAATATTAGCATCATATGATTTTGCAGAGCACATTTAACAATAACATGTCTGCTTATTTTCCTTTCTTTGTTCATTTTATCTCATTGGCCGATCAAGTTTTGACAACTAATTGGCCTGTAGTTGTACGATTTGTTAACTCTTAATATTTAGTGGGTGATTTTCCCCCCTTCTTGTTGACAGGCTTTGGGTGCATTTTTCGTGCTTGTTGTTCATATCCTGTTATGCATTGTACCTCTTACACAAGGTGATTCTGTATTTCATTCAGTTTTGCACTTTACTAATTGTTAATGAAACAGCAAGGTCTAACATACACTTTTAGGTCCATTATGTTAATACTGCTTACAAAGACACAACCATGTGGGTCCTTTAGCTAAATTATATTTCGATTGACTCTTTATCATCATCGGTAGAATCACTATTCATAGTTGAGAGGAAAATTAAGTGCTCATTTGGCTGTAGTTATTAAGGAAATCAGTAGGGGGGTTTTTCCCGAGAGAAAAAGAGACATTCATCCAGCTTAAATCTTCTAACCTTTTTATATCAGAAAACTCAGAAAAACTCGGTTTTAGAGCTGATCAGCCAAATGCAGTGCAGCTTTTACACACAAAAAAACTGAGCTTAAACCAAACAACACCAAGTATTCAAAATAATTTGGCTTCTACTAGTCTTGTCCAAGGTTACTCAATATGTTCTACATCTGTACTTGGTGTTGGCCACACCTTCAACATCAGACCGGTCTACTAAACTTGTTTAAAAAAACTTATTATCTTAACTTGAGAGCTTCATATGGTTTTACATTAGGGCGCGTATTATGTGCTCTCATGAGTCTCAAAACATTTGCTAACCTTTCCGCAATCTTATTGGATATAATTTTAAAAAGTTGTTATAACAGGAGATCTGGTGTACCATTTCATCTTCAGGAATATAAGGACATATTAACAAAAAGGATTCAACAACTTCGAGAATGCAGGCATAAGCCGGAGCAATTTACTGTTCTAGTCCGCCAAATTCCCATCTGTGATGATCACAAGGCATATAGTTGTTGCGTCGATCACTTTTTCTCCAAACATTATACATATGATTATCAGACCTATCAAGTTCTATACAGTAGAAAGGAACTTGACAAGTTGTTGGTAAGATTAGAGAATATTTCAAGCAATTAACATTGCACATAGTGGCAACACTTTCCCTGTGTTTGTGATCAGAGAGAGCATCTTTATAGTTCATACCAAATCTCACATGAGCTGTTTGTTTAGTAAGTTTTGATGAACTTTATGTTGGCTACCCTTTTATTGCAGAATGAGGCAAAATGTCTTGCAAGAAAGATAGAGGGTTCAAAAGGCAATTCAAATACGACTAAAGGACATGGCAGAGAATACTTACTGTCTGATGCGACATACCCAAATGAAAAAGTATTGCAATACAGCAAAAGACTTGAGGAAATTCAGCACTGTATACGCCTCATACAGTGCCAAGAAGCGCTAAAAGAAATGGTTATGTGCTCTCATGATTCATTTATTGCTACTCCTATGGTCTGTTCATTGGTATTGAGGGAAACGGGGTTTACGTCTGCTTTTTATAGATAACATTGCAAAAATAATTTTTCCATTTGCTCGTTGTGGCGATGTTTGATTACTGAGCTATTTTGTGATATTCCTCATTTCCCTACTGTAGGCTGTCCTAGACTCCTGGTTTATATTTTCTTGGGTAGTTAATAGCATATTAAGAAACCATGAAAGAAAAGCAGAATCGCGAGGGACGTGACTTTGAGCACCCTTCATATATGATATATACAATATACATATATAAATACATAAACGAAATGTAGCTGAACAAAAGTTAAGTTTAACTGAGCCATTAGTGTTAAACTTGATTAGATAGTGTTACACAAAACCATTATCCAGATGGGGAGATCTAGACTGTTTAAAACATACACCCGATGAAATTTTTCTTAGAAATGTGGTTCAACTGCAAGAAAAGTTATGTAGATAATTGAAGAGGATAAGCAGAACATCTAATATAGGCTGGACAATTTAGCTGGCTATGCAACCCCGGTTCAACAATAAAAAGGTCACAACACCATATGAGGGATGAAGGAAAATAATACCTGCGTAAACATTTAATCACTTTTTGAGCTTGAACTCGAGTATTTTCAGTTGATAACAAATAAACTGAAATTTTATCTATTTTTATATATGCAGGAAGTGCCTGTTGCTTTTGTTACATTCAAAACAAGGAAAGGCGCTGCACTTGCTTCCCAATCCCAGCAGCACTCCAACCCTCTTATATGGATTACCGAAATGGCACCTGAACCGAGGGATGTTTTATGGAAAAATTTGGAAATACCATTTCGGCATTTACCCCTGTACAAGATCGGAGCCTATTCCGCAGCATTACTTCTTACTATATTCTTTGCAATTCCGGTAACTGCGGTACAAGGAATAGCGAAATTTGAGAGGCTAAAAAAATGGTTTCCCCCTGCTATGGCGGTGCAACGAATGTAATTACTATTATATGTCAATTTTGATCAAATTTTGCTCTTCTGGACTTCTAGCAAAAGCTCTAAAAAAAAAAACAGTGAAATATAAAACACGTGAAAAATTGAACTATTGCCACGAAATCATATAAGATCATCGGAAGTTAGTTAAGAAAATTTTAATTTTAAAAAAAGAGAGATTACTGTGAAAGGAAGATTGATGATACATGTTAACAAAAATCGTAACTGCTAGCAAAAGATCCCTTGTCTTGCTTACACTGGCAGTCTAGATATGCTCTGATTTTTTTTATCCATGTAAATAGCATTTCCCATTCTTTACCTGATCAGTTCCTGACCAAGCAAAAATACATTATTCTTTGCAGACCAGGTTTAGGACCCGTAATTACTGGCTATCTTCCCAGTGCCGTCCTCAATGGATTTATATACCTAATTCCATTTGCAATGTATGGAATGACGAGGCTAGCGGGTTACGTGTCGAGAAGTAAGACCGAGATAAGAGCTTGCAATATGTTTTTCTATTTTCTACTTGGAAATGTGTTCTTCTTAAGCTTGTTGTCCGGGTCTTTACTTGATCAAATAGGAGAGTCCTTTTTCCATCCAAGGGATATTCCTAGTCGTCTCGCAAGTGCTGTTTCAGCCCAAGTAAGTATTCGGCCTTACTGGTTTACCCTTGGTTTAAGTGTGGACATACCCAAATTAGAAAAAAAAATTGATTTGCATTCGTTTAACATAGTAATATGCCATAAAAGGTTGCTGCATCTGGGACTTTGTTAAAATTAACTGGGACGTTTCTTCTTATTCTTTTATTTATACTTGGATGATTCTGTTATGGATTTAAAAGTTCTACCAATGCTCTTCTGGAGCATCTAAGCTAGTTTCCTTTTATTTATTGTTCAGGCAGATTTCTTTATAACATACATCTTGACCAATGGGCTCGCAGGATTTTCCCTGGAGATTCTTCAACCTGGATTACTTTTGTTAGATAAAATGATTTCCCTTACGTGGGGACGGGGGAAGGAAAAAACGCCATATATTTATTCCCTACCATATTGCAGATTTATCCCTCTTGTTGCCATATCTTTTCTTATAGGAATGGTGTACGCAACAGTGGCACCCTTACTTCTCCCGTTTCTTGTCTTCTACTTCTTGCTTGGCTACATTGTGTTTGTCAACCAGGTTTGCCTTTTATTAGTGGTTCTCTATACTGCACCCTGTTTTTTAAGTTTCAGTATCGCTAGATTTAAAGCATGGTAATTGCTTCTTTGCGAAACAGACAATTTATTTTCAGCTTCTATTGCATCCGAAACCTAATTAGGATTGATATTCAAAAACACTAAAGATCTGGTGTTTCACCAATCTCGGCGCGTTTCTATTTAATAATTACTACGGTTCACGTTTTTTGTTTTGTTTTGGGTTTGAGCTTTTTCCTTGTTTGCTACTAATGGCTACTTCACGCTATGTGGACCGTTTTGTTGTTGTTGTTGTTGATTGATATTTTGGAGTCCTAATATTCCAAAATGTAAAACTCAAATCAATTCTTTAAATTGAAGATTAACTCTTCATTATTATTCTTGTTGCATCTTTCAGCAGAAAGCTACCTCTTTACAAATCATGAGGAAAAAAATTATACAGGTCTTGAAACATCTAGATATTCAAGATTTATTCTAAGCTTAAATGCTGAACAATTAAACGTAATTCTAAATGGCAAATAGTTTGTGCTTATAAGCTCAACTAAAGGACCCTTTACCTTGAAGACAAGTTACACATTGGTATAATTTGTTGACTTATATTTTACTAATTGTAGATAAAGGACGTGTACGAGATCGTTTATGAGACTCACGGGCAATACTGGCCTTTCATACATCATTACATTTTTCTCGCAATAATTCTTTCGCAGATCACAATGATTGGCCTTTTTGGACTAAAGTCCAAACCATCTGCTTCTTTTGCTACTATACCTCTCCTTATACTCACAATATTATTCAACGAGTACTGCAAGAACCGTTTCCTTCCCACATTTTCTTGTTATTCGGTCCAGGTAATTTTGCTACAAGCTTTATGCAATGTAATTGCTTTTTTCGTGTTCAAAATCCTGTCGTGTATCAACAGAAACATTCCCTTATCTTAAGCTTCCTTGGGAACCTTTGAAATTACAAAAGCAGACACAAGTATAGCCCCTTTAAGATGTTTTCAAATTTTGATAGATTCTCAGATTTGTAGGATAGATATTCAATGACACTTGACTCAATTTCAGTTATGTTTTGCATGCTCAAAATACAAGCTTACAAAAAGCTTATAGAAAGTTCGATTCTCTTATACCTCTGCTGCTTTCTGATTTAGACTAACCCTCCCCACCCATTTAGCTTTCTCATCAAATTGTTCTTTATTTAGAGGAAAAGACTTTTTCAGTTTTCTGGCTAGCAGCTATTTGAAACAAGGAAAGCTTGATAGAAGTTTCTCATTCGTATTTGCGGATTCAAAATGATTATATATAGTAACCCGAAGTCAAACCTGTGCCTGTTTTGTGGTTTGTCTATATTCCGTCATCACTATTTTTCATATGTTGACAATTAGGATGCGACGAGTAACGATGAATTGGATAATAAGAATGGTAGCATGACGGAAGCTGATAATCGGCATCAGGCTATTGAAGCATACCATGCTCCATCTTTGCGGTCAACAAAGGAGTTTCTAGCAGCAGAAGAATCGACCTCTAGCGATCCGTTAATATGTTGAAATTGAATCCAAAATTCATTATTATTACTTTTGCTATTTTTGTTTATGTTATTTATCCTTTCGTTTCTATTCATATTTTCTCGGCATTTCCTATCAACATTACTCACGGTTTTCTTGTGTTATATTGTAACACGACTTCTTATATTTCAAGTGAGAAAGGGTTCTTTATTTGTTCGTCGGAAACAATATAATGCCTACATATGTGGATGAGTGGATGAATTGATAAAGAAAATAACTATGGGGATCTACTAGCATGTTCCTTCATCTATATTGTCATTCTGTAAGTTATGCATAATAAATTATTAGGAAATTGGTAAAAACTAAAATATTTCACTAATTAAAAGGAGAAGATGGACACGTAAAAATGAAAAATAGTCGGCCAGTCTGTGCAAATTAAATAAAATTTCTTTATACTATAATTTTTTGTACGTTTTAGCCTCGGCTTCGTTCTTTCACAAATTTAAGGTCTTTCTTCATCAATGTCATTTGCAACTTTTCATATAATTTTTAGATTTGGAGGGTCTTAATTTTTTTTAATGACTAACCAGTATATGAGAGATGAGGTCTATAATGTAAAATCTAACCCAAAGAATTGCGTTAAATGACTACACTTTGAACATATTGACCCTGTTATTTATTGGAAGGAAGATGATTTTGATCACCGAATTTTCAACCTGTGAGTATTACCCGCTGTAGTGGCCGAATAAGTGGACCATTTATTTTTCGTGTGATTTTGAAAGTCAATTTTCATATAATATTTACGATTTGTCAACCTAATCTGTCACATCAACAGATAATATTTCAGGATGGCTATAGTAGCACTATTCTATTACCATGTTGGGTTTGATTATAAAAGCTCATACATTATTTTTAAAGCCATTTTGTTGAAGTTCCATTTAGTAATCCAGGATGCTAAAGACACTAGCTATAACTTATGAGTAGCAGAGACCAAGTAGAGAAGCAAAAACTTAGGGGGGTAAATCAGAAGAAAGATAAACAATCAGGGGTGAAACTGAAACAACTCAAAAAGAATATGGTGTAAGTTTGCATTAGCTGGATCAGCTAAAAATTCTAAATTGGTACTTAATTTATAAAGTTTTAGCAATTTAGGTACCAAACTATATTTTTTCTAAATTGATACCCAAACTTTGTGCTTAACATCCAATTAAGACATGCATGTCCAATTAAGCATTATAGATTGATACCAAATTGGTAAACGTTGGTAAGTATTGTTCCTAGTTTTGTCACGTGTACTATAAGTTGAGTATTAAATTAGTAAAATATTATAATATATGGTATTAAATAGTATTTTCCAATTAGAAAATAGAGTGGCAACAAGAAATAGTGCATTGATTAAAGATAAACCATTAAGGTTGGGTAAAAATTTAGAAAATTAGGTAGGTTGCATACTAAATTACTAAAATATGATAGGTTGGGTACCAATTTAACATTTTTTCTAGCTAGAAGCAGAGACCAAATAGATAAACAAGAAATTAGGGGGTAAATCAGAAAAAATCCAAGTAATTAGGGGTGAAACTTAAACAACTAAAAAAGCATAAGGAGTAAGTTTGTATTAGCTGGATTATGGAAAACGCTAAATTGGTACCTAATCTATGGAATTTTAGTATTTTAGACACTCGTGTTGAATTAAACATTATATATTGGTATCAAATTGGTACTAGTTTGGTCACGTATACCGTAGGTTGGGTACTAAATTAGTAAAAGATAATAGTAGAGGGTATTGGACGGCGTTTACCAAATAAAAAATTGATCAAAAACAATCAAGAGTGCCTTGATTGAAAATAAACAATTAAGTTTGACTACCAATTTAGAAAAGTAGATAAATTTGGGTACTAAATTGCTAAAAACGAATAGGTTGCTATCAATTTAGTATTTTCCCCGGCCAGGAGAGAGACCAAGTAGAAGCCAAAAATTAGGGGGTAAATCAGAAGAAAAACAAATAATTAGGGGTAAAAGTGAAACAAATCAAAAAATATAAGGAGTAAGTTTGCATTAAGCTGGATCGAGAGGGGTATTATTATTATTTTCCGTCATAAAACATTTTAGTAAGTAGTATTATTGTTCTTCGTAAAATAAGATCCATTTATAGTGAGATATATATAAATATATATATTAATTAATTCAGTGTCGATTTGAGCTTAAAAAATAAATGCTTTTAATTTGTTTGGGATAATTTGGTTTTCCATACAGCCTCAATCGAAATGGAGTACCGAAAGATCAAAGACGAGGTTTCTCATTCCTTATTTTTTTTATTCGAAAACTATTTAAATATTTCATTATTTACAGCTTACTACTTTTTTTTTTGTTTGGTTGAGATGCGTTTTGTAATTTAGTCAAGTAAACATTCATTATGATTATAGTCATGATTTTGAGATATATTAGTAAAAGATATAGGCGTGTTTGGCATTAGTTTTTTTGGTTTAAAAACTACTTAAAAAAAGCCTTGAAAAAAAAGTTTGTTTAAAAAAACTGTTGTGTATTGTTTGACACTTGCTTTGTTACTTTTAAGTGAGTTATAACTTATTTATTGATAAGTCATTTATTGATTTATTTTAACTTGTAAGTAAGTTGTGTATAGAAATAGGTTTTATTAGAAATTCTAATTTTTGTTTTTTGTAAATTTTATGTGAAAGCTTTAGAGATATATAAGCTTTTTCGACCTAAAAGCTAGAACCAAACACCCCCCCAGCTTTTTTTAAGCAAAAAGCTGTTGTCAAACAGACACGTATTAGGTATGTTGATATATCATTACTTGTTTCATTTGATATGACGATGCGACGTTCCTCGTTTGACAAGGTTATTTTTTATATCTTGAGTCAGAAATTTAGTCGCCCTCTTCAAGTTTCTTGTGCGTTACACTTTTCGTAAAACTGATTATTTTCTAAAAATAAATATACTTTTTAATGCTTGTGAAACACATTATAAGTGTATTAACAAGTATACTTATTCCCCAATGAAAAATATAGAATCTACAAAGCTATCAATTTTATTTTGGTTATTTTAAATTTGTTGAGTGATGGAAGTATAATAATTATTGCTATGAACTTGAATACAAAGCAGATTGTTTTGATAACGTATGCAAGTCTTTATCCTTCCTTTTGTTGTGCCATCCTTGCTTGTAAATTTAGTTTTGAAGAATTTGGCAATAGCGACTTGCCATCTCATACTATTAAAAGACGGACTTATTTGATGTTTGCTTTCTTTTTTATTTGAAAATTTTCTTAATTTATCCTACTTATGGTAAGCACATTCATTTTAGGATAAAGAAGAAGACAAATTTGATGATGATCTAGAAAACTTACGTGGAAAAGCTATTTTAGGAGGTATGCTCTTGTTATAATTCTACATTCTGGACTTGAAACACTACAATTGTGCGTTTTCTGAATTCTTTTACAATGTTGCAGTTACTGGTAGCAGTATGAGCACTTTAGGAGGCAGTCCCGTGGAGCGATCAAAGTGGAAACGCAAGTAAGACCTATGTCAAAATATGTACAAGTATTGGCCCCTTTTCATTTTGATTACGGAAATAAGAAAATGGACTTTCAGCTCATATACAAAATTTCCTTATTTTTCTAGGTCAATTGTTACTCTTGCATTGACCTTTCTCACCAGTTCCCAAGCAATACTTATTGTTTGGTCCAAAAGAGCCGGAAAATACGAGTACAGTGTCACCACCGCAAACTTTATGGTGAGGATACATCAGTTTGATTTTGACACGATTTAGCATACTTGAGTTGGATTATAGATGTTGTATGCAAATCCAATATTAGTTTTGTCTTCCCCAGACAAGTAACAAATAGTATGTTCGTCTTTTAGTTAATTGACAAGCAGTAACGACATTGATCTTCGGTTTTCTGCTCTGGGATTAGGTTGAGGCCTTGAAATGTGCATTGTCACTTGCAGCCTTGATGAGAATATGGAGAACCGAAGGTGTTACTGATGACAACAGGTCATCTAATTCATCTCTCTCTCCCTCTCTTTCTCCTTGTGGGCTTTTTATGCACTTATATTCCTCGAAAAGGGGTCTATTTTTGCTAAAATCTGTTACTGTTCATGCCTTTATGCTCTTAGGTTAACTACAACATTTGATGAAGTTAGTGTTTACCCAATACCTGCGGCGCTTTACCTTGTCAAAAATTTACTTCAGGAAAGTTGCGGTCCTTCCCCCTCTCTATTTTCCTTTTGCTTTTTTCCTTTTTTTCCTTTTGGGGTTTGGGTTTGATGACCCCTCAATTTTGTTGTTCTTGTTTGTAGTGACATTACCTTTTCCTTCTTTTTGGCAGTATTACATATTTGCTTATGTGGATGCCCCGGGGTATCAGATACTGAAGAACCTCAACATTATTAGTACTGGCATATTGTACAGAATCATTTTGAAGAAAAAGTAAGCTGTTTCTTATTCTAGTAATCTAATTGACTAATTTAGATGTTGAGAGTCCTTTTGATTGCGGATATATCCATTAGTTGATGGTTCGGAGAAACGTTCTTGTTAATGATTGATACTTCATGTTGGCTTGCTACATATCCTATATCATAAATGAAATAAGCCTCTTTTCTCTTGATGGTTATGGAAAGTTTTTCCTTATTTGAAAATGACTGCAAATCAGATGGATAAGTATATAAATGCAACATAAATCTTATTTGTCCATGCAATTCATGTCAATGTAACACGACAAATACGACGGATCTGTGACTTGGATGTTATATACAACTAAAATCATGTATAAATTATAATGGTGTCATAAAATTTTAGGAAATCCAAATCCTAATGATTTCCAATCCTTGATTCGAAACACAACTTCACTAGACGTTATTATGTGAGTCTGGAACTCATTAAGTTCGTATACATTAAATTGATGAATAAATAACTCATTCGATTTTCTGCTTCAATTGTACCTCTTTCAGGTTAAGTGAGATTCAGTGGGCTGCGTTTGTCCTATTATGTGCAGGTTGCACCACAGCTCAACTTAATCCTTCGTAAGTCTTTTTCTACTATACACGACACAAGTCTTTCATTTTAGAGATTCTCTTTAGAGAATTTGCTTTTGGTCTTTTCCCTGTGTTATAGAATGCGTATTGTGCAGTTCCGATCATGTTCTTCAAACTCCTTTACAAGGCTGGGTGATGGCCATTGTAAGTTTTGTTAGCTATAGCATTTTGTTTCAAGCTGAAAATCTTGAACTTTTTTCATTCCATTAGGCTTGTGTTTGAACAAACCTATCCCCATGCAGATAATGGCACTTCTCAGTGGTTTTGCGGGTGTCTACACAGAGGTAACTTCTTTATGCATGCATTTTCTTTTCTGATTTTGGCACTGCTGCTCTATCAGATGTTAATAGTCTCAGCTAGTTGAATACATTTTTAGGTAAGCCCTAGTTGAATACTTGTAAGATGCTTGTTAGTATATAGCTGTATTTGACTTCCAAAAAAAAATTTATGCAAGTAAATGGAGTCGTTCATGTTTAGGACTCATCGCGGGATCGTTATCTCATGATTGAGGAATATTGACATTGCTAATTGGGTTTGCCAAGTATATGAGATGTGTATGTATGTTTCTCAACTCTACCGTGAATGCATTGGGGGGATCATTAGTATATAAATAAACAGTTTTCTTAACATTAAACTATGTTGATACATCAAGTCTGGTTTTCAAAATTGATAAAATGTAAGAAGGATAAACAGTTTAATGAGTACTGAGTAGTCAATGAGAAAATTTCATTTATGAAAAACAAGGCTTGTTATAAGAATGGAACAGGCCAGAGGTCAGGCTCGGTTTATCTTCACCTCTTCGTCCATGTTGATTGAAGTTCTGTTCCCAAATGAGCAACTTAGCAGACACTCATGTAACTGTGTTTGCTCTGTACTCTGCAGGCTATAATTAAAAAGCGCCCATCAAGGAACATAAATGTGCAGAATTTTTGGTTGTACGTTTTCGGAATGGTATTCAATGCGCTTGCAATAGTTGTTCAAGATTTTGATGCTGTTGTGAACAAGTAAATTTCAAAATCCTAATTATCTGTTTTACTTTCATGACAGTTGACTTTGATAGCTTCTAGGTAGTACCTAGTTTGACCATGTCTTGTAGAAGACTCAGCGTGTATCTTTTTACAGATTATACATGCCTGACAGGGCCGGCTGTACATGGGGTTGCTTAAGCCGTTGTATATTTTGGTTGCTTATAGAAATTATTTTTTATGATATAAGAGCAATAGAATTTGAGAATTGCTAAAAGTAAGCAAATTTAAAAGCCAGCCAATCTGAATAACATAAAGAAGAACATTAATTGGAACACGTTGTGATCTTTTATGTTATAAATAAAGGACCAAAAAGGTTAATAACTTAATCCAGTAGGGAGAAAAAAACCCAAATCTGTTAAGACTAAGCAATTCTTTTAGTGTTTGAAATAATACTATTGGACCACAATTCGTGGAGTATGAAAAACTAGAGGAGCATGAAGTAGTTCCTCTTTAGATAAAAGTTATGTTGACCCAAATCGAAGGTTTGAGATTTGAACTTGAGACCTCTCTGTCTAATAGAGACGCATAACCACTTCGCAAGATATGCTTTTTCTTATGCGCATGCGAAACAAATTAATTTACTTTTTTTCTCAAATTTTATATATCTCTATGAGGGGGTCACTTATAATATCCTTTTTGGTATGGTTGCTTAAGGCTCGAGGCTGTTTTATACTGAGTCTGGGTCTGGGCCGCCCTTGATGCCTGTATTACCTACTAATTTATAGCTTGGCTAGAGTCTTTCAACAAATATATTTGAAGTGAAATTTATTTTTCATTTTTCTCGTGTAAAGACAACTCAACTGCTAAAGCCCAATTATTTTCTCTTTATCTGAGTCATTTTTTCTTCTTTTTACAGGGGTTTCTTCCATGGGTACTCGTTTATTACAACTCTCATGATTCTTAACCATGCCCTGAGGTAAGAACATTGCACTGCCATTATTTGCAAGCTTTTCTTGTTAGTGCGGGTGCGCTCGTCTTAAAGTGCATTTACTTCTCCGTTTGTAATATTGATTTTGCCCGGGAGCTCTTTGTAGATGGATACTTAGATAAAATGGAATGTGATTATTGGTTAGGTTTTTTATTTGACATTCTTGTCGACTAATCCACTGGACGAGTGCTTATAAGTTACTAAAGAAGCGTTATAGTCAATTTGCAACTTACTTTAAAAAATGCTAAGTATATTTTTGATCAAATGCATGATGATCGGACATTGATCAATTAAAGGGAGATCCGTGAGGAATCCTATAATTATTTAGGCTAGGCTTGTTGTATACTCCCCCCGCAGGTCGAAATGCGGAGGGCAAGACTGATTTCTTGAAACTTGAAATATCAAGAATACAAATGAAAAGCAAATTTTCTATCGTTCTTTATGAAAAAAGAAAAATTAGCATCATATATGAAAAGTTTCTAGAAAGGTTAGAGATTACATTTTGGAGGGATTAATTTATTTCTTTTTCTCTAGATTCTCGTGTTTCTTAGGTTTGTAGTCAACCTTTGTGTAGCGTTTAGTCACGATAAAAACGATTATGATTCACGCTTCTGTTTTCAATGTCTTCCCTCCCTTGAATTGTCGAAATGTATTCTCATGAACATAATATTAGAATGCTACGTTCTGATCTGAATAGAGAAAGCAGAAATCATATCTTACAAATATTTAGTAGCATTATGGCTATGTATACTATATCTTTGAGAAACATCTGCCTGTGTTCCAGATTTACGGAGCATGCAGAGATGGATTTCTTTTCCAGTATAAAGTAATTGTTTTCTTTTTCCTCTATAAACAGTGGAATTGCAGTCTCGATGGTTATGAAGTATGCTGACAATATAGTCAAGGTGTGTGGTACTGTGATTTATTATTCGAAAGATATTGGATTCATTTGTTTCCTAGAATAGAATGCTTCTGCAAAATTTCTATGAAAGCACCTTCAGGAAACAATTTAGTGAATAATTTTTTCACATCTTTGTAGATTACACCATTCTTTTGATGACAAAATATTTCCACCCTTTTTTTCCTATGATTATAATACTTACATGTGTTGAGTGATTTCTGCCAAAGGTTCCTGTCCAGTAAA
The DNA here is from genome assembly GCA_963920805.1 of Primula vulgaris. Classification (NCBI taxonomy): domain Eukaryota; kingdom Viridiplantae; phylum Streptophyta; class Magnoliopsida; order Ericales; family Primulaceae; genus Primula; species Primula vulgaris. The sequence continues at coordinate 44,250,003 of OY987212.1, read as the reverse complement.
GGAACGGTCCTGAAATGGATTTGCATATTATCATTGACCTTTTTTCTGGAAAAAACTTGACTTGAAATATGGAAATAGTTCATATCGCCTAGCAATAAAATCAGCATTTGTTATTGTTTTGGACCTCAGCAAATCACGATACTCTTGTTTATTTAAGCTGCCAGCACTGAATTTTACAGGTGTATTCTACATCTGTGGCAATGCTTCTCACGGCGATTGTTTCTGTGTTTCTATTTGGGTTTAACCTCTCGCTTGCCTTTTTCCTTGGCTCCACGTAAGTATTTTACGATTAACATCCTTTTTTCTTGTGTACATTTCTGGTTACAGAATTTTGAGGTATGGATTATTCTAGGCCAATTTTTTTTTCTGTAAAATGTTACTTTCTAAAAATGTTTGCTAAGAACTAACTATAACTAATGAAAGATCCATGACTAATATATTTTTGCGAAAAATTGTTTTCCCCTAAACAAGTGAACTCTTGAATTTTATGTGTCATCAATTTAAACACAATCCTCTGACTCAGCTGTTAAGTAAATACATGTTTCAGGACTGATCAACTTAATTAGTTAACTTTTGCGGTTTGTCAAACAGGGTTGTATCTGTGTCGGTTTATCTACACTCTGCCGGAAAGGTTCTAAGATGACGGCTGCCACCTTCTTTCAGCCAAACCTTTTGCTGTAACTATAGAGGATTATAGAATACAATAGTTTCTTCTTCTTCTTATTGTATCTCTTGGCATAACAAATTAATTCTTGATATAGGAAATTGTTGTTAGTTATTCTACGAGAAATGCCACATTGCCTATCATTTTTATGTGGTACTGTGTCCGTTATATTTATTTTTTATCTTTGGGTGATCAATTGACCTAAGACATGGTTGGTAGAATAGTGGCGCTGAAGGTCATGTTTATTTGTTACTATATCATATATGTCATACACATTTGGTTGTGTACATTGATTTACTAGTCCAGCAAAACTTCCTTTTTCTAGCCTTGAAAAGATAGAAGTTGTGAGTTAGTTTAATCCAAGTTTTTTTCCTAACCTCAACTAAGCTTAAGCTTCATGACTCTAGTTCTCTCCAGGTAGTCCATATTAAGGTTTGTGTAGCCGTATGAACTTGCCTTTCTTCTTTATCTATTTTGTTTTTCGTTCCCTGGTAATAAAACATGTAGCCGTTCTTGCTAGTCTATCCGCATTGGGTGCTCTTACTACCGTGGAGTATTATCTTTTTTAAGTAGCTCTTACTTTTTCTTTCCCTTGTGAAGCATATGATTTCCCTAGGAGGAACAAAATGTAGAGTCAGAGACACTAAAGATGCTCATAGTAAAATACTAAAATATTATTTTAATTTTTCTTTCTTTATGAAAAAAATATATTTAGTAAATTATAGTTTTTTTTTTTATAGAGATACTGTAGCTTTGGTTTTGTGAGATACTGTACTGACATGACCTTCAAGGGGGTGATTAGAAACTAGAGGTCTTTCAGTTTTAATTCCACGGAACTTGATCATATGATCGATTTGTTCCCCTAGATCTTGAACTTTAATATTCCTGGAGCAAGTATTCATAAACAGATTCTTAATGTGTATCGAGTTTGGTGCACCAGGTGAAAAAATATCAATGTCCTGGCCAAAGTTAAAACATAAAAAATGGCGCAAATTGCAAAAACTCGACTGTCAGGATTGTATTAATGAAATACGCTATTAAAATTTCAATCCAAGGGGTGTTGGTTGATTTGAGTAGGATTTCCTGCCATACAAGCCTTACTCTTGACCTGCTCGTGCTTTTTAAACCACAAACAGAGAGAAAGGGAAACTGGGAAGAGATATAGAAGATAAAATAGCTCGAGTAATATGAAATGGAGAACTCATGGAACAAACAAGGAAGTGTTCTTTTTCTTATTTTTGCATTCAAATTTTTACAGTACAAACACAGTCTTGAGTAAAGCATTTGATTTTGTATCACAAATAAGCCTCTTAACTGCATGAGCGGGCAGACGTGGCAATGATGGACCACTGCTTGCTAAGCACCATAAATTAGCAGAAGAGGCAAGTACTGTTTCTGAGTTTGAAAAAATCTTGCTAGGCTGCTAAAAACGAGCAAACGTTCTAGCACCAACTCCATAGTTGGTAAATATCTACAGCTCATCTCTAGAAGCTTCAGTGGTTTTCACTTCCACGTATGATGCATATGTTCTGATAATGGATTCATAAATAGCTATTCCTTTTAAGTACTCATCAATTGCGAGAAACTGCAAAACAATAAAATATAACAGAATTTTTGATAAGGAAAGAAGCTATTTAAATCGAAGAAGAACACAAAAATAAGTGCATTTGGGCTCTAGCTCTAACAAGGCATTAAACCGATCGCTTGACTGGAGATTTTCCCTTACAACCAAACGTGCACACCTTTACACACTCAACAGGGAACTTGGTCATACAAATTATTCACCTACCCATACAAATAACGGTTATGCTATTCCAATCATCAATTTGGGATAACCACTGTCCACTGTAATACATGTTAGTGCAAGTAAGAGAGCACATTTGTGACTTTCCGCACATGTCCGGTTAGACAGCCATGATGCCATGTCAGAGTTGTGGTTAGTCTTTCTTAGGAAATTAATGCATATGAAGCTACAAGCTTCCTCTGACATGAACCAGAAAAGCTGATTGGCTAACTCCAGCATCTCCAAACACTGCTGTGTCCTCGTTAAAGGGGTACACAGCAACAAGACTGGAATATGATTGTCAAGGCATTTATAATATATTTCTTAATAGAGACCGTATCATGCCAATATCGAGAAATCCATATCCACATGTTTATTTGTACATCCTAAAGAAACTCCACAATTAATTGGTCTATCAAGCTCTAGGAAGATTTTCCAATAAGTCCGAGATGTCTTACTCATAATTTAATTCAATATCATAATATGACATGTCCACATCTGATATAGATCTAAATGGGAATTCCTACGTCCACCATGATAACTTGTTGAGAAGACACATATACCATTAATTACTTCTCCTGATGCAACACTTGAAGCTAAAGCAAACTTTTGGCCTCATATGCTCGTATATGCTTTCTTTTTTCAACAAAAGAAAATGCTACAGTGCACACATGAAATTCATGCAAGTTGGACAAGCTGATATAGTAGTACAAACAAGAGTAAGCCATACGTATCAATGAACATATGAAATAGAGCATATACCTCGTTGTGATCATGAAGTAAGATCGGAGTGTTGGCCATAGGTGAAAACCCAATTGCCGGCAAGCCAATTAATCGGAAATAACGAGCATCAGTTGACGCTGGAAAGATCTCTGGCTTCCCTAGCTTTCCATTTGCTTTCTCGACAGCTCCTTCCAACAGCGCCCACCACGGATTTGAACTATCAGTGGCTGTGATAATAGGTTTACCAAACTTGTCATATATCGAGCCCTTCTGCTTGAACTGAAAGAGATCAACAAATTACTGAATTGGGATATTGACCAATAACATAGCAACAAAACATACACTTTTTTTTATGAACCACAAATATTTCAAGTCTATACTTAAGAAACGGTTCAACACTCTTAAAAACAATTAATGTAAATTCATATCCTTTTGCTGTTCTTGAGAGAACAACACAGAATAAAGTCAGACCAACATTTCTAACTTTTAATATTTGATTGGGCAGCCATATTAAACATTTGCAAAAAGGAAGTAAGCATCAAGAAAAAAGCCGCAAGGTAATAATAGCTTACCTCAAAAGTCATATTACGTGAAGCCGGTGCCCATTCCTCAACAATTCTCCGCTCTAGGGCTGCTGTGTCAGCAGTTGGCGGCACACGAATATCAAAACCTGCTTCTGCTTCGGATGGCTGCAGATTCATCACATATCCCTGGCATAGATAAAGGAAGTTATAGATCTAGCTTTCAAAGGTGTAGAAGAAAAAAGTTGTTCCTAAATCTTCTGGTTTAAAACAAGATTTATTTATTTTGTTGATAATATTTGTTAAAAGTCACTTCTTGTTAGCTTGGAGAGTGCAAACTTTAAATCCCAAGGAGGTATTTTGGTGTACAAGTTCTAAAAAACAAAACCACAAAACTAAGGAATTCCCGTTCTACTTTAGTTGACCACTGGGAAGCATGGATAGACTAAAAATTATACCAAAGCGGGAACATATTGAAAAAACATATTTTAAACACATTCTTCTCAGACTTAAGGATGCATGTCAGACACCTCACATGGCATGTAAACATATTATAAAGATACTCATAGATAGTACCAAATGAGTTAGCTTACGCGGAGTTACCAAAAAATTGAACCAGCACCATATTTGCAAAAAATGTCACTTGAAACTCTAAAGTAACGGTCACATATAGAACTATATGATCAAAGCAAATATAACTTGTAAAAGGTATGGACATCAACCATGTACAAATGAAACTACAGCATCTCACATTTACATCTACAATCTTCTTAAAGACATCGCTCCTATCATGGGCTATAGCTAGCTCATACCAAATCAGAAAAACAGGAAAAAGTAAAAAACAGTCATCTCACTCTTAGAGGATCGTTGTGATTGATATAACACAAGATCTCACTATAATGAGCGACTTGTTCACAAGTTTTCTAACCAATTTTACGGTAGAAGCTCATCCATTCCCCACTAAAAGGCCTATTAGTAAGGAAGGAGAGGGGCATATATTAATCTTGGCTTTATCAATGCCTCAACGATGTGGGACTATTCCAACACTCCCCCTCACTTGTGGGTTGGTCAATTTCCGATAAGCCCAACAGGTGCAATCAACAAATCGGGTGGAGGCGGCCCATCGCACAAACGGGCTAGCCATTGGCTCTGATATCATGTAGAAGCTTATCCATTCCTCACTAAAAGGCCTATTAGTAAGGAAGGAGAGGGGCATATATTAATCTTGGCTTTATCAATGCCTCAACGATGTGGGACTGTTCCAACATTTACTGTAATCTTTTTACTCTAGACCCTGTTTACGACTAATATTTTACAAAGATACCAACTCAAACTAAAACACTAGTAGTCTAACGAAATAAAGTAGGAGTATATGACACGAGCAGCACTACTAAACATGGAAAAAGGTCAACAGAGAAATGGAGAGAGAGGTCTTACAGTGGGAGAAGGTGTGCCAGCTTTAAGAAACACCATATTGACCGAAACAACTTCGCCTTCTTCCTTCAGCCCAGCCTTAACCAGATCAAATTGAGAAGTCCTAAACCTCCTCAAACTCTCCACACTCTTTAATAAATTCTCCATAGCCGTATTATCATATAGCTTCGCCCCGTGCCCAGGTGCTCCAACAGCCTTGATTACCAGCCACCACGGTGTTCTCTCCGCATAAAATGCTCTGTAATTCTCCTTAGGAGAGGCTAAACCCTCATCAAGCACAATCCCAACATTCATTTTCTCGAAAATTTCTGAGTTGGCAAATAATTCCGCACCATCATGTCCTCCAATTTCCTCATCCGGTACAAAGGATAAGTATATGGTTCGGGTCGGTACAAATCCAGATTGTTTTAAATTCCGAATGGCTTCTAAGTATTGTAGCCCCACACACTTCATGTCCTGATTTAGAGCACAAATATTGTGACATAAGATATAATGTGGTCAAAGTCTCCAAAAAACTTTCGAAATAAAAATACTACAGCGATTTATGATGTGTACACTTGACAGTGGAAGTAAGGACGTCACTTATTTATTAGATATAAGTGTGCATAACAAATCCTATCCTGGTTTATCTGAGGCAACAGAAAGATAATAAATTCATTGAGCTTAAAATTTATAGCTTTTATCGGACACAAAAGCACTGCACTGCTTAGTACCGAGTCCACTGACTATATGAAAATAAGTTGAATATACCAGCTCAACCAAACAAGCTCTGAGCTCTGTTCAAAACTAGGTTACTAGGTTACAGTACGATAGAATGTAATTATGTAATACAATACTCACCAACCAGATACAGTACAATACAAAACGAGAATTTAAAGTTGACCAAACAAATGCAGTACAAAACATAGTAAAAAAATTAAGCTGACCAGATACATACAGCCCAGTTTTTAAGGAGCTAAAGAGGACAGATTATGAGTGAGAGTATTAATCTGACCCCCAAAAAAATACAATAAAATCTACACGCAACAAAAAATAAATGATTTATTAATCTGATCAACCAAATCTCAATACAGTTTACAATCAAACAAGCATAAAACCTGATCTAAGAGGTATAACCAAAACAATCCCTCAGTTTCAACCTAGGGCCAGTACCTAGGAGCCACGTGCATAAATCCGGTCTTTATTATCGACCCGGACATCGAAAGGGGTGATATACTCCGCAGTAATCTGGCCCACTCTGAATAGTCTAGATATGTTAATGACACGTTTATTATTTACGAAATATCTAAAAAGGGTGATCTTTTAACATGTACTATGTCTTAATATGCTATACGCTAATCAAATACTCCCTATTGTTATATCCAGTCAAATATGTACCTCTCTCAAGAAAGATCAAGTGCCCGGTTTGTTTTACAAATAAGCTTTGAAGATTTTAATCAAAATACACAGTAAAAAGAGTTATTTTATAGTTAATTTTTACTAAAATGGAATGACCTGCAATCCCCGAATGTCTTCACATATTTCTTTCTATTCTATTGTGTAAACGTGGTCTACCGTTTTTTAGCGTGCCAATCCAATAAAACGACACATTAGGAACTATAGTGGTTACTGTCCTTAAATTAAATAGAAAATAAAACTTACAAAAGAATAATTGATTTGACACACGAACGAACCCTGTTAACATTAGTTATTCTCACCATAACAGTGACGGAACGGAACCAGGAATGTAAATGGAAGGGGCCGATATTCTATATAATTTTTTTCCACACCCCCATGTGTTTTTCCCGTACTACACGCGGAGACACTAATCTTTGAAGATTTTGATCAGAATTCTGAGAATATTTTTTTCTTCATCATTTTTTTTATCAAAATTGTTGGCCCTCTAACTAGTTCCTTCCGTGCTCACCAATACCAACAAAACATAAGCATAAAATTTAACATCTAAACTACATGGACTAAAAAAAATTGAAAATTATTTCAACTAATTTTGATACGAGATATTTGCAAGTACCTGGGAGCCACGTGCGTAAACCCGGTCTTCGTCACCAACCCTCCCCTCGAAAGGCGGGTGATCCCACTTCCCAGACTCAGCAGGAACAACATCCGTATGCGAGTTGAGCAGCACGGCAGGTAGGGTAGGGTCGGACCCGTGCCAGGTGATTAGCACGAGGGGCTTACCGGGGACGAATTCCAGGGTTCGGGAATCTAGAGAGAGGGAATCGGCTTGGGAGATGAGGAAGGAGGTGGAAGCGGAGTAGTCGGGGGAAGGATGTGCGGTGTTTATGCGGAGGTAGGTTTGGAAGCGGGATACGACCGGGGAAGGGTGATTGTTAGCAATATTGGGTTTAGTCGAGATTGTTGGGTGGAGTGATAGTAATAGGGTTAGTGAGAGAGTGATGGAGGAGAGTGAAACGAACTTGGTGGTTTTATCGTCCATGGCTTTCTCTCTGTAAATGGTTTAGAGAGAGAAAATGATCATTATCAGGGAAGGGCGAGACGGAATTTGATTGTTTAGCGCCCCTTAATTCTATTTAATCGTCGGTACCGTCTAATCCGTTAGATTTATAGCTTTCCCGTCGAACATTTTAGAACGAACATTTTAGAACACTGAATATATAATATGATATTACTAGTATCGTTTTGATCGTGGATGAGTGTAATTTATTTCATAAATAAAGTATGATGTTCTAAAATAGGTAAAAACGGATTTTAGATGAGAATAATTTATTTGGCATTTTGTTGCGTTTAATTTCAATTAATTATCGTCTGATTCGCATGACAGTACTAATCCGGTCATATCAGTTGTTTAGATTAGGTGATGACGGATTAGCGCATGACCGATACGTGTTTTTTTTTGAGGATTTTTACGATGAGAAATAGGTGATAAATTATAACGGAGTTGAGGTATTAATATCCTAGTGTTCCCTTGCTAATCCGCGCCTAACTTGTTTGGCTCCTATGCACCGCCAAATTTCCGTCTAAGATAAACTACTTTTAAAACACTGAAAAATACTGAGTGCATGTTTGATTTTAAAAAAATATTACATCATAATGCTAAATTCTTAAATGTAGCATCATTGTTTGGTGTCTAAAACATACGATTCAACTTTAAAGTTTTATATTTTCGGTCTCGTTAACTTACATGCGAGATTTTTCGGTACGATTTTATTATTAGACAAAGATGACATCCCGTTAAGATGCGGTTCCGGTTACTATCAGAAATTTTAGACTATTGAGTGAATATAAGATTTTTTTTTTTAAATCGCACAAGAAATTAGTCCTGAGTGAACACAAAACATATAAATATTCAACGACAGAGACAAATCTGACTCAAAGTAGTTTCAGGAGGAGGTTATGTGAATAATAAGTTCAGGGTAATGTAAGTCTATAAGTCAAATTCTTTGTTTAGAGTGCACTCACAAACTCTACAGTTTCTAACGGATGAAAGTAAAACAATCCAATAGTCTAAATTTATGCGTGAATTTTGTAATTTTATTTTTATATAATTTTAATAAATAAAATAAGATATATTAAAATCATTTAACTTTTTTACTATTTTTAAATAATATTTAAATTTAGGCTAGTCTCAACTAGTGTTTTATAATTTTGTTTGAGTTTTTATTGTATTGTAAAATTAGTTTTTAATTTATAAAATCATAATTTATATTTTATATATTAAAATTATATAAAAACAAAATTACAAAACTCACACATGAATCTAGATTGAATTGTTTTAATTTCATCAGTCAGATGAAACTTTAGATGATTTGAAAAATTATATAAAAACAAAATTACAAAACTCACACATGAATCTAGATTGAATTGTTTTAATTTCATCAGTTAGATGAAACTTTAGATGATTTGAGTGCATTAATAACTTTAAGAATTTGAATCCCATATCTATGGCAGATTTAGCCAATAAAATAGAATAATAGTACTCATATGTATTTAAATAAGTGTCCAATATTTCATATTTGACTTTCCTAAAATAAGTGTCCGCTTTCCTTAATTATCAATGAAAAATGATAAATGTACTATAATATCCTCAAATATTATAATAAATACATTTCAAAAATTGACAATAATAATTATTTAATTTAAATTAGAGTTATTTTTGTAAATTTCCAATGCAATTAATAATAACTCTTAATATTTATCGAAATCCAAGACACTTAAAAATAGACGGAACGAGTACAATTATTATAAGATTTCTTCAAATCTACATCTTGATATAGAAACAAGTTTAAACCAGTTATGATTTGCTTATTTCGTTTAAGACTATCAGTTTCCCTTTCCACACATGCAATTCATCATCTGGTGCATCTGCCGTCGTAGATTTACCCCCGATTCGTGAACCCCAAGAGTACACCTGCGGACCGGACTTAATATCTTATCATAAACCTTTTACTATCAAAGAGTAATTCATGAGTAAATAACATTTATGATTTATAACTCGATTTCTCCTTTGAATCCCCAACATCAGATACAATAAACACAGTACACCAGACGTAACAAATGTTAATCATGACCGTACTGAGGCGACTCAGGCGAGTAGATCTATATGCTGATCAATGATCATCGGGTGCCACGACCACCCCTAATCATATATTTAACATTTTTCCATGTATTTTGACTATATTTTGTCAAAATACCAACTACGCACCCCATATAGTTAATTTTATTTTGATCAATATTTGATACTCCGGCTTGTAGTAATTTGGCTAGTTTAACAAATTACATATCCAACATATTGATCCGATTCGATTGATACCCCATAACGCGCAAGTTACACAACTTACTAGATCACTTAATAATACAAGTTACGCAACTATGAACGTACTTAATAATCGATTTTTTTTAGTAAGTATCTCTTTTGGTTTTTGGGTTTTGAATGAATCTTCTTCCTAACACTCATACCATTATGGTTACATTATTATGACCATACTTAATATTTCGTACTAGATCATTTAATTCAATCTTAATCCATTGTTTTGAACTCAAAATTCATATAGGGAAAGGTTGTATTTTGTATGAATTATTGTTTTGACTATGTTTTTCACTTATCTAAAACTCTTGCTATATAAGCGCTACCAATTTGAATCGATATTTAAAGCTTTCGGTTCATGCTTTTATTTTACCATGTCCGTATGTGAATGCCTTTACCATATGAGACAATAGTATTAACTTCACATTTGACCAAATTCATAACAAATTACACTTTAGAAACTTTTTAGAATTTTAAAGTAGAAATAAAAATTAACTTAACCATTATCTCTTAAAATGTCATATATTCATAAATTTCCAAACTCTCTAATAACTTATCGCCATTTATTAATTAAATTCACTTGGTAAACAATATCATTTTCAAATCCACACTAGTAGGAAACAGTATAAAACAGAACAAAACAAAATAAAACAAGAACACGTATAGAAAGAGAAAACTAGAAAGTACAAACTAAACATAAGCGTTATGAAGTCAGAAGAAGTCATAAATACTACCACCACCGGAGAAAAAACCCTCCGGCAACCAACTCCGGCGAACAACCAGCCTCCGGTGAGGACCAATCCGGCAAATTACATACGTGAGAACGCAAAGAAGTTGTGCCTATGGAACTCACGAACTTTCAAGCCCATACTCACTCATGATGAGCTTGGCATTGTCATGGCGACGCTCGGGTTCGTGGGCTCAGGACCAAGTCCAGGTCCAGGAGGCCAGTGGAAGGAGTATGTGTATGCTGGGGCCCGAGGTGGGGTGGTCAGGCCTAAGCTGCCTTTCCCGAGAGTGGATGGTTTGCATATGGTGACTTATACGGAGTTTCTGGACTCTGTTAATGTGTATGTACAGATGGGCAACGTTGCTGACGTGTTTCATATTCGGTACAGTTTGGATTTTGTTTTGGTGTTTGGCGATTTTTTTTATTGGATGACTAATTATGGTATATTCTGTATGTTCTTGATTTTTTATTGTTACCTTTTAGGTCTATTTATTGCGATGGAAGTAGGTTAAAACACGGAACTCGGGTTTTAAGGGCATATAGTTTGATCAGGATAGAAAACTTAAGTTCTTTTTATAGAAATCTATGGTATAAAAAACGGAATCGGCTAATTTACATTGAGTAGATTATATCGAGAAAAAGGCGCGAAATAAATTAAAGGGTTCGCTTAAGACGTGTAAGCAACTCAAAATCGCCTCATTTCGAAAGTGATCAATTGCAGAGAGTTCATTTTATTGTGAATAAAATCAAAGTAAATGTTGATTATTTGCGAAACACTTTTCGGATTTCATGCCTTCAAAATTAAAATTAACAAGATGGTAGCTATTTGTTATATGTCACTGTCAATTCTGATACAGTAGTATTCTTTTGCTGTTATAGATATTTCTGTTAAATTGCCTAACATGACAACAAAGAGAAGACCTGCCTGTTTTAATTTTTTTTTATAAATTTCTATGATTGCTACTGAATAATGCACAAGAAATTAATATATCAAGAACTCGCAGACTTCAAAAAATTCCTGTTAGGAACCTTACCTTTTCTCGGTCCTTTTTCCATTCTAACACGATTGAGTTATTTAAAGGCGATATTTTTGTCTCTATTTACTTTCTAGAGAGTAAAAGAGAAGGATTTTAGTATACTACGAGGATTTTCTAGTGGACTTTACTGCTTCAGTTTTCTCGGATGGCTTCTGAATGCGATTCTATGTTCAGATAATCTTTTTGTAACCTTGTCTTCTCACACACAAACGCGCAAAGGAAGCTTAACAAAAAGCAGTATCGAACCAAGGATTTGGTTTCCAACTATTCTTGTTTACAAATAGGGAGGTCTTAAGAACTGTGGTACATTCAGATAGCTTCTGTGTTTCATTTAGAAAAAGTATAAAGGGGAATAGGGCATTAAACAAGATATTTTGTCACCGAATTTAACATTTTAAGATTGTTTAGGTATCATATTCGTGTAACTCAAGTTGCTACTTCAGAGGGAATGAATTCTTAGGTTAGTGAAGTTCAGTAACGTTCTTTTAGATGACACGATAGGAAGATGAAGAGAAAAATGACGTATGTCGTGTTGCTCCAACAACAAAATGAAATGAATTGTTACGTGAAAAGTAACCGACTATAAGACTATAAATGATGAGAAAAATTTATCTGTCTTTTCGCTTTTTTTTTTTTTTTTGACTGAATCAACACCGTCCTATGTTCAGACATTTCTCATGGCGATAATCACACGCGCATTTAGACTCGTTATCAAATTGTTGCAAATGTGCGTAACATAATTCTGAATATCTTTTTTGCTGTAGCATATTGAAAGACATTAAATTTGCTAGACTAGGAATGCACTGCTCCATTATGTACATAATCTTCTTTTGGGACGAGTTTCTTCTTCTTCTTTATTGGTTTGTGGCAATATTAGTTGTTTTTTTAAAACAATGAACTGTTCTAATTTTTTTGAAGATTCAGATAGATGTTCAAACACAATCAACGTTGTTCTTTTCGTTCTGATATTCCGATACGTAGACGTGCTTCCTCATCACTTCTCTTCTTTGCCTAACAATGGGTCATTTATTTCATTTCAATTCCCATACTGTTCAAATTGTTTTGGTTAAGATTAGTCAATATGCCACCACTAATTCAACACCCTTGACCTGAACCAAGACCCAATTTTTTTTGGCTTTTTTGGGGATCAATTTGATCTGAGATGACATGTTGAAGTAGGTCCATTTTTGTAGTTTAAGCTGAAATACCTTACTTTGTTATACCCTATCTAATTGTGCAGTTCTAAAAATTTCAGGGCAATGCCTCTCCATAAGGCATATGATCGGAATGAGAGATGGAGACGTATGGAAGATGACGATTACAGTGTGTTTCTTTACAGAAATGGGACACTTGAAAAATCATTAAGTTCTTTCTGCATGATGGATTATCAGAACGAAATACTAGACCGTGATAGTGAATATGTCAATTCTATACTTATTCACAAGAACGGAACAAGTTCAACCACATGCCTTCTTGCTCCCTTGGAAGATATTATCGTGAAACCATTGCCCGTTTTGAACCCAAAATCTGAAAAGGATGAAGTTAACGCCGACACAAAGACTCAGGTTGTTTAGGTGTAAATTATTTCCGGTTACAGATGTGTGGGGTAAGTATTTACCTGGATACAGAAGTAGTCTAAGTTGGCTTAAAGAGCAAAACTTTTCATACATATACTATAAGTTTAAGGGTAGAAGAACCCTTTTGTTGTTATTGTGATACAACCCCAATATTTGTTTTGCATGGTGCTTATAAGTATTGTTGTTCTCTTACCAATTTGAGAGTGGCAATTGTCTAATTGTTCCAATTTGAATTGGTATTGGTATTTCTGCAACAGGCTAGGAATTTTCTTATGGCAGTTGACAAAAGTGTTACTAAAATGAGGACGGAAGCATGGTTTTTTCTAGCTGATTCAAAAATTATAAATTATGAGTTATAATTCAACAAAAAAATGCTTATGAAATAAACACCATTACACCGTGAAATTCTTTGATGAGGGCACAAAGAAACACTTGAGATGTTATAATTTATAACAATTAACCATTATCAATGGTTGTCATGATCACTATAGAGTATTTACGCGCAAGTGAATGTGGAAATGGCACCTATGAGCTATTTTGCATGTTAGTTTTGAATTATGCTGCATACACCAGTTCATCTATGACAATAGCCACTTTATTAGAGTATCATGTAAATTTTACCACTTTTTGAACAGTAAAAAGGTGGTGGAACATATTGTTCATGATATCTATCATTTCTCCTCAGTAGGCGTTGATTTCACTTGTGTTTTTATTTTTTCATTTCATTCAATGTAAACTTTGACTTCCTTTTGAGTTCTTATTTTAAGTTTTACTTCTTCTCCCTCTACCAATAGTTTTTTTTTTTATAATTAATAAAATATATATATAAGAAGCAATACACTTTTTTTTTTACAATTAAATTCAATTTTTATAATGAAGTAGGCTTAAAATGGCTTGAAGACTTTGAATAATCTCGATTTCCACGTAAAAACTAAATAGTTTGTTCTTTTTTTTAGCCATTGTTTCAATATTTATATAAAAACAATTGATTAACTACTTGGTTTCTAAAATGTGAAATTTTAGTTAAAGCTGATGAGTAATCTCTATTTTATATACGTACAGAATAATATATTAGAAACTTTTGGTTCCCCCCCCCCCTCTCATTTTATTAATGAACTATTCTTTTGAGTATTTAAAAAAAGTATGTATTTTAAATGATGAGAGAATTTTTGTTAACTAAATGTATATTTTAGATGATCTGGTCTAAAAAAATGTTATAGAAAATCTGTAAAATAGATATAATGATTTTTTTGATGTAAAATAGATGATTATTATAAATGAACTGACGTGAGTGTTTTCGTCATAACAAGAAAACAAAAGTCAACAACTTATATACTTAATCTTCGTCGACTTCATGTCAATGGTGCTATCCCCTTAACTTATTGCCGTAGTTTTAAAACCTTTGCCCACGTATTGCTAACCCTTTTAGATTCAAATTAAAAAGAGAGTTTTTTTTCCAAACATGAATATTGTGGTATATAAACATGATAAGGTGACTGGCACTATTAGAAGTGATTACTTTTTAATGAGTACACATGAAGAGTCTTCTCAGAAACGAAATTGACAACAGAATATGTTTGCTGAATTTGATAGACTTGGTCGGAATAGTCATCGTGAGGGCTTAGCTCACGATATGTTTCTCTTTGTTTCAATAAAGGTTTGATGGTATTGATTAAAAAAATTGCATGCTGAATTTGAATTACATCACCATGCAAAATCAACACTTGGTCTAAGATATGGAAGTGCAGTTTCATAAAATCTAAAGTTTAATAATATCTTGCAACATCTGACAAAAGGAGGCCACGTCTAGATATGTAGGTGCAATTTTAAAACAACTAAACCTTAAAATTTATTGTACATCAAACACAAGGAGGTCAAAAAGAAAAAGGAAAAAAAAAAACAGGAAGCACTAATTAACCAATGCGATTATCAGCGATACATATTATTTTTCATTTAGTGTCGGTTTGTTTCTTCGGAAAATAATTTTCGGGAAAAAGATTTTCATGGAAAACATATAATTTTTCATAATTTTCTTAGTGTTTGGTTGCGTGAAAATTTTTCATGGAAAATCCAAAATATACTTTATAATTTCTTTAACAAACATAATAATAGAATTACGAAATATTAGTAACAAAATCGGCATATAAAAATTTAAAACAAAAAAATTAGAAAGATGAAATCTGAAAGATATTTCAAACACAAAAAAATCACATTTTACCGAGTAAAGTCCGGTGACATGCTACTTAATAAAACTCTAAAATTAACATGTAGTCTTAACCAATATTTATTTTGACGGCTATGGAGACTTCATTAATCCCTTGAGCAATTTTTCGTAAATATTCGGAAAACTCTTCCCAAAAGGTATAGTAAAATTAGTAGAAGAAGATATTTTTTTTTTGATAGTTTGACAATAAAAATTGTTTTTTTTTATTAATATGGGGTGTTGCAACCCTACCCTACCAAGTTGCAATTTAAAAATTGATCAAACAATCAATAATGAGTAGTTAATATATTAAATAATATGAAGAAAATGTCTTATGAGAACCAAAGTTTTGAGAGAGGAGAAGAATTTTTTTTATTACTATATAATGTTAATAGTAGATTTTTATAGTAGATTTTGTTGCGGTGTAATAATGCATAATGGTATAATAGTAGATTTTTATAATAGATTTTTTATTACTGTAATGTTTAATAGTAGATTTATATAATAGATTTTTTTTTATAGTATAATAGTAAACACATGAGGCATGATGTAGATTAGGAATATGTGTCATCTTCTTTTTTGGAAAATATTTTATCACCAAAATCAAGGAAAAATATTTTCCCATTTTTTCCATGTTTTAAGGAAAATCTTTTCCAATATTCTAATTTATCAAATCAAACAAACATACGAAAATATTTTCCTTGCAAACAAACAGAGCCTAACTCTACTGCGGCCAACATAACACATTCATAGTTGTACAAAATTATCTAATGAAAGTACTAATCAACACCTCATTCTCGTACCATTTGACAAGCATTCTGCAATTGGTCTTTGCTCGCTTCTACTTCGGAACCTCAAAACCATCGGAGTGGTAAATAGGTTGCATAAGAATATACAATATTCCCAGCTGGCAGCTCATCTTGCTTGCTTTCTAGGTTCTTTTAGTTACTCTTTCTAAACCAAGTTTACTCATGAGTAATGTATATGCAATACGCTAATTCCACCAAGATTTTGTGTAAGAAGAATCATTTCCAACTGGTTGCCAACTCTTCTTCTTCTAAGAACTCAAGAGACTGGCCATAATTTTTTCCAGCTTCCTGTCTTATAATAGCCGAAAGACCATATTCTCCTTTTAATTCTAAACCCTTTATCAGTACTCTGAAAGATGACCTATCGGGTTCACACTTCAAGGATTTCATCAAGGAGAAACACTGCATTGCAAGTTCTATCATGTCAATATTTATCAAATTTTGCATCAGCATGTTAAAACCTCTAATTTCGGGCTCTAATCTTGTATCCGCCTTCAATTCTGCAAAGAGTAGGTTTATTTTATCGTACAATCCATGGCTGCCCAAAACTGATACAATTTCAGCGTATAGCGAGACTCGTGGTTTATACCAGTGCTCCTTCTGGACATCCTCAAATACCTAGACAATTGAATTCATTGGACTATGTTGGTCAGGATCAAGGAAGGAATATGAAATTATTATAAATAGGAATTCAAACAATTACAGCAACACGTTGTGCAGTATATAATTGAATTCGGTATTAAGTTATTTTCAGAAAACACAATAATTCAGTGGTAACTAAGCTGCATTTTCATTGTTTTAAATGACCTGCAACCAACCAATCCCGAAAGCAAATAGAAACCAAAAGGGTCAGTGGGCTCCGCAATCAAGTTTACAGAAGCCATAATATCAGAATTCTCCGAAGTTCTCTGACTTGACAAATGACTAGAAGAATAGACAGATATCCAAACTTAAAGCTTTCGGTGACATTTCAAACTAACAGAGCCAGATTACACCGATTCTCAAGCCACTAGTACGAACAATAATCTGGAAGCAAAAGTCCAAATTTGTTTTTTAACAATTTATAGACTACAGTTACCACTCCCTTTACAAGTGATATTAAACATGGCACAACTTGTGAATAATACGTTCATACAACAAATATATAGATTTGTATATCGCCTATTATCAACTGAAGATTCTGTAAGTCAAGTTCGCTTTTAATGGCACGTGGGAAGGTAAACATCCACATAATTACATTTTCATTTCCGCATTCATGAGTTTCCCCATAATTACATTTTTTTTTTGCAAATTACTATGTGTATGTTCTATTTCGCAATCGACCACCACCTACTTCCCCACTTTTGCAGTTAAAAACTTCCAATTTCAAAACCGATATAATTTGGCGCAATGGTTCTTTCAGAATACACTTTTCTTATTCATTTTATTTTTTAGATTAATAAGCTGCGTAAAGCTTAAGACAAGTCGAGACCGATAACAATTTTTTAGGAAATACTAATCTTTGTCTAATGTAAGAATCCAACAGTACGTTTTAAAAAATTATGTCTCGGAAAATATAACGGATGACAAACTCACTTATGATCAATAAGTGACGAAAAAAATTAACTCCCAATAATCAGTGGATGGGCAAGGAGTAAGCTGGTAGGGTTGCAACACCCCATATTGATAAAAAACAATTTTCTATCATGTATTCTAACAAAAAAAATAGATAATTTAGTCTTCTTGCACCCTAAAAAAATACGTCGAACTCATCCATCCCCTGCTATACGAAAATCCTAGGTTCGCCAGTGGCAATAGTGATTACAAAAGACAAAAGTACATATGCCGTAATAGCAAATCTAGCCACTTATGACCTTATTGTAACTTCATGTTAATTCCCCCCTCCTAACTCAATTTTACGGGAAAATGTGATTAACTGCCTAGTAGGTAGTATGCAATCAGGAGAAGAACTATCACTAGGCTAAAAGGGACTCCAGTGCCTCATATTGAGAAAAAACCGATCTTTTACCATGTATCTTGATTTTTTTCCCGATCTTTAGCCTTTTATCACCCCATATTAGAAAAAGAACAGTTCTAGTTCCATCACTGTAGTCAATTGCTTTTTTCTTAGCTTTTTGCTTAAAACACTGATTATTTGGTTTGTTAGTTATTTTTTTTAAAGCTAGATTTTGGGTCAAAAAGCTCAAAAGCATAGAAACTAGGAATTTGATAACTCTTTTAAAAGCTTTATCAAAGAAAAAATATAAAAAAATAGAAACTTTCTAACTAAACTTATTCATATATGCATAAGTCACTCATAAGTTAAAATAAGTAAAAAAAATGTTTTATCATTAAAAACTAGTTATAAATTAAAAGAACAATGTGGTGCCAATCACAGAAGCAAACTTCTTTCTCACTACCCTTTTATAACCAGCTTTTCGAACAAAAAACCTGCTACCAAACACACTCATATAGTCATATATACATACACTCTTATAAGGGATGGGACCAAGTTTTTTTCTTCATAATATGTTAGGGGCTGAAACGTTAATTTTTAAATATCTTAATCAAAATACATAGTATAAATCTTTAATTTTTCATCATTTTTTTATCAAAATGGGAGCTTTCCTGTTCTTGCTCCTATATCTCGTCAATGTATCACGTTGTCACCTAAAATTGAGACGGGACGATTAACATTAAGTTACAATAAGGTTATAATTGGCTAAAATTTGCTATTACCCACATAGTTTCTTCCCTACACATAATACATATATACATTTACAAGTAAAATTAAGTCACTCATACGATAAAAGTTAAAACAAGTAAAAAGTGACTAATCATAAAAAAAACAAGTTACAAGTTAAAAATATAATGTGGTTGCAATGACAAAAGCAAACTTCTTTCTCACTGCCTTCTTATAACCATCTTCTCTAACAAAAATCCGCTCCCAAACACGCTCATATATACACATATACATAGAAATTTTCTACTGAAACTTATTCGTATACTTACAAGTCACTCACAACTTAAAATAAGTCAAAATTAACTAATCAACTACAAGGTGCCAATCACAAAAAGCAAACATTTTTCTCATTTACTTTTATAACCAGCTTCTCGAACAAAAAATCCGCTCCCAAACACACTCATATATACATAAATACCTACATACAGAAATTTTCCAATAAAATTTATCCGTATACTTACTTCTTAAAAATCACTCACACTTTAAAAATAAGTAATCATTGACTAATCAACTAAGCGGTGCGACTTATACAAACAATTTTCTCATTGATTTGTATACCCAGCTTTTCAAATAAAAAACCCGCAAACACACACACACATATATACAGTGAGAGAGAGAGAGAGTGGACCATAAGGGCTAAATAGAAGTCATTCTGACGAAGCAGCTCTTGCAAAACTGCCATCATATCGAGCTTCAGCAACCTTTTAAAAACCGAACGGAAAACACGGTCCAAAGCCGAGCCATCATCGTCTCGAGTACGGGCACGTTTAAGAGACTGTATAGTCTGTATAGCTTCTATACTTAAATTTCTACCTTTTTGTAGTGGCTTCCTATTCTTGCTCCTATCTCTCATCACTATTCTTATTTTACTAGTATTGTTGTTACTTTTTTTGGTTTTTGTTATTATTGTACAGGTTTTTTTGGGGAGGAATTTTGTCATCTGTGGAGGAGCGAGAAACAGAGTCGAGTTCATTTTTTTCTGGGATTTTTTTTACTCGTTTACTGGGTTTTTCATGGAAACAATTTATATTGCTATGGTAAAATATGAAATATAGTGTAACAATATCTATCAAATAGGTGTGTACTCTTAGTCATTCAGAATCACCTACGCTGCATCCGTTTTTCATGTGCGTGTGATATAAGGTTCAAATTTTATAGGCTCCGATGGTCAATTTTATTTTATTTTCAAGTTTTCGGTTTTTTTATTTTGTAAATAAATATATTATTTTATTTTTGAAGTGTTTGTTTAAAAAAACTATAAATCTTGACATTTATATTATTATTTTGGTATTTATTAATATTACTAATTTATAAATTATCAAATAAATAATTAAACATAAAAAAATATATAAATGTCAAATTTTACAGATTTTGTTGAACAAACACTTTAAATATAAAATAGTATGTTGAATTGGAAAAAAAAAATCGATTTTTTTATACAAATATATATGAAAAAACCGAAAACCTAACAATTCGAGTCTGATAAAATTTGAACCGTGTGCTAAATAATACTGCTATACTACTTGGTAGAAATGTTCTATTTGGTCCTAATAGTTTGGATTAGATCAGTATTACGTCCTTTATTTTTTTAATAAAGATACATTGGATTATACTAACTTATTTAGCTTCTGAAACTCGAATAGGAATTAATGTATGTGGATACGGTGGGGGCATGCACCTGATAAAAAAAAATCTGTGTACTTTTTATTTATTTTTTTAAATTTAGCGTTTCAGTCTCTCTTCTTTAAAGTTTATTGTTCCGTCACTGAGTATATTGGTGTGTAGGGCAAACCAGATACAAATCATTTCTACACCGGAGCTGCATAATATTTGGGGCGTATTTTTAACTTCATCCAAACTTTTTTTATACCATATAAATATAAATTAAACTCCATTGAAAAATTATAGAAATCCCACCATGTCATATGACAAAATAAAATGTTATCTTTTATATGAAGATGGGTTCTTATTGTATTTTATCAAGAGGAAGACGACTTCATTCTGAAAAAAAGAGAATGCACCTACTCGTGACGGCTAAGCTGCCTGGTTGGTTTGGTTTGTAGCGACGCCAACGGTAGTGCAAGGATTTTGTAGTTAGATGCCAGTTTAGTTAGAGGTTGAGCTTTGGGGTGTTCTGGTTTATTTAGGCTAAGATCGTTTAGGCTCGTTGATTTTCTTCGTCTTAATTTCCTATTAAAAGAATTGTTTTTGCTAAGACTTGTACCAAAATAAGAACATCTAAATTTGTATCAAGTGATGGAAATTATATTGAGCGGGTAACAAGTAAAATTTAGATATTTTTGTTTATTTGAATGATTATTTGTGTTGACATATCATGTCAAACTTTTAGCAATATTGGGGTTTACAAAATTATGCTAAAGACGGGACAGTTGGGTCTTGAGAAATCAAGTGGAAAAGGAATAGCTGGTCGTAAGGCGCAAGGAGTCCTATTGAGTTATATATCGAGTGACAGAGTCTAAAAGGAAGTTCGGTTTCTGCTTCGCTACATATTTGAGCCTTGTATAGGACCCCCATGGTTAAAAATAGTAAAACCGTTTTGATTACTTTGTTCTTGTTTCATTTAACATGATCCTATCCAGTAACGAGTACTTAATTTGGTTGGAGTTTACCATATCCTAGAGCTTTTGTTTTCTGTTTATGCAATTAAGATATTACAGAAACAAGTTTACAACCAGAATACCAGATGTTACGATCCACCCGCCGTGTAAATGATTGACCGGAAGTTGTGACGAGAGAAGGAAATGTGACTGCAGATTAAGACTAACGTTTAGATGGAAACTTGCTCCAAAGAAGGGTAGTGCTCATAGCTTCTTAAAATGCATAATCGCCAAGCTTATCATAATCCTCGTAATGAAGTGTTGCTATGTAACTGAAGTTGGTTACTCAGTTGGACATTCCGTCTGAATGAATCTAACTGTTAAGAATCACGTTAATTGCATTTTTAGAGTTGACAAAATACTCGTAACAAGTAGAAGTAGCGTTAATGTTAACTTTATTTCAGTATTTATAAAAGTAAAATATACGAAAAAATCAATGTATTTCCCCGACGAACTTGTAAAAGTGAACGTTTGTTTTTGTACATAACACGATAGTATGGTCAATGATCATTACTATTTACTCCGTTTAGGACAAGTATATAGAGTAGTTATTAGTTATCATGAATCAGGGTCATATCTAGGAAAGTGAACTTGTGCGAAGGATCAAAGGTTGAACAGGCTGTTGTATATTCACATAAACAAATAGTAAAATTACAAATTTAATCTACATGTTAGGCTGATCCGAGACAACTCGACAAGTATATCCGTCCCTTTCTCTGAGGACGTAATAGTCTACTCGAGGCTTGAGCCTTGGATGGATATGCTAGAGAAGCAATAGGTGGAAAAGAGAAAATGGAACGGCCTCTAGTCTAGATATGCCAAAAAGCAGGAGGAAATAGCATTAGAAAAAAAATAACATATTAGAAATAAAAAACTAACGACTAGATAATGAACCATATGAAACACGACGAATGAAAGTACTTATTAGCAGTGTGCTTACGATTTCTCCAATGGTTAATGACGACAACATCTCTGACTTGGTTTTCGGCCCACATGTTGTACCTTGCCGGAGACTACTCGCCAAAATACCAGCAGTTAACAGTTAAACTTGCATTATTTAAAAATGTTTTGTGTCGACTTATATGTTTTAGTACCAGGCTTGTTTAAATTAGTAAGAATCGGCACTTCGAAAGAAAAAACTTCAAATCAACTCATATTGCCAGTATTATTCATTTGTACTCATATGATATCTAAGCATCTTTACGAGCTCTCAAAATGGTTCATGACCTGTCCGTACTTTAGATTAAGTCATTAAACTCACTTTCTGTAAATATATTGTTGTAAATTTGTAATATATATGGTTTCAGACTTGCAGTATACATCCAGTCCCTAATTTTAAAAGATCATTTTAAATATTTAATTAACCATAGTTGAAACATTTGAGGTTTTAAGAAATACATAAGCGTTTATGTTGGTATAATTTTTTTTAATGTTTTTAGAAGTTGTGATCGTCATCTACATAATCACAAAAATGATTTCAAAATTAAAAAATATTATAAAACGGAACAATAGTGATTTTCTTTGAAACAGATTTAGTAATCTTTCATGTTAAATTTTAAGAATTTTATAAAATTTTACTCTAAACTGTGTAACAACTAACACGTCTATAAAGTTCAACATAAATTCATAGAGTAATGTTTATCAAATATTATTTCAGGTAAAGAAATAAATAAATAAAAGTTCGTCATGGTCGCCGGTCGGGAAGAATACGTATTTTTTTGCCAAACAAGCGATCAATATGTCATCACTGCATGGTCTTAATTTTACTATTATTAAACATGTCATGACGTATGCCCAGAACTATAAAATAGTTATTTTTTTATAAAATAAAATATTACTTATCTTGTTAAATTAAGGAATCTAGCACGACTGATAAATTGGAAAAATTAAACCAGTCTTTAGAAACAAATTAAGTCTTCGCCAAGCAAGAAAACAGAATAAAATCAATCAAAGAATGGTAAAATATTAAAATGATAGTAGTATTAAAATAGAAATATAGAATAATGCCATAAGTCCATAACAACCCTAAAACTAAATTACCATCCAAAAGAAAACTAAAACTAAATCAAGATTTATCATATGTGAAATAGTTTTACACAATTTACAAAATGTAAATAAGCAACATGAATACATGATCAATTGATCATATATATATATATACAATATACGAATCCAATACAGTCGTGGGAGTAATTCGGAATAGCCTTACACGTTTTGATCACACCATATCTGAAAATAACTGATATTTTATGTGCAAGATGTGGCTCGTTCCATGATAACTTCTTCGACAATTTAATTTCCCTGAAGGTTTCGGGTCCATGTCAGGCGTATCTATTAGAATCGGAACAGACCAGTTACACGATTATATAATCCACACCTATCTTATCATGAGGGAATATTTGTATTTCTTCCTTAATTATCTGGTCTAGCTAGAGCCTAGCTAGCTCGGATAGAAAATACGTCGAATGAAATCCATCTATTCCGGAGACATAAGTCGACACCTAAAGATCATCCCGCGGTCGAGCACACCGGAGAAACATGGCTTCTAGCACGTGTGCGCCGTCTTTGTGGAAGCCTTAGTGAAACTCTAATTTTTTTGTTCCCAAGGTACAACTGCTTGGCGACTTAATCGCGGCACGCTTTACTTGCGACTGGGAGCCGACACGTGTCCATGGCACTGTTGGCAGGTCACAATGAGCGGAGAACCGTTGGATGAATAAGTATATTAATCAAGATGTAGGGGCAGACAATCATGTATCAAGATTATAAACACAAAATTAATAATCCTAAAAGAAGTTTAGTATATCTCGCCAGAAAAAGAACGACTTTAAAACCTGTACTCCCTATCTTAAACAGAATTAATTGTAATTTAAATAGATAGAATTATAATCAGTCCGACGTAATTTGTTATAGATAACAAGTTGTCTAAACCGTCTCAATGCAGGACCGGCTCTGACTTAAGGCAAGCCAGTCGCCGTGCTTTGGTGCCGACCAGAAAAAAAAGGCAGATTTGTTTTTTCTTGAAAAAAAAAACATTTTTTGCAGATTTTTTAGATACTTATATATCATATTCAAGTCATTACATGACAGATATAACATTGTAGCAGTGTGGTGTAGTCCCCAACCACACGTACCATACGTAATGAGATCAAATCTTTAGCATTTTTTTCTTTATCTTTATATACTTTCAATTGTAAAAAGAATAAAAATTAAAGATTCAAACCCAAAACCTTATGGTTTGCATCCGCTAATCCTAGTCTAACGGGAAAAATGCTATTTACTAACCCAACGTATCAGCTTTTACCAATTTCCTACCCAACCTATTTGCTTTTCTAATTTGGTACCCAGAGTAATGTTTCTGTCTCCAATCAAGGGACTGTCTCCGTTTTCAGTCACCAGAATTAGTCACGTGCTGTCACGTGCTAACGAAAACGATTAAGAAAAAGGGCAATTATGACATTTCACCAAATAAATATATATTATGACATTTTACCAAATAAATATATATGTATTAATTCATTCAAACTCTCTCTCTTACAATCTTTTACCCATAAACAGATAAATTGAAACCAAAATTACTACCAAAATTGCTACTACACTCTCTATCAACATCAAGTTACAATCAGATGGTTTGGGTTATACGCCGGAATGATGAACTCATTCCGCATTACGGTTAGTTCACTGATTTTTGTTAATAAATTTTGAAATCAATTGTATATTAAATCGGGTATTACACTGGGGTTTTGAAATGAATTGTATATTAAATTGGGTATTAAACTGCTAATTAGGGGTTTTGAAATCAATTGTATATCAAATTGGTTATTAATTAGGGCAATGTTATACAGCTAATTAGGGTTTTTGAAATCAATTGTATATTAAATTGGGTATTAAACTGCTAATTAGGGTTACGTTATACTGCTAACTAAGGCTATGTATTACATTGCGAATTATAAAAAATTAGGGCTTGTACATTGGTTTATATAAACAAAATTAGGGCTTATACAACTGTCACTGATAGAGTTGTTAATATTGTTAAAATAATTAAATAAATTGTACATTTTATTTGCAGCTCCCAAGACAACTCTTTTTTCAATTGAGTTACACCATGGGGGTAAATTTATATATGAAGGAGAGATAGTTTCTGATTATGTGGATGGGTTAGCAAATTATGTTGATTATTGTGATCCAAAAAGAATGTCTTTGAAGATATTAGAAGCTATTGCTGGTCAGGTAGGATGGCTAGAGGTTAAAAAGTTTTGGTTTAAAAGGGTTGGGGATGAATTTCAAACTGGTGTGTGTGAGATTAAGCTTGATAGTGATGTTGTGAGCCTAGGAAAATTTATTGACAATGATAGGATTGTTCAAGTGTATGCTGATGGTTGTGAAAATGATTTTGGAGCTAGTGATACTAGTGATGATAGTGAAGAAGAACAAGTTGTAGATGATGGTGACATTGGTCATATTCCAATGTTTGATGGTAGTGAAGATGAAGGAAATGAAGATGATGGTCTTATAGACCTAACTGTCAATTTCCAAACAGATTTTGAGCCTTCAAGTTCAAGTATCCCTACAAGTTCAAGTAACCCTAAACCTAAACCAAAACCAAAACCAAAACCAAAAGTAACTGTGCCTAAATGGACTCCAAACATAGTATTTGATGAAACAATTTTGAATGAGGGATGTGTAGATTCAGATGACTTTGAGACTGACAATGAAGGTGAAAAAGAAGACTCCTCTCTTGCATTTGGTAAAGCTGATTTGAATGATGTGAAATTCAAGTTAGGAATGTTGTTTCCCACTGCTAATGATTTTAGGGATGCTTTGAAAATGTACTGCTTTCAAAATGGTAAAGATTGTAAGTTTACAAAAAATTCAAATAGAAAGTTGATAGCTAGGTGCTTTAATGGGACACAAAAACAGACAAAAAAAGGAAAAGGAACTAAGGTAAAGTGTACATGGTACCTATATGCAGCTGCTGTGAGGGATGAAGTAACTATTGAAATAAGGACATTTATTGATAAACACACATGCCCTAGGACACAAGACATTAGTGCTTGTAAGCCCATGTTTATTGCGAAGAAGTACATGGATCAAATTAGACTTAATCCTAAGTGGGCTGTTCTTGCATTCAAAAATCAAGTACATGTGGATTTGCAATGCAAAGTGACAATGTCAACAGCTTATAAGGCTATAAGAATTGCAAAAACTAAACTACAAGGGACTAATGCTGAACAGTATTTGGTGTTGTGGGATTATATAGAAGAAATGGAAAGGTCAAACCCTGGTACTACAGCAGTTATGAAAGTGTCACATAGACCTAACCATGACTTTGCTATTTTTAGGAGAATTTATATTTGTTGGGGTTCTTTGAAGAGAGGGTTTAAGGAGGGGTGTAGGCCTTTGATAGGGTTGGATGAGACTGATACAATACAATTAGTAGATGAGACTGATAGTAGTGGGGATGAGGGAGATGATAAAGCAGATTATGAAGTGAATGAAGTTGAGAGGAGAGAGGATGTGAATGAAGTGGATATAAGTGAGCCTGTTGTGAATGAAGTAGATGTGAGTGATGTTGGGGTGGGTGAAGTAGAGGGAAGAAATGCTGTGGTGAATGAAGTAGATGTGAGTGATGTTGTGGTGGGTGAAGTAGAGGGAAGAAATGCTGTGGTGAATGAAGTAGATGTGAGTGATGTTGTGGTGGGTGAAGTAGAGGGGAGAGATGCTGTGGTGAATGAAGTAGATGTGAGAGATGCTGTGGTGGGTGAAATGTTTAATGATGATGCGTTTTGGGATGAAATGGATCAAGAACTAGCTGAAAAGATAAATAACCCAACTCCAAATACAAGCAAGTTGTCTTGCTCTCAACAAGTGGGCACTGTTATCAAGAAGCTCACACCCAAGAAACCAGTAAGAAAACATTTAAATTTGGCATGTCTAAGTTTTTATAATTGTACACATCTTTTCATACTTATTTAATATCACTCTTTGTTTATGTTTATAGGTGAGAAGGAGCAATAGAATATTAAATTCTCCTCCAAAAGGGCCTGTGACAGTTGATTTTGAAGACCTAACAATTGATGTGGAGCCACAAACAATGCATGCTGGAATCTTACAAAGGCCAAAAGCTAGACATAATTTGCCTAAAGGACATATACAAAAGGGTGGAAAGAGATATGTCACACAACAAGCACTACTAGCTGATATGGAGCAACAAAAGAAAGCAAAAAGGGCAAAGCTTGACTAGTGATGATATACTATATTATTAATCCTAAGTGACTGCTATAATGAGTTGTAATGTAATCAAAAATACAGTCCAAAAATGTAAATTATGAACTTGTGGTGATTTTGTTCTATTATGGGCTATGAGCTAATTGTAACTGGTATTTTGTAACTGGTATTTTGTAACTGCTATTATGTTATCAAGAAGACATATTTTGTAATTTGTGATTTTGTGGTGATTCAGTGTGTGTACATGTGTAGTTGTTGTGAATGAATTACTGATTAAAATTATTGGTTTTGTTGTACATGTGTAGTTGTGTTGTTGGTTGTTGTAACAGGTGTGTTATTGTGGTGGTGGTCTTAATTCTGATCAGATTTCTGATCAAACTCAGGCCAACAGTTTGTGGTTTTTTTCTACATGTATTACTATGTTAGTGTTGGTTAGTTTTTGATCACATTGTGCTTGTTTACTGAGTTCTAACATTTGCTGTATTTGTTTTTGTCTTGGTTACAGGTTACAAAACAAATGAGGCAAATGTAAGGCAAATGTAAGGCAAATGGGAGCAACATTTTTGCTCAAGTATGATCTCCATTTCAGGTACAAATCATTCAACATTACAACTCATTTAACATTACAACTGAAATGAAAATAGTTATACATTACAACTCATTCAACATTACAACTGAAATGAAAATCACAACACAACTTATTTCAGGTCATTCAACTCACTTTTGTTATCACTTGCACCATTTTTGAAAAAAAAAATCATCAAAATCACAAATGCTACTAGGCTTAACACATTTCTAGCAATTCTTTTTTCCTGTTTTTTCACAGGAACATCTTCACCCATTGACTGGATCCTTTGTTCAAGTGCTTTGATATTTTCTTCAAGCATCTTGTTCTGGTTCTTAAGATAATTTTTTCTGTCCTTAAGTTTCTTGTTTTTCTCTTCAAGTGTGGATTTGGTGCGCAGCAATCCAGGTATTATTGCAACAGACCTGTCACACATGGGGGGATCAAACCACCTAAAAAATTTGCATCTTTTGTCAAAACATTCAAAAAACCTTCTTCCTGGGTTTCTTGGGGTCCATGAGGTTGTCATTCTGGATCTATTACCACAGAAACAGAGAACATCCATGGCTATTTAGAGAGAGGAGAGAGAAAGTAAAGAGAGAGGGGTGTTACAGATGAGTGAGGGTTTTTTAGGTTATATGTATAGGTTATATAGCTGTTAAATAGAAAGGGAAAAAGTGGAGGGAAACTGAAAGTTGGTTTTGGAGGGAAAACTAAAGGGTAAGATTGTAAATGTACAATTCTGACTAATTCTGGTGACTGAAAACGGAGACAGTCCCTTGATTGGAGACAGAAACATTACTCTGGGTACCAAATTAGAAAAGCAAATAGGTTGGGTAGGAAATTGGTAAAAGCTGATACGTTGGGGTAGTAAATAGCATTTTTCCCCTAGTCTAACTTGGCTACAACAATTCTTTTGATATAATTGCACGTAACTTTTAGTTAGCCTATTTTTTTTTGATCCACTCATATTATTGTAGTTTGGTAAAGGATTGATTCTTCTTGATAAAATTTATCACAAGTTAGGTGCCGCTAAACATATAGAGCCGATACTGTCTTAATCTATATAAACTGTTGTAAAACTACACTCACAAATCATAATTTGTATCTATAATAAACACAATCTCTTAATCATCCATCCATTCATCATTAATGTGTTTATGTCTCTCTCTTGGATGTCTCTTAAACTACATCACTTAAAATCGATATATATATAAAATAAAAAATCATCCGATTATAGTAAATAAGATCAATGATTTTAATAATATCACATCAATCTTCTAAAATTTCCAAGAAGGAATGGAAACTTTTCTACGCAGCCATGTAATAAGCTCAACACAAACTATTATTCACCGCCCAAATTAAAAATTGTGTGCAAGTTATTAGAATACACTAATGCATTGTATTAAAAAACTTGCCTCAAAACGCATGATACTCGTTGTTAGTTAAATCTTAACAAAATAATATTGAACTTTAGTCTAAAACACGAAAAACTTAAAAGATAGCATTTTCACATAACAATGTTAAAACACGGTACGCCTCAAAACTCAAAAGTTTAAGTTTAAGGAAAAAACATTCTCACAAAAATATAATATATTTTTTGTGATACAAACTGCAAGAGCAACTCGATAGCACATTGTTCTACGGTGAAAGTGTCTATATAAAAAAATTTCTCAAACCACGTAATCAAATTTGATTTGCTATATTAAACACAATCCGTGATTAAACTATGTTAATATTAACTATTCATAATTTTTGTACAAATTATTGTATCTATCCTGTAATTAATGAGCATGTAAATATGTTTACGTTTTCCTAGTAAACTTTATAAAAGGTGAAACTTACTATTCGGTAAAAAAATTCTGAAAAAACTTCAGCTTACTTAATCGTAAAGGTGGGTTCGGAACGGATTGAGGTTAATTAATAACCCAATATGTAAAAAAAATCGCGTGACGAATTGAGGCAAGTTCACTCAATCCAACTCAATTCGCTACAATTAAAACCTCAACCCAACTCAACCCGCAAAATAAATTACGGGTTGAGGCGGATTGAGTTTGATTTGATTCTTAAATTTATATTTTGGTCATTTATTTTTCATAGTTTGCATAGTCATCCTAAATTTTAAAATAAATTGAATATTTCAAAGAGAAATACAAATTAAAATCAATCAAAATATGTTTATAACATTCACGAATAAGTAATAAGATTACAATATAACAAGAATGGGAGTTTAGTACTTTGAAATACACACAATTATATATATATATATATATATATATATATTTATAATTATATATTATATTATGGGTTGAAACGGATTGATTCGGATTAACCCGCGGTTTGTAAACTCAAACCCGCAAAATATATAACGGATTGGTTTTTTTTGACACTCAACCCGTCCCAATTCGTACGGATTGCCCCAATGTAACGGTCCGGTCGTCCGACCAGACCGCCACCATCTGCTTACTAACACCAATACTGTCCGCTTTGGCCCGATTTCGTCCTCGCTTCTCGGACCGTATGGCTTCAAAATGTCTTGCTTATAGTAAGGAGTGTTTCCTTAACTTATATATCATATAGGTAGTCACATATCTAGCCGATGTGAGACAATAATTTCTCTTTACACCGGTATTTTACTATAAAAATCCGAATTTTTACACTCTTCCCCCTTCAGGCACGACGTTCTCGTCGGATACGCCGTACTTCCGGGGTGGTTCACACACAATCGGCTAGATAGCGGCTCTGATACCAATTTGTAACGACCCGGTCCTCCAACCAGACTGCCATCATCTGCTTACTACCATCAATATTGTCCGTTTTGTCTCGATTTCGTCATCGCTTCTCGGACCGCACGACTTTAAAATACATCGGTAATAGTAAGGAGGACTTGTTTAACTTATATAACATATACGTACTCACATATGTAGCCGGTTTGGGACAATATTTTTTCTTTAAATCGGTATTTTTCTACGAAAATTCAAATTATTATGCCAATCCGTAGGGATTGAATTTAGGTATTTTTTTGCCGGACCTACTTAATCGTTTTAAAACATACATAATACATGCACATTACTAAAATAATTTAATAAAAACTAAGAAAAAGCCCTAAAAAGAAAAGAAAAAAAAAAGAGTTAGAGAAAAAGCTATAAATAGCTCCCCCTAACGATCCGCTTAACCACTCCAACTCCCTTTCTCCCTCTTTCTCCTTCTCTCTCTATACATACATACTTACATACACACACACCCTTTGCCGGAGGAGCAATTTAATTATATAATTAAATATTTAATTAAAATGGAAGTAGCTCCTCCTTCGGCAAAGCCTTCGAAACAACAACCGAAACCTCAGTCGGACGCGCTTCCTACGGGCGTGTTCTTCACGCTCTTTTTCGGGATCCTGTACTATTTGTTGACGAGGTGGAGAGAGAAGATACGTAACTCCACCCCTCTACACGTCATTACCCTCTCGGAGCTTGTCGCCGTCCTCGCCTTCCTATCATCCTGCCTCTACCTCCTCGCCTTTTTCGGTGTAGGAGTCATCACCGCCACCCTATCAGACGAGCCCGAACCTAAGAAAGCCGAAGAAACTGGAGTTGTGATGGATGCTGACGTGGCAAAGCCTAGGGTTATATTGGATGCTGACGTGGCAGACGAGGAGGTGGTGGAGGCGGTAGTGAGGGGGGAGATGCCATCGTATGCGTTGGAAGAGAGATTGGGGGATTGTTTTCGGGCTGCTTCGGTTAGGCGCCAGGCGTTACAGCAAATTACGGGTATTTTTTGTTTTTAAGAATAAAATATAGTGCTTGTGTTTTTTTCCGGTAAGTATTAGTGTTTGTTGTGTTTTGTTGTTGTCTCGAAAGTATAGTTTTTTCGAGCATGAATTGAGTGAGAATGAAGAGATTAGAGATAGTATAGTTTTTTAGAACATGAGTTTAATTTTTAATAAAGACTCAAACTTTATTGGAGTCGAGGCTCGGGGATTGTTTCCGTGATGCTTCAATTAGGTGCGAGGAGTTACAGCGGATTACGCCTATATTTTTATCAAGAAAAAAATGTTGTGTTTGTGTTTTTTTGTTTGTTTTAAAAGGTAATGTGTGAATTGTGTGAGAATGGAGAGATAGTACAGCTTCTTAGAAAATATTAAGGCTCAGGGATTGTTTCCGGGCTGTTTCGGTTAGGGCCAGGCCTTACAGTGGATTGCGGGTATCTTTTTTACTTTTTTAATAAAAAATTCTAGTGTTTGTGTTTTTTTGTTTGTTTTAAAGGCTAATGTGTGAATTGAGTGAGAATGGAGAGATAGTATAGCTTAGAAAATATTTAGGCTTGGAGATTGTTTCCGTGCTGCTTCGGTTAGGTGTCAGACGTTACATCGAATCACGTGTATTTTGTGTTTTATTTTTATTTTTATTTTTATTTTAGAATAAATTGTAGTGTTTGTGTTTCTTTTTTGTTTTAAAACGTAATGTGTGAATCAGTGATTTAAAAAGTGAAATCTTAGCTAAAGCTTTTGTTGCAAGAAAATGTAAAAGGCGAGTTTTTTTAAAAGGCAAGAATAAATTGTAGTGTTTGTGTTTCTTTTTTGTTTTAAAACGTAATGTGTGAATCAGTGATTTAAAAAGTGAAATCTTAGCTAAAGCTTTTGTTGCAAGAAAATGTAAAAGGCAAGAAAATGTAAAATGCTTTTTAGCGGCCTAAAAAGCGGAAAAGCGAGTTTTTTAAGCTTTGAATCGAGTTTTTTTTTACAATGAAGCGCACTTTTTAAAACAGTGGTGTGAATCAAGGAAGCACCATTACGAGTACCGAGTACCGTACGGGAATATGCTGATTTTGAAACGAGCACGGGGGGTAGTTAGTGTATCTTTATGCAACCTCAGAAAAAAATAGAAAGGAAGTTATATAAAAAAAGAACTCAAAACACTCTCAAAATGCCTTATACATACGTGGTAATACTCTCAAAACACTCTCAATACGAAATGTGTGAATTGAGCAGGAACAGAGATAGTATAGCTTCTTAGAAAAGATTTTAGCTTGAGTTTATTTTTTGATAAAGACTCAAACTTATAGTATACTAAACTATGATGTTCCTTTATTAGATTAGCAGGAAATAAGGTTGAAATTGGATGGTAATAGTTTGCATTAGATCAAAGTTTTCTACTCTTGTGTTGTAGTAATATATTGTTGTTAGATGATACGTTTTCAGGGAGGCCGAACCTCCTATTTTCAATATGCTACTAATTTTGGAGTATATTATTCTTATAGTAAACGTGAGTACGTGACTATTAGAAAGAAAGATTTGACCTTTGCTAAATAAGTCTGAGGTGTATCTAAATAAATTTCCGAGTAGATCTATATACTTCTTCTATTGCGTATAGTTGGTTTTTATTTTCAATATGCTACTAATTTTGGAGTATTTTAATCTTGTAGTATACGTGGGCATGACTAACTTGGAAGAACGATTTGACCTTTGATAAATAAGTCTAAGGTGTATCTTAATAACATTCTGACTAGATTTAAATACTTCCTCTATTGCGTATAGTTGGTTTTGATTTTCAATATGCTACTAATCTTGGAGTATTTTTATTTTGTAGTATACGTGCGTATGTGACTAACTAAAAAGAAAGATTTTTGACCTTTGCTAAATTAGTCTGAGGTGTATCTAACTCAAATTCCGACTGGATTTAAAAACTTCTATTGCGTATAGTTGGTTTTTATTAAGAATCCGACTGACAGACCGATATACCTCCAAAACGATTGTCCATGTTTACAAGATCAGCCTGAAAAGAGTTAACATTCCCAAAATGTAGTAGTGACACCTATTTTAGTTTCCGTAATTTTGTTTTTATCTCATTCACTTTCCTACTTTGCGTCAGGTGAGATTGAATATTTGACTTACGGAGAAAGATGACGTGTCATAAAATGTAGATGATTATGACACACATTGTGCTTACTATACTATTCTCTTTATTTTGGCAACTCCTGTTAGTTCACAAACTTGAAGCTCTTGACCAAATTTCCCATGTCTGCGTCCTATGTGGCTGAACAGAAAAAAAAAAAAACCACCAAGTTTGCTCTTTTGCTTTAATTTCTTTTCAGACCCTGCCACTACCACTGCTGACCTGGGGAGTATGGTCTAGAGTTTTAAAGCTGTGAACCTCTAACGTGTTAATATATATGCAATATTAACTCTGATTTCTTGCTAATAACAGGGAAGTCCCTCGATGGCTTACCTCTAGAAGGGCTTGATTACGAATCAATCCTCGGACAATGCTGCGAGATGCCAATTGGGTATGTACAGATCCCTGTGGGAATAGCCGGACCTCTTCTATTAGACGGGAGGGAGTATTCGGTCCCCATGGCAACCACAGAGGGGTGTCTTGTTGCCAGCACGAATAGAGGGTGTAAGGCGATTTATGCATCGGGAGGGGCAGAGAGTGTGTTATTGAAGGATGGAATGACAAGGGCGCCGGTTGTTAGGTTCAGGACGGCAAAGAGGGCAGCGTGTTTGAAATTTTACTTGGAAGACCCTCTCAATTTTGACACCTTGGCCCATGCTTTTAACAGGTTTCTTTCTGTTTTTGTTTGTTGGTTCTGGTAATATAAAAAGAAGTCCTATGGTAATGTTTTTTTTTTTTCAATATCAGAGTCGTTTCTTCTGAAACCTGAATGTACACTTGTATGTTGTGTGGATGTTCCTTAAACTGATATAATTGTACTTCAAGTAGCGACCCTTCAGAAATTGGAAAATAGCCCCCCCCCCCCCCCCCCCTGTGTTGGATTCTTTCCCTGTCTGTAATTTTTGAAGTGTCCTTCATAGCCCGTCATAATTTATCATAGTTATCGAGTGCTCATTTGAAATTCAAAGCTGGCCTTCTATGTGGGTTTGAGGACCATGACCACGATATTGGTGGAAAACCCTTTAAAATTATACTCCTGTAAATAAAATTTCTTCTTTTGCACGCCGTCGTGTGTCTATTATCCAGCTTTTAATATTTAGGCCCATCTCAAGAACCAGGCTTCGCCTTACTTCTTGTAGTGTCACATTGTGTTCAATATGTGATGTGTTACACAATATAATTGTTTGGGATGTGATTGCAGGTCTAGCCGATTCGCTAGGCTTCAGAGCATTAAGTGTGCGGTTGCAGGGAAGAACCTTTATACGAGGTTCACTTGCAGCACAGGGGATGCTATGGGAATGAACATGGTCTCAAAAGGTGTGCAGAATGTATTGGATTTCCTTCAGGACGATTTCCCTGACATGGATGTTATTGGAATATCTGGTAAATTCTCACTCTTCACTCAAATTTTGTCATTTCATTTCTTTTTTCTCTCCACATTCCTGTTTACTGAATGGGTGTGTATTATAATTTCCATACCAATGTCATTGAACTTTTCACTGTCTGAATCTGAAGTTAAAAAAGGAAATGGGAAGAATTAATTAAAATAATTATGGGGCCAGTGTACATGATAATGTGTTAGATAATCAAACAGTGTAAATATCAGGAATCTGCTAATTTTTTTTATATTTTAACAGTAATAGGAGTCTACTATAATTTTTTGAGACAGGAGAAATAAGTTATAGAGATGACAGTGAAAACAACAGAGATTTTTCGGTTCTTCTAAAGAAAGGGTTTATTTTGTTTCCATTTTTACAAGTTTCTTGGTAGTAAAGAAACTTGTTGGCAACTAGTTTCCAGCCCTATTTCTAACAGTGAAGGGTTTTTTACCAGCGAGAACGCATGAAATGTGATATTAAAACTTCTTGTCTATAACTAATTAGGACGGATCACTAGACTGTCCCTTTTACTGTATAGAGTATATCATCATGTATAACTTTGTGTGCATATTACACTCTTTCCTGTTGGTTTTCCCTAATCTCAATTTTGGAAATTCTAAAAAAAGGTAATTTCTGCTCGGACAAAAAGCCCGCAGCAGTAAATTGGATAGAAGGAAGAGGGAAATCAGTTGTATGCGAGGCCATAATCAAAGAGGAGGTGGTGAAAAAGGTCCTGAAAACAAACGTTGCTTCTTTGGTGGAGCTTAACATGCTAAAGAATCTAACAGGCTCTGCTATGGCTGGGGCTCTTGGTGGGTTCAATGCCCATGCTAGCAATATTGTATCAGCTGTATATCTTGCCACTGGCCAAGATCCAGCACAAAATGTCGAGAGTTCACATTGTATTACGATGATGGAGGCTGTTAACGACGGAAAGGACCTTCATGTCTCTGTGACGATGCCTTCTATCGAGGTTAGTTGATTTTATCTTTTATGACATTGGTGCCAGAACACATCTTTCGGTTGTACGTGTTGAGGGACATAGAAGTATGATGGATATTCATATGTTGAATCTTTAGGAGTTTTTTGCATTTTTATATAAGAAATTTAGATAAATTTTTAGATAGAACTAGGTCTACGTAATTTGTAAGATCGAACTAATCAAGATCCAGACTATGTTGTCCCAGCAAAACTTTTTCGAGAGGTTTTTCTTTTTTCAATTATTTTCTGTTAGTTTTAAAGTCTACACAAGTAATTGATTTAATACTTTGTCAGACATAAACAGGTAAATCTGTAAGTTTTTTGTATGGGATTTTTAGACTTGGTTTTTTGAGAAACTGAGGAGATATTTTAAGTCGACTATTAATCATGTAAACTTGTTAAACCGAACTAATCAGGAACAAAAACCTCTGCTGCCCCATCGAAAAGTGTTATTTTTATTATTATTCGAAATGTTGAATACTATATGGTCCAAATTTCTTTGATCCACATCAACATCAAGTTAATGAGGTAATTACAGAAATACACACAGGAAATTACCATTGAGATGGATGCTTGAGCCCTTTTTTTCGTTTTACATGAAATATTCTCATATTTGTGTTGGTTGTCTACATACTTACAGGTAGGTACAGTTGGAGGTGGTACCCAACTTGCATCTCAATCAGCATGTCTCAATTTATTGGGTGTAAAAGGTGCAAACAAAGAGTCACCTGGTTCAAACGCAAGGCTTTTAGCCACAATTGTAGCGGGTTCTGTTCTTGCAGGTGAGCTTTCCCTCATGTCGGCAATCTCGGCTGGACAGCTTGTCAAGAGTCACATGAAGTACAACCGATCCAGCAAAGACGTTTCCACAGTTTCATCATAAAAAGGAGAACTACTGTAGTTAAAAGAAAGTTCATTGTAAAGGTAATATGAAAAGAAAATAAGTCG
This sequence comes from Primula vulgaris, assembly GCA_963920805.1. NCBI lineage: Eukaryota > Viridiplantae > Streptophyta > Magnoliopsida > Ericales > Primulaceae > Primula > Primula vulgaris. Next base: position 44,212,425 of record OY987212.1, on the reverse strand, counting down.
TTGATGCGATGGATACAGAACTGGGGGAAGAAAGATGACACTAGTATTGATCTAGCAAAGCCTTTTAATTTTTACATTCTTTTTCTCACACGCAATGTGATGGGGTTGGGGAGGTTTTATGTGTAATTATTGTTGGTATGTTGTAACTCAAGTAGGCGCCAAGCTTTGCGATAACCTGTTTAATTTATCGAGTTGTATCAACAGTAATGTTCAAGTGTTTCACGGGCTAATGATTATAGTGGTAATTAATAGAATCTAAATTAGCTTTGCTGTTGTTAGTTTTCGTTTTGAGTTCTTCTGTAAAGCAAAGGAAATACGAAAGCTCAATCTTTATTGATTTACGGCCAGAAAGAGTGGAAACCTACTTACCCGGACCAAATGGCTGAAAACATCAACTTATAATTTTTTTTGAAATAAAAATGAGCAACTTGTCTGGAAAAAAAATATACAGGTGCAAAGCCGCGAGGAAACAAGTTCTATCATTGGATTTTTACTGGGGTCAATTTATTGAGCTGGGGTCCAAAAAAATCAACTTTCTCAATCGGACTTTCCAAAACAAATATATATATACAGGTGCCAAGCCGCCATTGAGAAAATTGATTTCTGCTTGGGTCAATTCAATTTTTAACCGGTCATATTTTCATTTAAAGATAAATGTTTTGCATATCTATACTATATTAGTATGTTTTGTGTGTAAATAATTGTATACAGTAACACACAGTATTTACTTTATACACAACCTTGCTAGAGCCTCCGCATCTTATTTATTAAAACATATTTTTTTTTTAAAATTTGATGATTATGATATATAAATTGACATGCATCAGGAACTCTATAAATTACCTAAATTTAAAGAAATACAAAATTCACCTGAGAAATGCATATGATTCCCTAAATTAATACTGCATCCGTTCCTAAACAAATGTCATATACGAAAATCCGTACAATTTTGACCGATAAATTTTTCATATTTACATTGCCGGAAAAAATTATTTCAAAAGTTAATCACGTAGTTTATGGTTAGAACTATATGATGAAATTTTCAATTTTTTTATTTCGGTAATTTTGATGGTCAAAATTGAATGTATTTTCGTAGCTGATATTTGTTTAGGTACGGAGGGAGTATAATAGTAATAAACTATCATGGCTCCATATTTTTATGGTTGTAATATTGTTATGATTATTAAAATATAATAAAAAAAATAAAAAATAATGTATGGTTATTATAATAAAATTAATAAGGAGCCTGGCATTTTGTGTAAATATAAAGGTTGCTGTTAGATTGAGGTAGCGCAAGTTCCAAACGAAAAAGTATCATCTAAACTGAAAGAATCTATATCAACGTTGTTAGTATATGTTTTTTCTTTCTGCTCCTGATTCCTGAGCTACCCAACCCAACCCTTAAATTTTACTAAACCATGAAGAGAGGGCAGACCATGGAGAGAGAGACGCGGAAATTGAGAATTGAGAGAGTGGGCTATATTTGTTGGGCCGGAGCACTTGAACTCGATATAGTTTGGGCCGCTCGATAAAGTTTAATATAGTTGACCTCCACCATATTATTTCTTCCTACTCTCAATTTGTGTTTACTGTGACAACGTGATCATGTTTATTTAGTTTCTCTCTGCGCAGACTCTGCGCTTGCTATTATGATAGTGAACATCTAACATTACTTACCAGAACCAATTAATATTATGCTTACATGCTTTTATAAAAACTACATATGAATGATTTTGTGTTGTGGATGTTTGTTTTGTTGCCGCTGTAATTAAGCTGAGGTTATTACATTTTGATTTTTGCTGAAAATTCTGTTAACTTTGGTTGGATGAAGTCATGAACCAAGTTTTTCTGTCAATATGGAATCCTTATAAACTAATTTTGGTATCTATTAAGTTTGTTATAGTAATTCCAATAAATTTTGTTTTGTTGAATTGAAGTTTACATGCAAGTTTGCAACCTCTTTTATAAGACCAAACACCCTCCTTAAAACATGTAAACAATGTGGCTAAATATATATAGCCTGTAATAGTGACTTGGTCTCACACCATAAAAATTCTCCCATATTTTTCTCATTTTCTTATATTCTTCTCCACTCGTTTCTTATTTGTTCGTCCCTCAAATCTTGGTGAAATTTTGATGTTAGCAAATTCTCTTAGCTTTTCTTCAACTTTCAAGTTTAAACATCTCGAAAATACAATCATGATTTAATCATGCCACACAATCTTTAGTTCATAGATAGAAAGTTTTAACAAAATGGCGTCGTTGACCACACAGCCGTCCAAAAAGGGAAAGCGAAGCAATGCCGGTGGAAGTTCTTCCGGCAATAACGATCAAGGAAGCCAAAAATCTAGTGGGCAAACAGTAAAATTCGCTCGGAGAACTTCGAGTGGACGATATGTTAGTCTCTCAAGAGAAGACGACCTTGATTTACCCGGAGAACTATCTGGTGATTATATGAATTATACGGTTCATGTCCCTCCTACACCTGATAATCAACCGATGGACTCATCAGTTGCTACAAAGGCTGAGGAACAATACGTATCTAATTCTTTATTTACGGGGGGATTTAATAGTGTCACACGTGCGCATTTAATGGATAAAGTTATTGAGTCGGAGGTGAGTCATCCTCAAATGGCGGGATCGAAAGGGTCGGCTTGTGCAATGCCAGCTTGCGATGGAAAGGTCATGAAGGACGAGAGAGGACACGACATAACTCCTTGCGAATGCAGGTAAAGTTTTCTAACCATCCTTTGTTTTCTTGCAATTATTGTGTTTTTTTTAGCTTCAAGGCTAGACTAAGATCTGGGCTTTTCTTTTAGTAATGCTACCTAGAAAGATTCAAAGGACTCTCGTCTTATTGATGCGATTTAGTCGCCTCATATTAGATGACAAATTTGATTCTGTGATGAATACGAAATTAGGAATCACCTTGCCTGCATATGCTTATTCTTTATTTCATTAACTATGAGTTGTAGTCACCTTCTTTTAAGGCCGTTCAGCTCTATGTCCCCTTCTTTTCATGTACATTCTTATTTGTTTGGTTGCAGCTTTTAAGCAGATTATTGGCTTTTTTGAGTTTCAAGGAAAAAATACAGGTTCAGCATTTTGTTTCTAGCTTTTGCAAGCCAACGTTTCAGAAAGGCTCAAGTTTTAAGATTGCCAATCAAATGTTGTCAATCTATAATTGAAGAGAACTTAAAAGCTGCAACGAAAGTACATAGCAGGCCTAAGATTTATCTGTTTTACGAACCTTAACAACATCTTTTTTCCATTTTTGTTCCAGATTCAAGATATGTAGAGATTGCTTAATGGACGCACAAAAAGATACGGGTCTTTGTCCCGGTTGTAAGGAGGCCTACAAAGGGGCAGACTTTAACGACGAAGACGGCCCAAATTTCTCGTCCAGAGATGGTTCTAAAGATCGCAATATGTCAATGATGAAAAGGAACACAAACAGAGAATTTGATCACAATGAGACAAAAGGTACTTATGGACATAGTAACGCTTATCAAGATGATATGTATGGTGGTGACGGGGATGATGAGTTACAAGGAGGTATGGCGGATGCGGATGATAAACCGTGGAGGCCACTAAGTAGAAGAATACCTATCCCGCAAGCCATTATTAGTCCTTATAGGTAACACTATGCTGTACAAATTACAAAAAAGATTTTTTTATTTATAACGCGATTCTATCATTGTACTACGATAGGAGGTTAAAATAAATATATCACAAATGTGTTTTTGAAATGATTGGCAAACCTGGTAGTTCCAGAAAGCACAGTTTCACGCGATCCGTATATTGAACTGAAGTCTGGCAAAACAAAGGGCGCAATTCAAACTGTACCCTTGATTATTCAATCAAAAAAAGAAAACAATATTTCATAATTTCTGATAATATGATAGTCCGAATACTTGCTACACAAAATGTTACAATGGTTTTCTTAAACTGTGTTTTCTAGAAGCACCTAGTTCCGGTAATTATTCTGAAAGTAGCATTGGTTTAGTTACATTTTTGCTTGTGTAAAACTGCGATCCTGCTTAAGTAGACTCTTACATTACGCGCCTTGTACTTTTTTAGGTTGTTGGTCGTCATTCGATTCATAGCATTGGGATTCTTCTTGGCATGGAGAATAAGACACCCAAATACGGACGCCATGTGGTTATGGTTCATGTCCGTTATTTGCGAGTTATGGTTCGGCTTCTCATGGATCCTCGATCAAATCCCCAAAATAACTCCTATCAACCGTAGCACCGACCTTGAGGTCTTGAGAGAAAAGTTTGATATGCCTTCCCCCTCTAACCCAACAGGCCGATCCGACCTCCCTGGAATAGACTTATTTGTTTCCACCGCGGATCCTGAAAAAGAGCCTCCTCTAGTCACTGCCAACGCCATCCTTTCCATCCTATCCGTCGATTACCCTGTTGAGAAGGTATCGTTAAGTTACCAATTCTACTAAATTCTTGAGCTATTAGTTGTAGCGACTTTGTAATCATTTAAACTATTCTCCAATACTCACTGTCGTGTGCGTGTCCAAAAAGATTCCTTCTTTTCTGAATGTAATAATTTTAATTGAAGGGTACATTTTATCTATAGATGTTTAAAATGCAGGGTATAGTACTAAAAGATCAAGCTAGTAGTAGGAGTAAATTTTTAAAAGCTAATTTTATTCTCTAACAGGTGGCTTGCTACATATCCGACGATGGAGGCGCTCTACTTACCTTCGAGGCGATGGCGGAGGCTGCGAGTTTTGCTGATTTATGGGTTCCATTTTGCAGAAAACATGACATTGAGCCTAGAAACCCAGAAACTTACTTCTCCTTGAAAGGCGATCCGACCAAGAACAAGTTGAGGTCAGATTTTGTGAAAGATAGGAGAAGGGTTAAACGAGAGTACGACGAGTTCAAGGTCCGGATAAATAGTCTCCCGGACTCTATTCGAAGAAGATCCGACGCATTCAACGCAAGGGAAGAAATGAAAATGTTGAAAGCAATGAGGGCAAAGGCAGGAGGAGATATTATGGAAATGGAAGCAATAAAGCCGCATAAAGCCACGTGGATGGCCGATGGGAGCCATTGGCCCGGGGCATGGGTGGTAGGATCGAGTGAGCACTCAACAAGCGATCATGAGGCCATTCTTCAGGTTAGTGCAAAAATTAGATGGTGACACAAGTGTGTTGTTACCCTTCATAATATTAAGTATATTTGGTGGAATATGGCATATTTTAACCAAAGCTTTCGCATGGGCGCGACGCGCGCTTTACAGACTTAAATAATTCTTGCACTTGATATTTACTCTGACCTGATGTAGTCCATGGCGTGGTAATTTTTTATTGGTTGTAGATGGTTGGTTATCTATGAAATTGATTAAAAAGCTGGGACCAAAAATGTAAAATTCAATTATCATTTGTTCCATTAACTCGGGGGTAAATAAGGAGTGCAAATATCATTGCTCGCCCCCAACCTATGATTTTTCCTGTGTAATGTACAAAAGTGGGAAAAAATTTAGTGGCATGCTATAAAAAAAAATTAGGTTACAGTACAAAACTGATATCCAATTACCTGTTGGTGTGCAAAATTCTATATAATCCCATTTATTTTCAGCATAATATTAAATATCAATATGGATTCCGTATTGCAACAGGTGATGCTGAAGCCACCGAGCCACGACCCACTCATGGCATCCGCGGAAGATGGAAGCATGATCGACTTCACCGATGTAGACATACGCCTTCCTATGTTCGTATACGTATCACGCGAGAAGAGACCTGGGTACGACCATAACAAGAAGGCAGGGGCGATGAACGCCCTCGTGAGAGTGTCGGCTGTGTTGTCCAACGGTGCATTCATACTCAACCTCGATTGCGATCATTACATATATAATTGCCAAGCTATACGTGAGGGGATGTGTTTCATGATGGACAGAGGCGGAGAAGACATATGCTACATTCAGTTCCCACAAAGGTTCGAAGGCATTGATCCAAATGATCGTTATGCTAGTCATAACACAGTCTTTTTCGATGGCAATATGAGAGCCCTTGACGGGGTCCAGGTATGTAAGCTATACGACCGATTATCACAGTTTGTACTATACAATCTTTTTCTACTGTTAGAAAAAAAAGGGGGGGAGAATAAAAATAAAATAAAACAAAAATGTTTCTGAAACATGATAGAAGCCAAGAAAAAGTCATTGGCCTTATATTTTTTTGTAATCAAGTCATTGCCTTATTTGTTTGATACTTTGATTGCAGTTTTTTCCCCTTAAGCTAGATTATTTTAAGTTGAACAGCTTAAATGCAATTTTTTCTGAAAAAACTAGAATCGTGGAGTGGATCACCCAGCTTACTTTCAAGCACAAAAGATACAACTTATTTGCTTAAAAGCTGAAACCAGATAATTTATGCCAAGTTACAATTGTAAAAGACAAATTCAGATGAAGGAAAGATGAATAATTTTTTTTGAAAAGATCTCAAATTCTCAAATTCTGAAGGTTACTAACAATCTAATCTTCGTCTCGTTTGGATAGGCTTTTAGTTCCTTGCTTATATATATTCCAGGGACCGGTTTATGTCGGCACAGGCTGTATGTTCAGGCGGTTTGCGCTTTATGGATTTGATCCCCCGCAGGCCGAAAAAATACTGAGCCAGAAGCAGACAGAGGCGGAGACGGAAAAGCTATCGACCACAGATTTTGATCCCGAGCTTGATATGAGTCTTTTGCCTAAGCGGTTTGGGAATTCTGGAATGTTGGCTGAGTCGATACCCATTGCTGAGTTTCAAAGCCGTCCTATTGCTGACCACAAGGCCGTGAAGTACGGACGCCCTCCTGGTGCTCTGAGGGTCCCACGTGAACCCCTTGATTCTGCTACCGTTACTGAAGCTGTCTCCGTCATTTCTTGCTGGTAAATAACTAATATATAAGTACAAATTAAGTATACTCTCATGTCACAGTCAAGTTTAGTTCTTGAAAGCAATTCTCATTAACCTCAACTTATAGGCTTTATTATTTCATGACTGAAGTTTATTTGACTGATCAAATGATCAGCAAAAAGTTGAGCTTCTATTCCAGAAAAACAAACTAGGGGATGTTAAGATAGATGAACTTAGGGCTTTTGTCATTATGAAAAAATTCAACTTATTTACAATGAATGGGCAGGAAATCAAGCCTTAAGTATCGTATTGATATCCAGCAACAAGAATAATCTATACGCTAAAGTGTCACCCATTACTGAAGTCAGGGTCTGTTCAACTCAGGACTAAGGCCTTGTTTTGTTGCAGCTTCTGAGCGCTGTTTTAACCTTATTTTTTCTAAAAAGCTAGATCGTATTTGGTTTACTAGCTTAAACGCTGAGCCTTGTGGTTCTTTATCGAAAAAATGTTAGAAACTTCAAGCTGGATGAATCTATATATATTCTCAAGCTCTATAAGTCCAGATTGTTAGCTTAAAAAACGCATCCGTACAAGCTTTCGGGAAGGGTTGCAAGAAAAAATTAATAACAAAAAGCTCCAACATATATAGTTAAACTAGTATTTATAACCTTCAGCCTTAACTTGCTGGGGAAAAAAAAGGTTATACTATCTAATTGTTCACCAAAAACAGCACCAACGTTTCTCCATTTTTACTTATCAGTTTAGTTTTGATACCCTGAAAATTGCCAAATTCATTTTAGCATCTTAACAAAGACTCAAAGATTTCAGGAACATGCCATTTTGAGATGCCAAACGTCAACTATCAGAAAATAAAACCAAGGTTATAAGAATTTAACATCTTAAGCATTCTTGTTTTTATACTAGGTATGAGGATAAAACCGAGTGGGGAGACCGTGTAGGATGGATCTATGGGTCCGTTACAGAAGACGTGGTTACTGGCTACCGTATGCACAACCGTGGCTGGCGTTCCATCTACTGCATCACTAAGCGAGATGCCTTCCGTGGGTCCGCCCTCATCAACCTCACCGACCGACTTCACCAAGTCCTCATGTGGGCAGTAGGATCCGTCGAAATTTTCTTTTCACGAAACAACGCCATCCTCGCATCCAGACGCCTAAGATTCCTACAACGCCTTGCATATCTAAACGTCGGCATATATCCCTTCACCTCCCTCTTCCTCGTCGTCTACTGCTTCCTCCCTGCCCTTTCTCTCTTCTCCGGCCAGTTCATCATCCAGAAAGTTGACATCGCTTTCCTTATTTATTTATTAACGATTACTATCTGTCTGATTGGTTTGGCATTGCTGGAGGTGAAGTGGTCGGGGGTTGGATTAGAGCAGTGGTGGAGAAACGAACAGTTTTGGCTTATTTCTGGAACAAGTGCTCACTTAGCTGCTGTCGTGCAAGGCCTCTTGAAAGTCATTGCTGGAATCGACATTTCGTTTACTTTGACATCGAAATCTGGGGGAGACGACGATGATGATATATACGCGGATCTGTACCTAGTGAAATGGACGCCCTTGATGATCCCACCGATTGTCATCGCGATGATGAACATAATCGCGATGGTGGTGGCATTTTCAAGGACGATATACAGCACGGTGCCACGCTGGAATAAGTTAATAGGAGGTGTGTTTTTCAGCTTCTGGGTATTAGCACACTTGTACCCTTTCGCAAAGGGATTGATGGGACGAAGAGGAAAAACACCAACTATCGTGTTTGTTTGGTCGGGTCTTATTGCGATTACGCTTTCATTGTTGTGGGTTAAGATTAACCCCCCGCAGGTTTCCGACACGGACGAAGAAGTAACCTCTAGTTTTTCATTTCCATAATCGTGCAACTTCGGAATTTTATCAAAAGAAAAGTTTAGACTATTGGTTTTGTAAGCAGTAAGGATTTAAAATTTACAAAGAAAGTCGTAAGTTTGTACCTATACAAATCTGACCTTCTATGTGGGTTTGAGACCATGAACACGATATTAGTGGGAAAAAACCCTTCAAAATTATACTCCTAAGATGTGCAGAATGTATTGGATTTTCTTCAGGACGATTTCCCTGACATGGATGTTATAGAATATCTGGTAAATTCTCACTCTTCACTTAAAATCTGTCATTTCATTTCTTTTTTCACTCAACTTTCCTGTTTACTTGATAGGTATGTATTATAATTTCCATACCAATGTCACTGAACTTTTCCCTATTTGAAAAATTGGACGAAAGCGATCAAGTGTTAGATAATCAAACAGTGTAATTAGTAGGAACCTGTTGATTCGTTTTATTTTTATTATAACAGTAAAGGAGTCTACTGTAATTTCACGAGATTGGAGAAATAAGTTATAGAGATGATCAGAAGACAATGAAAACGAGAGAGATTTTTCGGTTCTTCTAAAGAAACGGTTTATTTTGTTTCCATTTTTACAAGATTTTTGGTAGTAAAGAAACTTGTCGGCAACTAGTTTCCAGACCTGTTTCTAAAATTCTAATAGTGAACTTGAAATGTGATATTTAAGCTGTGTCTATAACTAATTAGTATGGTCCATGGATAACTAGCCTGCCCCTTTTTACTGTATAAATTAAAGTATATCATCATGTATAACTTTGTGTGCATATTGCGCTCTTTCGTCTTTGTTTTCTCTAATCTCAATTTTGAAAATTCTAAAAAAAACAGGGAATTTCTACTCGGACAAAAGCCCGCAGCAGTAAACTGGATAGAAGGAAGAGGGAAATCAGTTGTGAGGCAATGCTAATCAAAGAGGAGGTGGTGAAAAGGTCCTAAAAACAAACGTCTCTTCTTTGGTGGAGCTTAACATGCTAAATCTAACATGCTCTGCTATGCCTATGCTAGTAATATTCTATCAGCTGTATATCTTGCCACTAGCCAAGATCCAGCACAAAATGTCGAGAGTTCACATTGTATCACCACGATGGAGGTGGTTAATGACGGAAATGACCTTCGTGTTTCTGTGACGATGCCTTCTATCGAGACAAGTTGATTTTGTCTTTCATGACATTGATGGCAGTTGGTTACATCTTCCGCTTGTACGTGTTGAGGGACATAGAAGTAAGATGGATATTCATATATATGTTGAATCTTTAGGATTTTATGTATTTTTATTACGAATTTTCTTTTAGATATAACTAGGTCTACGTAATTTGTAAGATCAAACTAATCAAGATCCAGACTATGTTATCCCACCAAAACTAAATCAATTATTTTCTGTTAGTAAAGTCTACTCGAGCAATAGATTTAATACTTTGTCTGACATAAACAGGAAAGTCTGTTAAGTTTTTTCTACCTGATTTTTAGAATTAGTTTCTTGAGAAATTGAGGATAAATTTTAAGTCGACTATCAATCACGTAATCTTGTTAAACCGAACTAATCAGGAATAAAAACCACCCCATCGAAAAGTGTTATTTTCATTATTATTCGAAATGCTGAATACTATTTGGTCCAAATCTAGTACCAGAATCTATCTTAAACATTCTTTGATCCATATCGACATCAAGTTAACAAGGTAAATTCAGAAACGCACAGGAAATTACCATTGAGATGGATGCTTGAGCCCTTTTTTTCGTTTTATATGATATATTCTCATATTTTTGTTGGTTGTCTACATACTTACAGGTAGGTACAGTTGGAGGTGGTACCCAACTTGCTTCTCAATCAGCATGTTTCAATTTGTTCAAAACGCAAACAAAGAGTCGCCTGGTTCAAACGCAAAGCTTTTAGTTGTCAAGAGTCACATGAAGTACAACCGATCCAGCAAAGACGTTTCCACAGTTTCATCATAAAAAAAGAGAAAACTACTTTAGTTAAAAGAAATTTCACTGTAAAGGTAATATGAAAAGAAAATAAGTCGATGCGATGGATACAGAACTGGAGAAGAAAGATGACACTAGTATTGATCTAGCAAAGCCTTTTCATTTTTACATTCTTTTCGGCGCCAAGATCGGAGATAACCTATTCAATTTATGGAGTTGTATAAACACTAATGTTTAAGTGTTTCACCTAATGCTTATAGTTGTATCAAATAGAATCTAAATTATCTTTTTCTGTTGTGAGTTACTTTTCGTTTTGAGTTCTTCTGTTTGTTTCTTTTGCAAACTTAATTATATTGACAACGTCTAATTATTTTCGTTAAATGTCTTATTTTCTCTCCCTTTTTGAAAGCAAAGGAAAATAGAAATTTTCATAATTTGTTAATTTACGGCCAGAAAGAGAGAAAACCTACTTACCTAGGCCAAATGGCTGAAAACATTAACTTATAATTTGAACACTCGTTATGAGCAACTTGTCTGGAAAAAAAACGCAGGGAAACAAATTTTGTCACATGGATCTATTAAGCCAATTGAGAAAATTGATAATTTGTATTTCCACTCTCAATTTGTGTTTAATGTGACAATGTGATCATCCTGTTTATTTCGTTTCTCTCTGCGATTGCTATTACGATGGTGAACACCTAACAAATAATTTTCCACAATTTTCTTTTTGTTTGGAGACTTCATTAATCCCATGAGCAATTTTTCGTAAATATTCGGAAAACTCTTCCGAAAAAATATACCAAGATTAGTAGAATAATTTAATTTTTTTTTATAGTTTGAAAATAAAAACTAAGACCAAGTTGCAATTTAAAAATTGACAAAATAATGAACAATGAGCTGTTAATATATTATACAACATAAAGAAAAAGGTTTTAGAAGAACAAAACCTTTTCAGGGAGGAGAATTTTTTTTTTTTTCTATATAATGTTTATTAGTAGATTTTTTTATGGTGTTATAATATATAATGGAATAGTAGTAGATTTTTATAATAGATTTTTTATTACTATAATGTTTAATAATAGATTTTTATAATAGATTTTTTATAGTATAATAGTACACGCATGAACTTGTTATAGTATATGTAGATTAGTAATAAGTGTGAATAAATGAACTTTTTATCTCCTTCTTTGGAAATTATTTAAGGGAAAATATTTTCCTATCTTTTCCATGTTTTAAGTAAAATCTTTTCCAATATTCTAGTTTATCAAATCAAACAAACATCATAAAATATTTTTCTAGTAAAATATTTTTCTTGAAAACAAACAGAGTCAACAAATAAAATTAATTTACTGTAGTTTCTAAAAGAAAAAACACAACAAATTAATATCTAAACACTTCACACAAAATGAACTTGTTATCTCCTTCTTTGGAAATTATTTAAGGGAAAATATTTTCCTATCTTTTCCATGTTTTAAGTAAAATCTTTTCCAATATTCTAATTTATCAAATCAAACAAACATCATAAAATATTTTTCTACTAAAATATTTTTCTTGAAAACAAACAGACTCAACAAATAAAATTAATTTACTGTAGTTTCTAAAAGAAAAAACACAACAAATATCTAAACACTTCACACAAAATGTAGTCTTTTTTTTTGTCAAGGTATATTTTTTGAGATTCCAAATCATGATATTTTTTCTTTGGTGAAAACTGATGTTTACTATTTATGATAAGCAGAATACCTTATTGAAATATATTTTTTGAGGGTTAAATAATCAAAATAGAAAGTCCACCTTATATAAGTAGACGCTTTGCAAATTTCAAATTTGATATTTCTTGAATCAAAATAAATAGTAAGAAGTATAAATTACACATATCAAATTAATAAAGTATATTATTCAATACAAATAAATTTCTAAAAATATTTTGACAAAAACAAATTGACCTCGTCCATGGACGGGGGCTCCTCTGCTAGTAACACTTAAATTTTGTTTCTTGTGCTGAAAATTATGTTAATATGAAATCCTTAGAAACAATGTTCTAAAATAGACATTGTGATCATTTAGTTGCACCTAATATTAAACTCGTCTTATTTTATTAAGTTTCCGTGTACTATTTAACTGGAATCTAAAACCCTTTGTTTCTCAGTTTTGACATTAAAAAGATCACTGACCAAACCAACATAATTAGTAAATGCCAAAAGTAATTTTGGTATCTATTTTCCAACTTTTAAATGCCAAAAATATTTGTTCAATTGGAGTTTACATGCAGGTTTGCAAACGCCCCTCCTTAAAACATGTAAACAATGTCTAAATATAGGCTGTAATATTAGAGACTTGGTCTCACACCATAAAAACTCTCCCATATCATTCTCATTTTCTTATATTCATCTCCACTCATTTCTTATTTGCCCCTTAGTTCTAGCTGAAATTTTGATGTTAGCAAATTCCCTTGGCTTTTCTTGAACTTTAGAGTTTAAACATCTCGAAAATACGATTGTGATTTAATCATGCGGCATAATGTTGCTTACGAAAGGGTTTTTTAGTTCATAGATTAAGATTTTAACGAAATGGCGTCGTTGACAACACAGCCGTCAAAAAAAGGAATGCGAAGCAATGCCGGTGGAAGTTCTTCCGGCAACAGCAATCAAGGAAGCCGAAACTCTAGTGGGCAAACCGTAAAATTCGCTCGGAGAACTTCGAGTGGACGATATGTTAGTCTCTCAAGAGAAGATCTTGATTTATCGGGAGAGCTATCCGGTGACTACATGAATTATACGGTTCATATTCCTCCTACGCCCGATAACCAACCAATGGACTCATCGGTTGCTACAAAGGCCGAGGAACAATACGTATCTAATTCTTTATTTACGGGAGGATTTAACAGTGTCACGCGGGCACATTTAATGGATAAAGTTATTGAGTCGGAGGTGAATCATCCTCAAATGGCGGGATCGAAAGGGTCGGCTTGTGCAATGCCAGCTTGTGATGGAAAGGTCATGAAGGACGAGAGAGGACACGACATAACTCCTTGCGAATGCAGGTGAGTTTTTCTAAAAAAATATATATCAATGGTGGGGAAAACCCATATTTTTATTTTATTAATAGAGAAATAAAAATGAGAATGACGGGAGTTTTTCTAACCATCCTTGTTCTTGCAATTTTCGTGTTTATTTAGCTTCAAGGCTTGATCTGGGCTTTTCTTTTGGTAATGCTACCTAGCTAAGAAAGATTTTAAGGACTCCCATCTTATAATTAACTCTTGATGCGAGTTAGGAATAGGAAATTAGGAATCACCTTTTATTTGCCTGCATGTGCTTAATTATTCTTTATTTCACCAACTGTGAGTTGTTATATTATGATCATCTTCAGCTAGGGATCCACGAAACCTCCCGCCATTCTGGTGGTGTTTGTTGAAAAAAAAATACGAATATAATTTGTTTGGTTGCAGCTTTTAAGCAGATAACTAGTTTTCTTGACTTTCAAGGAAAAAATACAGATTCAGCATTTTGTTTCTAGCTTTTGCGAGCCAATATTTTAGAAAGACTCAAGTTTTAAGATGGTCAATCAAATGTTGTCAAGCTACAATTGAAGAGAAGTTAAAAGCTGCAACAAAAGTACAAAGCAGGCCTAAGATTTATCTGCTTTACAAACCTTAACATCTTTTCTGTTTTCGTTCCAGATTCAAGATATGTAGGGATTGCTTAATGGACGCGCAGAAAGACACGGGTCTTTGTCCCGGTTGTAAGGAGGCCTACAGAGGGGCAGACTTCGATGACGAAGACGGCCCAAATTTCTCATCTGGAGCACTCTCGTTACCCGGACCTGAAGGTTCTAAAGATCGCAATATGTCAATGATGAAAAGGAACGCAAACGGAGAATTTGATCACAATAAATGGTTGTTTGAGACTAAAGGTACTTATGGATATGGTAACGCTTATTGGCCTGAAGATAATATGTATGGTGGCGACGGGGATGATGGGTTACAAGGGGGTATGGCGGAGGCAAATGATAAACCATGGAGGCCACTAAGTAGGAGAATACCAATCCCGCAAGGCATTATTAGTCCTTATAGGTAATACTATGCTATACAAATTACAAAAAAATTATAATGCGATTCCATCATTATACTAGGGGATGAGGTTGGAATAAATATCTTATAGATGTGCTTTTGAAATGATTAGCAAACCAAGCAGTTTCCCAGAAAGAACAGATCATTCACCCGATAGTTATTATGAACTGAAGTCTGGCAAAACAAAGAGTGCAATTTCAAACTGTAGCATATATTGATTTTTCAACCAAAAAAACAAAACAAAATTTCATAATTTTAGATAATATGATGGCCAGAATACTTGCTACAATAAAATGTTACAACATGCAGTTCAAACTTTAAACGAAGTACCTAGTTCTGGTAGTTGTTCTGAAAGTGGGATTGCTTTAGTTATACTTTTGCATGTGTAAAACTACGATCCTACTTAAGTAGACTCTTACAGTACGCGCTTTAAACTTTTTTAGGTTGTTGATCGTCATTCGATTCATAGTATTGGGATTCTTCTTGACATGGAGGATAAAACACCCAAATACAGACGCAATGTGGCTATGGTTCATGTCCGTTATGTGCGAGTTATGGTTCGGCTTATCATGGATCCTCGATCAAATCCCCAAAATCACTCCTATAAACCGTAGCACCGACCTTCAGGTCTTGAAAGAAAAGTTCGATATGCCTTCCCCCTCTAACCCAACAGGTCGATCCGATCTCCCTGGAATAGACTTGTTTGTTTCCACTGCGGATCCTGAGAAAGAGCCTCCTCTAGTCACCGCCAACACCATCCTTTCAATCCTCGCCGTCGATTACCCTGTTGAGAAGGTATCGTTAAGTTACCAGTTCTACTAAATTCTTAAGATTTTAATTGAAAGGTACAGTTTATCTACGGATATTAGAAATGTAGGTTCTAGTACTAAATGATAAAAAGCTAGTAGGAGTAAATTTTAAAAAGCTAATATTATTCTCCAACAGGTGGCTTGCTACGTCTCCGATGATGGGGGGGCTCTACTTACCTTTGAGGCGATGGCGGAGGCCGCGAGTTTTGCTGATTTATGGGTCCCATTTTGCCGAAAACATGACATTGAGCCTAGAAATCCAGAAACTTACTTCTCCTTGAAAGGCGATCCGACCAAGAACAAGTTGAGAACGGATTTCGTGAAAGATAGGAGAAAGGTTAAACGAGAATACGACGAGTTCAAAGTTCGGATAAATAGTCTCCCGGACTCTATTCGAAGAAGATCCGACGCGTTCAACGCAAGGGAAGAAATGAAAATGTTGAAAGCAATGAGGGAAAAAGCAGGAGGGGATATTATGGAAATGGAAGCGATAAAGCCGCAAAAGGCCACGTGGATGGCCGACGGGAGCCATTGGCCTGGGGCATGGGTGGTGGGCTCGAGTGAGCACTCGAAAGGCGATCACGAAGCCGTTCTTCAGGTTAGTGCAGAAACTAGATGGTGACATAGAGAAATGATTTTTGCACGTAATATTGCATCGAATTGATATACCCCATGGTGTGACAAATTTTATTGATCATAGATAATTATCTATGCGATTGATCAAAACACTTGGGATTAAAGATTTAAAATTCATTTTCATTTGTTCATGAAGTGCATTAATTCGGGCTAAATAGAGACTGCAAATATCACTGCTCGTTCCCAACCTATGATATTTCCTAAGTAATGTACAAAAGCGGGAAAATAAATTAGTGGCCTGCTAATATTTGTAGGTTAAAGTACAAAATTGATATCAATAACGTTTGTGTGCAAAATACTATTTAATTTCATTTAGTTTCCGCATAATATTAAATATAAATATGGATTCCGCATTGCAATAGGTGATGCTGAAGCCACCGAGCCACGACCCACTCATGGCATCCGCAGAAGATGGCAGCATGATCGACTTCACTGACGTAGACATACGCCTTCCTATGTTTGTATACGTATCACGCGAGAAGAGACCTGGGTACGACCATAACAAGAAGGCAGGGGCGATGAACGCCCTCGTGAGAGCGTCGGCTGTGTTGTCCAACGGAGCATTCATACTCAACCTCGATTGCGATCATTACATAAATAATTGCCAAGCTATACGTGAGGGAATGTGTTTCATGATGGACAGAGGTGGAGAAGACATATGCTACATTCAGTTCCCACAAAGGTTCGAAGGCATTGATCCAAATGATCGTTATGCTAATCATAACACAGTCTTTTTCGATGGCAATATGCGAGCCCTTGATGGGGTCCAGGTATGCAAGCTATACAGTTGATTA
The DNA here is from genome assembly GCA_963920805.1 of Primula vulgaris. Classification (NCBI taxonomy): domain Eukaryota; kingdom Viridiplantae; phylum Streptophyta; class Magnoliopsida; order Ericales; family Primulaceae; genus Primula; species Primula vulgaris. The sequence goes on along the minus strand of OY987212.1, from coordinate 44,195,425 downwards.
TTACGTTTGTACTGTACAATGTTTTTTGACCGTTCATAATCATCTTTCAAGAGACTGACGGGAATTCTTTTTGCTTCATGAAGGTGTTTAGTATGCTCCCAAATAAAAATATAAATAAAAAAATTGTTTATGAAACATGACGGAAGCGAATAAAAAGTTAGTAACATAAAAATCTATGAAAGAAACTCGGTATTATTGCTTAAAATCCCAATTAAGAACCTTTTTGCTTTCATTTTTAACTGTATTTTAAGGTGTAAACCAGTACTGAAGGAAAAGTGGAATAAAACTGGCCTTGTTAGTTTGATACTTTGACTGCAGTTTTTTTTCCTCAAGTTAAGACTGTTTTTGGCTGAACAGCTTAAATGCAAACTTTTTTGGAAAAACTAGAATCTTGAAACTGGATCACACAGCTTACTTTGAAGCTCAAAAGATCCAATTTCTTTGCTTAAAAGCTGAAGCCAGATTATAATGTCAAGTTACAATTGTAAAAAGACAAATTCAGATTAAGGGAAAATGAATAGGCTTTTAGTTCCTTGCTTATATATCTTTTTGTGTATTTCCAGGGACCGGTTTATGTCGGAACAGGCTGTATGTTCAGGCGGTTTGCGCTTTATGGATTTGATCCCCCGCAGGCCGATAAAATACTGAGCCAGAAGCAGACCGAGGCAGAGACGGAGAAGCTATCGACTACAGATTTTGATCCTGAGCTTGATACGGGTCTTCTGCCTAAGCGGTTTGGGAATTCTGGAATGTTGGCTGAGTCGATACCCATTGCTGAGTTTCAAGGCCGTCCTATTGCTGACCACAAGGCTGTGAAGTACGGACGGCCTCCTGGTGCTCTGAGGGCCCCACGTGAACCTCTTGATTCCGCTACGGTTACTGAAGCTGTCTCAGTCGTTTCTTGCTGGTAAAAACTAGTATATAAGTACCTGAAGTTTATTTGTCTGATCAGCAAAATGTTGACCTTCTATTCCGAAAAATAAACTACGCCCTACGGGATGTTAAGATAGATGAACATAGGGTTTTCTTCATTACGAAAGAATCCAACTTATTTACTTATGATTGTGTGGGCAATCAAGCCTGAGTATCGTGTTGATATCCAGCAACAAAAATGCTTTACACGCTAAAGACCATTAGTGAAGTCAAGTTCTGTTCAAAACTCAGGACTAAGGCCTTGTTTTGTTGCAGCTATTAAGGGCAGTTTTAACTATTTTTTCTGAAAAGCTAGATTGTATTTGGTTGACTAGCTTAAACATTGAGCCTTCAGGTTCTTTAATAAAAAAAAATGCTAGAAGCTTCAAGCTGGATAGATTGTTTGCTTAAAAAATGCAGCCATACAAGCTTTCGGGAAGAATTGCAAAAATAAAATTAATAACAAAAAAGTACAACATAGTATATAGTTAAACTGGTGTTTAAAAGCTTCAGCATTTACTTCCTCTGAGAAATAGGGTATATCTATTATCTAATTGTTCACCAAAAACAGCAGTGCCACTAAAAGCATAACTTTTCTCCATTTTTTACTTATCAGTTTAGTTTTGATCCCCTGAGAATTGTTCAAATTCATATCAGCATCTTAACAAAGATTCAAAGATTTTAGGAATATGCCATTTTGAGATGCAAAAACTATCAGGAAATAAAGCCAAGGTTATTAGAATTTACGAGTAACATGTTAAGCATTGATTCCTATCTTGAGTATATTCTTGTTCCTCTACTAGGTATGAGGATAAAACTGAGTGGGGAGACCGTGTAGGATGGATCTACGGGTCCGTAACAGAAGACGTGGTCACTGGCTACCGTATGCACAACCGTGGATGGCGTTCTGTCTACTGCATCACCAAGCGCGACGCCTTCCGTGGGTCTGCGCCCATCAACCTCACCGACCGACTTCACCAAGTCCTGAGGTGGGCAACAGGATCCGTCGAAATCTTCTTTTCAGGAAATAACGCCTTCCTCGCATCCAGACGCCTAAAACTCCTACAGCGCCTTGCGTATCTAAACGTCGGCATTTACCCCTTCACCTCCCTCTTCCTCGTTGTCTACTGCTTCCTTCCTGCTCTTTCTCTCTTCTCGGGCCAGTTTATTGTTCAGAGTCTTGATATTGCTTTTTTGATCTATTTATTAACGATTACTATCTGTCTGATTGGTTTGGCGGTGCTTGAGGTGAAGTGGTCGGGGGTTGGATTAGAACAGTGGTGGAGAAACGAACAGTTTTGGCTTATTTCCGGAACAAGCGCTCACTTGGCTGCTGTCGTGCAAGGCCTCTTGAAAGTGATTGCTGGAATCGAGATTTCCTTTACATTGACTTCGAAATCCGGGGGAGACGACGACGATGATATATACGCTGATCTGTACCTAGTGAAATGGACGTCCTTGATGATCCCGCCGATTGTCATAGCTATGATGAATATCATCGCGATGGTGGTGGCGTTTTCAAGGACAATATACAGCACAGTGCCACAATGGAGTAAGTTTATTGGGGGTGCATTTTTCAGCTTCTGGGTATTAGCGCATTTGTACCCTTTCGCGAAAGGATTGATGGGAAGAAGAGGAAAAACGCCAACTATTGTGTTTGTTTGGTCGGGTCTTATTGCGATCACACTTTCATTATTATGGGTTGCGATTAGCCCCCCGCAGGTTTCCAACACTGACGAAGACGGAGCCTCCACTTTTACATTTCCATAATCATGCGACTTCGGAATTTTATCAACAACAAAAAAAAGTTTAGACTAATTGGTTTTGTAAGCAGTTAGGATTTGAAAGACAATATACAAAAAAAGTCATAATTTTGTACCTATACACAAATGTGCGCTGTTACTGTCAAATACATCCCATACATTCCTTCTATTTAGGATTATGTAGGCCAGTTTTTTTGCTTATTTATTTAATAGCTATGATGTTTTTGTTGACCGAACATATTTGGTATCTTGGCTTGAAAAAGGTACAAGCTTTATGCTAATATTAATCCAGCTTTTTTTCTTGAAAAACTTAAAAAAAAATCCAGCTTCTACTCAAGATAAGTAGGATGATCCTGGTTTTGTAATGGATTCATCCATTAAAGTTTAAATGCCACTTACTTTTGCATGATCATAAACACAATATTCCCATTAATTTAATTTGTACTAGATTTGATTTTCTTCTGAGTTTGTCGTTGAAAATATGTGATGGTGTTTTGAATTTTTTATAATCGCTCCATACCAAATTATACGGAGGCATGCTTAATTCAAATATTTAATAAAAACAATTCAGTTGATTTGTATTTGAACATATTTTTCTTATTTTAGTCAAATCAACAGATACGGTTTTTGCATAAAATTCAAAAAAAAAGGGTAATAAATTAACTTCTTCAATTTTTGAGTTTTACATCTTAGTAAACTATTATCGTTGGAATTGGTAAATTTGAAAATGAAATAAGTTAAATAATTATCAATTGAATTGTCACGTATGGATAAGTGTTTTTTTAATATTTATCATGGTACACTCTCTACTGAAATTACATAATAGTCTTGGTTGCATATAAGTATAAAAATATACTTATTTGATTGAGATAGAAAAATACATTTTTAATACCCATTTTTAAGTAATATCTGTGTTGTTTTGTGAACACTTATAAAAAAAATTAGTATTTGATAAAATTTATGCATTTTTACGTTTCATGATTTAAAGTCAAAATCCTTTTGAAACTAGCATATATATATATATATATATATATATATATATATATATATATTTAACTGAAATATAACAAAAATACAACAATTTACCTTTTAGAACCAAATTAAAACCAACACCATTAGAGTCAATATAAGTTTAGATTATTTTCTATTATTCTTATATCATTTTTGTTTAATACATAGACTAATAATTACCCAAAATAGTTTCAGTAAAAAAAACTTGTCACCTCCATAGCTTCTCTCTCTCTCTAACTTGCCGTCGCATCTCACTTACCTGCCACGTGTCATACTGGTGTGGACCCCACTTCTCCATTCCCAGCTTGGTAAGCCGCCGAATTCAAAACCCTTTCTTTTTTAATTATTTTTACTTAGTTTTTTTTTCTTCATATTTTATTATTCAATACAACCTTAGCAAAGTGTCAGGTTTTCGACCAAATATTTATGTAACCTTTTAACATTAATTAAAGGTCCTTTTTTTCTTTTTTTCCAATCTCCAGAAAAAAAAAAAGGTCCTTTCTTTTTGTTATTTCTAATTTAGCCAGTTTGGTTGTTTGTTAATTGAAACTTGTAACATTTAATCGTGCTAATTATTGGTTTTCACGAAGTGGGTATTTGAGTAAATAATATTTGATGTAACCTTTTAGCAGTAATTAAACTATTAAAGGTCCTTTTTTCTTTTTCAATCTCCAGAAAAAAAAAGGGTCCCTTCTTTTTGTTATTTCTAATTTACCCAGTTTGGCTGTTTATTACTAATTGTAAGTTGTAACCCCAACTCGTGCTAATTGTTGGTTTTCGAAAAGTGGGCATTCGAGTAAATACTATTTGATGTAACCATTTAACAGTAATTAAAGGTCCTTTTTTTTCTTTTTCAATCTCCAAAAAAGGTCCTTTCTTTTTGTTATTTATAATTTAGCCAGTTTGGCTGTTTGTAAGTTTGTAACATCTAATTGTGCTAATTATTGGTTTTCAGAAAGTGGGCATTCGAGTAAATACTAATTTCGGTTCCCTTTTTAAGAGTAATTAAAGGTCCTTTTTTTTGGGGTATATATACTCTATTAACCTGTTTGGTTTTTATTTATTGTAAGTCGTAACGCCAAATTCTGCTAATTATTGGTTTTTAGAAAGTGGGCATTCGAGTAAATATCAATTTCAGTACCCTTTTAAGAGTAATTAATGGTCCCTTTTTTTGTTATTTCTAATTTTCCCATTTTGCTTGTTTATTAATTGTAAGTTGTAACCCAAATTGTGCTAATTATTGGTTTTCAGAAAGTGGGAATTCGAGTAAATATCAATTTCTGTACCCTTCTAAGAGTAATTAAAGGTCCTTTATTTGTTATTTCTAATTTAACCATTTTGCTTCTTTATCAATTGTAAGTTGTAACGCCAAATTGTGCTAATTACTGGTTTTAGGAAAGTGGGTATTCGAGTAAATATTGAATTTATTACCTTGTAAGAGTAAAAAAAAGAAATTGTTTATTTATTATTTTTATATTTTGCTTGTTTTGTGGGTATTAACAGTAAACCCAAATTGTGCTAAGTGGCTCTTTTGGAAAAGGTAGTAGCTGCTAAGCTCAGTTTTTTACTTCATAATTTGCCGGGTATGCCGTGTGACTGTCTGTCTCTCTGTAAAACTGATCCAGACACCATCTTTGAAATTAACTACCCCGTTTAAGGAATAAAAAACTGTTTTTTTATTAATGTTTTCCAATAACGGCTATTTAATATCCAATAGAACCCAAATTGTGATTGATTTTTTCTTTTCAAATAACTAATGCATCCCTTCACCCCTGTAAACGATGACAGAACCATGATCAGCTTGTGAGAACGGCTGAAATTCACGTAGGGAGTTTTTCGTTAGAGGGGTAAATTGTTATAATTGAACGATATGACTAAAATGCATGGTAAAAAATAGACATTTTGTTAATACATGATCCTCTTAATGTGATTGTCTATCATTTTTTTTTTTTTGTAATTTGTGCATTCTACATGTAGAAAGTAATAAAAAAGATCCCTTTGTATCCTTTTATTCCGATTTTGCTTACTAAGAAGTGTAAGTTTGTGTCCATTTCTTTTCTACTAAAAAAAGGTTAAATATTTTAAGTTGGGACTTTCTAGCTTTACTTAGCTGCAATTCAGACGGCCTAGTTGCTTAAAGTTTCATCCGAAAAAGCTTAAAGAAATTAGACAATGAGACAACTGAGCATAAAAGCTTTGAAAGACATACAACCAAATGCTATCATCTTAAAATTAAAAACCAATGAGCTGAGCTTATTAGCTCTAACAAGCTCTCATAACGATAATCCTTCATTTGTTAGGTGAGCGTCTTGAAAACACAATGAACCTTGACAATGAGTTAATTGAGTTCGACACTGGGTTATGCAGCGATGGTGTTGATAGTGGCGACGGTGGTTTGGAAATTGACAACCCCATCATCAATGAAAAGATGCCCGGCGGCTCTCCCAACTCCGTCTATGACAGTTTCGACCATACCGGGGCTATATACATACCTGAAGGAGACCCCAATCTTGAGCCTTTCGAGGGAAAGGAATTCGAATCTGAAGAGGCTGCGAAAGCGTTTTACAACTCTTATGCTCGCCGTGTTGGGTTTAGTACCCGTGTGAGCTCTTCCCGTAGGTCTAGGAAAGATGGAGCCATTATACAACGGTCATTCGTATGTGCGAAAGAAGGGTTCAGAAACTTGAAAGAGAAACGGAACAAAGATAGAGAGATAAAGCGGCCACGTACTGTTACTAGAATTGGGTGTAAAGCCGCCCTGTCGGTGAAGATACAGGTAATGCAAAATATTTAGTAACTCTTTTTAAAATAAATAAATTGTGAGGTCTGAATCTGTCTCAACAGTTGAAACATTTTTATGCTTTTGTTAGAGAAGGCGTCTTCATCAAAGTTTGTGTCTATTGAGAATCAAAAGTTACGACAATTCTGTGAAAAATTTACGGTTTGGGGATGGAATATAGTTGAAGGGTTGGCATTATTTACTGTTATTTTTTCTGTTTTATTATTCAATTTTGGATCTGGTTTAAAAAATCTATATCAGATTTGTGATTAGGGTTTCGTATCCTACATCAACAGGATTCTGGAAAATGGGTTGTTTCTGGATTCATCAAAGGTCACAATCACGAGCTAGTCACTCCTGACCAGGTAAGTTGCAGCCAAACAACTCCTGGTGAACTTGAACAATAAGGTTATTGATTCTTGTTTTCTAAAGTTATAGTTGTATGCTCCCCTCCGTTTTTACGTAAGTGTAAGTTGAGCTCTACTAATTGATCCTTTTGGAAGCAAAATGAAGTCAGACAACACCTTGCTTACTTGGGTTTCTTTGGTTTTATTCAAGTTTAAAAAAATTGATTTTCGAACCAAAAAGAAGTTCCAGGTGGACATAGCTTAAAACTTCTTGATCTTTTTTGACTATAAATTCTTGAAATATTCCCAACCAAATGCTACCGAACTCTAAAGCTAGATAACAAGTTGAGCTCTTTTAAAAAATTCAGGTGCACTGCCTCCGGTCCCACCGCCAAATCTCTGGTTCCGCAAAAACGTTAATAGATACTCTGCAGGCAGCCGGAATGGGTCCTAGGAAAATTATGTCAGCGTTAATTAAAGAATATGGTGGTGCTAGCAAAGTTGGATTTACTGAGGTGGATTGTAGAAATTACATGAGAAATAATAAGCAGAGGAGTATGGAAGGAGATACTCATCTTCTCGTGGATTATCTTCGTCAAATGCGTAATGAAAACCCCGAGTTTTTCTATGATGTGCAAGGTGACGAGAGTCAGTGTACAGGTAATGTCTTCTGGGCTGATCCGAGAGCTAGGATGAACTACGCTCACTTTGGCGACACAGTGACTTTTGATACGACTTATAGGTCAAATAGATATAGATTACCATTTGCACCGTTTATCGGGGTTAATCATCATGGCCAGCCTGTATTATTCGGATGCGCTTTTCTAATAAATGAATCAGAATCTTCATTTGTTTGGTTGTTTAAAACATGGCTTGCAGCTATGCCAGGTCAACCTCCTGTATCTGTCACTACGGATCACGACACAGTGATAGAATCGGGGATAAATCAGGTGTTTCCCAACACTCGGCACCGATTTTGTAAATGGCATATTTTTAAAAAATGCCAGGAGAAGTTATCACATTTGTTTCTTCAACATCCGAATTTCGAAGCTGATTTTCATAAATGCGTAGATACAACTGATTCGGTTGATGAGTTTGAGTCTTTCTGGTTCTTACTTGTTGATAAATACGATCTCGGGGATCATGAGTGGCTTCAAACGATATACTCTTGTCGTAGGCAATGGGTTCCGGTGTATTTAAGAGACACGTTTTTTGCAGAAATGTCGACTACTCAACAGAGCGATAGTATCAACTCGTATTTCGATGGATACGTGAACGCATCTACGAATTTAAATCAGTTCTTTAAATTATACGAGAAAGCATTGGATAGCCGTAGTGAGAAAGAGGTAAAAGCTGATTACGATACGATATACATGCCTCCCATTTTAAAAACACCTTCACCAATGGAAAGACAAGCGTCTGAGCTTTACACTAGGAAACTATTCACAATATTTCAAGAGGAATTGGTCGGGACTCTTTCTTTTATGGCATCCAAAGTGGAAGATGACAGAATTGGTACAATTTACCAAGTATCGAAATTTGGGGAGGATCATAAAGTTTATAATGTGAAATTCGATGTATTGAAAATGAAAGCTACTTGTAGCTGCCAAATGTTTGAGTTTTCTGGTCTTCTTTGCAGACATGTATTGGCTATATTTAGAGTGACGAATGTTCTCTCTCTTCCGTCGTACTATATTTTAAGAAGATGGACGAGAAATGCGAAAAGCAGTGTTACATTGGATGAACATGATTGTAATTTGTTTAGCAGTTACCTTGAGTCACATACGGTGAGATATAATACATTACGCCACGAGGCGTTTAAATTTGTAGATGAAGGTGCGGAATGGACGGAGTCTTATAATGTGGCTATGGAGGCGTTACAAGAGGCTGTTAAAAAAGTTTCCTTTGTGACAAAGAATGAGAAGAGAATATCTAAAACTAATGGGTGTATCAGAAAAGAGATTTCAAGTGATCGAAGTCTGAAAAATAGCAGCATGGGCGAACAACCTAGCTCCTCTTCTCACTTCTGTGAGGTTAGTAATTTTTTTAGTTTTTGATGCTTTATATCTGATTTTAATTTTCTTCCTCTCTCTCTCTCTCTCTCTCTCTCTCTCTCTCTCTCTCTCTCATGCTGTAAATTATCATTTCATACCAAACAGTTGATTTTAGCTGTAACAAGCTTGAATTTTTAATTTGGTTGTACATATATGAAGAAGGTAAAATTCTCAGTCACTGTATGACAAGCTCTGCTTTAAAACACCATATTCTTCATGCATAGTACGGTGTCGCATTAGGAATAATAAGATAAGAATGACTTGGTTAAAAGCCTTTGGTATTTAAGTTAATCAACTTGTAGGCGGATTTCTAATTTAGTACTACAATTTTATCCCTTAAGCTTAAGCATTAATACTGACAACTCAATGACAACATCTAGTACTGTTTCTAAGTAAAGATGAGGCTGTTAACCCAAACGTGCATGAACTTTAGGGAAGGTTACAGCTTGATGTTGAATCAAGTAATTTTTTTAAAAATAGTATATGCTAAACAATGTCAAATTGAAAAATTATGTCGTTTGTATGAGTTCAGGGATATGAAAGTAGATGCATTTACTCTAAAAACGTTTTAGCTGCAGTAGTTTTTCATATCACCATATCTCAGTCCACTTTCTTGTGACCTAGACATCCCTTCTTTTGTTAAACAAACTTTGTAAGTCATAATATAATTTCTGAGGATAAAAGGAGACCTTAACTGGTCAGAACTCTACTCTGCATAAAGTTCTGTTCTCGTTTCTTAAGTTTATGTGATATCAACAATACTCCCTTAGGGAGAGTGGCTGCAAAGAATTTCTACTGGGTTTATTGTTAGTTGTAGATATCAGGTATGTGTGGGTCAAAGTTCTTTGTTTGGGGTAGTTTTAAAAAAAAATGTAAGTTGGGGCTAGGGATTGGAGGCTGGTCGGTTGGTAGGTTGATACCTTTTATTTTATTTTTTAGAAAGAATTTTTATTAAAATTTTGCCGAGTTGAAGATTTGGCAAATTATGTTTTTATCTCCACCGGCTTTTTAAGAATATCTTGGACCTTAAATTTAAATAGCCCTCTGTTGGAGAATTTAATCATTTATGTTCTTTTTTCTCCATTTTTCTTTGGATAATTATAAAATATAAACATTAAATCAGATATTTATTTGATTGCTGGGGTGTCCGAACAGTTTACACCTTGCTACTATAGTCATTGGTCCCTTAAGTTCACCACCAAGTAAACCTTCAATCGCCACTTGGGCGGGATTCAAGTGTGGTTACCATTGGAATCCACCCAATTCCCGGCCAACAAAGCTACCTAAGAATTAATTATAAACAAATGTGAAATTAAGTTACATGGGGAGCTCTACTTTCAAACTTCTGACATATTTCTATGACTACAGTGACTTTTGGCGCCTTCATGTTCTTGTCCGTTTGATTAGTTTTACTTTTCTTTTCTTTCTCTGCTTCTAGATTTTTTTTAATTACTGTGTTCTTTCATCTTAATTTCGTACATACTAGGTACCATGACTTGTGGCGTACTTTTTTTGTTCCTTTAGTGGATATGATTGCCCACAAATTGAATCATTGAGTGCGTAAAGTAGCAATTTGGATAACCGTTCATTGCCAAAAAATTGTCTGACTTGTTCTTAGAATCTTTTATGCGATATTTAGCAGGATAATTTAGACAAGAGGATACAAGAGCTTGCCGAGGAACTGGAAAGTGCTTGTCGTAAATGTGAAACTTATCGAGCCAACCTACTCTCAGTATTGAGGGATGTTGATGATCAGAGACAGCTCCTCTCTGTTAAAGTCCAAAACGTTAAGCTCAGTATGAAAGATTCTTTTTAAAGGTGCTACATTGTTATGACACTTGTATCATCTTTACCTCGACATACACTCTGAATTCGACACTAGGATAACCTATAATCAGTGTTCCAAAAAGCGAGCCTAGACGGTAGGCGGAGCCTAGCATATTAGGCGGTGATGAAGCGGAATTAGGCGCTAGGCAACTTATTTTCGTCTACAGCCCTCTTTGGGCCTTTTAGAATATTGCATATAATATTGACCAATTCGCCCTGTATGGTGTAAAAAAGACATGAGAATGGCGATGATACATGAGAAGACTGTACGTATAATGGATATGAAGTTGCATATGACCAGTTTTATGAAATCATGCTGTTGAGGTCCTATTGTATAGCCATGTCGTATCAGGTTAAGCTCTCAAGTGTTAATAGTATTTGATGAAGATCTAAGGGCTCATTGGGGATGGTATGGTGTGAAACAGAAATATTTCTGGGTAATGCTGCTTGATCAACAGTAGGAACTCGAATTCTTGTAGATAATTTTTGTAGTCTTACGATTGGTTTGATATCTTTATTCTGCATCTGGAAAAATGTAGTTTTATCCTTTTTTTTATTCTTATGTTGGAATGATGAGTGTTGCAAGGAAACTCTTAATTATTTCTAGATCTCATTATTGTTACCTGAAGAAACTATAGTAAAATTTCTCTCGTACCCTGAATGTGCTCAAGGTATTCAGCGTTTTTCCGGGTTTTCTTTAGACTGCCTTTCACTTTTTTCCTTTTTTAAAATGAAGGTATTTGTTAATATTTGCTTACGTGTTTGTGTGAATTTTTTTAATATTCGGAATAACTAGTCAGGGGAATGAAAGCATAAAATATATCAAACTACCTGTGTTGTAATGGAAGTGAATGTGTAAAATACGTTTTGCATTTGCTCCACAAGCAGTCCAAAAATAATTGGGGGGCTATGTAAATTCACTATTATGTTACGCGGTCTCCTCCCGGCATTTCTTTTTTTGTGTTATGCAGTGTATTTGCATTCTATAGTGAAAAGCATGTGCCGTTCAAATAATGAAGTGGTAGTGAATCTGAAACCTTCAAGTCCAACACCTGCAAATCCAAAACTGACTGAAATGAGATAATTGTTTGGTCTTGTTTGGATTTGCGATTATGGCATTGTGTTAAAACTCATACATTTCACTAGAACATTGACTGTGCCAGACAAATAGTGTACAATTGTCTATAACTAAACAAATAAAATCAGAACTAGGCAACATTACTGCATTTGTGGTGAAATAGCCCGTCAACAAAGGAGTATATTTTTTATTCAGTTTTCTTCTTTCCAAATCTCTGAGAGACTTGCGTCACACAGACTTATGATTTTGATTCCAAATTCAGTTTTTTTCTGAAATCATATATGACCAGCTTTTATTTTAAGATAATTCTACATTATTCTTTTTACTACCAAAAAGTTTTTGGTGTTAAGGCTACAGGCCAAAGATAGTATTGAATATATTGACTGAGAGAAAGATGTCTCTAATTTAGTCTTTTGTATAATTCCTTCTCTATGATTGCCATAAAGAGTGACAGAAAAGAATCATTTAAAATTAGAATTTCAGTTTAGACTTATTCACGTTGTAAATCTGCAAATTATTAGCTGAACATGCAACTAATCATGCTGAAATAAAATATGTGAGCACTTACTCTTGGTAGTTAGTATTCAATGTTAATTATCTATTATCTCACCCTGCGAAAGGACTTCTTTGTTTGTTTTCAAGTGTTAACATATACTGTAGTAGTTGATTTGATGCATTTTCTTTCTGAAATGTTTGCATTTATCTATTTTTACTATTTTATACTGACAAAGGAGTCAGCTTGAAGTGGACCTCCTTCAAAGTAAACTTAATGTTTGCTTGGACAAATATGGTCGGCGTATTTAGGTCGAAATTTTTTATTACTTCAAACTTAATATTTTTCAGGACAAGAAACTAAAAAAAAATCAGCATTTGTACAGGTCAACCAAATTTGCAAGTTATAAGCAAAATTCAAACAAGTTGACATTAAAAGTTTCAACCAAACGAGCAGGTGTTGTTGATTGTATGTAAAAGTACATGTATTCTTTTTAACCAAATGTCAAATTCTTAGCTAGACAAGTTGGTTAAAATATTACTTGAAATGAAGCCTTGTACATTTATGCATGTATAAGAATATTTGGTTGACTCTGGGTGGTTATTATAAAGGGTTCTTTCTCTTATGCACATTCAACTCATTAGATACCAACAAAAAACGAAAAGAGAGAGAGAGAAAAATGATTTCAATCGCTTGCGGAATTGTCAGCTTGAGCCCGATCATCGGTATTGCTTACATTTGTGTTTGGATCCCATATTTGGAAATAAAAAAGGTGTATCAAAAGGTTCTCAGATTCAATATGTTGTTCTCGTTTGACGAAATAGATGTCCAAAGTTTAGGAGAAGAAACGACATGGCAAGTGAATCTTCCAACAACTAAGTTTGAAGACTCGAATTGTTTCTATGAACAAGATGATGGATGTGAAAATGAAATATGTTCGATTTGCTTGGTGGAGTTTGAGAGGGAACACATGGTGTGCCTTTCTAAATGTCAACATGTATATCACTCGAAGTGCATACAGAGTTGGGTATGTAGAAACCGTTCCACTTGCCCGCTCTGCAGGTCTAGTTTATTCTTGTAAGATAATATAAATATATGATCATCGTCGTAGTGTTAATAACTTGGCCATTGAAGTTGTATTTAGACTTCCTATGAGCATATCTTTTGCAATTTTGTTCAGCAGATCATGATGAATTTGCGAATTTAAGAGAACGGTGGACGAGAAGTTATAATATTTGTAATGATTCTCTTGTACAAGCGTCACTTATGTATATGTATTTGCTTTCTCATATTTCTGCAAGTGAATTATACAAAGGTCCATGATTTACAATTATGAAACAGACTGCTAAATTATTGAGAAGTGCAATTCGTGAAAGACGAGAAAGAGTACCTTGAATCTAAAAAAAACGGAAATAGTACTAAGAGTATTAGATGCGGAGTATTATATTAATCTAATCATAGCTTAGGGTAGACTGCAATTTTTTTGTGTTTGAGTATATATACTTGGTGAAATTTTTACATGATTTTCTCATCTTTCTTAGATAATCACTTCTTTGATATGCCTACATCGTGGATGGTCCATAGTAATGTCAACAAAACAACAGACAGAACTAAAGTTAAGTAATGAGAAAAAAATAATAGTAGCTGTGTAGTTCTTTGGTTGGTGGATCATCACCTTTTCTCATGACCAGAAGAGAGCATCTACGAAACAAGTGAATAATCACGGTTCTAGCATTATTGATTTACAGAGGTTTTACTATACTCCTGTAAGTTATTTAAATGCACATTTGACAGATTGAGCAAAAGCCCATAAAGTTGATAAAACAGCGGTAACGATAATAGATGAACTAGTCGCATGAAGCGGTCACAAAATATCTGAACTAGTTGCAGGAGTTGGTGTACCACGATAGCCTCAACTATTGCATATATAAAGCATTCCTTGATAACAATAACATAAGCTTGAAGCATCTTTACATAACCATCACGTCTAGTTGAGAAGTGAACTCTCGGCTGGCACACTAGAGAGGTTCCAGACACTCGTGTATATTATAAGACTGTTATTATGTAACTATATATTGCAAAACCATTGAAAGACGGGAATTAAGCAGTAAAAAGGACTGTCTTGTTGATTTGACCAATTTTTCTTACGAGTTCTTTGTTATTTGGAAGTAATGTTCGACAAATTTTCTTAAGTGATGTGGAAGTACCAAACACTCGTTATTACATCTATTTTCTCACATTTTGTCCCCAGCATAAAATGTACCGAGAACAAGATGAGCTAGCAAAACATTAGTGTAAAAAACCTGCTTGTAAAATAACACAAGGCGTAACGTAGTCCCAACATTATCACTTCATCAGAGACCAACTTTTGCAAAATTTTGCATCTTTATTTTCATTATATATGTGAATAAGTTTTTAAATAAGTCCGTCTGAAACACTAATACCAGTACTGTTAAAAACTAGAACAAATGGTCATGAATGCCAGTAACCAGAAGTTCTCTCTAGACAAGTAGTTCTTTTTTGAAATTGATAATGGAAGGAAAAACATTATTCTTTTCACGGTAAAATAGCAAAATGGCTTGGTGTAAGTTTCAACACATTAGAAAAAGAATGTGGTGTTATTCAAGAAAATATAAATCTCAACACTAACATAAGACCACAGAGCACAAAGATCGTTCGAAACAAGTATAAACGATCAACCTTTGAAGATAATCACTCAAAAACAAACTTCTCACTTAAAGAAACACATCCTTTTCGAACAGCTCCAGAACATCACTCTGACTATTGAGTTTTGCAACATCTATGGGGGTTTTGCCATCTAAATTCGTGAGCGTGCTGCAAAGAATGAAACAGAAACATCAAAATCTTAAGATATCATGAACCAATATGTTGACTGCAATTGCAAAATCAAAGTGATTGAACAAGGGCCTAAGCATCGATACACGCAAACATAAGGTACACAATCTTTTTTGCATAGTTCATAACAATCAAGTAACTTACTTAAACCAGAAAGATGCATAATAATACAATTAATCACCCCCGCATGAAGCGAAATCAAGGCATAAAGTTCAATTTCGAACAAAAAACAAAAGAAAAGGTTGTGCTTTGTACATGCTCTAGCTACACTTTGGATCTTAACAAAGCAGAGCAAATAAATTTTCAACTCTTAGGACGGAAAGTACACGAAAGGTGATTTGACAGTGGAAGACATTCATAATAGAAATATCATGGACTTTCTTGTAAATTCAGAAACTAATGAGTAAGGTGTTAATGATAAGAACTTTGACTTACACAGCAGCACCATGTTCCAGAAGAAGTGCCACACATTCTTTCCTACCATAACCAGCGGCATAGTGAAGCGCCGTGTTTTTGTTCTTATCAAGAGCGTCCACTGTTGCTCCAGCTTCTAGAAGAATTTGAGCACACTTCACCTGCAAAATATTCGCAAGTATTAGTTTACAACTTTACATATTCTTGTGAAAGAGTTTAAAAAGGAGGCATAACATTAATCATCTTACCAATTGCTATTCAGAAGTACTAGTAAATTTGAATTATTGCTCGTCAGTATGTTAACGTTATAAGTTTAGCCCTTACATACATTGAATCCTCTTTAATGTTCTTACCGCTCTAAACAAGCAAGATCCCGAGGAACCTACTAATGTCCTTTATCTTAAAATGAATGTATGAATCCCTCACGCCGGCAAATGACCAGCTGTGGATTAACTCCTTTAGCTACTTTGGAAAATTTCTTATATTTACGTGCTTAGACCATGTAATTAATGTCGTGAGAGCAAATTTTCTGCTTCCTATCTCTGTATTATGTACTTATGTGCTTAGAGCATCTTATTGATGCCAGGTGGGACCAATTTTTTTAATGTGATGCCAGCTGTCAGGCGAATGACTTTTAATGAAACCAAAAGACCGATATAAAAGGACACAATCTCCCGGGCATGAAAAAACATGAGAGAGATGATCACTCATATTTAACCCAACTTGAAAGAGCTAAAATTAAAGAAAACCATAAATTTATAAACTAGTAGCAGGGCTAGGGGTCAACTATACGAGCAGTAGGTTACTCGACAATCTCAATCTACAAATGTTCATATATTAACTTCATGTAATCTGTTTTATCCACATAAAGGTCATAAATCACCACAAATGGAACCTCGCTGATGACACCTGAACTCGAAGTAATGAAAAAAATGAGTACCAAAACTTTTAAAGCCGCAGCTTTTCAATAAAAAAAGGAAAAATAAATAAGAGATACGGAAAGAAAGTGGAACCACCAAACCCCTAGAGTACCTAATGAAAAACTACCGCATTCAAAAATTGAACTTTCAAGGAAAAACAAAAAATAACTTATCAACCCCCAGCTGGAATGCCTAAGGAACTGGTTAAATGTTACATATATCCAATTATGAGAAAGTAAAGATTGATATACAGAAAAAAAAAACTGAAAGAAAAGCATCTACAAATTATTGTACCTCGCCATAGCCACATGCAAAATGCAAGGCTGTTCTTCCCTCCGAGTCCTCCTCGTCTTTGTCAGCGCCAGAAGCCAGAGCCTTCTTTAAATTCTACATACAAAAAAGGCATAATGTATTTTGTGTAAACTAAAAGAAACCAAGTTTATGAAACAAATGCACACCATCAACTTGGTAGTAGGTGCAATATGAAAAGCAAACATTAATTTGGATAGGGGTGTTAAAACCATTTCATAAAACATTTCACATCTTTACAATCAAATGGCAAATAACTGTTTCTGAAAATATTTCTACTCTTGTAAGGATATTAAAAAATGCATTTCAATTGGTTAAAAATAGTTATTTTCATTAACTGTTTTTTAAGGTTTCATGAGTATCCTATTTAGCCATAACACGAAAAGGATGAAAAAACAAAAAAGTCAGTAACCTGGCTTTTTCCATACAGGTAAAATATCAGAACTTTATGAAGGCATAAGCAAACATAATGGCACATAAGCAAAAACATAACCAAATAAAACAAATTGAAAATTTAGTGAATCTTAATACCTCAGCATCACCGGTACTAGCAGTGTGATGAACAATGGATTCATCCTCATTTACAGGTTCCTCGGTTTCGACAGCAGCAGTAGTATCAGCAGATGTAGTAGCATCGGCTGCAACTGCCACGCCCATTGCTTCACCCAATTTTTGCAAAACATCTTTATCATTCCAGTACCTGAAAAACTTAAATTTACAATTTTAATGCCATCGTAAATACATAACTTAATAATTAAAATTAACATAAACAGAATATATGTGAAGACGAGAGTAGACAGCTTATATAAAAGGGTGCACTTCCAATTCTGCCAAAATTCCAAATACGTTACACCAAATTCCAGAGCAAACACAATACTAACCAGACAAGACAACAAATTCCTACGAGTATCTTTAATTACTCATTGCATCCCATCGCATGACTATCTTATGTAAGATCTTATGTTGGTTTAAATTAGAAGATTAAAACAAGTGTCAGTCTCTAATATCTTACACCCTCCGTCCCAAATTATAAGGATGCATTGGAGAATTAACTTCTTAAGCTTTTTTTGTTTTTTCCCTTGAAATACCAAATTAAACCCTTAAATTTGTGGATGGGGGACATTGTCACATTCTCCAAGGCACATATAAGTATATTAAGTAACGGTACAAATGTAAACATTCTTCTTTCTATTTTGGGAAAGTTCCATTTAATTTGTGACTTCTCAAAATGGAATAACTATCATTTAATTTGGAACGGAGGGAGTATATACTTTCTGAAGGAACTTATTTTATGCAGTTTTCTTCAAGGAATTATACCATGCTTAATGTAGCAAGGGGAGAATTGCATGGATATATAACATGTTAATGAAGAGGCTCATCTCTGGTCATATTTGAGCATAAATTCCATCTATACCCTAAACTAAAAAGTAAAGCATATTATTCATATGCATTTACATAATCATGCAAATTTTCTCTCACTACATTGACAGCAAATTTTTAAAATCATTCGACGTAACGCATATCATCATATTTTGCGGCTCTAGCATCACACATTATGTAAGTAACACAGTAAAAATCAGGTTGAAAGACAATGACCTCATCATTGCAGCAGGACCTCCAGACTCAATTTCTTCTAGAATAGGTTTCAAAGAGGGATCATCCTTGATACGTGCCACTCTCTCTTCAAGACTATCTTGCTGGGCAGGATTAGTCAGGGTCTCGAGCATGGTAGACATGGAGGGATCCTATATCAAAATTAAGGGTACTATCACAAACAATAGCTTTCATCAGTCAATGAAACAATAATAAGTAAAATTGCAAAATACCTGCATTAAAGCATTCCCGAGACGCTCAGCCATAGTCATAAAATTTGGATTTTGCATAACTTGTTGCATAGTTGAATAATACTGTTGTGTGTCGAATTGAGGGGCATTATCTTCCGCTGAGGCACCATGTAGAGTCTTTTGCAGCTGCTCTGCCATCTGGCTAAATGAAGGATCTTTTGATATCTGCTCAGCTAATTCTTTAATGCTTGGATCCTGTATTTTGAGAATTTAGAAGTATGAAATTGGATTGAACTTGAAATTTCTTTAAGGGAAGCACCATTGTGATGTTCAGAATTTAGACTAGAATGCAGATAAAACTTAACTTCTTTCTACGATAAACTGTGTAAAGTCATGTAAATTCATGTAAAATGACTCGAAAAAATAAAGTTTTATAGAATTTTCATCTAACTCATGTGAGATTGGCTTGACTAACCCTTTGCACGAAGCTCCCGCTATGTGCGGGTTAAAGAGAGGTCGGGCCACTACCTGTTTATTGTAGACAGCCTTCCCTTGCACGTTCTATGCAAGAGGCTGCTTCCATGACTCGGCCCGATGGCCTCTGTTTCATCTTGCACTAGGGATAAAAAGAGAATAATCGTGTAACAACAGAAAGGAAGCTATCCTCTTAAATTGCCATTTGGAAAAATGTTCATAGTAACAAGAATTTCATTAACCACCTGTTATTTCGAATCCATCTGAGTTACTTATTTAAAGACTCAACTTTTTTTTCCTTTGCTGCGTGGAATTTATATACCCCTGATAAGTGTACTGGGTGGATCTTTTTTCAAAAAAGACACCCGCATCAAGGACGGATGATATTTTTTTTATTAATGTGCAAATTACCTTCTCATATAAAGAACTAATAAATATCGAGTCATGTTAAGAAAATTCAGGACAGAAAAAGATATCTTACATTGAGTAAACCAGACATAGCGGAGAAATCAAAAGGATTTCCAGCAAACGGAGGCATTGCAGGATTTGGCCTAGTTTGTCCGGAGGGTGGTGTGTCTACGGATGAAGATTCTTTCTTCTCATCTAAATAAACAACACATTTGTTAGAAAAGCAATTTCAGACTGGAAGTAATCCAATGAACAGGAATTCCAAAAAGTGTTGCTTCATGATAGAAAACAAGGCCAAATAAGTTTGATAAACATCGACACCATTTAAAAAAACGTATGGAAGATCAAGCATTCTCAGCAAAAATAAAAAATAAATAACGATACTTGGAGAACATCCTAATAAACTCCCGTAGCAACCAAGTCCCCCTCTCTTTCACAGTGTTCAATTCAATCTAAGTTACACACGAAAAATACTTTTTTGCTATTCATATTAGTGGCTATTACTTTGTATTTTATACCAATTAGAACGAGCATTCCATCGGGACAACTCTATTTAAGAGAGCAGCAGAGATAGTTGATTAAGATATGTAGTTTCCATATGAATTCAAGGAGTTTCCTCACGTAATCATGTCATGAGATGTTATCAAGGAGGAATAGGTGTCACACACAAAACAACCCAAACTACTTTTAAGCAACGGTTAGTTCTGGGTAATTTACTGATATAAATCAAATGCGAGATGCTGGACTAAACAAAGCAAAAGCAATCTTGTGCAGCTCCAAATCTTTACAGAAATAAGATGTCGTATTAAACCCTTAAAATTCATTCAGCTAAGTATTTCCTTAATTTGTCTTTACAGTCCACAGTTGCGTAAAAAATGGACTTTCAAGAACCCTAAGCAAATAAAATCAACATATAAGCTAAAAACAAAGTAAAATGTAACTGTGAGATCAAAAGCTGATAAACAAGCACACACTGGAGATTTTTAATATAAAAAAAATATTACATAAAAAGACAAAAATTCAAGGATTTTTTTTTTGCAAAACTAGTCTAGACAGAGAAATAAAGATCATAGACTAGATAATCAGTCATGATTTTTGAATAAATTAATCTCCATGCACTTGATTGCTGCAGTATATGTGATAATAAACTGAACAAAACCAATCATTGAAATAACGTCGTGTTCATCTACCGGATTACTACATGAAATCAAACATGACGATACTAAAATGAACAAAAGCAAAAGCCGTGAGCCAAATCAAACATACGGGCGTGCCTGATTTCAAATTTTTAGAAAAAAAAAAAGTAATTTACTAAAATTCTAAATTTTCATTCAGCCTAAAGAGTAAAGATCCTAACTTTTTTTTTTATATTCTAAATTCAATAAGTCCAACATAATAAACTCAACTTATAAGCTAAAAAAAGGCCAAGATAACATAAAATATGAGGTTAAAAACTGCAACCCAAAACTATGATAATTAAACATTAAAAAAAAGTAAGAAATAGAAAATTACCTGCCGGCTTATCCTTCTGCAAGTTAGAAGCCATCACCTGCTCAATTTAAATAAATAAATAAAACCATTATAATTTTTTATTTTTTATTTTAGTAAAAAAAAACAGAACAAGGGCAGGTAGGTGTAAATAAATAAAAAGAGAAAATAAAAGCTAAAAAAGGGTTTGTAGTTTCTCACTCTAATAGATCTCTAATGAATGAATTGAATTTGGGTGTGGTGTTTTTGACAACCCTACAGAGAGAGAGAGAGAGAGATGGAAATAATAATAATAATAATAAAACAAAAATGTTAAACGTATCGGTGGACCAACTCAATCCTTTTATCACTTCCAAATGAACGAATGGCATGTATTAGTATCGGATATCTGGTGGGTTTAAGTTCCGTAATACAATAAAAATATAGAAAATAACTATAGTTATGATATAAATATGTGTATAATATAAAAAAACATAATTTAATATTTAAAAGAATGTTTGGTTGTTAAAGAGTAATAAATAGTTTATTAGTTTTTACATTTTATATTTTTACATAAGTATGCTGTGTATGAATGAGTATTTTTAGAAAAAATTGGCTAAATTGTGCAGTATCATTTGACTTGAGTTTACTTATTATAATAGAATGATATATATGATTAAATAATTTTTTACAAAATTATATTGATTGAATAAATATATTAAATTAGAAATAGCGACTAATATAATGTTTTTGTTTTACAAAATACACGTAAAACGATATTTTTTTTGGTATAGTATTATAATTGTTTTGAAAATATAATAATTTTTTTTGTGTTTTTTATATTTTGAATTTGAATAAATGTAAATGAGTAATTAGTAAAAAAAAAATTGAGTCATTTTTGAAAAAAAAAATGATCAAAATTTGACAGACTCATTTTTTTTTAGTCGGGTTATATTATTAGTATAGTACGATGACGATGATATGTTATTTTAGGTGTTACTACTATTTTCTTTTCTTTATTATTATTGCAAAAAAAATGTAGATATAATCTGTTGGACCATTTCGATGTGTCGACTGTCGACTACCAAAACAAAAGTGGAAACAACAGGATATTTTCGTGACTATTTTGCATATTGGTTATAAACTAAGGACATGTTGTTATTTATTTTTAGTTTTACAGATATGTCACTGAAATTACACAAATACTTTGAAACATAAACATACCATAGCTTATAAACCATAGTGTCATTGGACCGAGTATTTCATTAGGATGTCCACTATATTATTTCCGCTCATCTTTTTTCTATTTTTATTTGATCTTTAATGACTTTATTTTGCCTTCTCACCTCTTTTTTTTTTTACTTTTTCACATTTTCCCATATTTTTTTTAAAAATGTGATTTATCCTTTCTTGGAACTTTTGGATTATTTTTTTTATATAATTTTTATAAATTTCATAAGTCAAAATTAGTCTCCTTACCCTTTTAAACATGTGGCTTATTTCAATTCATAGTCAAAGAATTAGAAAACTTAAATAAATAAATCCTTGCTTTATCAAAAACTGATATACTTAACAATTCGACATCTTTTTCAAAAAAAAAAACAATTCGAGATCTTGGATCTTTATCAACGCCTAATCTTGTACTACTTTCATGTTTATTTGGGTTATAGTAGCCCAAAATTTTAATTCAAAACACTTCAAGAAAAACTTACAGTTATATAATTCAACATTTATTAATGTATTCCATCGATTATTTCTTATGAAAAACTTTTATACAATATAATTTAAAAATAAATATGAGAGCAGGTGTAAAATAAACAATAAATATGTATAAAGTCATTTTTGTTAATATAATATCCAATATTAATGAAGATTTTAGATCATATTTAAAAATTAAAAGCCAAGCAAACAAATTTGCGAAAACTCGAAATTACGCAAAGATAAGTAAGATACAATATAATGAAAATTTTGAGCCATATTTCAAAAGTTCATAAAAAGCAAGCAAATTTGTAAAAATTCGAAATTTCACGGTAAGGGGTATATAACGAATTAGAATACATTTATTCGCACCACACGACCTTCACATGCTTAATTAACATACTATGGATGTAAGTTGTGAGATAATTCAAACTCTAATACGACGAGATACAAATTAAGGTTTGGAAGATCGAGACTCATCCAGATGCATATCATTTTTCCAAATAAAAACACACCAAAATCGGTTTGTAAAAGGTTGTGGATACAAAAAATGAATGAATTGGTGGAGCAAAATTATTGCTACTTAAATACTCCGGTAGTACCAGTATGCTACTTAAAATATACGCATAACGTACTGTATATTCAATGATTTAGTTACTACACTACTAATTTTAACAATTGAAGTATCAAACTATGAAATTTGTCACAATTGAGGAATTACCGTTAAACAAAATGATGAAATTGCATTCACATTCTCTTGACTATCACACGATGAGTGCATTTTTATCAACATACGTCAAATAGATCTCAAATATGAGATATAATAACTGTAATTTTATCGATTTACGATGTTAGTCCATAAATTGAACGAAAATTTGTAATTTGGTATCTCAATTGTTAAAACTGCTAGTACAATACCTAAATCATTAACCATTAATAATACAATACACTAAACGTATTTTTTCCAAAATATTATGATATATTAATACTGGAGTATTATTTATAGCACGCCTATCTCAAGTTTTATACACTTATAAGTGCTCATATGTGGTATTTCCACGA
Organism: Primula vulgaris; assembly: GCA_963920805.1. NCBI lineage: Eukaryota > Viridiplantae > Streptophyta > Magnoliopsida > Ericales > Primulaceae > Primula > Primula vulgaris. Next base: position 44,171,769 of record OY987212.1, on the reverse strand, counting down.
GTCATACTTAATATTGATGACTTTTTACTTTAAACCCCAAACATCAAAGGGAAGGGTTAGGGATTTTAACTGTCCACTCGTCTAAAACTATTATTTTCGGGTTTTAGGTGGGTTGGTTTCAATTTTGACCGGGTTTGAAAAAACTTAAGTTGGATTTTTGATAATCTTTAAATGGAATAATTGAATTGTTCCCGAATATCTAGTCGGGACTTCGACTGTGATTTCTGGTTCGGTCGGTTATGACCAACTTGTAGAAAAATTTGAAAGCTATTTTTTAATGTTTTAAAATGTTGTACTTAAACTATTTTTAAAAAACGTAAAACGAGTTATAAACGTAAAAAGGTTGCATAGTGCCTTAATCAATGTCACAGTTTCGTTTAACAACAGTTAATTATGCTTAATACATCAGGTGTAAGTTTTCCATAACATTCGGTCTACGATTACGTTTTTTTACCGACCAAATCAAGTTTTAGGACACTTAGTAGACCACCTTACTACTATTAAATGTAACGTTGTAGATTTCGGTTTTACAACCTTAATTAATAGAGATAATTTATTGAATCGTAATGTATAAGTATATTTAGATTCTCATTCCCTCCATTTTAGTTGTATTTTACGAAAATTCATCCAATTACGACCGACAAACGAACACAACTACCGGGAATAAAATTCCATAAGTCCGTCGCATGTTTCATTTCACTAATTCTGTTACACATCATCGGTATGCTAAAATAACACGTATTTTAACCTTATAACACGATTATATAATAAGTAAACATTAGTCAATAAACCCACATTACAAAAATAAAATAATACATTCCAAAAAGGAACATTTGTTTGTTTAAAATAAAACCCACATTCATTTAATAAAAAACACAAAAACAAAACCCACATTCCATTTCCAGAACCTTCTCTCTCTCTCTCTATCTCTCTCTCTCTCTCTAAAACCTCACAAGCTTTCACTCACAACCAATGCGTGGATTTTCATTATTTTCTTCTCTTTAATCTACACTTTCTCTTAACTGGGTTAGTTTAATCAACCCAATATATACATTCTACATTTTCTACATATTTTTTTTATAATGTAAAACCCATGTTTATTACTTTATTTTCCTTTCAAGAGCCAAGAGGGTTTATGCCATTTAAAAAACTAAAAAAAGAAAATAAATTTACTTCACTTTTAATTAAAAGAAAACTACAGTGATGGACATTATTTTTAGAGAAAAAAAGATTAAATTTTGTTTTCTTGCAGCTTCATATCCCAGCTTATTTGCTGTTTGGCTTACAAGCTACTACATTATAGTTAGGTTCGCCTTAAAACTGAGCTTTTCGATGTTATGTAGACTCGGGCTGTGTTTGTTCATTCCGAACAAATTTATAAGTCTTGTGTTCAGCCTCGGGGTCGTTTAATTATTTTGATATATATTTTTCATACATATATGCATGGTTATATATGTAAAAGTATAAAATATAATGTTGATGATCGATAAATACGTATACTCTTCATTTTATATAATAATTTTGTTTCTTTTAAGACTAAATCAGTTTATATTAAAACTCAACACACTTATTTGTATTATTAATTATCTATGAATTTTAGCTAAGTATTTCTTAAGCGAAACGATGCTAAATGTGTCAGAAAATGTGTTCCACCAGGCTCGTGAACAGGTTTTTGGGATAGTCTATAAACGAGCCGAGTCTGAACTAGATTTTAAGGCTCGTTTAATAAACGAGCCGAGCTTGAACTCGTCTCGGCTCATTTGCAAATGGAGGATCTTTTTGGCTGTGTCATTTAAGTCAGCTTATTTGCTGTTTTAGTATATATTTTTTCGGGAAATAGAGAGGGGCAAACTGCATTTCCTTTTTCTATTTTGATACTAATAATTTGATATTTGTTTATTGTTTAAAAAAAAATCATTCATTTGTTTATCTTTTTGTTCCTTATCAAATGCCATTTTCCCAATTAAAACATTGGAGGCCCAAAATTTGGCTTTTGAAACCCTGTTTAGCTTTTTTTTTTTTTTTGGTTTGCATGATTTTCTAAACTTAAAATTATTTATTTTTGTATAGAAGCCATGAAGGGGAAAAAGAAAACGAAAGTGGACAAGGCGACAATGTGTGAAGACTGGTGCTTTGTGTGCAAAGATGGTGGATCACTCTTCGTTTGCGACTACAAGTGAGTCGACAAAAATTGAAAACTCGAGTGTTTTTGTGTGTAAATCGAGTGAGGATAAAATGCATCCAGTTTTGAGATATATTAGCTTATTTTACTTCCCTATTGATAAACACTAGAACAAACATCATTTTAACCACTAGGCGGCGAAATATCCATGACCTTTTGTAGAATATAAATGTGTAAGTTGTCTTTATCTAGAGCTAGTTCCTGCTGGGTTTCTGTTATCATTTTGGATATTATCTTCTTGTTGTGTAGCATTTCGCTATATATCAAACTTAACCCGTATGTGGCAGTTTACAAAGCGCTTGTTGTCCTGAGTTTCTTTTGTGGTTTTATCCGATTATTTGGAAGCTCTTTCTGCATTACCTAACACCTTCCCTTTTCCAATGTCGTCCTTTCTTATCCCGATTCATCTTCTTATCTTTGGTGATTTATTTGGTTTCTCATTCACTTAAATTTTAGGAAATTTGAGTTCCTGTTCAGGTTATTACATTTTGCTGCTAATGAAGGAGGCCTAAGTTTACATGCTACTTCGTCATTGTTAACAGTGCCTTCTACGACTTTAGCGTCGGAATTTCCTCTAATTTGTTGCTTCAGCTTGTAACTTTATTATGCATTACCAGATCAGAAACTTATAATAATTCCGTAAGATCATGTTTGAGTTTGAAACGTAGGCTTTCTTTGGTTGCAGCTTTAAATCCCAGCTTTCCGGGGTTTTTAATATCTGGGCTCAATTTGGTTGATCAGTTCACAAGCTGAGTTTTCCTGGATTTTGACCTGAAAAACCAGAAGCTTTAAGTTTTGACGAATCTAACCTTTTGTTATAAACTAAAATTTTGGCGTTTTTTCTTAAAAGCTGCAAGCAAACTATCCTTAGTTGTTCAATTCCCTTGCTTGGAATATGTACATATATACTCACAGTTGAGGTTGTCAAAGAATTGACTGCTTCCAGATTGATGTTATTGCTAGTCTAAATACGTCCCATCTCCTTGTTCATATAAATTTCCTTTATTTTTTACTCCAAAAGTTTACTTGTTATTCTGAATGTGGATTAATAATAATTATATTTTGCAATTACTCAGGGACTGCCTAAAATCTTATCATGCTAAGTGTTTGGGGAAGGATGAGTCATTTTTCGATAGTGGAGGCCTCTTGAAATGTGGTAAACCTATTTTTTCGGTTGTCGTTTTTGGTTTTTCCGAACTTTGCAATAGAATTATGCTCAGGTGTGGTTCTATTTCATATTATGGAAACCATTTTATTGAGAGCCATTTGACACACATCTAAATAAATAAAAAACCAACAAACTTGCCTTATTTCCTGAATCCCAAGAATCTGGATATTGGCTTGGGGAAATAAAATAGCAACTCCTTAATACAGCATCAGAAACATACCAGATGGCAGTTTTAATGAATATTATAATGAAGATCCTTATCCTTCATTTTCTTTTTGGAAGTTCTCTTAATGTTGATTAAATTATATTACAATGAAGATACACTGATTAGTTGTAGGTTCCGCAACAGCTTTTTCATGTTCAGCTCCTTTGAATTTTTTTTGTAGAAGATAACTGATAAATTCTACAAGTTCTTTAACTTGCCAAATTTAGACTTCCATATGAAGTCTAGCAAAGGGAACTATTTAAGAATATTTAATATATAATTTGTTAAATGTATAAACTACAGTAATCTCAGTCGACAACTTTCCCTGTTCAAAACCATGACCTCATAGGATTTCCCGTTTTTAATATGAAACCTGAGAATCTTATTAGTGGGGTCAGCATTAGAAAAGCATTTAGAGAATGACATTGAATAAAATTTCACGTACGATTTCATCTCAGAGTAAAGCTAAAACATGGTGTGGGAATCCGCTATTTCAAAAGTTCAAAAAAAAAATTCTTCTGAAACTAGATTCGTTATCATTGAAGTGCAGTCTTATACAAATAAGGAGTAGAAGTAACTCACTAGGAATAGCCTAGTGGACTAGAGCCTGCACTATCAATAGGAGGTGCAGGGTTCGAGCCTTGTTAACGGGGGTAGGTGTGAAATCCCTTGATCCTCTTTAATAAGATTTAAATAAATAAATAAAATAAAAAATAAATAAGGAGTAGAAGCCAATCAAATGAAACCCATGGGGGTAGCTAACCGTAATATTGGGAACAATGGTATCTGCTTTTGGATAATCCATGTTTCATCACGGAGTCACATGTTGCCATACAGAAACAATGGTCTCTTTCTCTTTGTACCATAGAGCTTGAACCTAGTTAACTTTAGAATCATTTACATTATTCTTCAGCATTCCTTGTTCCAATATAAACCAAGCTCGTAGACAAGCCAACATTCCTCGCACATGTAGTTTCAATATTTTCTTTCTCTCTCTCTCTCTCTTTTTCATGGAATGATGAATGCTCCGACTCCATGTTACTGTTTCTAGAAATCTCGAAGTTTTAGCAGTGGTCACTATGTAATTATGGTATAAACGTTGTTTTCTTTCATGATTAATTTTATAAGGGTTATATCTAATCTCATATTTTTTTGGATTTCAGAATGGCATTCTTGCTGTCTTTGTGGTAAGAATTCAAAATTCCAGTGTTATTGCTGTACACGAGCTTACTGCCTATGGTGTATTGTGGATGCCGAGTTTGCGAAGATTAAAGGGAGCAAAGGATTTTGCAGCAACTGTACGAAGGTTCTTCTACTTGGTGAAGAGCAAAAGGAGGTGGACTCAGATGGGGTAATGATAAATTAGTTGAAATGGCTAATAGAACTTGTGAAATTTAGTTATAGCCTTTCTTTTGAAAACATAACAAGCTATAGTGGGGTTGAACGCACATGCCACACATAGACGATAATTGGTTTATCTTTGAGATTCTGTTTATTAAGACGGTTGATTATATCTATTAGTATTTTTGCTTGAATTGGATTTGTTGAATTAGTTGACACGTTAATCAGAGAATAAAAGAAGAGAAACCGAGATGTATAGTTTTCTCAACTCCGATTTAATTATATTTAGGTCATTCTTTATATCTTTTTGAGGATGCCTATTTTATGGTCTGTAGCAACTCCTTGTTTTTGAAAAAGTTGCTTCTAGGAAACTTAGGCATATCAGCAGGGCCGGTCCGTGTCTTTTTACACCTATTCCGTAAAAAAAAATAGGTTTTTTTTTCTGTCTGAAAAAAATCATATTATGGTTAAAAATCTGAACCATGTCGTAATAAAACAAAGTAATGTCTTTTTCATTACACAAAATACAGAAAATAGAGCAACAAATAAAGTATATTTTTCTTGTATTCTATCACGGGGGGAAACGACTTCGTTCTGCATTTTTTTTTTGTGCCTCTTCAGGTACATGCTCCTAAGATATCTGGCTCACTTGGCTTATGCCAAGACCAGCACTGCATATCAGTACCAAAATTGGGTCAAATAACATATAGTGTATGAAATAGGGATTCGTTTACTAATTGTAAAATGTGATATTGAGAATGTTTCTTATTGTTTGCAGAATCAGGTGGATATGAAGGATATGAATACACATGAATGCCTTCTCTATGACTATTGGCTTGCAATCAAGGACCGAGAGAATTTGAGTTTGAAAGATCTCCATTTTGCTGACAACTTCTTCAAAAGTTCCGAAAGGGGTGAAATTCAAACCTCACTTTCGAATCCATCTGGGTTGGAGAAATATGCAGATGAAAGTTTAATATCTACTTCTGAAGACTCCGTATCTGAGTTTAGTATCTCGCCATCGAAGAAACTGAAAAGATCCAAGGGTCTCAAATGCTCAAAGAAAAAGGAAGTGAAATCGAAGAAATTAGAGTTTGCTGGTTGGGGCTCGAAACCTCTGATTGGTTTTCTCATATCTATTGGTAAAGATACCAGCAAAGAATTATCGGAAAACGATGTGGTATCTATAATTAATGGGTACATTAGGGAAAACAAACTTTTTGACCCAGAAAAGAAGAAGAAAATTTTGTGTGACGGAAGACTATATGTTTTGTTTGGGAAGAAATTTTTTATGAAGAACAGCATAAGCAATCTTTTACGGTTACATTTTCGTGAGAACGCCGAGTTCTATGAGAAAGATCAAATGGATTATGATTCAGATGAAGAGAGTGAACATGACAATACCTCTAGTAAAAAACAGAAGAAAACAGTTATACCTAAAACAGCTGAGCGAAAGGAGGTGGTTATAGAGCCTCGTCAAAGCTGTTTCGCTTCTATTGTTAAGGAAAATATTAAGCTTGTGTACTTGAAGAAGTCCTTAGTCTTGGAGTTATTGAAGGAACCCGATAATTTTGATTCGAAAATAATTGGAAGCTTTGTCAGGGTAAAATCAGACCAATATGATATGCAGAAGAATCCTTATCAACTTGTGCAAGTCACAGGTTTGTTCTTACATGAACACTAACAGATTAGACAAGTTGTTTGCATATACCCGGTTTGTTTGGTTGCAGCTTTTAAGTAAATAAGATGGATATTTAGAGGTTGAGAAGAATGTGGGCCCATCCAGTTTAAAGCTTTTAGCCTTTTCAGGCCAAAAAACAGAAAAATTCAGCTTCTAAGCTGATCAACCAAATGCAATCTAGCTTTTGAGCACCAAACCAAAAATATGAGCTTAGAAGTTCAGCCAATAAGGCCGCTTTTTGTTTCAGTGAGTTTAATGAGCTGTTACTCATAGATGCGTCTAATCAAGTGTAAGAGCATTTACGTCAGTTTTTTACTTCAGTAGATACAGCAGAAAAACCTACTATCTTATTTTACGTTCTAACTTTTATCCATCTTTATTACACATTTCTTACTTCCCGATTCTTGTTATATCGTCTTGAGTGGGAAATCACAGTCTATAGCATTATGCAATCAATTATCATTGCCTTTATAATATGTGATAATTGGGTATCTGAATTTATGTTGGGAGTTTTACAATATAGGTCGAGCCATCTTGCTGACATAATTACAACTATAGTAAATAATTTTTTATTCTAAAAAAAGAAGACAGTGATAGTTTCTGATAGAAGTCTTCATGACACATATTCTTTATAGTAAAACTATCTTATATTGTTATATCCATTAGGTGTAAAACATACTTCACTGTGTGGAAAAAAAGAAGATATTCTATTGCAAGTATCAAACAGGTTCAATGACTTCCCTGTTGCCGTGCTTTCAGATGCTAACTTTAACGAGGTAACAAAGTCTCATTGAAGTACCTGGCTCATATCTCTCGCAACATCTTGTTATTCTCCTTTTTTCGCTTCTTAATTCTTGCAGATCTGTTAATTACTAAGTGAGTCTGTTAGGTAGGCTGTAGGTGAATCACTTAAAAATTGAATTATAAACCAAGCAGCTCATTTGAACAACATATCTTTAGTAGGAGTGGAAAACCACCATTAAGTGACTAATGGAAGATTTTATTCACACTTGGTCGATTAAAAAAAGACTATATTTTGGGAAGTAATATAATTTGAGCGAGTTTTCACTTTTTATGGGCATATTGTTCAATTTGCTGATATTCACATTTGATATGCATACACTTATGTAAACCAAATTTTAATTAGTACGCTAGTATTAAATAATCTGCTTTTGTGACATTCCCCAAATATCTCTGGGGTCAACCCTATCTTTAAACCTTGTTACTGTTTATCCTCTCCTACACAGTTTTCTTCATTTAAGCTGAATGTTTGCCTTACGTATTGGATGAAAGCAAGGCCTCCCAGTTAACAAGTTGACTAATAACGCAGGCGTTCACTTGATATTATATAATTTTTCTTTCTCATATAACTTTACAAGCCTGATGAAATGTAGATTTTTTTAAATTTTGTACTACTCTGCATCATTTCTAGAAGAAGTTTAATAGTATCAGAAGTTATTTTATTAAATTTGAACTTGTAACATGTTGCATTTATCTCTGGTTCATGATGGCTTATCTACAAATCATAAATTGTCCTTTAATCTTGAGAGTTTCAGCCTTATTCTGTTTCCCTACTTTTCCAGGAAGAATGTGAAGACTTAAAAGAGAGAGTGAAAAGCGGACAGCTAAAAAACCTGACAATAGTAAGAGCTCTTTTTCCGGAACTGTAGCATTCTTGTGTATAAGTGAACTCGTTATTTCATAATCTGGTCGCTGAAAGTGTTTGTTTCTGTAGCAGCATTTTATTATCTGACATTAAAAAAAGGTTATTTGAACTCTTCAAATTGCAACTTTGAATTTGACAGGTGGAGCTTGAAGAGAAGGCCAAGACTCTACACCTACTTATAATGAAAGATGTATACTCTCTGATTCTTACTCCCCCCCTCTCTTTTAAGTTCTCCTATTTTGGCAGTGGGTTAAATTCATAATTGTGTACAGAAGGTTAATAATTTGAATAGGGAAAATTATGTTATTTGAATCTGTCTTAAGTTTATTTCCGGGATCTTATTTTATTCCATATTTTCAGAACTCTGCATATTTCTTAGGTCCCAAACCCATTATAAGAAAATGTCGACAAGAGCTGACATTAATTAATTTCTTTTAGTACATATCTCTCTGAATAGTCACCCATTTTCCAGCTTTGCTCACTATTCTCTATTCATATCTTGCCTTTGCTAACTTTAACACATATTTGTGGCTGTTTGTTTCTCTATCATAATTATGTCAGTGGATTGCCAAAGAACTGAAATTACTGCAAACAAAAATGGATCTCGCAAACGAGAAAGGACAGAGAAAAGAATATCCTTTTGTGATGTAGTTGTCATATATTTTCGACGGTTATTTAATATTAAAAAGCTACAAAAAGCTCAGGTGTACATGGCTGCTCATGTACAAAAATCGTTTTCATTTACCAACAACACTCGTCTTATTTGATCAACGTGATTAGTATGTCTGAGTGAAGAATAATGATCTAATTAGGAGTTTAAAAGAAGATCTTTGATTATTATTTTTCTAGGCGTTTACATTCACATTTGAGAATGTAAATGCTCGGACATACAAGTGAGATGTTTATAGGTCTGTGTGCAACTTAACGTACTTCGATATACATTATTTAATTACATGGAGAGGAAAAGGATTCTTGAGATGGAAGCTGAACAAAAGCGGTTGCTTGAAGAGGTTCCAAAGGTCATTGCTTACGTTCCAGATATTGAGCCTACTCTTGAAGATGCTAATGAACAGTTGAAGCATAGCTATGAAACCCCAGTAAAATCAAATTTCATTGGCAATTCAAGAACTGTTGATAAAAGTTGGGGAGACGACATAGCTTCTTCAGGTATGATTTTGAAAGTTGAATAAACTGGTGGTTATATGTCTTTATCCCAGTTTCGGAACAAGAATTTTCCTTGGGTGAAATTATTTTGTCCGCTAACGCGCTAGGTTATGAAGAAGTACAGTTGAGCTTTTCATTTCTCGAAAATAAAATAAAATAAGCATTGGTCTAGAGTTGTCTTGGGGCATTGATATTCTCACTTTACGTCCGAACATTTTTTGTCATAATGAGTGAAATAGAATGTTTGTAGTCTTATAAAGTTTTTCCAAAATAAGAATGATGAGTTTTCCTTGATCTACTTGAACCCTTGTTTCGCTGCCTTAACATTTTTACATTCAGAATTACTATTTCGTTTTGTTGTTGCCAAATAGTTCTTACCGAGTAATCACAAATGTTTATATCATGTCTATTTCCTTGCTCGAATTAAATTTGTCTAAATCCAAGTGAAAATAGACATACAGTTGGCGGAGCTAGGGTTTGGATATGGGGTGCTGGAATTCTAAAAAAATTATATGGGTAGAACCACTGTTTTTATACATTTATTATATGTAAAATATACGCTCACTGGTAGGGTTCCATAATGTAGGGTGGTTGTAGTCCCTGCCAGCCCTTCCTAGCTCCTCCCCTGGCCCTATGTGGTTACCATAGGAGTCTCTGATATTGGTCACGTTTTTTTTTTAATATCTTTATATACTTCTTAACGCTTCACCAGCAGCCATCTTTGCCTCTGCTTACTTTCATAACATAATACATTTTTCCAAAGCACCCTTCATTCTCTATTAATATTTGATAATAATTCTCAACAAAACAAACAGACCACAAACCTGAGTTTGAACTTCAAGCCAAGGACTAGTTCAGAGGCAAAAAAGTAGTATTTGGCCCCTTAACTTATTATAAAGACATTGTATTTCATTAAGCTTAAAAAAATTGAATTTTTTCTCAAAAGTTAACCGTTTTTGGCTGACCAGCTGAAAAGCTCAGCTTAAGCCTTTATGGTTTATTGGTCTCTGAAAACTAGAAGCTTTAAACTCAGCTTTAAAAACCCAGCTATTTGCTTAAAAGCTGCAGCCAAATGAGCCCTAAGTATGTTGTTGGCACTCTAAATCATTGTTGTACTTGCTACAGGATATAAAGCTGTCATTGGTGACAGCTCCATGCCTGGCGATACTGGATCCCTTTCAGCTAGTAATAAAAACGAAATGACTAAGGCAGAAAGAGTCCCAAGCAAGATCCAAGGTATGAAAAAAATTATTATCCATGTTATACCATCTAAATAGGACTTGTGCAGTCTTCTATGGAAGAAGGCAACTATATAGATATTATCTCCCTGTATTTTTCACTTGGGATTGAGTACTTTTCTTATAATGTAATCGTTGGTTATTCAAAAGGGATTAAAATACCTAACCCTTTTTATACCCACCCAATACAACCTTGTTACTATGTTACCTAATTTTGTGATATGAGTATTATCATTTCAATTTTGGATAACCGCTTTATATTTACACAGCATCAGCTTCCTAACAACTTCTACACCTTTGTAACTTTTGTTTAATACTCTCCACTTAATAATTAAAATCAACTTGTCCTTCACAGATATATCTATTTTCGTTTCCGTGCATTAGATTCCCTGTAGGTTCCGTGTATTCCCATTCGTTTCCAAAATTAACTGCTGTGTTCGTAAATAGGGGGTGTAGGGAAGTTGTCACTGGTTCTCTTGTCATAGCAGACATTTTGTCCATACTTTCGATAAATAAAACTCCTACGTTATTGCAACTCTAAATCAATAATTTACCACAGATAAAGGGCTTCCTGGTGAAATCTCCGTGTTTGACAATATTGGGTCTATTTCAGCTAAATATGGTAATGGAACAACAAAAGGAGATAAGGAACTTAGCAAGACCGAAGGTTGAAATCTATTATCCTTTACTTAATTTGTCCAATAAGGGTGTATGCATTCTTCTAATTCGCTGTTTGATGTGAATAAATATATTTTAACTTTACAACAGAGAAACCAATTAAGTTATAGATAAATATTCCTTTTTCATGTGAAAGATCCAGTAAATAAATTTCCCCTCGTGGTGTTTTTCACTTCTGATGAACTGCATTTATTCTTCTCATGTAATCGTTGGTTGTTCTGAAAGGATTCAATTCTTTATAGCTTTTTGGTACTTGACATTTACTATATGCATGTGCACATTTCGCGTGTTTTTTTTGCCACATGGTTAAAAAGTGTAACAGTGTTCTTGTTTTTTGATTGTTTGTCCTCTTAGATTCAGATGACGAGGAATCTGTTTGTAATGATCAATGTGAAGCTATTCAAAGAAGTGAGTTACGACAAAGTGGATTTAAAAACCAAATCGAAGTCACTGATGTGGAACAGAAAACAACAACTGAAAAGGCCGTGTTCATTGATCTAGATAGCGAAGACGATAACAGGGATTGTCTGAACAATTCTCTGCGGAAAAATGAGCGTGTTGACTTGGATGCGAAAATATGGCATTGTTTGGGACCATCGGGACAAAGAGTAGGGCCTTATTCAATATCAATTTTGAAGAGGGTTGGCGAAATTTCTGGTTATTATGCTCCGAAATGTAAAGTGTGGAAAATTAGCGAAAGTGAAGAAAATAAGATCTTGTTAAGCGACGCGGTTAGCCAGTATTATCGGGAAGCTTAAAAGGCGGCAGTTAAAAAAACATTTTTGTTATTAGGTTAAAACCCCGTAGTGTTGAATGGAAGTTTTAGAGATTCTGTGAAGAAGTTTACTTGAAGTTAAAGATGCCTAACTGAATGGAAAAGGGCTTACTGTTTGGAAGTAATACTTACTTGGTTTTCTCATTTCTGTATATATCAGTGATGTAGAAGAGGGTAGCATAGTTGGATAGTGTTTTGGAAGTGAAATGTCAGTAATGTAAATGAGTACATGCAACTAAGTGACTTGTTATGAATATTTTGGCTTTGAAAAAGATGGGTTCTCTCTTCTTAACACGTCAAAAAAGATGAGATTTTAAAGCCTGCTAAATACAGACGCTGTCGGCTTGAAGCAGACGGCGGGTGTATTAGTGGGGTGGGGTATAAGTCACGCCACGTAATAAAAACTCAATCTGTTATAAAATAAAAAATAAAAAAAATTAATTAATATTAATTAAATTTAGGATAGACTCAAACTAGGGTTCCAATATATTTATTTGAGTTTTTAGTAAGTTGATTTTTTATTACGTGCCGTGATTTGTATCATTACCGTCTGTATTAATTAAAATGCGTCTGGATAAAAAGCAAAAGCCGATTTTAAAACCAGTTCTGTTCTTCTCTTTTTAATGCTTACACCGTTGATTTTGCTATATTATACTGGTATTAAAATTACCTGTTAAACTTTATTACTCTTGAGCGAGAAAACCCTTATTATTGATACTTAACATATGGTAAGGATTACGTACAGACCCAAATTTATCGTGTTTTAGTATTTGTGTTTATATTAATAAAACTGAGTAGAATAAAATTATTATATATGAGTTTGAGATAAGCGGGTAACAAACTGTGCTGTTAGTCCTCTTTGAATAGCAAATCCTAACCTTCTAAAAACATATTCGGCCGAACCTGCAGTCAACACATTTCTGTTAATAACTTTCTGCACTCTGCTGAGAAGTTTAACAGACTCGGTAGTTAAAAACTCAAATGTATCAAGCGCAAAATGTATGAAATTGTGTTGATTGTCTTGACGGTCTTTCTCATGTTTCTCTAATACCAAACTTATAAAGGGCGAATCGTCGGTAAGATCAACACACGCATGTTTTCCACCGTTTCAGCTGTAAAAAAGAACGTATGCTGGCCTAAGCATTTTTTGTTTTGTTTCTGTGTTGAACATTAACCACATGGGCCACTCGAATATGAGATTATATAGGCATTGAAATTACGGGAGCAAGTTTGGAACGAAGTACTTACAATTCAAACTGCAAGTCCTTTCAATACATTTTGCTAACTTAGGATCGAGTAAAATATGATAACACTCTAGTGCATACATTCTTAGTATACTTAGAATTCAAAGTATTTATTTAGTGAATTGAGTTCATCAAATAAACTTAATTTAGTGTATTAAGGTTTTAAAGTATAGAGTTTACGAAATAAGCTTAATATAGTGTAGTGAGGTTATAAATTATTGATCTAATCCATTGAGTTTACCAAATAAGCTTAATTTAGTGTATTGAGGTTTTAAATTATTGATTAGTGTACTAAGTTTACCAAATAAACATAATTTAGTGTACTGATATTCCAAATTATTGATTTACCGTACCGAATTTACCAATTGAACTTGATTAATGTATTGTCGTTAATTTTTTGGATGTAAACAACACGTGACGTGACACGATGAGTAAATATAACAATCAACACATTAGAAAAGTAAATAATACTGCTATTGTATATAATAAAAACGTGATATTGTAAAGAGCGATGTAAATGTAGAAACTTTTTTGTGATACTGTAAAGAACGATGTAAATGTAGAAACTTTTTTCGCAATCACAACATGTCAACAACCAATCTCAATAACGTAAATTGAATATCATATCATACTATTATAATAAACAAACTCATTTAAAAATTTCTAACATAACAAAAATCTAAACAAAAATATATAACCCTAATTACGACTAAACTAAATTTAAATATTAATAAAAACAAAATTGTTGATTCACAATAAAAAGCTAAACAAAAAGTATCTAACGGCTCATAGTCAAGTCTCTGCAAAAGTTTATGTAAGATAGTCTATGTGTATATCGTCACTCCTAATTATTTACTAACTCAAAACAGCAAAAGGTATAGAATTTATTAAACTGTATGCATTTTTTTTCACTTTCTATGATTTGACCGATTCTGCTTAAACGGTTTATGTGGATAAAATTGGAAGTCTTGTAACAACCAAACTAAGCACTTTTCTATCGTATCTATGTTTGAAAGTTTATCTCTAGATTGTTCATACTTTTTTTTACATGTTTTTTTGTTCCTACTTGTACATCTTTAGTTTGATCGACTTTTGTATGGTTTTTCATAGTTGTCCTTGTTTGATAATTGAAGGTCGGTCAAAATTATTATAAGCTTTTCTATTTATTCATTATGTTTTTTGTTGTTGTTGAAATATTCATGTAAAAATTTGGGGATATGACTCAACTTCATATCGTAACTAGTTGCTTTTATAATAGAAAATCTTAAACTCTTGTAAACCACTTCATATCATATTCAGTACTTTTGATTATTTTTCAGAAGACTTTGATACGGCTATATCTTCTAAGAGCTTTGGAAAATAGTTCTTCATTGTTGAACAAGGATTAAGGAATTAGTATTTAGTAAACAATTACTTAATGGATTCTTTGTAGACCAATGAATTGGGAAGTTGTATTCTAATTGGTTTAACTAGAAATATATTCCTAATTGGTTTAGAATTACTTTTGAAACTTATAAATAGATGAAGTTGTATTCTAATTGGTTTAACTAGAAATATATTCCTAATGGGTTTAGAATTACTTTTGAAACTTATAAATAGATGATCAGTTGAGTTTAGTTCTAAATACAAAGAAAACATCGAGAGCATACGAATTGTATAGCGTTGGAAATATTGTAGAGAGAGAAAGTAATATATTATAATATTAATACAATATATATATATATTCGGGTTTTATGAAGTTTTGCATCATGAATTTTGCCATTTTTTCAGTTTTGTGCCTCTTATTTTTATTTTTTTATTTCACCTTTATTTTAGTTTCAAACTTGTCAGTCCAATTAATGGTCATGACACTGTTGTTTTTCAATATTTTTATCTAAATGCCCTCATTTAGTTACACTGTTTACTTTAGATAATGGTTTCTTAAAAGTCTTAAATTATGTTTTAAGTAAATAAATAAACATTATTACAAAAAAAAGTCAAAAATCATTATAATTATAAGTGTAAGGAAATCTTGTTTTCCTTTTTATACAGAAGTAATAAAGTAATATATACAATTATATATATATATATATATAAATAAATATAAGATATATATCAATAATTTCAAAAAATAAATGAAGTTTTAAACAATTGTTGTATATTACTATAGCAATAAAATTATATATGAACATATATGATAAATAACCATAATATTCCAATTCATCCCCATAAATATATTAAAGATAAAAAAATAAAAAATCCAACTCATCATCATTCTTCAACCTGCTATGAGACCCTTAATACCTTAGCACTATCATCTCAATGAAGCCCCACATCGGAGTATATACATAATACATATATATATATATATATATATATATATATATATATATATATATATACATATCCACTATTTAATCCTTTAATTAAATCCAGATTAATACCCAACAAAATAAGAATCGAGGGTATAAAACTAAAAAAAGGACAAAACTCAGGATACAAAACATTGTAAAACCCATTTTTTCCGGATTTATGTTCTTATTCTTCTTTTACTTTCATTGATTCCGCAAACTATAGTTCTTGCTCGCTTTGTTTTATCATTTGTTACCCAATTTACCCAGAATGTTGACGTCTCTCACGTGACGG
Organism: Primula vulgaris; assembly: GCA_963920805.1. Classification (NCBI taxonomy): domain Eukaryota; kingdom Viridiplantae; phylum Streptophyta; class Magnoliopsida; order Ericales; family Primulaceae; genus Primula; species Primula vulgaris. The sequence goes on along the minus strand of OY987212.1, from coordinate 44,155,802 downwards.
TGAGCACTGCAGCACTGAATTAATTCTTTTCGGTTAAGTTGTTGTAATGTTATTTATTTTTCATAATTATTTCTTCACATGTATTCAGGGGCGGCCTCGGTTCAGGTCGATCAAGGTTCGAGCATTGGGCAAAGTATGTCGACAAGTTTTTTTTAGGCCAATGTCAGCCACTCATACAGTTTTTAGTATTAATAATTTTTATTAAGTAATAAATCACAAGTAGTTGTTTAATTCAATGGTTAGTGGTAGTTGTAATTAAGTATTTTCTCTATTTGTCATGGTTCAAATCTTACTTTCTACGTTTTATTTCTACGCATTTATTAATATTAATGGCAATAAAAAATTTAAGCCTTGGACAAGCCACAACAACGACGGGCCGCCTGTATGTATTTAATAAGCCACTTCGAAAACTTTTACTGTAACTATTAGGATCGCACACTTAATATCGAAGGTAATCTGATATATCATCTATCGTAATCATAATACAACTTTTTACCTTTTGATAGATTATCATTGTATTAAACAATAAGATTCTAGATTCCTTTAAAGAATACTTGTTGACAATAAAAAAGTTTTCGTTTTGATATTTGCTTTGATATTTGTTTTTCGATTCATCGATGATTAACTTTAAATAAATTATGAGCTGGTCGGTACGTATTTGACAGTCATGAGTCTCGGTAATATGTGTCACAGGAATTCATGTGAAGAAAATTTTGTTCTCATAGATATTTTTGAACAAACTTTTTATCAAAAAAATGTATGCTTCCATAGAGATATGATATTTAATTAAATACTTTCCTAAAGTAATACAGAATGGTTAATTCTAAAGTGTTAAAAAAAATACGGATCTGTCCAATTATGAAAAGTATAGCCACCGGGGATGTGGGAGAAACATTTTTTAGAGTGCCTCTTTGAAACAGTCAGGTTATTTGACTGTTTATGGTACAATTATTACTAACAGTTACCTTAACCACCGTTAGTAATATTAACGAGGGTTCAATTTGATTACCCAACCAATCTACCAACCGTACGTTCTTGTCGTTCATCTTTTGCCATTGTTAAATCTCTCCCTCCCTATCACGATAATTTGTTTATTTGCTATATCTATGAGTATAAATATGATTAAAAAAGTATGTATTTGTTTATGCTTACTTGTTTGCTAGTTTTTATATTGGCCAATATTGATCCAACTCAAATTTCTTCTAATGGTTATATAATTACATCATTCTTGTTTTTACCATTTGGTAAAATCTACATGTTTCTGAATGGTTTCAAGTATTAATTTGATACAAATCGAACCGAACTTATGAATTTGTATGATTTGACCAATTTTAATTAAACCGTTTATATGGATAATATTGGAAGTCTTGTAACAACCAAACTAGCTAATCACTTATATATCTATCGTATGTATGTATGAAAGTTTATATCTTGATTATTGTTCGTACTTGTATATTCATTATGTTTGGATGCTACCCCTTTTTTAGTGGTTTTCTAATTCCCTTCAGCTGTATATTGTAAGGGAACGTGACTAGAGAAAATTTTAAAGTCTCATAAGTCTCTTTGGTGTAACTTTATAAACTAGCTCAAGCTCAAGCTTTAAGAAGTATATATTCACTAATTTTGAATTATTGTTCATGAGATTCGGTACCCGAGTTTAATCGACCCACGAGTCTCTTTAATAATAGTTTACATTGGTTGCGTGATGAGCCAACAAGATTGTTCCCGTGACGGTGAGCACCGTAGCACTTTTACAGTTAATCTTTTTCGGTTTAGTATTTTTTATTTATTTTCCTAATTGTTAGGATCGCGGAGTTAATATTGAAGGGTTTCTGACATATGATCTTAAAACAGATACCGTAACAATGATACAACTATTTTCCTTTTTTAATATACTATCTTTGCATTAAAAAATTAATTAAAATTCTAGAATTCTTTAAAAAAAACTTGTTGACAATAAAAAGTTTTTGTTTTGATAATTTGTTATTCGATTTATCAATATGGCTTATTACGGATTAACGTTATGTAAAACTAAGAGTTGATCATATTTGACTCAACCTGTCACAGGAGTTCATGTGAAGAAGCAAGAATGACATGACATAAATGGTATGATTCCTTAAATTTACTACATAATCAAATAATAGTATTATTATCAAATTAATATGGAATGGTTGATATATTGTGGAACAAATGGATTTTCAAATTACAATTCTGAAAGTTTGAATTAGCTACGGGGACTGTGGGAGAAACACACTACAAACATTTTGTAATAGTAGCTAGGGTTCAATTTGATCACCCAAACCAACCGTCCTTTTCATCTTTAATTTGCCATTGTTCTCACTTTTCCCCCTCCATCTCACGATAATTTGTATACATGTATAAGTATAAATATGATTAGCATAATATGTATTAGTATATGCATACTTGTTAGTTTTTATATAGCCATTGTATCGAACTCAAATTTGGTCTAATGGTTAACTATATCATCCTTGTTTTTACCATTCGATAAAATCTACAGTTGGCAGCATACTTGCCAACAGTTTCGGCCAAATGTTTCCGAATCTTACACGATCTTACACTCTTAGTTAGGAGTGTTAATTTTCAACCTTTTACACTTTCAATGGACAAGAAAAGAAACATTCTTCTGTAAAGTACTTTTTCTAAAAAATATTTTGGATGTCATCCGAACCAGATGACTGGTTTGGCTTCCTTCTCTGGAAAGATGAGGTGAATGAGAAACGAAAAACGCAAGTTTAATTTTATGTGAAACGAGAAACACTGGTTTAATTAAAATTTTAGAATAAATTATATAAAAATATTTATCTCCTCGAATATATAAAGAATTAACTTATTTTCATCAAAATTCCAATGTATTTTTTTGACTATGTTATAAAGTACCTTTCACGTTTATTAAAGGTTTTTTAATACTTTCTTTAAAGTTTCTAAAAACAATCATAAAGAGTTTCATGACTTATTTTTCAAAAACGGTTTCCTCCAAGTTAGAAAAGAGTATTGCCTTCTCTTTTTCCGAAACGCGTTTCCGATGTAACCCGTTATCAACTCAATAGATAGTTTCCTGATAACTATGGTTGGAAATAAATATAGTGGTGAAATGAACAAATTGCCCCTGTAAACTGATTAATTTATGTTCAGTTAGTTTTGACCTATTTACTCAAATAGGGAATTTAAAAGTTAGTATTAAATTGGAAAAGCAGCTATGTTGGGCAGGCAAAAACTGGAAGTAAATACACTAATAGGGCACACGTATAATTTATATGTTAATTACACCAATATATGATATGTGTACACACGCGTATAATCGATGTCCTTATAATATGACCATGACTAGTTATTTATTAATGAAGGATAACTTGGTGTAATTAACATTTGTTTGATTCTTTAACAGGATATGTTCGTGAAAATTGGCTTGTTTTGGTCTTGATGACAATCATGGTTGTTTTGTTTCCCTTCAACGAAAGTATGCACCCCGGCCCTTATAAAAATATTCGTACGTGCCACCATCCATACGAAACTGGAGTCTCTGTGTGGACTGCTCTATTTATCATCACATATCCCTCCCTTTATTTGGATATCAGACGTGCTTATGGGAGTTCTCACGCGTGTTATTGTGGTTTTTAAAATCAAGACAGACTTGTATACACTGATGGCAATGTCGACACTCAGTTTGTTAATTGTTTATCATCGGCATTGGTATATATACACCGTCAGAAGCAATTACACCTGAAGATCTTGACCATATTCAATCGGCTGAAGCAACCGAGTTTGGAGACAAAAAAGTTGAAAACGAGGATAAAATGTTATTCTGATCACACAATGATGCCAAAGCTAATCTGTTTGATATTCAAATGAGTTTAGTCTAAAGCTTGATTAAGTTCGTCTAATTTTGTCTTTTCATTTTGGAAACTCTTATTTATTTCTTAGTAGGTACATGTGCAGTGTTTTCTTTCATCAACTTATAATTTCAAGTGACCATTCATGCATGTAAGCAGCATTCGAAGAAGATGATTTGATGAGCAAACGTTTCGATATAAAATGATTGAATGTGTATGTGAGTTTTTTTTTTCTTTGTCTGTAAAGTGTATGTGAAAGTTGAAACACATCAGCTTTAAGAACTAGTCTATATATATATATATATTAGTAACTGTGACCCACACGATGCATGTACGACGCGGATGACATCTAACTGATAACTTGGTCTGCACATAGTATCCACAACGATTAGCAGAGAATTTTAGGTTCAACTCACAACTTGAATTGGTTAACATAAGCTCTGACACTTATATGCAAATATAAAACTCACTCAACTACTTGCCATTTAAAATTAGCTAGCAAGAAAGAAAGAAAGAAGAATCTGATTTAAAAACAGCTTTGATTTTTAACAGACTTAGATGAAAAACTAAAATATCTCGGTTCATTAATGATTAAAAAATTTATGCTAACAGAGTTAAATTGAACCCAACCCATCATCCAATTTAACAAAAGATAATTGCAATCAGCCACCAAAACAAAAAGAAAAAGAGATGCACTCTATGTTCACCTTGCATATTGTGTTTGTAAGTTAAAAAGAAACCCGAAAATATTCAACATTCGTCTTTAAATGTCAGGAATAGAAGAACAAAAAGGAAACTATAACCATATGGCATTAATAAAAATCCGGTAATGATAATTTATTTATTCATCTGTTGTCCACATTTCAAAGTGAAAAGGGATTGATTACAAATTTGTTCCCAAGACATGTCTTGTCTACCCTGAAGCTTCTGGTGAATACTCTTAGTTAGGAAAATGGTAAAATGATGGTAAAATAAGTGTCGTTAAAATAATGGTAAACTGATGGTAAAATGGGTACCACTATAAAAAAATATCAGCTTACCATCAGAGCGTTTGTTGCTAAACTGATGGTAAATTGAGTGTTGCTAAACTGATGGTAAATTGAGTGTCGCTAAATTTAGTAACAGTTTAGCAACATTTTTTTTTTGCTAAACTGCTGCTAAATTTAGCGACACTTATTTTACTAACAGTTTTCAAGAAGTAAACTGTTGATATCTTGATTTTTCCTTGTATATAATTTTATTACCTCATGTAAGGTGTCAAATTTCTCTTTTTATCCTAATTTGTGTTTTCTATTTTAAAACAAAACCGTTTTTGGATTAACTTTGAAAAAATCTTTTTTGTTTCTGAATAATTAGTTATTTGTGAAATCATTTCTTTTATAGAAATTGGTGTTCGCGGTTGAATTAATTTCATATTTTTATTCTGGTCATTTAATTATTTTATTGTTGACAATAACATTTGCAAAATCAGCTTCGAGGAAACATTTGGTCGAGAAACAATTGATTGTTGCGGTTGGTTATTGTTTATTTTTTACATTTAAAATCGTTATTTATTACATTATGGCTGAGCAACAAATGTTTCTCCTAAACAAAAACAATAGTATTTTAAATAAGCACACATCATAATAACTATTTAAGGTGAGTAGTAAAAGTAATTGTAAATTACCAAAAAAAATAAGATTACAATGAGTTACTACATATGTCAAAAAGGATATTAAAGAAAGTGAATCACTTATTACAATCAATTAAACACCCTTCGTTGAGATTTTGCCGTTCAAATAAAAGAGTGTTTCTGCAAACTTCAAAGTTTTACCCGGCTTCATCCAAAAATAACCTAAAAAAAAGCTTTTTTTCATACTCTATCCGTCCCAATTTTCCGTCCCAATTTATTAAGACTATGAATAATTAACAAATATTAATGATATACCATCATTGTACTTGTATCATATGATAAATGACAATTTTACCCTTTACTTTTATGTTGGTTTTGGTAACTATATATCATATACATGGATAATCTGGTGTTATAAAATTGTTTATTATTTTTGTTACGTGTCCCAATAAATTGGGACAACCCAAAATAATATATTGCCGTTAATATTAAAAATCAATTTGCATGAAAGTTAGTTTGGTAAGTATTTCCAAACAATCATTACATGTTTTTTAAATCAAGTTTTTTCACTAGCTTTTGGAAGCAGCTTTTTTATCCCCAAAAAAAAAAAAAAAGCAATGTCAAACGGACCCACAGAAAAAGAGCAATACAAATAGGGAAAATTGTTAAAATGGTAGCTAACCTATTAACTTTTAGTGATTTGGTATCCAGCCTAACATGCTTTCTAAATTGGTACTCAATCTATACATTTAGCTCTAATTTGGTACACAGCCTAACATTTTTTCCTATTTGATACCCAACCTAACATTTTTTTCTAATTTGGTACCCAACCTATACGTTAAAAACCGATCACCGAAGACAGATTGAGTCCCTTAATTATATTGTATACGTATAGATTGAGTATCAAATTAGAACGAAACGTATAGGTTGTGTATCAAATTAGAAAAAGTGTTAGTTTGAATACCAAATTAGAACGAAATGTATAGGTTGAGTACCAAATTAAAAAGTGCGTTATATTGGGTATCAAATCAGTCAAAAGTTACGTAGGATGTTAGTATTTTAGCCGATAGAAACGTAAAAACTTGTTGACAAGCACCATTGAATTATCTATCTATGTATCTATCATCAATCAACAATAAATATAAACAAATCAATGTTGTAAAAGAGTATATTATATATTTACCATTATTTTATTTTGATGGATAGGTAGATAGATATACAAATAGAGAGAAAGAGAGAGAGAGAGAGAAAGAGTAAACAAGAATGGCGAGTTTATCATCTACACTTATCACTCAATCCCACTACAGAACCACAAAAAACACTCACTTAATCTTCCAAACAACAACAACACCTTCAAAAAACACTCTCTTTCTCAACAACAACACTTTAACAACATCAACAATCTCACTTTCTTCTTATTACCCGGTCCGATACCGTGGACACGCGGTGTTTTCTGCTGCTGATGCTGACGTGGCACAGGATGAGGATGATGAGGATTTGGTGGGTCCCATTGTGAGTACAGTAACAACACTAACAACAAAGCCCAAGAAAGGGAAAGCTGCTTTGCCACTTAAGAGAGACAGAGTCTGTTTCTTTTCTTTTTTTTTTTTAGGCTCGGTCTCGTAGCTAAATCTATCTATCTATCTATCTATCTGTCTGTTTTTGTTGTTATGTAGTGTCTTCCAATTTGCTGTTTCTATCTATCTATTCTGTTTGTCTGTTATGGCATTTGTAATTCTAGGGAGAATTGTTGATTACTACTTAAATACGCACTTAATATCTAAAAACCTACGTTACTCGATTTCTTATTTAAGAACAATGAGTTAAAAGGAAGTGGCAACATTGAGCATTGTACGTACCTAAGTTTTAAAGAGATTTTAACTATTGAGTTTTTGATAATTAAGTCCCAAATGATGTACTATGAGATTTCCAATTTGCTTTTTTTTTTTCTATGACCCTCTTTTGTTTTTTTTATTCTGTTGCAATAAAATTGATCTTTTATTTGTTTATTTGTGGACTGGTAGTGCTTGTTTGTCTGCAGCTTGTTAATGAGTAACTTGGCTTTTTTCTAAATAAGAAAGAAAATGCTGCTTTGCCACTTAAGAGAGACAAAGTATCTATCTATCTTTATTTTTCTGATAAAAAAATTATGATGGTATTTGAGGCTCGGTCTCGTAGCTAAATGTATCTATCTATCTGTTTCTGTTGTTCTGTAGTGTCTTGCAATTTGCTGTTTTTGATATGACCCTCTTTTATTTTTTATTTTTTTTATTGTGTTGCAATAAAAATTTAATCTTTTTATAATTTGTATGTATGTATCTATCTATCTGTTTTTGTTGTTATGTCCCTCTTAGTGTCTTCCAATCTGCTGTTTTTCCTATGACCCTCTTTTGTTTTTTTAATGTGTTGCAGTAAAAATTTGATCTTTTTATAATTTATGGAGTGTTGGTGCTTGTTTGGCTACATATTTTTAATGAGTAAAAAAGGAAATGCTGCTTTGCCACTTAAGAGAGACAGAGCATGTATCTATCTATTCTAGTAGTATCTGTCTGTTAGTACATTTATAATTTTATTTAACGGTAAAAAATTAAATTAAAAAAAAAACATCCATTTGCTTTTATGTTGCTAATTGCTATACCCCTCTTTCCTTTTGTATTGGGTTCCGAAAAAGATTTGATCTTTTCTTGTTTTTAGATTGTTGGTGCTTGTATTTCTGTAGCTTTTTACAGTATTAAGTTTGTAAAGGCCAACCCGGTGCTAAAGCTACCACTATGTAAGGGGGGCTTGCCCACTTATACTATTAAGTTGTATTTTGTAAAAAGTAACCAACCGCGTTGTTAAATTACTTTTTATAAAATACAACTAGTAGTTTATCGTGTTCCGATCAAGATGCGATCTTTTCTAATTTTCAGATTGTTTGTGCTTGTATTTCTATAGCTTTTTTACACTATTTAGTTGTACGGGGACAGTTTCAATATTTGAATGTATGTCATATGAGGATTTTAATTGTTGGGATTTACAGTCAGTAATTAAAATCTCTGATATTAAAACTATTGTTGTTGTTGCATCATTAACATGTGAATACGTTTGAACTCAGGAACTAAATATCGAGTATGTATGTTTCCATAATTTCAAAAAATCTACTTAGCAGAACATAACTTCCACATTGGCCTGATTTATAGAAGATAGAGATGAGTTGGGAAAACTTTGAGTGTACTTTTTTTTTTATTACATTTATTTGCTCGTCTTGTTGTTGATTGTGAATTCTCAGTACATGCTGTTGTTTAATGTATAGCTAATGTTCATCATCAGAAAAGTATGGCCTTAAGATTCAAGCACAGATTTACACTGACGGACACGCAAACTTGTAGTTGAAGGAGTTGTTTTATTGCAACTTTTGAGCTCAACATATAACCAGTACTGCCTGGCTTGGGCAGTTGCCCAACTCAAAAGCTGATTGTTTGATTTAACTGGATAAAATTTCTAGCTGCATGAAGCTATGCCAAGCCTTTTTTTCCCACTCTTATCTAAGCCAGTTGATTTGAGTTGCAGCTAAACAAAACATAGTTCTGTTCATATAACAAATTTTAATGTCTTGTATTATAGCTACTTCTAATTATAGAAAGAAGTACTGTAAAAATCATTTCTTCCTAGATACTGTTGATAAATTTCCCGGTTATATTTATATGCACCCTAGTACCTTTTTATTCTTTAGCAACTTTCTGACCATGAACACTGAATGTATCAATGAACAATATAATCAACTTACTTGTCTGCACTTACTTAGTTAGGTTTTTTTAATTCAAATTCTCTCTTGGTATGTAGCCTTATGAGTTTTGTTTTTTCATTTTCCCTGTATTTGAAACGTTTAGACGAGGTCCAAGAGATTTTTGGAAATCCAAAGTCTAAAGGAAACCAAAAAAGAGTATGATGTGAAAACAGCAATTTCATTACTTAAGGGACTAGCAAAGACAAAGTTTGTTGAAACTGCAGAAGCTCATTTCCGTCTCAACATCGACCCCAAGTACAACGATCAGCAGCTAAGAGCAACGGTAAGTTATTAGGAAGAGGTTTGTTTTCAATGTTCAAAAGAAATTACTGAAATATACATGTTAATAAGTTTAAACGAGCGTTTTGTTTAATGGTTCTTCTAATTTGTAATTTTTACAAGTGTTTCACATACTATGTGATAGGTGAGTTTACCCAAGGGGACTGGAAAGACTGTGAAGGTGGCTGTTCTTACTCAAGGTAGTTACTTCCTATTTCTTCGCATTTGTGTTTGTTCTTATGCATTGAACCGAAAGATTATTTTTTTTTAAATAGAGAGAGCTCAGAACCGAAAGATAACACATAAAAGAAAGAAAGAAAACTAAACAAAATATCGAAGGATTTCGTTCAGCCTCACAAGTAAGAATTTTTAATATAATACTCCAATGACCAAATAAAATGGTATTTTATGGATTTAGATGTGTTAGTAAGTAATGGATTATGATCATCTCCTTTTCAAGTACTATCTATATTGCTATAACTGAAAGCATATTTCAAAAAGCATGGTCAGTGTGATGATTGTCCTGTAGTTTTTGTAAAGTGCTTTTTAAGGACAAATAAACAGTGTTTTGGGATATTAAACACTTATAGTACTATTTTTAAAAAATAATTTTACAGTATCTATTCGGTTTTTAAGTTATTGCTCTGAGTATTAGTTGTTGTTCTTAGTCCCACTCTATTTATTTTTATATTTGTACTCTTATACACTTACATGCACAATTGACAATACATGCAAATCTTGGTAACGTTTATTTGTAATCTGGTCATTGGGTGGAAATTATACAATGAATAACTAGTTACTGGACGCCTAATTTCCAATCTACATGATGCTTTTTTCCGTGCCTTTTGAAGACCTTTATAATCTCAGTTGTCTCCTTAATCTGTCCTTTTGGGATTCTTTTTACGAGGGCTTCGTCGTTCTCAAAAGATATGTTGCATGCAACACAAACGGAAAAATAATTTTTGCAAGTCAAACAATCTGGACAAACACCATACACAGAATAGCCAAGAAAAGTACAGGCTTATGTCGTTTTCATGATTATTCGTACAATATAAAAGCTACACATTTTGCAATGCGGTCAATTCTCAATCCGCTTTCTCATTGTTGTCTTAGTATCTTTCAGTACTGTCTTCTTTCCTGATTGTCCGTCGCTGAATATGTTCAGGTGAAAAGTTTGATGAGGCGAAGAGTGCTGGAGCCGATATAGTTGGTGGAGAGGATTTGATTGATCAAATTAAAGGAGGATTTATGGAATTTGACAAATTAATTGCCACTCCTGATATGATGCCCAAGGTTGAGAGGGAGACAATTATTTTTCTTTTCTTTTCTCATTTAGGCTCTTCTATATGCCAGCAAACTTTTTCTTCGTTAGCTCTAGTAAAGTTTTACGTGCAATAGAACTGTTTAGGTCCATCGCCTATGGGTTTTGATTTTTTGTTTCTTATTCTATATGATGGGTGACCTTTTCTCTCTTCCCAGTTGAAGACAAAAAATTTATTGGATATGGGGTTTATCACTCATATTTCAATTTTTGTAGAAGTGGTTGCTAGAACACGTTGGCTAAAATCTGATTTCACATAGTCGTCTTTCTCCCCTAATAAATTACTTGTTCTTTTTTTTATCCGTTTATAAGAAAAAGGTTTTGCAAACATAAATGGGATACTTAATACTTTTGACATGCTTAGGCCTTAGACTAGATGAGGGTTTTTCAAAACAAAAATAAAAAAAGAGTAGAAGAGATGGTCTGATCATATCTTGATGGTTTTATTTTTTCTTGATGTGAAATAATATAAATCCATTTAGTCCTATGTTGTGTATTTGTATCTTTTTCTCCCCAAATAACAACCTTCTGTATCAGGTTGCTGCTCTAGGAAAGATATTGGGTCCCCGAGGACTGATGCCAAACCCCAAAGCCGGTACCGTCACAACCAATATTCCTCAGGTAAGGTCCAATCCAGACACAGTTATAATTAGTTATGAATTCTTTTATATACATATGTCATCCTTAATTTTGTGAGCTGGACCAAGTGTCTAACCAGCGTAACTCTCGGTTTTCAGTTGTTTACACTTTACAGACAAGAAATTAAACCGCAAAAAGAAATTCAAATTTAATGAAAGTTAGGCACCAGCAGTACTACCAATAGCTTATTTTCTACAAATACTTCATCGGCTTTTTTGTTCTTCTGTTTGGCAATAATGTCTTTTCTTCTTTCTACCCGAACGAAATAAAAATGTTTTTAAAAGTTAGCCTTCTCGAGCCTCGATTACAGAGTTCACTCTGATTTCCATGTCTGTAATTTTGTCGTCTAGCTGATGGTTTTGTAAACGACTTGCTTTTAGATACCAACATTTACTAGTGTTTAGGCCAGGAGAGGCGATAGTCGCAGTTTCTTTTCTGCAAAACACTTCTTCAATTAGAGTATTTGTTTTTCATTGCATTTCCAACTTTTTTCCCTTTCTTTTTCCTTTATAAGCATTTAAAAAAAAATTACTACTTGAGCGCATTTTGTTTATTGAGTTCTCTCGTGTGTCCGAGTTCTGAGTATATTTAAGATCTATTAGAAGCTGCTGATCTAAGAAACTTTATTGTCCTTGATATGTTTATCAGGCTATAGACGAATTTAAGAAGGGAAAAGTCGAGTTCAGGGCAGATAAAACCGGAATAGTTCACTTGCCATTTGGAAAAGCAGATTTTTCCGAGGAAGATCTGATTGTCAATTTCCTAGCAGCCATGGTATGTCTCTTCCCCAAATCCACGGGAAAATCATTTTCCTAGTAATGTCATTGAATTTTTTTAACTTGTAATTTACGAATAACAGAAATCAGTTGAAGTAAACAAGCCATCCGGTGCTAAAGGAGTATACTGGAAAAGCGCCCATGTATGTTCGTCAATGGGCCCTTCTATCAAGCTTAATATCAGGGATATGCTCGAATTCAAGCCTTAGTAAAAAATCCAAGAAGAACTCTAAATTTGTGTATGTTCAGCGAACAGAGAGAGAATTATATCAGCTCAAGTTAAGGACTCAAAGGGAATAGTTAAAATCTTGTTGTAGGCAGTAGAACCGGTGATACACTTTTTCTGATGCATGTTTATCTATTGTAATTTGTTGTATGATGAATATGTATTTACGCAATTTGGCCAACATTTTTCTCTTCTTCTAGTCAGTCTTTTTGTTAAAAATCATGTATTATTTACATGTGGAGGTTCTGCAGTTGATTTGTTTTGTGTTTAAGCATTCCAACGCATATTTCTTTTGTGGTCACTTCACCTGCTATCTGATTTTAACTCCCCTAACCTTGACTAAATTTGAACTCCGTACACAAGATCCTCATTATTTCAGTTTAGTAAACCAAATTATCGATTGTTTTTAATTCAGTTTAATATACCAAACTACGGAGTATTAATCATTTTTGCATGGTCTAATAACTTTAAGATAGTATAACATTTTAAACTCAAGGACCAAATTTTAAATTCAATTATTCTAAATCAGTTCAAAAATTAACAGAAATTGTAATATCAACCATTTTCTAAAATGAGAGATGCTCAGTTACAAGCTTTAGTAGAAAAAAACGGGGCCTTCTATTAAGAAGAATATTAGGGAGATGCTCAGTGACAAGCTTTAGTAAAATGTCTGAGACAACCCCAAATCCGTGAAAATCACTGTACATAAGATCCTCACTATTTTGTGTAAAAAGTCAATGATTATGTTTTGTTAGCGACTGATACTTTAGTGTGAGTCGGAAAAAGTTCACAGGCCTTGACTTCTATCGTCTAATAAGGCGGTAATTCACCACTCAACAGAAGACACCCTTGGGCAGAATTCAGGGTCTTTTATATAGCATGATATAGATTGGGAAAAAAGAAAGATTCTCATCCGATAGACTGGTATGTCCCATTTAAGTATGGCGAATAAGTTGATGCAGATGTTCAAGTTGAGTAGCACATGTAAGGTGATGATAGATCATATAAGTCGAACTATCTATTTAATTGATTGGACTTTGGTTTTAATACATCGACAAGGTACTGAGAATGGAAGAACATAAATTTAATAAATTAATCCCAAGGAAAAGGCAGAAGTTCATGATAATAATAGGTGTGTAGATGATAGTTATTTCACTAGCAAGGGTATTGGCAGGAACAAGTGTCGACAAATACACAACGCGTACGTGCCCTATGTGATCCATGTTTCTGGAGACATGCGTTGCGACATGCATCTTCCGTACAAAGAGCACCATTTTCAAACGTTATTAGATCCACGCAATCAGCATTTGTCATCAAAGCTTGATTTCCTGATATTAGAAACGGAAAAAAGTCGTACTTATAAGACAAGGTTATGTGGTTGTTTCGATGTAAATACATGTGTAAAAAACAGAACTTAAAGAACTTGGAAATTTTAACTTGTTTCTTTGATAGTCACAAGAACGAACAAAGGAGCATATGTCCTTTTCCCTGATCGACAGTCACTACAATTTTCAAGTAATGCAACTACGGAAATTGGTAATCTTACTTTCTAGTTTCCGACAAGACAACTTATTAAGATCTTCAACTAAAGAGCGATGTTTTTTTTATGATCCATCTCTGAGTTTTGATTAGAATTTAGATCATGTAACCAGTGGAAATTTTGTTCTAACTCAAATATTTTAAAACTCAGCAGGTGAATTTGTAATAATGTATTAATAAAACAAACTATACAGTACATGAAAATAGACGGACTAACCAGCAGTGATGAAAAGAGACAAGATAAACACTGTGAGAACCGAGTGAGTCGTCATTTTTGGTTGATTATAGAAGAAATGAGACGAAAAAATGTTTATTTTGCGTAAATGGATATGGATTGTGGGCAATGAGAAATGGTACGTAGGACGACTAAATTGTCTTTGAAAATTATGTTTAATATTAATATATATATATTCATTTCATATTTTATTAAGGATAAACATGTAGTAAATATTGATTTCATTTAATTATTTCCATATTTCATATCAATCTTTGTATGTTTTTTTCGGGATGCAATGCACCAGACTCCTCATATAGAAGGGAGTATTCTAACTCCTGTATTAGCATATCAAGAGTACTAAGATTTAATTAAAAAATTCTAATTAATTGGTTAGACAAAAGTTATAAAACAGCCTTACAAATTAAGAAAAAAAAAACATAAAACTAACATTCCAATCCAATAAAAAATCCAAATAAAATGAAAAACCCTAGTTTGTATCATCCTAAATTTAATTATAAATTAAAACAAAAAAAACATTAATTTTCCCATCAAACATTGTAAGGAAAAAAACAAAACCATAAAAATAACATTGTCCAATAAAAACTCAAATAAAAATACATAACCCTTATTGATTCTACCATAAATTTAATTTTTAATTAAAACAAACAAAATATTATTAATTCTTTCATTGTGTTGGTAGCATTATAGTATTTCTTGTAACATGGAGTATCTTGTTATTTATCATGAGTTTAGCGTCTCAGCATAGGAAATCAAAAGGATGAAAGGAAAGATTTGGTGTAATTTTGCCATAATAAAATATTTCCATGTTACCATTCTATTAAAATACATTAATTCATGGAGAGTTTGAGTACCCTTTTCCTTTTTTTCCCAATAGTTAAAATAATTATTTCACATCTTCTTTGTTAGTACTAGCGATCATAACTACCAATTAAATCATGTAAGCAATTAAGGTGTGCATTCAAAATCTAATATTTCCTCAGAGTTATATAAACGACACATTTATTTATTTTTGTTGGATACTTGCATTGTTTTAGCGGTGCATTCATCTTTTGTTTACAAGTTCACTTAGATGTTTACAAATTACATTAATTCTAATAGTATGGCCGTGGAGTAAAGTTTGATCAAAAAGAAAGAAAAATATAAGTTTAATTGAATGACATTCCCAGTGGTAACATATGCCAAATTGATGAAATTGGTGAAGAATGAAAAATAATTTTCAATGTACAGTATTTTCTTAGTTAAGAGATGACCAGTCTGAATAAAACATATCACAAGTCTTTTAGTGCATGATTATGGGATAAACAAAATTATAATGGTTGATTATAGGATAAACAAAATTATAATGGTTGATTATGGGATAAACAAAATTACGATGGTTAAATACTAGTATCCATTAATAAAGTGCTTACACTTATTAGTAAGTGATTAGGCTTGATCATTGACCGGTCAGTTTTTTTAGATCTGAAACCTTCTAAAAAAACGTATATGACACGTGTCGAACACTTTATTTTTTGTGTCGGACAATTTAATTCATGTGTGGTTGAATTATTGACATGTTAACTATGCAGACACTTTATAAATAAGTTTTGGACACTAGAACAAACAAATTGTGATGCAAAAAGGCATTTGAACTTCTAGTTTTACTATTTTATCTAAAAAATTGACAATACATTTAGTTAAAAATACTACTTATCACTAAGCTTCGCAGTCGACGGTTGATATATTTATAAATTTTCTTGGTTTTGTAAACAAAATATATATAAAATTATAAAAATATATTAAACTACAAACTAAGTGTCTTGCTTACAAAACCGTGAAATTTAAGGATTTAAAATAATTTATCTTAAAACCCAACAAATAAGTATCATAAAATCAATAATTTTAAAGAAAAACTATTTCTTATTTAAAATATGATATTATAATTTTTAAGTGTTAATTTGATATGATCTAACTAATAAAAAGTGATACTTTAAAATAAAAATTACTAAAAATTAAAAATAAAAATTAATTTTGAAAAGTTCTTAAAAATAAAATAAAATATGACTGTAGATCCGTGCGGCTAAACCTTAGAGGGGGTGAATAAAGTTTTAAGTGTTTTACGCGTAATTAAAATTTTAAGCGCAACTAACAACCCAACTAGCTCAATATATATTTACGACAATAAATATGCGATGATAATCTATGAAAAAATTAAAACATGCACACAATCGCAAATAATATAAGTGCGGAAAGTAAATAGTAAGGGAAGAGATTGACACCACGATATATGGAGGTTCAACAAACCAGCCTACGTCCTCTCCTCGGTATTCACGCTACCGAGTATTTCACTATAATCTTCTTTCCAATATTACAACTTAACGAGCTAATCGACGATTAAGCTCCCCCTCACTATATGAGTATCCCGAATGAAAAGACCTTTTTAAGCAGCACTCACTTACAAAGCCCCTACCCGATCACTCGTTCAAATGAGTTTATAATTCACTCTACAATTTTAATCGAAAGTGTATCGCTCACACACAAATATTCTCGAAGTGTTTATAAGATTACAATAAGAGTACACTCAAGAATTTATAAGATTACAAGTGAAAATTGTGTAGTATAAAGTTTTTTCTTGCTTTGATCTTGTATTGAATTTGTATGGAGATTGGGCGTGTGATTGGTGTGTTTATGAGAGGTATTTGGGGGGTTTTTGTAGACAAAAAATGTCTATTGGATCTCTCATGACCGTTTGAAGTGGTTAAGAGCTTTATCTAATGGTTAAAGCCCCTTTTTAAAAAAGCTAAAAACTTTTTTTTGCGATCTGCACTTTGACCCACCGGTGGGTGTCTTCTAACCCATTGATGGGTGAAATCTTGCTTGGTTCTGAAACATTTACCCACTGGTGGGTTCTGTATACCCACCGGTGGGTATCATGTGAGAAAATTCTTATTGTTCTGTCCACTTGACCCACTGGTGGGCTCTGTATTATCCACCGGCGGGTGCACCTGGAGATTTACGTGTTGAACTTTCGACTTTGTATTTGCTCGTAACTTCCTTGTTCGGACTTCAAATTTACTTCCGTTTGAACCGTTGACTTTGTTATCGAATGCTTTATCATTTTACAGTCCTGAAATATACATTTTATATTTTTGGAAAAAACAAAACATTATATCATCGAATAGAGAAATCGTAAAATTATTAATAAATAATCAACCGAATAATTAAAATCAATTATTGAACCAATGATTTAATAATATGGTACGGTATAAATATTAATCGTGGTGTCCAATTTATGTGGTGGGTGTATATTAAATTTCAATACACGTATTCGTGGCAGATATTTTGTTACCCAAACCCATACACTATCTCCTTTATATAATTAAATCTCTCCAAGAAAAAAAGCACAATAAAAAAGGCAAGGAAAAAAATGAGTATAAACGTAGGAGTAGTAAATTGGAGCTGGACCACCGCGTTAATCGGAGCCGCCTCAATAGCCGCCACGTCAGCATTAATCATAGCTAGACCAAAAGACCCAACTTTCCAACTTATTTCCATTAAACTAACCTCACTTAAACTTAATTTCCCTAGCATCGATCTTGAACTAATCATGACTGTCCAAATTACTAACCCCAACATCGCACCCGTCCATTACGACTCCACCGACATGTCTATTTTCTACTCCGGCTCTCGCCTCGGCTCTGCCAAAATTGACGCCGGATCCCAGCCAAGGTATAAACTCATACTCCCTCCGTCCCAATTTATTTATCGGGACATTATTCCTTTTTTAGATGTCCCAATTTGTTGGACACTTTCCTAAAATGGAAAGTGCATTTTTGTTACTTTCCGCTTTTTACCCTTTTCTAAACATAACACAAAAATAATGAAATAATAAGTAGGGTCAAAGCAGTAAATAATATAAGCCAAAAAGCAATGTAATAATGATGTCCCTTCTTTTTTGCTACTCCCCGTAGTGCCCGATAAGATGGGACAGAGAGAGTATATAGTGGCGGAATTAGGATTTAGGATTTATAGACGGGTGGGGCTGAATTATATGTTTATACTGGTAGGATTTTGTAATTACGTGGGAGCTGAAATACTATACTAGTCAACTTTTTAGTAAAATACGTGGAAAATTTTCGTAATATGGAGGTGTTATAGCCCGTTTTAGGCTGTACCTACTTTCCTCCCCTTCCCTTATGTGTATATATATATATATATATTGTGAATATTGGAGGGTGCCCGATTTAGTGCATGTTTCCGGTGGCGGGACTAAAACTGTTTTTTTTTAATATCCATGGTAAAATAATTGGGATTTTTCTACTACTAATTATTACCCTGCCTGTTTCGAACTACTTTTTTTCTTAGCTTTTAAATTTTATGGAAATTATGTGTGTATGTATGTTAGCTTTTGAAAAACTAGATTTTGAGTACAATTGCTGAATTAAGAATTTGAGGTTTTCGATTACAAAAAAAAAAGGATTTGGAGTTTGTTTTTCCAACTGTTTGGAGTAAGAATTACCCAAAATGGAAACTTTATATTAGAAATGTATGTATGTTTAAAGTTACTTTAGTACTTATAATGAGTAAAACTTTTGTATAAGTCACTTATAAGCAATATAAGCTGAGCTAGTGCCAAATACCCCGCTCCACCTTTTCTTAAGCAGCTTTTTGACTAAAAAGTTGATGTCAAACGCTCCCTTAAATTTATAAAAAAGAGTAATATTTTAAAACAATATGATATATCATATATGTGACAAATCACTACTATTATAAATAAGTAAACGTTAGGTGACAAAAAGCAAAATTTTACAATTATCTAGGGGTGTTTGTGGCATCCGATTGTTAATGCTTGATTTTCCCGTGCAGTAACTCAACTAGAGAGCTTAAGCTACCGGCTCGGCTAAGTGGGCTTGAGCTGGCGAACCATGTGGCAACGTTTTTCAGTGACGTGAGGAAGCGAGAGATGGTTCTAGAAGCTGAGGTGGATATTGAAGGTTCGGCAAAGGTGTTGTGGTGGGATCATCGATTTAAGGTACACGTCAATAGTCATGTCATCGTTGATCCTTTGTTTCTTGATGTGATTGATCAAGAAAACACGTCCGAGATGGATTTGCTTATGTTGGGTGACTAGTTAAGAGTTTTGCTTTTCTTTGTGTTTTGTTGTAAAATATTGGCAAGGAATGTGATGTTCAAGTTTACTGCTGTTAGTTGAAGAAAAGAGTGTGTGCTCGTTTGACTCTGGTTTTAGCTAATAAGCTCATTTATTTGAGCTCAAGCAGGCTTACAACTTATAAGCCAAGGGCTTACCAGGGAAATATCGAAACGAACAATTACGTAAGCCATTTTTACATTAACCAGGAGAATCATTGAAAACCAAAAAAATCACTTTAGCGGCTTCGATCTAGTAATAGTTAACAAATTTAAATATGGCAATTTTTTTCTCTAAAATGTTTTATTCATTCATTCGCACATACACAGTTCCATTTCTTCTATCTGTTGTAATCTTCATTCCGGCACCACACAGTCCACACTGACTTGAGTGAAAGAAGGGCCAAGTGAAGCGGCATCGAAAGAATTTATAAATAGTAATAAATATCGGAGTTCACTAAGAACTACTGTAATTAGAGATTATAAATTGATAACGTTGCGAATAGTAAAATCAAAAGATGATTTATTGAGGCTGCAATTAAAATCGATTATTCATTGCGATTAGTATGAAATCACTTGAGTTTCGGTCTTGATGATGACTATTTCGAAAATAATCACATTAATTCTATAGAATCTTTACCCGACTGTTATTACATAAATTTCTTAACTAGAGGGAATGATCAATTGTGCAATTGTATTGGCAAGTACAAAGGCCACTCTTTTCACAAAGCGCTTCAACTGAATGTCTCCTAATATAGCAGTCGTCGAAACATGTTTTTTCACAAAGAGCAAGATTGGCAAACTTGGTTATCTCTTTTTGGCAAGTCAAATCGGTCTCGATAACTTGATTTCCTGCGATCACTGGAGAAAAAATGTTGTGTTGAGACATACAAAATCAAATAGTGTTCACACTCATTTAAACAAAAATAAATGGTTGATCACACTGAAAATTTCAAATCATTCCCAGTCCAAAGCTTCAATTCTTTCCGTCCTTGGTTTTCCAAAATTAGCTTTCCCAGAATCTAAAAATAAAAGGTTGGTTTTCACAGTGAAAATGTTGGTTTTCCACAATTAGTTTTCCCAGAATCAAAGCTTCAATTCATATCATTAACTACACATCTGTTTCAATTCAGTACCATGTATTATTAAAAAAAAAATTAACTCACAAACCAACATCAACGGCAGCCCACACCGTTAAAGATGGTTTAGAGGTTAGACCGTCATTCCGAAAACGGCAACCCATACCATCAAACATGCCATAAGAGAGACTAGCATTTGCCTCTCGTCGTATACTATGGAAAAATATTCGCACGGCCTCTGTATTTATTCCTAATTCTATGTCTATAAGCTACTCTAAAGTTATTTCTCATTAGACAAACTTAAAAATGTCATTGTAAACTTACTGAAATACTAACCTGCAGCGAGGTAAAGAGACAAAAGAAATAGTGTGAGAACTGATTGATTAGCCATGTGTAGAAGTAGTTCGTTCTCGTGTTGTGACTATGAATCTATGATGAAACTTTCCAATTTATAGAAGAAATGAGTGGTATTTTTTTTTCCCAAGACATTAATACAGACCGAATAAAATTTGCACGCAAGGAAGAAAACGTATAAAATTTAAAAAGGAAAAGAGGAATAAATCCAGAAAAATGATGTAGCCACCCAAAAAAGTTATCCAAAAACCTTACCTGCTGATGTGGCGGCTTAAGTGTACCAATCAATTTTGTTTCGATATTAAAATCGTATTTTCATTTAATCCATAATTGGTATAGCTATTCCGTCACGTCAACAGATAAGATTTTTGGGTAAAATTTTAAGTGGTTATAACAATACTCATTTATAGACATTCATCTGCACCAAGTGAACCATAAATATAGACATATCTATATAATAAATGATGCCAAATACTTGTATTGGTTCATTGCATCATATCTACGGAATAAGCGGGGCTAACATCCCAAAATAAGTGTTATGTTACGTTTCGAGCTTTTAAGCTCATGTAAATATATAGTTTTATAGTTTTTTTAATCAAATCATGCTGTAAATACGCAAGTTATACGTTCGGATATTAACTTTTGAAAAATATGTTGTTTTTATATTTATTTTTTGATATTTCTGGTTTTAAAAATCTTTCAAAACACAACTAAATTCAGAAAGATATTAACTTTTGAAAAATATGTTGTTTTTATATTTATTTTTTGATATTTCTGGTTTTAAAAATCTTTCAAAACACAACTAAATCCAGAAAAATTATAAAAACGTAAGTTTTTCAAAACTAAAAATACGAACTTATAACTTACCTATTTATAGTATGATTTGATAAAAAAGAAAAACTAAAAAAATATATATTTAGATGAGCTTAAAAACTCGGGCGTTACGTTACACCTTATATTGTATTTGGGGGTGTTAGTCCCCTTCTTCCCGTATCTACTCCAGTGTGACCTGACGAGGGAGATCATCAAATAGTCTACATGTTCTTGTCATAACTCCCAAAGATTTATTTTGTGTAAACCAAATATAGACAAATCTATATAATAATGATACCAAATACCTCCCTGTATTGTTCATTGTACATATTTACTCCATTTTGATGAGGGAGATAATCAGGAAATCTACATGATCTCGTCACAACTCCCAAGATATTCACCATGTTCAAACCGTTTCTTTTGATATAGCTAGGTGACAAAAAGCAAAATCTTACAATTATTAGGGGTGTTGTGGCATCAGATGGTTAACGCTTAATTTTCCGGTGCAGTAACTCGACTAGGTTGTTTAAGCTACCAGCTCGACTAAGTGGGCTTGAGCTGGTTAACCATGTGGCGAATTTTTTCGGATACATGAGGAGGTAGATGGTTCTAGAAGCTGATGTGGATATTGAAGGTTTTGTGGTGGGATCATCGGTTTAGGGTCCACGTGAATAATCATGTCACCGTTGATCCTTTGTTTCTTGATGTGATTAATCGTGAAAACACGCCCGAGATGGATTTGCTTGTGCTGGGTGATTAATTAGGAGTTTTTTCTTCTTCTTTTTTGCTTTTTTGTGTGTCTTGTTTTGTAAATTATTTGCAAGGAATGTGATTTTCAAGTTTACTGCTGTTAGTTAAAGAAGAGAGTGCCTGTTTGTTTGGCTAATAAGCGGATTTATTTGAGCTCAAGTAGACTTATAACTTATAATCCAAGAGCAAACCAAGAAAGTGTCGAAAGGAACAGTTACATTACCGTTTTACATTAACCAGGGGAATCACTGAAAACGAAAAAAAAATACATTAGCGATTTCGATCTAGTGAAGCTAATACTTTAACAGATTTAAATATGGCAAATTTTTTCTCTAAAATATTTTATTCATTCATTCGCACATACACACGTACACACATAAACAGTTACATTAGCGATTTCGATCTAGTTAAGCTAATACTTCAAAAATTTAAATGACCCATATCTCAACCTTCAAAGGGGAACGGTTTTCTAATCTCCTCGTGAACCCTTACCCTACGATTCATACGCCTTTGTCATTTCGGAACAAACCACCAATATCAGTTGTGTTTTCTTTTCCTTGGAGACTTCCATCAACATTTAGCTTGACTCATTATGAAGAGGGAAACCAATAAATTAGTTTAACACCTAAATCATGTATGATCTGCACAAGGATGGAACTTACGGGCACATAATGATTTCCGCAAATTCAATCGTTATACGGACACTAATGACGTATAAACGTCCACATTTTCATAAATTTTTCTTGATAAGAATTTCCACAGATTCTACAACTCAATTGCAAAAATAAATTTCCAACATATATTATTAAAAGATGACTTAGAACCTAAATTCTACTCAAGCCAATCTCTAAACGTGATGTAAATGTTATTATGGATTAACAAATATCTTTACTCTTGCCCAAAATTGTAAAGCGAAAATACATTCCCGTTAGAAGATGATTTAAATCCTCGGGCTTCTTATGACCCAATGAGCAAACATCATTTGTGAGGATTTTTCCCACATAAACAAACTAAAGAATTTGGTGGGACTTTTAATTTCCAAATCCATAACCAACTTGCATTGTTAACAATAGTCGTGTCCACGACAGAACCAGTCGGCGACAAGGGGTGTCATCGACATCCCAAAATTTTTATAGAAAAATCCAGTAACTTAAGATTTTATACACTAATAGCCCCCATAAAGTTTTCGTGTCACAAAGTCCTCAATTCGAATTTTAAAGCCAATTTTTACTTTTTATCTAATTAACATTAGCTTACTTCTCCATTAATTAATTGCATCAGGTACTATTATAATGTTTTATAAATAAATGTTTTTACGTAGTTTCATAGTCATATCAAAACAAAGTTTAAATTAATAAATTCGTATTTGTAGTCAATTTTTTTCTATCGTTTGAAAATTTCAAATCAATGGACAAGTCAGCTGAGTTTTAAGCTCTAAGTTTTTTTGGTTTTTTATACCGTTTATTGTTATTGTAATGACAAAAAAATTCAACGTTTTAAATTTTCAGATCAATAGACAAATCAACTAACTTTTAAACTACATGTTTTTTTGGGTTGTTTATACCGTTTATTATTGTTGTTGTACTAAAAAAAATAAAAAATAACGATCCCCAAAAATTGAATCATTGTTCCGCCACTTATCGTAAATGTTCCATTCGAGTGATCCACCGATCTAGATAGGCCCTTTACCTTCAAGACACAAGATCTGGACTCTATACACGTAACACATACAAAACGAATGGTTTGAAATTTGCCAATC
This sequence comes from Primula vulgaris, assembly GCA_963920805.1. NCBI lineage: Eukaryota > Viridiplantae > Streptophyta > Magnoliopsida > Ericales > Primulaceae > Primula > Primula vulgaris. Next base: position 44,131,670 of record OY987212.1, on the reverse strand, counting down.
TATCCCTTCAATTCACAAAAAGGGCGTCGATAAAGAATTTCGAAACCTTAGAGTATCTAATAGCTAAAACCTATTAGGTGTTGGGTCTTTTTGATATTCTATCAAACATGAGTAGTGTGTTTTATATTTAATATACTCCATAGGGTTTTAGGGTTTATACTTTATTTATTTATTATTTATACAACTCACCAGTTACTCTCACTCATATACACAATACATATATATAGATACATAAAATGGCGAATATTTTGCTGAATAAAGTACCGAACCTCTCAGAAGATGAATCGGAAGAAGAAGACGAAGCACATGATTGGGGGGAATGGGACGAAGAAGAAGACGGAGATTTTGAAACCGATATTTTTCGTTGTTTGTTTTGCTATACAGATTTTAATTCAACTAACGAACTTTTTGAGCATTGTTTATCGGAGCACCGATTTGATTTTCGTAGCCTCGGGAAAACCCTAGGGCTGGATTTTTATGGCTCTTTTAAGCTCATTAACTTCGTTCGTTCTCGGGTTAGTTCAATTTAATTATTTTTTGATGTTTTATTGGCTATTTAGGACTAGTTTGGATTATTTGGGTTGTTTTAAAAATAAGTTTAATGATTAGAATTTGGATTAGTTCAAGGGAAATAATTACATAAATTGATTTTTACTGGTTGAGTTTGAATTTAAGCTCGTTAACCTCATTGAGTCTCGGGTTAGTTGAATCTATTTATTTTTGATGGTTTATACGAAATTAATTGGTTAGTTAGGACTAATTTGGCTCAGTTGGGTTGTATTAAAACAGTTTAATGATTAGAATTTGGATTAGTCAAAGGGGATAATTATTCATAAAAGTGAATTGTTTGGGCATTGTTGGTTGGAGCACAAATTTGATTTCCGTAGCCTTGGAAAAACCCTAGGGCTGGACTTTATGGGTGTTTTAAGCTCATTAACTTTGTTTGGTCTCACTTTACAAAAAAAAAAAAAACTTTGTTTGGTCTCGGGTTAATTGAATTTATTTATTTTTTTACTGTTTTTTAATGTTTTACAGGAAATTAATCGGCTAGTTAGGACTAATTTGGCTCATTTGGGTTTGTTTCAGAAAAGTTAAATGATTACTAATTTGATTATTTCTTGGGAAAGAATGGCTGCTATTCAGTATGGCAAGTAATAGTTGTATGATATGACTTATGTCAAAGTAAAAATTAATTTCTTGGAAGTTAATCGGAAGAAATTTATGAACCTGTTCTATGTAACCGTTTTCTTCTGTCTTCAGATTTTAGCCTTGTACATTTTATTTTCAGGTGGCTGAAAATAGATGTTGGCGTTGTGGATTTACCCTTCGGACAAGGAACGATTTACATAATCATTTACATGATACATTATGTGCCAGTGATGAAAGTCGTCCGTGGGAAGATGACAGCTATCTTGTACCCTTTATGCAAGATGACTCGCTTTTATACAATTTTTCCGAAGATTGTGATGATGATGAAGATACCACATCAGCTGAAAAAATGAAGGATCTTACCAAGTTTGAAGATATTCATACTGATGATAAAGAACTACACTCACAATTACATGATATTAGTATTTCTTGCAAGAATAAAAACAATGATGATGTTGTTGATGCCAAAGATAGTGGCTCTAGTAAGACATTGGTGGATGAAAGTTTGGGGAGATCTTTTGCAAAAGTGACAGCTAATGCAATTAGGAGCATTGATAAGAGTTATTTTGGATCATACAGTTCATTTGGAATCCACAGAGAGATGATAAGTGATAAGGTATACACTATCAAATAGGAATTCACCTGAATTCCCAAATGACTTTTATTTGCTGCGGACATTATATAATTAATGTTATTTTGGGGAAAAACAATCTTATCTCCAGTATTTGGTAATCTTAAATTAGATCTTTTGTTTGTAGGTAAGAACAGAAGCTTACAGAGATGCCATCATAAACAATCCTTCTCTTCTGCAAGGTGCTGCTGTTCTAGATGTAGGGTGTGGGACTGGCATATTGAGGTGATAGGTTTATTCTTGGTTTTGGTTTAATTCAGTCATGTCGATTCCGTTATTACCTTTACATAACTCATTAGCCGGTGATAGTGTTTGGCATTACTGACTGGAACTTTCCATTATCATATTATGGTTATACTATTAAACATATACTGTACTTATTAAGTGTTCAAGTTGTTGTGAAATGTATGTTTATTCCTATCTTTTCCCTCATTGGGTTATTGCATGAACCTTAATAATTTTTTCCATCAACTGTAAGCTCTCTCTGTTGGAATGTAAGCTCTCATGGACCAATCAAGATGAATCTGTCTCTCTTCTATTGTTTCTTTGCCTTGGTGTGATGAATCATGATTATCATGGATTATTTATTTATTTTCCTTATTATTTCTTCAAATAGTTCATATATTTCTAAAGTTTTGGTTTTTCAAAATGCGTTCCCTCTACTTTGTTTCCAGTTACTTGTTTTATGGATCAAGAAAAAGATTATTGGTCTTATTGTATGTAAAATCCTTAATTTAGTTGTTGATTTCATCAGTCACAGACTTGCATGATGTCTGCAGTGAAGTTGTTTCTTATTCTTTTGGCTTTTATGTGGATGGTTTAGTGAGTAAATGATAATTGACATGGTGCATGTATGATGTATATGTTGATTTGCAAATTATCTGTCGGTTTATTGTCTCTTAATTCAAGTGGTTAACCTCATGCTGGTTTCTCAACGTAGAACATATTTGTCCATGTCATAGTTTGGTCTATTTTTCCCTTGCTATTAAGTTTATGTAACCATAAATCAAATGGCAAGCCTCTTGTTGAGCACAACGTACAACATATTTGTTCATGTCATAGTTTGGTCTATTTTTCCCTTGCTATTAAGTTTATGATCCCATAAATCAAATGGCAAACCTCTTGTTGAGCACGTAACGTACACCATATTTGTTAATGTCATAAATTGGTCTGTTTTTTCCTTGCTATTAAAATGTCTCGTAAGTGTCATTAGTAACCTCAAGGTGTAGCTTATTTATTACCACTATTATCTGTATCAGTCTCTTTGCTGCCGAAGCTGGAGCTTCAAGTGTAATCGCAGTTGATGGTAGTGACAAGATGGCTGCAGTGGCCACTCAGGTTTGTAATCTCGATATACTTAATCTGAAATAGACAATTACGTTAGACTTTTAGAGTCATGGACTCCTGGCTAATCAAAGTTGTTTACGCTGTCATCTCATCACATTTTTTATTTTGTACACAAAAATTAGCAACTGGAGCAGTATTGTAACCTTAGATTTCTCCTCGATTTAGTACACTTAATGTTGCTTAATGGAAATACATCATAAGTTGGGGTAGTTAATGAATTGCAAAAAGCAGATTATTTATAAACTATTTATTATTTTTAAACACTATTCTAACACTTTTTCTTTCTATTTTGGCCTCTAATCTATGTTTTATTTATTTATTTAGTGCTCAAAATTAGACAATAACAATCAATTTGTTAAATCCCATTGTTATTTGTTAGCAATGGTGTACTCATAGAAGATTTAGTTAGGCCGGAGCACAAAATTTGGGAAGGGGTATGAGTTGGTTTACAGAACTGTTTAAAACCCTTAGTTGCCACTTTCCACCCTTTCCCGTCTTGGAAACTTCATGGATTCTTCAGATTTTTGTTAAATGAAAATTGTTTGTTATTTGAAATATGCAGATCGCAAAAGAAAATGGGCTTTTGTGTAATGGAAGCAGTCAGACAACTGGGGTAATACGTGTAATTAACGGAATGGTCGAAGAACTTGAAAATTCCAATCTTATTCAACCCAATAGTATTGATGTGTTGGTCAGTGAATGGATGGGTTACTGTTTACTCTATGAGTCAATGCTGAGTTCTGTGTTGTTTGCTAGAGATAGGTGGTTAAAACCCGGGGGTGCTGTTCTACCGGACTCTGCTACAATGGTACCCTTACAGACTCAGTCCTTGTTTGGTTGTAGTTTTAAACTCAAGTTTTTTGCATAAAGATGGATTATTTTGGTTGACCAACTTAAAAGATTGCCTTTTTTTTGACATTTTAGCCACAATAAGAGCTGTTTTGTTGCAGTTTAAGAAATAAGCCGGGGGTTTGGAGGTTGATACAAAAACTTGGGGTCTTCTAGCTTTTTAGACCAAAAACAACAGCTTTTAAGCTGATCAACCATATTTGGACCAGATTTGAAGCAGAAAACAAAAGCAGGAATAAAACTGCAACTAAATAAGGCCTAAGGTTTTCGTTGGTTGCAGCTTGCAAGCAAATGAGTATTTTTTTTTCTTGTTTTCACATTTAAGAAAAAACTGGGTTCATCTGACTTCATATTCTAGCATTTTCAACCCAAAAACCCCCAGAATTTAAATAGGTCAACCAAATGCAGTCAAGGTTTTTAGCAGTTCAGCCAATTCGAGCTTAAAGTCACAATAAACCAGATGTTTCAAACTGGTTAAATATAACTTGTTCCTGAACCTTAAAAGCACCAGCTTATTGCTTTAAGTTCCAAAGAAACAAGCCCCTTCTAGGTTTTGGGGGGTGTCAGCTAATAAATGTATCTTCGGAGTTTTTGTTTTCAGTATGGCGCTGGCTTTGGGAAAGGTGGAACTAGCATGGCATTTTGGGAAAATGTGTATGGTTATAACATGTCTTGCATTGGAAATGAACTTATCGAAGAGGCAGCTCGGCTTCCTATTGTTGATGTTCTTGATAGTCGCCATATAATGACCGATACTGCGGTTCTTCAGGTTAGAGCCTTAATTCTGTTATGTTAAGACTTGTTTGACATTTATCTGTCACTGTTGGCTGTTGCTCTGTTTCAAATAAAAAATGAAGCTTTTCAACATCCTTTTCCCTCAGATGATATGTAGTTAAAACATCTATGATCGAAACACTCTCGGAAACCGGTGAAAACTCAATGTATAGCTTGTAAAAAACTTCTTTATTGTTGTTTATACCTAAAATGTGGTAGCAAGTACATTTTCTTCAAAAATAATCGTAGAATGTAATTTATAGGCAGTCTTTTTAAAACAATAATTGAGGAAATTAGTAAGATTAAAATGTTAAAAAAAAATTCAACAATCAACAGTTTAGGCAGTGTAGCCCAGATGCTGAACCTTGATCTTTTTCCCTTTCTGTAATAGGTAAAATATAGAAACACGAATTGAGAATAGAGTTACAAACAGACCTCTACAATTTGGAGAAGTAAAATTCTATCGACATTATATAAGCTAAAACAGAAGCAGTCATACTTGTGGTTGGAGTGGTGGTTGTTGATTTTTTTTTAATTATTATTATCATTTTAATATGTTTTTTCCCCTTATGTAGATCAGTAAATGGATATAGTCTTTTAGTAAAGTCTGCTTGCTTAAGTTGTTGCTTTCCTTGTTTATCGTGGATATATGTTATATTCCATGTATATACCTGTAAAGGTAATTCAGTGATCCTTTCCCAGCATTTTGCCTATACATCTGCCTATAAAAAAGTGCAAATCTATTATTTGAGGTAGCAAAGGATTTTCAGTTCTTTCATTGGATAACTGGAGCTCAAATTTTTGGTTGAGCTCTGTATGCGGTTAAACATCAAGGCTAAAGGTGTTCTAAGAACGCAACATCATGAATGATATTTAGTGATTTTAATGTTCCATTTGTAATACAGTATGTCTGTCTGTTTCCACCAACTGATTTGAATCTTTGTCAGCTATCGAGTTTGCCGAGTTTTTATCTGTTGAAAGATAATGCTAGTCTAAGTGTGAGTCATCTTGCTAGTACTACGGGAAATTTAATGTAAACTAATTTTACTTGTGTGATGTGCCAAACATAAATCAAATGGGGTACCGTGGAGTAGTGTACTTCTAGATCCTTCCATTTTTTTGGGAAATATGATCTTTATTACATTCTTACTTGAGCATGATTGAAGATAATCTTGTTGTTGTCTAATTTTGTTCTATTTTCAGTCATTCGATTTGGCAACAATGAAACCAGAAGAAATGGATTTCACCTCAACATTTGAGTTGACTCCAAAGTTAAATAAATCCGCATGCACCTCTTCAGATCCACTATGTAAAACAACCTTATGTTATGGAGTTATCCTGTGGTTTGATACCGGTTTCACAAAAAGGTTTTGTAAAGAAATGCCTATTGTTCTGTCCACATCGCCCTATACTCCCCCGACACATTGGTCACAAACAATATTAACATTCAAGGAACCAATTGTCATGGCCTTGGAAAATCCCGATCATGACAGGTCAGGAAAAGTTGGGTCTGATGCAAACCCTGCTGTGAAGATTGTCTCACGAATCAGCATTGCTCGTGCGCCTGAGCATCGGTGTATTGATATCTCATTGGAGGTGACAGGGATGGGTTTTAATGGGCAAACACAAAGTTGGCCTGTGCAAATTTTCAGTTTGTCATAATGCACTACTTTTGGGATGCAGCTTAGCTTATCGAGAAGAAAGAAGATTACTAGTTGTTTTTGCATAAATATAAGCGTAAGACTGAGATTTAGATCAGGGCGTTTTTGTGCCTTGACTGATGTTGTAGTATGAAGCGTAAAAACATCTATACGCGTTTGATTCATCGTTATGTAACAAAAACAGTAAAAAGAAGAAAGGACTCCGGTCACAAAAAATTAACAATGATTTCCATTTCCCTAAAGGCATTCCACTACTATATCTTTTAAAACTATTTCAATCATTCTAATGCATTATCCATTATATTGTGCATTAGTGTGTTAGATTTGTCACTAGAAGTGATTATGTTTTGAGTTCTTTTTTGCGTGTGCATGTTTTATATGACCATTAAACTGTCTGTTTTGAAGAGGGCGGCTCAACTCCAGACCTTTACTCTGCATAATCTTTCATACATTAAATAGTGTGATGACACGTCTCATTAAATATTCAATGGTGGGAATATCTTTTATTCATTATTACTGTCTTTTTTTGTTTATAACGCCATGTTACTCACTTAGCTATCCATAAATGATAAAAACTCCACTTATTTATGGTGCCAAAATATATTTCACATGCCGTCAAATTTTTTATGTAAACTAAACGTTTTTTCCTCATTATGCAGTAGTTCTCTCTAATTTTCTTACACTCAAACACAAGGTAAAATACATTTGTACATTTGTTTATTACACAGATAATTTTATTACATTTTTTACACAGATAATTTCATAGGTATCCTATTCCTATATACTTGCCCGGTTTTGTTAATATTATAAAAAAATAAATTATTATCTCTTATACAACAATCTTATTTTATATTTGTTAATGGTATTTTTTTTTTCTCTTGCGGAAGCAAATTATATGGATGATACAAATGAACCAAACTCACATTCATACACAATTGGAATTTGAAAATGAAAAAAATGCATATAATTGATACAGTGAGTATGCTAAAGGAGTTGGGTTTAGCATAAGGAGAATGTTCACAAAAATGATAGCGGTGTAATTACATGTAGAAGGTTTACGTGCAATAAAGAGGGGTATCGAGCTAAAGATAAACATACAATGCATGTGAGAAAACCAAGAAAAGAAACAAGAACGGGCTGTGAGGCACGTATGACCATCGCTTTACGATCTAACGGTGAGTATCGAATTGTAGATTTTGAACCACGTCATAATCATGAAGTTGTTGATGCATCTATTGCACATATATTGCCATCTCAAAAGACATATAAATTGTACTCGGGCAATAGAGATAGAATTACCGGACGATTCTGGAACAAGACCAAAATTAGCATTTGAACTATTAAGTCGCCAAGCGGGGGTAGTAGAAAATCTTGGTTTCATTCATAAAGATCAGCGAAATCTTCCCCGAAATAAAAAAAAAAAGGACATGAAATATGGAGAAGTAGGAAGTATAATGAACTATTTTCAAAAACAATCGTTAGAAAACCCTTCTTTTTGTTTCATACATTTGACACCGATGAACAAGATCGAGTTACTAATATATTTTGGGCTGATTCAATGATGATATTAGACTATAACTTGTCGGTGATGTAGTTTTTTTTACTACAAATCTAACTATTTAGTGTAATAAATAATTTCAAATAACGATATTATGAAACAGAAGTCTTTGACTACAAATCTAACTATTTAGTCTAAATTAGAATTTGATCTAAAGGAGAGTAAAGAGAGGGAAAACAACGTTGGATCTCCACACGAAAAAAAATTGACGGCATGTGAAGTATATTTTCCACTTTTAATAAGTGGAGTTTTATAGATAAATGTGTAATAAAGAATAAGTGAATAAAAAAAATATCCATTGAATATTTAATGGTACATGTGTCATCACATTATTTAATATCAGTAATCGTGTCTTACGCGTTGCGTGTACGGCACGTAATGCAATAAAAAATATAGAAAATAAGTATAGTTATGATATAAATATGTGGATAATATAAAAAAAACATATTTTAAGATTTAAAAGAATGTATAAAAAAGATAGAAAATATGTATAGTTATGATATAAATATGTGGATAATATATAAAAAAATATTTTAAGATTTAAAATAATGTTTGGTTGTTAAATAGTGATAAATAGTTTTATTAGTTTTTAATTTTTATATTTTTATGTGAGTATGATATTATTGTAATTAATATAAAGTTGTAGGGGTATTTTTTAAAAAAATGACTAAATTGGACCATCTCATTTGATTTGAATTCAATTATTATAATATAATGATATAAATGATTACCTATAATATAGTAGAGTCTGGAGATGAGCAGCCCTTAGATTGTATTTAGTTACGATGTTATTAGTGCATTAAAATTTAGGCTGCAAACCTTAACTAAAACATGCACAAAATTTCTAGCAGTAATAAACGACATTAACGTATTGCAACTTAGTTTCTTTAATCCCATTCAATTAAATTTTTTACTCATATGTAAAAATTAACTCTTATTAATATATAGTATTTATTCATAGATAAAACGTCATCATTTCCATTCTAATTTAAATTTGAAAGATTTACAAATAGATACATATTAATCAATTTAATTATAAAAAACTCACATACGCGTACTTCTTTATAATTAGGTACATATAATTATTTATAATTAGCTACATATGTCATAAAAAATAACAAAACAAAAAAAATATTTTAAAAAATAAAAAAAATTGTACATAGTATCAAACAGAATTAGACATGATTATATAAGATTAGACAAAATTAGACAGGATTAGACATATAAGATTGAACATGATTAGACAGGATTTCACATATTTTTTTGTATAAAAATGTATTTTTTAAAATTTTGGTTTTTAAAATTTTAAATATTTTTTTTTGATTTTTTAATGACATATGTATCTATTCGTAAATAAGTTCATAAAATATGTAATTTTTTTGTAAAAGAGCAATTAAGTTCAAAACAAACAATTTTTTATAAATAAGTTTATAAACATGTAGTAATGAATACGCGTATAATAAATCATTTTCCTTATATCCAAATCTAAATAGTAATGATTTCATTGATTTGTATAAACATTACATAGTAACTTATTTAAGTCTTAACAGCACAGTGAAAAATAAAACGAGTAAAACACTAATTCAGTAAATCAGTAGCGACGCGGGCAAATCTCAGTTCTCCTCTCTCTCTCTCTCTCTCTAGACTCGATCTCTCATCTAAAACCCACTTCTCAATCCTCGCTAAATGGAAGAGTAAGTAATTTTATTCATCTCTCCAAATCTATTTCAACTATTAGTATGCAATTTGATTAATTTTGTTTTTAATGGGGTGGTTTATTTAATTATTAGGGAGAATGAGGTGGATCTTATGCAAAGGTATCGTCGAGACCGGAGAATACTTCTTGATTTTATTCTTTCTGGTAGTTTGATACAGAAAGTGGTGATGCCACCTGGTGCGGTCTCGTTGGATGACGTCGATCTTGATCAAGTTAGCGTCGATTTTGTACTCGCCTGTGCTAAAAAAGGTTTAATAATACCGTTTAATCTAATCTAATTTAATTTTAATTGATTTGGTTTGTATATGACTATATGGTCTTGTTGTTGAGTTGAAATAGGTATTAGTGGGGAATGTACTAAGTTTAGTTTAGTACATTTACGGTTGTGAGATACTATAATAATTGTGAATTATAGCAGATTAAGGCCGCGTTTGGCATTGTTTTTTGTGGTAAAAAATCTGCTTAGAAAAAAGCAACGAGAAAAAAAGCTTGCTTAAAAGAAGCTACAATGTAGTGTTGGCATCATCTTATTTTTGCTGATAATTCTTCTTTTTTTCCCTTCTTTTTTAACATACAAGTGACTTGTTAATTTACCAAACGATTTTATTAGAAATTTACACTTTTGGAATTTTTTTATGTGAAAAATCTAAAATAACTTTCAAATTCGTACCTTTTCTGTTTTGAGCTTTTTTAGCTTTTATGCCCAGAAGCAGCTAGTTTTTTTAAAGATAAAAAAACTAACAAACCAAACACCCATAGTTTTTTTAAATTTAAAAGCTATACAAACTGAGAAAAAAAGCAGTCGCCAAACAGGCCCAAGGCCTTGAACAAAATAGTAGTACGCGTTTATATGGCTTAGAGAACCTCCTTAACTCGAAAATCAATTATCTATATGTTTTTATAGCAGTAGTCCCCGTAATAAAACTCACACTATAATTAAATGTAATCCATCCCGTGATACCATCTGTATAATTTAGTGGGTATTGGCTCTAGGATGGGCCGGGATTCATATATATATATATATATATATATATATATATATATATATAGTAGTTTTTTTCTTTGTCTGGTGGAGGGGGGAGAATAAAGTAGTTAGTAACTAAAGGACTAAAATACAAGACTAGAACTAGGTTTCTATAAGTAAAGTGGAATTTAAAAGATTGGGTTGTAAGGTAACATTACCCTAATATTATAAGATAACATGATTATTTCCGATGTTGGATATCTTTGTTAATGCAGGTGGAATGCTTGATCTATCGGAAGCTATTAGAGATTACCATGATAGGACCCTTTTCCCAACTATGGTGAGTTAGAAAACATGTAACTGTTTAAAGTCATGTTGTATATGTTTCTTTGTACCAGTCTGTCGTGATGAGTGCCGACTCATCAGGAATCTTATCTATAATGTGCTAGAGTTCTTTTGATTTGTCACATGACGGGAAGCAATGTATACATATTAAATCTGATGTACATATGAGATATTTACTAATTCTGTCCCTTTTCTATTCAGTTGTGAATTGTCTTCTGCATGTCTACTTAAAATTTGTTTACAATCAAGAACTTTGGTGTTTGGTCTGTTTCTTATAAAAAGTGACGCCATCATAAGTACACTTACTTCATAGGAAGCATGATTACCCAATGAGCCATATGGCCCATATCCTCTACCACATGTTGAGCTTGGACATCTAACCCCAAATTATTTCTTGGAGACAACTGAAGATGTGTGGTTATGGGAATTAAAGGGTTCCACGTGGGATACTCGTGAAACTTAGATATGAACCATATGTTATCTATTTCCTCAGATGTATTAGAATAGATGGGCATAATTTGGTGTTTTTTTACAGAATAATATGGGTTCCACAGATGAATTTTTCATGGCAACGAGCCATGAATCATCAGGTTCACCGCCAAAACGGGCTCCTCCGCCTCCCCCGGCCTTTACAACGCAACCGATTATCAGAAGTATCTCTCCCTCACGTTCTCTCACCTCCGCACATGACGACGAGCCTATTGACCATGGGCATTTGGAAGAGTCTAACTCCTCCCAATTGCAAAAAGAACTATCTATTGACGATATTGATGATTTTGAGGATGATGATGATTTAGATGAAGTTGAGACTCGTAGAACTTCGAGGAGAGTTCCTAATGATGCTTCTGATCTGGCTCCAGGATTGGCTTCATTTGCAACCGGTATGTAAATATTAAATTCTTCGTTTAATGTCCTACAAAAGGAGTAAAGTAGTTACCCAAAAGGAGTAAAATGGTCACCCCTTTCCTCCAACAGTTCTTCTCATTTGTAAAAATCAATTATTTTACATGGTATTACTATTGACCACTTTGTAAATAAGTCGCATCTTTCTAATTGGATGGACTGATGAGTTAAGCAACTGTTACTTCGCCTAAAATCATTATTTAATGTTAGGCAGATTCTTTAATTGACAACTGTCAATGCTATAGCTTATCCATTTTCGTCGTCTTGATTTCCTACAATGTTTTAGTATTGGATTGCAGCGTGGCGATTGTTATGTTTTTTTTAATTATTGTTGAGAGTTGTTTTCTGGGTGTGAGTTTTGTGTCGTAGCTTATTGAGCTTCTTTCTCAACTCTTCTAGCTTTCGGTGACAATGAACTCCGAGAATCTGCTTATGAAATCCTTTTGGCTGCTGCTGGAGCTGCAGGGTATGCAATCTAAGTTTGTTAGTAATTATTAAACCTTGTTGATTACAGAGACCTTTTTTTATATTTGGCGTTACCATTTTCATCCCTTAACATCCCTTGTTTTTTTCTTGTATATTGATTAGGGGTTTGATTATACCAACAAAAGAGAAAAAGAAAGACAAGAGGTCTAGATTTATGAAGAAGCTCGGCCGTAGTAAGGGAGACAATGTTTTAAATCAGTCCCAGCAATCCACTGGTTTGGTTGGCTTGCTGGAATTGATGCGAGTGCAAATGGAGGTTTGTGAACCTATATCCTCTCTCTAAAACGATACTTCTACATTTGTGAATGAAGATTTACTGTTGCTTGATCCTCTATTTGAATGTTCATATGATACTCAGTGAGTTAGATTCTTAGAGAGTCTCAAACATGAAATTTTAGGACAGGACTTGCAACATGGAGTACCTCGTTGAGTTGTTGACCATGGAAATACGACCCACTTATGATATTCATCAAACCCTAAATAGTGAGAACTAAGTAAATGGGAATAATTTACGTTATTACGAGTTTAATTCCCCACTAACACCACGTTAAGAATTTCATGAAACTTTAAATAGGGAGAGCTTAATGAAAATGGGAATAACTTACGTTATTACGATTTTATTTCCCCACCTACAGCACGCTGTACATTTTATTGTAGGAACACTGACCCGTATCCTGCTTCTAATGGCAGGGTAGAGAAAATGAGACTTGCATATAGCGCTTCAGCATTCTTCTTTTGATGGTGCCTATTTGAACTGTATAGTTGTTTATGTTTGTTTGTTTGTTTACTTAACCAGATTTCTGAAGCAATGGACGTCAGAACAAGACAAGGACTGCTCAATGCCCTTGTTGGAAAAGTAGGCAAAAGGATGGATACTCTTCTAATCCCTTTGGAACTTCTATGTTGCATTTCACGCTCAGAGTTTCCTGACAAGAAAGCATATATAAAGTGGCAAAAAAGACAAGTAAAGCTCTTCTCTCTTCATCTTGGGTCCTCTCTCTGTCTTTTTACTTTACCAGAAACGCTAGGTGTGTGCGTCTCTTCTCTCTCTGTTTAAATTTATGAACTAGCTAAATGTGTCACACACGATCCATGTGTGAAATAAAATTGATGTGTATATTCACCGAAAGTAAGCAAATTGATAACTGGTAATTATTTTAAAATTTGATTAATCAACTGCAAATTAAAAATTAAACATTGGAGGTTATTTTGAGCAGTTATGAGTTACTTCTCCTTTAGTTGGAAGTGGAGGTTATTTTTACCTTTTTACAATATGGTCCCTCAAGATTGTGATAGAGAGAAACTAATAACAAGTGTATTTTGTCAATATAAGAAGTGTTTACCAATTAGTACCCAAAACTCACATATAGGAAGACCAACCTGAGGGTTTCACGTGGATTTTAAAAGTTAATTTGTCATCATGGCATCATATCTTCCTTAACCTTCAATAAAGTATATATATATATATCGATGATATTTTGTTTGTTGTGGTTACTGGAGTATGATCTGTATAAGTTTTAAATTTGAAGTTTCTCGGGTAGCCTAAATGCTATACGTGTTGCATGTTATTACGAAGAATTGAATAAATATTAGTTTTTTCCTTTTCAATTTCAAATGTTTCCGTTTTTGTGTCAGCTCAGTTAAATTTGTTGGAGGAGGGGCTTGTTAATCATCCGGTCGTTGGCTTTGCTGAATCTGGGCGCAAGGCCAATGAATTGAGGATTCTTTTGGCACAGATAGAAGAATCTGAGGTATGCATTTATTTTCGGAAATTTTCTTAATTATTTTATTATACAGCTTTCATGACTTTTCAGTTAAGGCTTTTATACCTTTCTTGGTTTGCTGCTCTATAAAGGTTGTACTTGTAGGTTTGGTTGTGAAGTTTTATTTGGGTAAACTGCAAATAACTCCCAGGCACTATCTTGTTTTGTACTTAATCCCATATCGAACTTACAAATGACATAACCTTGAGCTCAAAATTCCATAATCCATATTAAACAATTCTTTTCTCAATTCCCAGTTTTGTTTTTAAAGATCTGTAGTTATAAGCAGCTGAATGCGGCTTGACACCATTTTTCCTTTAAAAAAATGGTAAAATAAAAAAATGGTAAAATAAAAAAATGGACCCACTAACTTTTTTTCGTTTTCCACTACCTTGCATGCATATGTATTAAATTTAAAAGACATGCATTGAAACAACATTCTACGTGACAGATATCGAACACTGATTTATTCCATTTAAAAATAAATAGTCTGTAGGGGTTATATATGTAGTAAGTAGATAGTGCATGGGGGTTTGTTGATACCTATCAAAGTTCATGAATTTATTTTGCCAAAGCCCATTTTCCTTGTATCTAGTGTTGGAGTTATTTTTGTTGCATACTGATGTTATGTCACTCAAGGTTATAAAGAGTTACCTTTCTTCTCATACCAGGTTATGCATTCGAATCTGGTATCAGATCCCGTTATTTTTTTTGCAGTCGAGCCTTACACATATTTTCAACTAAACTGGACCAACTTTCCTTTCTTTCCTTTTCTTGCTTCCAGGGACTTCAATAAAATATTATTTTCTTGCAACCGATCATTTTTTTTTTTCTTTTTCTTCATAACACAGTTCCTTCCGTCCTCTGCGGGTGAACTACAACGAACAGAATGCTTGAGATCTCTAAGAGAGGTTGCAATTCCACTTGCAGAAAGGCCAGCTAGAGGTGATATAACAGGTGAAGTGTGCCACTGGGCAGATGGATATCACCTAAATGTCCGATTATATGAGAAACTGCTACTTAGTGTTTTTGATGTTCTTGACGAGGGAAAACTTACAGAGGTCAGTTCTCAATTGGTTTATCTATACATACGCACACACACGCACACACACGCACATACTGTATGCTTATCATCATTCTATTATAATAAGCCAACTAAAGTCAAATGGGGCTGCCCAATTTAGCCACTTTTTTCCAAAAATACCCCTACACCTTTATATTAATTACAATAATTCCATACTCACATAAAAATATAAAAAGTAAAAACTAATAAAACTATTTATCAGTCTTTAACAACCAAACATTCTTTTAAATATTAAATTATGTTTTTTTTTTGTACTATTCACATATTTATGTCATAACTATACATATTTTCTATATTTTTATTAAATTACGTGCCGCACACGCAACGCGTGGGGCACGATTACTAGTATATATATAAATAGACACACACATACTGTGTGTGTGTCTGTAATATATATAAATAGATATTTTGCAACATAAGCATATACTGCATTTTGCTAATAATATCTGTTTGATTATACATGGAAACATTGGAGATATTATTTTCTTGCCTTTCCAAATATAAGTAATAATATGTAGCAGCAGTCAAATGGGGCTGCCCAATTTAGCCACTTTTTTCCAAAAATACCCCTACACCTTTATATTAATTACAATAATTCCATACTCACATAAAAATATAAAAAGTAAAAACTAATAAAACTATTTATCAGTCTTTAACAACCAAATATTCTTTTAAATATTAAACTATGTTTTTTTTTGTACTATTCACATATTTATGTCATAACTATACATATTTTCTATATTTTTATTAAATTACGTGCCGCACACGCAACGCGTGGGGCACGATTACTAGTATATATATAAATAGACACACACATACTGTGTGTGTGTCTGTAATATATATAAATAGATATTTTGCAACATAAGCATATACTGCATTTTGCTAATAATATCTGTTTGATTATACATGGAAACATTGGAGATTTTATTTTCTTGCCTTTCCAAATATAAGTAATAATATGTAGCAGAGACGTGTTAACTATGTAGAATATCGTGCATCAGTTTTGAACATCCCACTAGAGTATAATGGTAATAATTTTTCTCAAATGCAGGAAGTAGAAGAAATTCTAGAACTTCTGAAGTCAACTTGGCGTATTTTTGGTGTCACAGAGACCATTCACTATACGTGTTATGCCTGGGTGTTATTTCGCCAGGTACAGTTAGTAATTAGTTATTTATGTTTGTTGGTGTTGAATTGAGATTTTTTTTTCCTTAGAAGCATCTGCGAAGTTATGAATTGCTATGTCCAAATAGTGAAATCTCTGTCTAGTGTCTTTATTTGAGTGATTTTAAATAAGTATTTATATTTTAGGTTTTAGTTTATTAACTATACAATCCTGCAGATGTATATTGCATACTGCTTAACTGTGTTGTGAAGGGAGAGAAACTCGACTTTTCATTTTTAAGAACTACGAAACTGCCATAAAGATAAAAATTGGCTACATGTACTTTCCAATCACTCTATGTTCGTGTTTTTTTTGGGTTCTTTGAATCCGCGTGCCAGCTTAAATTTTCTGCGCATCTAGTCTAGTTTGAGTGTTCTAAATTTCTTTAACTCGTAGCAACCACGTACAGTTTCTAAAAGATCTTATTTTTGTTTCCTACAATTTTAGGTTGCTAACTGGATAAGTGTTTGCATCACAGTTTGTCGTCACAAATGAGCAAGGAATATTACAGCATGCCATTGAGCAGTTAAAGAGAATACCATTGAAGGAACAAAGGGGCCCACAAGAAAGACTACACTTGAAAAGCATGCTTTCCAGAGTTGAGTGTCCGGAAGGGATTCGAGAGTTAACTTTCCTGCAATCCTTTCTCTCTCCTATCAGGAGATGGGTTGACAAGCAGTTGGGAGACTACCACCTGCACTTTTCTGAGGTTGATATTTGTCTTTATCCAAATTTTTTTAACATAATGTGTCTTTTCATTCTTGTGTCCTTTTGTTTTAAAGATTGTGTTCCTTTTAACTAATCTTTTTTCTTAAAAAGTTTGTATGTTTTACAATTCTAAGGCCTTTTGATTAATATAAGTATAACTATTTTTCTGATAAAAGTAACCTATCTCCTTCCTTTTAGGTGAAGCATTGATCTAATGTTTATCAATTAAATTTTAATGTTTCATTTCAAAAAAAATGTATCAGATTTGGGAGTAGATTTGTTATCCTACATCACGACTCACGTACCACATAGATTGGTTCGCGTTTGTTTCCAACGGTTACTTACTGTTTAATACAATTTATCATGTGGACGACTTTTTTGGAAGTTATGATCATATTTGAGATATGAACAACCTAGAAAATACGTTAAAAGAAGTTTTTGAAAGGGGTAAAATACTTGTAACATCCATCCTCACATTTTAAAAAGTTTAACACTGGTGGTACATTTCTAAGCTTTTTATATAGATTCTTACATTTTAGAAATCTGATCTATTTGTGTCTTATATTTTCTGTTTAAATTTTCTCTTGCGTTATTGTGCATCTGAAGCCAAAATATTCTTTAGCATGCTCATTTCTTGTAATTTATGACCAAAGAGTCAAAAGGCCCCAATACAATAGTCAATTCTTTAGGTTTTGTAACTTTGTCTAAGTTGTGCATTTACTTGATATTATGTTGATTTGCTTAATATCCAGGAGAAACATCTCCTTTGCTTAAATTCGAATTTTTTTTTGAATTGAAAGGATTTGATATGATATCCCTCGAAATATTTAGTCTGTTCTTATTCTTTTCGTTTTTAAGACTTTGTTAAGTTTTTATTTGCCATTTTTTCATTATCTTTTGAAACTTTCCAATTTACAGATATTCCTCTTTTTGACCCTTCTAGACTGCCTCATTTCTTTCCAAACGATAGTGGTATTACAAACATTATAGGTAGTAACATTATTGTGATAATCTGTAGGCCTCTTCATTAATGGAGGATATCGTTACCATTTCAATGCTTACCAGGAGGCTACTGCTTGAGGAACCAGAGCAGGTATAGATTAGACATCTTAAGAATTTGCAGTCACAATATGTTCTAAATACCTGGTAATATAATATCACATTAATAATTTTGTAGGCACTGGAAGGTGTTGAGGACAGAGATCAGATAGAATCATACATTGCTCTATCGATAAAGAGTGCCTTCACGAGGGTGAGTCAATAGATGATTGAGTAGACATCTATGTTTTTTTTTTTACCAATATCAGATTTCAAGCTGATTAAATTTAAAGTTGATATTCTTTATTTGACCACTAGTATATTACACGAATTCCTTGATGTCTCTGTATTGACTGGACCTGGTTCTCCATATACTCTTTTTTTCCTTTTCTTGTTTTGTTGGCCTTTCTATTCCTTTTTTGTTTTTTTATCTATTGCTTTTTTTGGGACATGTGATTGCATAATTACTGTTTTCTTTCCTTTTCTAGACTTTACAAGAGGTTGAGACTCTGGCCGATGCAACCAATGAACACCCTCTTGCATTACTAGCAGAACATACCAAAAAACTCTTAAAAAAAGATGCAACAATTTTTATGCCAATATTAGCCCAGAGGCATCCACAGTCATCTATTGTAGCAGCATCTCTTCTTCACAAACTTTACGGGATTAAGTTGGTAAGCTTATGGGAGATGGTTGATTTTTTATTTTATTTGTGTGTCAATTTGACAGTAAGAGGGAGCTCAAATGTGTGTATTTTTCTTCTAGAAACCATTTATTAAAGGCGCCGAGCATCTCACTGAGGATGTCGTATCAGTATTTCCGGCAGCTGATAGTTTTGAGCAGTTTGTGATGGCATTAATTGTATCTGCATGTGAAGAGGGAACTGCAGAGGGTTACATCAAGAAGTTAACTTTGTACAAGGTCAGAGTGAAAGTTTCATTAAGTTGAGTGTTGAATTCTTTAAGCATTTGTTTGGTAATGCT
Source organism: Primula vulgaris (assembly GCA_963920805.1). Classification (NCBI taxonomy): domain Eukaryota; kingdom Viridiplantae; phylum Streptophyta; class Magnoliopsida; order Ericales; family Primulaceae; genus Primula; species Primula vulgaris. The sequence continues at coordinate 44,112,545 of OY987212.1, read as the reverse complement.
GATCTTCTTTCTAAGTTATGACACTGGAAGCTAGTCTATCTCCAAAAGAAAAACGATAATATATATAAAATCTGGGGAGAAATGGTCCATGTTATGATGGAAAAGGAAAAACCAACATATGGCTGAATGCCTGAAACCAACTTACCTAAATTCTTATAGATGTTGGCCTGGAACGGAAAGATACATCAGACTCTATCTAATCCTCAGGGTTTTTATTAGATTTTAGACAAATCTATCATTCCCCTCCCCTCTTACCTACACCAACGTGCAATATATTCGAGGTAGTACACTAGTCTAACCTAACGTTTATTGCTCCAACAGTACTGTCGTTGATTTTAGTACACAGGTTAGTATACGGGGATGATTGACCAATAAGTTAGTGTACAAGAGTGACCATTACAAAAATGTTAATGTAAAGTGACAATAAAAACGTGAGGTTTTCAGTTATTTTACATGAAATCCCTGTTGTATCTGTTTACCATTACACCAAGTTGGTGTATCATAAAAGAATGATAGGTCAGTGTATAAAATCAAAATTTTATAAACCGGAAAGAACCCTTACAAGCTAGCAAGTATGGTGTCTAGAGAGTGCTTACCGAGTCTTCTCGCCATACCTTTCTGCATCTGTTTCTCAATCCAGTATTATCCCACCAAGAAACCGCACTTCTAAAGTAATTCAGAAAAAAGGAGTAAATTCTGATCTGCAATTTGTCGCAAAATTAGATTTGATGTAAACCCATATTCGACTGTTCCATCTTCTCAGTTTCCCCCGTAGCAATGAAACACATGTTTTTTATTTTATAATCTAACAGTGCATTTGAAGGTGGTTTAATTCCTTCTCATTTACATTGTCACTTTCCATAAATTTGTAGCAGGACAGAACTGTTATCATATGCCTGTTATTGCATTCATATTATTAATTGTCTTTTCTAATTTAGATTGAAACTACATCTGGAATGCTGGTGTTGCGCTGGGTTAATGCACAACTCGGAAGAATTTTAAGCTGGGTGGAGCGAGCTATCCAGCAAGAGGTAATTTGTTTGTTTATTTGATAAATATATTGTCCATTATTGTGTTTTTCATTTTCATTTTTCTTATTCATGTTTGGTTCATGTCCTTATTGTGTGGCTTTCTCTGAATATATACGTATATGCACCCTTAATTATGTAAACTCTTTGAATATATGGGGAAAAAAGGTTGTTTGGAGGGAGGCATTTATTCATGAAAGAATTGTTTATTTTGTATTTTTAAGTTTTACCACTTCCGGATGCCATATTTTTTAGCCAAACAAGTGCAATTCATTAGTTTTAATTGGGTAGCGGTGGGACTTGAACCCAGGATCTTTGCGTGCTCTGATACCATGTTGAGGCTCATAGCCTGCCCACCAAAAGGCCAAGTAGATGTCAGACAAATTTAAATTCTTAACAATCCCATGCACTTTTTTTGTGGGGTACTTCAAAGTAAGCTGGGCCTGTAATTGCATGCCTAATGGTCGACTCTTTTGTATCTCTTTTTAACTTAAGCAATTTTAAATCTCTTTTATGTATTGATGTAAGTGGCATTTTGCAGCATTGGGAGCCAATATCTCTGCAACAACGACATGGGAGTTCAATTGTTGAAGTTTTCAGAATTGTGGAAGAGGTGCTCAGATGCTATATTTCTTTACTTTTTTTTTTGTCTATTTCACATTTATTCAGGTAGTTATATTTTTGGTGCCATAATAACAAGTCAATAGCGAGGTCCCAACAATGAAATTAAAGGAAAAAGTGTCCGTTATACTATCTCTGAGCAGCGTGCATCTTTAGCATGAAAGCATTTTCGAAGATTCAGAACACAATGCTTCTGAAAAAATACTAATAAATATCTCTGCCTAGCTAGGCACCTTTCGAAAGACGCGGCGTTAATATTATGTTTGAAACTGGTACTTTGTGGTCATGTTAACATACTTTTAATTCATCAAAACAACTATAAACAAATTGATTTGTTGGGGATCGAATTCTAATGCATTATATGCTTTTCTGCTGTGGTTGGTTGCAGACGGTTGATCAGTTTTTTGCTCTGAAGGTCCCAATGCGGTTGGGAGAATTGAATAGCCTGTTTCGCGGCATTGATAATGCGTTTCAAGTTTATTCAAAGCATATTGTTGATAAATTAGGTACAGATTTTTCTCCAGATGGCTCTTTACACAGCTGAAATTCATGAATTTAAAATCTAGTAATTAGTAATTAGCATGTAGACATTTTCTAGCAAGAGGGTTTGCATCAGTATGAGCACAACCGTGTTAAAGAGTCGTTCATAGTGCCTTATTCGTCAGTGTTATAAAATGTGCAGACTACTTTGAAACCATCTTGCTTGTTGTGCTTCTTTGAAAATTGTGTTCCTAGTTGCAAACAATCATATTTGTTGTCAGCGGTCTAGTATGAAGAAGCTGAATTGGCGTTGCTTTTCTTCTCGCTTTTTCTCGTGTTTGCAAAATTAGACTGCACTATTTGGTTTTGATTAAACCATGTACATTTACGCTGGTCTGTCCACCTAGGGTGTTAGAAAATTGTTTGATTTTTTGTGGGTGTGCTACCTGAGATAGAGGGGAGTGCGTTAATGCCCTTTTTAGGTGGAAAACTTGGAGGTAGGACCGTAGGGGATGAGTGGGTGTACCATTTGTGTAAATATAATACCTAATTAAAATTTCCCAATTTTTATTAACACACACACACACGAATTGTACTGATAAATGATCTGTTAATTTTCTGAATGTAATACTGCAGCGAACAAAGAAGATTTAATTCCACCTGTTCCTGTCCTTACACGATTCAGAAGAGAATCTGGGTTAAAATCGTTTGTTAAGAAGGATCTGATTGAAACCAGGTTGTCTAGTGTGCGGATGTCAACTGTAATTGATGTTCTCACAACATCAACGCTCTGTGTTCAGTTAAATACGCTTTATGTAAGTAAACTCATGCCTTCACATTCAAATTTTGTCACTTTATTTCTTTAGTCCCGCTCTTTATATGCATATACCACTGTGATTGGTAGCCGAGTGGTATAAAGAAATCCTGTGGTTTGGGACTATGTATCATTTTTTAAGAGCTAATGATGTCTCGGTATTTTGCACTCAACACTTTCTATTTTACATTGGTTTTAGGTTCAATTTGTTACCTTCTATTCTAATGATGTTGATATTATTGGTGTAACAGTATGCAATAACTCAGTTGAACAAGTTAGAAGATAGCATCTGGGAGCGGTGGACAAAGAAAAAACCACAAGATAAGTCAGTAAGTATGTATCGTTACCTCTCCTCACTATACCCTAAGAGCTACTTTTATCTACCAATAACCTTTAAGAATAAACAGTTACTACAAGGGTGTTCACTAGCTTCCTGATCGATTTTAATGCTGCTTGTTTAAGGTCACAGTATAATCTTAAATGTATTATGTTATCACATGTCACATTTCAACAGGGTTGAAACACTGAAATTACAACACTTAATGCACATGTTCATTTTGATATAATGGATCAGCTGCTTCGTTGTATTTTTACACATTCCATCCAATAAAATCATACTGTTCTTTTTATTTTCTAGTCAAGATGACGATGCTCTTTTATGTTTGGAATCCATAATTTTCCTCTTATTATTGTTTCTTTCTGCTCGTGAGTTTGATTGAGTATTCTCCATTAAGTCTATAACTTTTTCCATGTTATACCTGACAAGAATTTCTCATTAAACCCTTGCTTGTTGATATATCTAGTTGGTATGATTTTTACAAATATACTTTTTTCTCCTTAAGAGCTTGCATAATCTCACTTCTTTTGTTAACTATAAAGTTCTCAAAATCAGCTTTATAGTTATGAAAATGTATGAACCAGATGATGGCTGGGTAAAGCATCAGCCTAGCAGGATTTGTGATAATATAATCCTCCTTTTTTTGTTTAATCTAAACTATAAATTAATAGTCTCCTATTTCTGTTGAACAAAAATATCGATACACTGGAGTTGTCAAGATAAGGTTTTTTTTGTTTTGGTCTCTACTCGGAAGTATTATGATTTATGAGAGCCATCTTTTGTACTATCATTGTCCATCATAAGCCAACAATTGTTGTTTTTTGGCATTTCTGTGTTCGAAATCTTGCTATTTGGATTTTCTTTCTTTGTTTTTTTATTAAGATGATTGATTTATTTATTACTCAAAGGTCAAAACAATCGACTCCAGCTGTCCTAGCACCATACATCTTGTACATTTCTTTAAACATTGTGTTTATTTTCATTATTTTATAAAATCATCCACATTTAAAGTCTGGATAAGTAATTGTGCTTTACTATCCATTAATACCCGTCCAACCACAGAGCGATCCATTGACGAGCATCCAAAAAGTTCCATGCAGAAGGATACATTCGACGGAAGTAGAAAAGATATTAATGCAGCTATTGACCGTATTTGTGAATTTACAGGTGATCATTCTTTTTCTCTTGGCAAGTGACTATCATTAAACACAATTTTGTCCACTCGGTTACGTGTTTTCTTAATCGTGTAGGAACTAAAATTGTTTTCTGGGATCTGAGGGAGCCATTCCTTGACAACCTATACAAGCCAAGTGTCTTCCAGTCCAGGATGGAGGTGCTAATCGAACCCCTTGACGTGGTATGATCTTTAAAAAAAACGTCCTTTGTTCTTTTTGTTTGGTAAATGCTATAACTCCCATGCATCATGTTCATTTTGAGATAACGATATTTACTTGAGTAATACTATATGCACAGAATGAAAGACGCAGAATAGTGTACAGAATGACTAATTAAATAGGGAAAAAGTGAAACTGGACCCTACCACTATTTACATATCACCTATTATTGCATTTCACATACCCATTTTGATGACAAGCAATTTCCCCCCACAGAATATCTATATATGCAAAGATCTCCTGTTATCAATATCAACTGCCATAACTTTGTGTTGGATGTCTTGTTTTGAATATTTTTTTATTTTGATTCATGTATTTGTCTATCGCCATGTATATAAGATGGCTGTTAAGAACAAATTAATTAGATTACTTTTATGTAAAGTCATATTAGAGCAAAAACAGCAACTTAAAAGAATGGCCTCAACAGCATTCGGCTGCTTCCAGTGTATTTATGAATAGAACTATCTAAGACGGACTATCGAGCAAAATATATATTATTTTAAAGATATGTAGTCGATTGCAAAATATGAACAGTACGTGGCGGTTGAATGCAAGTTACGAAAGTACATGGGGTTTATTTGCAATATACGCATGACACATGGTGGGTGTTGCAGTTTACTCTTTTCTTTTCTCCGTTTTTGTATTTTCAAAAGGTAACATGCTTAATTACATTATCAGCTTATATCTTAAACTGTTCCCCTTTCTGCAGGCACTAAATCAATTATGCGATGTAATAATGGACCCACTTAGAGATCGTGTTGTTACAGGTCTCCTTCAGGCATCTTTGGTTAGTCATTTTTTTCCCTTAAGACATATATCGGCATTTTATAATCTTAAATCTATTTAGCAACATGAAACTAATTTAATTTTCAGGATGGGTTACTTCGTGTTATACTTGATGGAGGCTCATCACGTATTTTCTCCACTGCTGATGCTAAGTTTCTGGAAGAAGATGTTGAACTGTTAAAGGTAACAGTTGTTTTCCTTTGAATCGTTATCATTTTGTAAAGGGGAAATGTTGTGTCACTGGAATTCGAGTAAACCAAATAGAAAAAATATAAAATTGAGTGTGGTATTTTAATCTTGTTACTCATGGTTGTATAGATTTGTTATTTTATTCTTCTTTTGTTCAAGTATCGGTGCAAGAACATAAGGTAAGTGAAAGAAAAAATAAAAGAGAAAGATAAAAGCGTGAGTGACCTGCATATTATTTTCCGTTATTATAATTTTTATCTGTTTTAATTCAAAGTTTTATCTTGGCGGTTAAAGATTGTGGAGGGTAATTAAGAGAAACCCGAAGTTCGACAGCCTCAAAGGACTAAAGGAGTAACCATTAAATTTTCCCTCACATATAGTAAAAAGCAAAGAAGTATAAAATGCTTAAGTATTTCAATGTCACATTGTTACTCCAAGAAGGAATCTGCCGAAATCCTGCCGTTGTAGTATTGTATTATTTCAGCATCTGAAAATTAAAGACGCTGTGTGTATATTCATTACTTCTATTCAGTAAAATTAGGACGAATCTGTGTGCCATCTTTCAGATGAATTTGCAATTAGTACCCTAATGCTCATTTGCTGTTTTTTTTTTTGGTTAATGGTACAAGCACAACACAAGCTATCTCTCTTGTTGATTTGCTGAAATGTTTAAAACTACAGGAGTTCTTTATTTCTGGAGGAGATGGACTTCCTCGTGGAGTAGTTGAAAATCAAGTTGAAAGTGTGCGGCAGGTGGTCAAGTTACTTGGCTATGAGGTCAGTACTTAACATGCTCTCTCTCTCTCTCTCTCTCAGTATACACTTTCTTTTTAACACTGGTGGTTCCTGTTATTTGACAACTCCTTGAGGTCTTAGTATTTTCAGTGTTTAAATAAAACAATGTTGAGTTGTCAATCATCGACATATGCTTGGATAATGATTTTGTATATTTGGCAATGTTTAGAAACAAAACTAATTTGTTAAGCTAATTATTCAAATTTTCTGGTGTGCAGACGAGGGAATTGATTGACGACTTGAAATCTTCAAGCGGACTAGAAATGCAGGGGGCAAAAACTAAATTGGGTGCTGATACAAAGACATTGCTAAGGATATTATGTCACAGAGGCGACTCGGAGGCTTCTCAATTCCTTAAAAAGCAGTACAAAATACCCAAATCGGTTGCTTAAATCTTTGCAATGAGGGGACAGTCGCCTAAGCTGGGATAAATTACTTTTGCTGAGATATACTTCTTATATAGGTTATGAAAAGATGTTATTCTTTAAATTTATATCATAATCATGGAAGGGAGTTTCCCTTTATCTTCTCTTGTTGTATCTGTTTTTATATTTTCTTTCTGAGTACGAAACAAGTGATAGGTCTCTGATCTTTATGTCGTTGTAATGGTATATTTTGTAAATGAACAATTTTTCAATGAGTTTAGCTGATAAGACAATACACTGTGTATCATATCTTATGAGCGTGTACGTGCTACTCATTGATAATTTTATATAAAAGACAAGGACCATAAATATTAAATAGAAGAGAATAGTAGGCATAAATAAAATATTAATAAAAGATCAGTTAAGTGAATTAATACTCCCTTCAGTTTGGTTTGCAACAAAGTCAACTACTTTATTTGATTTGAAAGGGAAACTATTAAATTCCTTCAGTTTTATGTTCCACAATTCACAGAATCACAGGTCCATCTAAACTTATCTTTTTGTCATCTCTTCAGTTTAGTACTATAAAAGTAAACAACCAAAACCCTCCCTTGAAATGTTCTCATTTATTATTATTATTAATATTCTACAATGTCCGATTTGATATGATTAACCATGGCCGGTTTTTAAGTTGTTTAATCAGTAAATTAATTGGTTTCATCACTTCGGTTTTGACAGCCGTTTTTATACATCAGTTTCGTCTATTTTTCCTAAAATCAGAAGCTAAATTAAAATTCCACCAATATTTTCATCTTCGGTTTGTTTCAACATGGTAAATCGTAAATCTGAGGTTATAACTTATAACCCGAAGTAATGTGAGCAGTTTGCAAACTACGAAACTAGTGTCGAAACTAAAAATATATGGATTCGATTTTATAAAATATTAGAACTACATAGGAAAAATTGCTAATCATTCATAATAAAAGGATTCACTTGCATTTTCACCAAAATTGAAAAACCCCGATTCTCAAACTGTCAAACGCAGCTTATAAACCCTTTGAGGAGCCTCCTTAAACCCCTCTCTCTCTCTCTATATATATATATATATATATATATTACGGACACATGTATGGTTTTTGAACCTTTTCTATGCGTTTTTCTTTTTTAAAATCCAAAAAAAATTTGTGTTCTTTTTATTGTAATGAATGTCACAATGCACACAACGTGTTCGATAGAATGTCCCAAAGAGAACCACTACAGTTTAACAAGTTCTTAACTTCCTTTGTTAAACAAAATAATTACTCTTCCGTTATTGCTATCTTCAGAAAAATACTCTTTTTTCGCGGAGAAAGGACTTTGAAGCTCGATATTTGCACATTTAGTATCGTTATTGATTGTTTTTGTCGCTTAAACCGGACGGATTTTGGATTTTCTGTGTTTGGAAGGGTTTTGAAACTTGGTCATCGACCGGATTGTGTTACGTTTACTACTCTTGTTAACGGGTTTTGTCTTGAAGGCGATATTGACAACGCGTGTGCTTTTTTTGACAAATCGATTCGTCATGGATTTCGTCCGAACGTGGTTACTTATACTTTGTTAATCCAAGCGCTTTGTAATTGTGGGCTCGGGAAAAAGGCTGAGGAAATTCTGAATGTGATGGTTAGTAGTAATGTTTTGCCAAATGTGAACACGTTTACCGTGTTAATCGATTCGTTTTGTAAAATAAAAGAGATGGGGGAAGCTGTAAAGGTTGTTTCTTTGATGAATGGACTAGGTGTGAAACCCGACGTTGTCACTTACAGTGCGCTGATTAGTGGGTATAACCATTCGGGTCAAGTATATAAAGCAAGACAAGTTTTTGATGAGATGGTGGGAAAGGGTTATTCACCCAATGTAGTCACGTATAACTCGTTAATCCAAGGTCTTTGCAGTATTGGCCTGTGCAAGGACGCTATGAATTTCATGAACGAAATGCCTTGTAGAAAGGTTGTTCCTGATTTGCGTACCTTTAATATCTTAGTGAATAGTTTTTGTAAGGAAGGTTTGATAGGTAAAGCTAGGGACTTGGTTAATCTGATGGCCCAAAGAGGAGTCAAACCTGGTGTTGTTACATATACTGCATTAATCGACGGGTACTGCAAGACAGGAAAAGTCGACACGGCATTAAAAGTGCTTGATGAGATGGTCGGAAAAGGTTGTTCACCTGATGTTGTTACCTATACTAGTTTGATTAAGGGGTACTGTACGACTAAAAGAGTAAGTGAAGCGATGACTCTTTTTAGAATGATTCCTAAAAATCAAGTTCTTCCAAATACAATTACGTACAACACCCTTATAGGCGGGTTATGCCAAGTAGGCAGAATTCGTGATGCATTCTCACTTCTTGATGAGATGGAATCTTGTGGTCAAACCCACAATTTATATACGTTCTCTATTATGTTTAATGGGCTACATGAGAATCGGTATATAAATGAGGCATTAGAATTGTTTCAATTGTTTGAAAGCAACGGATTAGTTCCTGATTTGGTGATCAATAATATCTTAAAGAAGCTGGAAATGACAATAAGATATGGAAAATTTTTGGGAACTTCAAAATGTAGAGAAAAGTTTGTGTAGATTCCCTCCAAGGCTCCAACTAAGAACGCTGAGGGGTCATCATTTGATATGGTACACATTTTTCTTTGAGTTCAGTCACTCCTTTTATTTATGTTGGGAACGTGTGTATCTACTAGACTATTTCTTTTTGGCATATCTTGTATAATCTACAGATGGGCTTTCATGCTTTGTTGTTTTCATTCTGTTAAGCTGCCATGTTAAGTAAGTATTGTGAAACTTGGTCAATAGATGTGTTCAGCTTCTGAAAAATCGAGAGGAGCAAAAAGTAAATTGTTGGCCCGTGCGGCTAAACCTTAGGGGGGGGGGGTGAATGAGGTTTTTGGCGCTTTTCGCCTAATTAAACTTAAACGCAACTAATAACCCAACTTATGCAATTCTAAGCTTAAACGTTTTAACAAGAGTTAATGAATTGCTAGAATTACTAAACGCAAGCAAGAAAATAAGCAATAATAAATATTTGCGGAAAGTAAAAGCTAGTGAAAGAAAATGACACCAAGATTTATAGAGGTTCGGCAAACGGCCTACGTCCTCTCCTCGGTACTACCGAGTATTTTACTAAAAATCTTCTTTCGGATATTACAATCCTATCGAGCTAATCAACCGATTAAGCTCCCCCTCACTTTATGAGTGTCTCGAATGAAAAGACCTAGAGCTTTTAAGCTTCACTTGCTTACAAAGCCTCTACCCGATCACTCGCTCACAAATGAGTTTATAAATCACTCGTTACAATTTTGTTACAATAATGTAACTACACTCACTATTTTATTGCTTCTAAATAAGCTAATTGGTGAGTCTTTGATGTTGGTTGAGCTTGAATCGCTTTCTCCTTAATTTCCCTCTTTTTCGAATATATACACCAAAATGGTGATATTTAGGGTTTTGAATGAGAGAGGTTGAAGGATGATAGATTGGTATAAATGTATGTCATTGGAGAGAGATTTGGGGTGGTTTGTATGGACCAAGATGTCTGTTTTTCTGTATATGACCGTTGGTAGTGGTTGAGGGTTTTATCCACAGGTTTTAAGCAATTTTTCAGAATAAGCTGAAAAGCTGTTTTTTGAAAACTGCAGAAAACAATCGGTCGTTTTCTGCAAACGATCGGTCGTTTTCAGAAAACGATCGGTCGTTTTCTGAAAAACGATCGGTCGTTTTTCAGACGACCTCACTGGAAGAATTTTGGATCAAAACGATCGGTCGTTTTTGTCCAGTCGATCGGTCGTTTTTCTTCTGGTCTCGTTAACCTTCGAATGCTCATAACTCCTTCGTTTTAGCTCCGATTCTGGTTTCGCTTGAACCGTTGGCTTCGTTATCGAATGCTCTTTCTTTTAAAGTCCTGAAATATACATTTTTCTTTTCTTGGACAAGACAAGCATTATATCATTGAAATTGTAAAATCATTAAAAAAATAATCAAAGTTATAATCAAAATCTTTTATTGAACTCTAAGTTCAACATAAATAAATAATTATCGATAAGTTGTCTTTGGAGTGGTGTTTCAAGTCATGCTTTTTGTTAGTAACATGCGTAGTAGAACACGGAAACACTCAGAAGGCTTCACCAAGGAAGACGATAAGTAATCCTTTTAAAATTTTCTATAAGAGAGTCATGAGAATTATGGAAATACTATTTTCTGACTGGATGAGGTAGTCTCAGACTCTCAGTTTTATTCATCATGAGTTCACTTGAAACCGTTCTCGTGTTGTATTTTTTTGGGTAGGTAACTATTTTGTAATTACTGGTGAACTTCTATGTTGTTATTCATTGTGATCTGACAATGTATTCCGAGTAGCTGTACTGTCATAGTGAAACATATACAATTTAAAGGATTTATTCAAAGTGTTCCCATATTTTTTATATTTGAAAACTATACATGTTTCGTTCCTTATACTTTTACACTTTTTTTGAAACGCTACAGGTATATGCAGTCATTTGGATATCCGCTTTTGTATTAAGTCCACTTTTCTGCTTTCCATAGTGTGCTGTAGCATCCAAACTTCCGAGGAACCTTTCAAGGACAGACATCAAATTTGGGATATAACACAAAAGGAGTCCGAAAACTTCTTGCTTGGAAAGTGAAACAAAAAGTAAGTATACAGAAAACTAAGTGTATATGCGGATAATATGGAGTAAATATTGCTGACCAAACGGAAGAAGCTAATCGTGGGTCGATACTCTATCCTTTCTTGCCTGTCAAAGGAGAAAACTATCAAGGTATGTAATTTGTGTGGATTCCTATATTCTTCTTATTGCATGTTACTAAAAAGTGTGAACCAGATGATGGTTGGGTAAAGCATCAGCCTAGCAGGTTTGTGATAATATAATCCACCTTTTTTTTACAAACTATATTGCTAGATGGTGCAAGTTTCTGAACTCTGCGAGTTGATGTCTTTTGTTTTATCAAACATTCAGAGTGGCACTCCTCACTCAGAAATCCAATGCACCTAAATTCTTTAGCCTTATGTAATTTTCTTATATTGCAGTCTTACGATGCTAAGATCTCTGACTTTGGTCTGGTGAAAATGGGGCCTTCAGAGAGTAAGTCGCACATAACGACACGTGTAATGGGGACATCTGGTTATGCGGCTCCTGAATACGTTTCCACTGGTATATTTCCTTAAGTATTTTATACATAACTCTCTTTATTCCTTAGTGCTGAGTTAAATCATGGGGCTTGTTTGGCTGTAAATTTCAGACAAACAAGTTAGCATATGCGATTGAGATATACATTTGGTCATACAACTGATAGCTTCTAGCTTGAAATTAAGCTTTGCAATGTTTGTAGGACGAGCTCCTAGGACCCAAGAAATATAAAATTTGGTGAGTGTTAAGCTAAGCTCCCAAGTTTTGATTTCATTTTTGTGGATTGCATAAAGAGCTTTTTTAAGCGAAAGCGTCTAGCCTTTTCAGGCTTGCCAACCGAGTTAGCTTGACTTATAAGGCTGACCAACTAAATTTGAATTACTAAATAAATTGTATGCGAAAAAGAACCTAGCTTGATACTTGCAAGCAAACAATGGCTTGTTAAGCAGTGAACTGTTGATAATCTTTACAGTTGTTTCTTTATTCAATTTTTCTGGTCTGGAGAGACGAAACAATTAAGTTAATAGAAACTACGTTTATCCGGTTCTAGTTGAACACCTTTCTTTTAAATAAATAAAAAAAGTGCAGTACAAGCCAAAGCCAGCATTCTTTTATGCTGATTTTTTTAACAGGGCATTTGTACGACGCGTATGGTTTTGGCGTTGTATTAGCTGAAATGATGACAGCCTTACATGCAATGGACCCCACACGTCCAAGCGGGAGAGAGAATCTTGTCGACTGGATCAAACCTTACTTATATGACCGCAGAAAACTAAAAACCATAATGGATTCATGCCTAGAGGGGACATACTCCTCCAAAGACGCCTTGCGAATAGCTCAACTTGCGCTAAAATGCATTGCCGTCAAACAAAAAGGTAGATCGGCAATGGAAGAAGTTGTAGAGACTCTTGAGCTTTTACAGGCAGGTAATGAAAATGTGACGGTGATTAGAAAAGCGCCACGTCGTACAGCTCCGACTAGCCAAGCAATGCCTCGCCCAAGGACCGACTAGGCCAATTAAACTCTCCAAGGGGGAGTTCCCACATTTGTTTGGTTTTTGCTATTGCCACAATTCAGCTACTATATAGGTCACTATATGTGAGCATGAGTGAATTCAGAAAAACCTAATGGCACCGGTAGCATATGCATGTATGGACGATGTAATGGCTGATCAGGAGTAGTGTACGTCTTCATATTTCGTGATTGCCATGTTATATCATAGTGTTGCTATTATATATAAATTTAAAGTTGTTTTCTTTTTGATGAATTCTTTAGACATTCTTTATAAAAACTAATATAGATGGCAGATCTTATAGTATGGGATGGCAGAACTTATAGATGGCAGGTAGAATTTGAATAAATATTAGCACACGTCTCCAAGGGGTTAGTTTATGACACAGCTCGGGCTTTTACTTGACCAACCAGCTTATGGTTGGAGTACATGTAGTACATAATAAAATGTGTTAATAATATTTTTACTAGATATATTAAAATATTTCTATGGCGTATTACATGGTCGGTTCGGTTCCAAAACAAGGAAAGCCGCAAGCCTAACCGATTAGATCAATTTATATTCTATAGATTTATAAACTAAACCAAACCAAACCAGACAAAGTGATAATCGGTTTGGTTTGATTTGCGATTGGTTTGATTGGGATCGGTCTGGTTCGATTTTATATACCCCTGAATCAAAGGATCAATAAGGAGTTTTTTTTTTTTTTTTTTGGTTTTTGATAAGCCAAATAACAAGGAGTTGTTCATATATTGTGCGATGTAAAAAAAATGTGTGATACTATGATGTACAATGGTAAAGTACAGGAGCTCCGGAAAATAGAATATATTTTCTTTCCTTGATTTTCCCCGAAACAAACAGAGCCTGAGAACCAATAGTATTAAATAACCTGATACAAACACAGGACTCTCTCCCAAACGGCACGTGCTTGGGTGAAGTCGTGATTGGACTCCTCCTCGAAACATGCAAACTGGACTCACACGCCGACGTTCCACATTGAGGTTTTTGTTAAAATCTTGAAATTCTCTCTGTTTCGAGGAAGACGGGGATGGTTTTTCAGTAATATATCGTCCTTAGGAAACTTGAACTTGCGTTTCAATGGTAGCATACATGCTTCGCCCATCTTTCGTGTATCCATGCACTATTATATATTGTTAGCAATTAATTCAAGAGAGAGAGGGAAAGAGTGACTCTTTGGAATAGTCACGTTAAATAACCAACGGTTTAAGTATATATAGCAAATTGCAAAAATAATAATAATGTGCAGGTTTACCTACAGACATCCTCATGTTATCAAAAATTCTATCACTGGAATTTAATAAATTACTTGGTTAGCCTTCCATATTTTTTTTTATGACGCGTCACTACCTCTAAGGCTCTAATATTGAAACTAAATGTATACGGATTCGATTTGAAAAATAAATAGAACTATTATAGGAAAATGTAGGGGTGTAAGTTGATACCGTGAAATCATGAAACCGATTCGGACCGTATGATTTGGATCGATTGGTGCGGGTTCAAACTTAAACAGACTGGATTCGTACTCGAAAAAAACCCGTTTATAACTTACTAAAAATATGAAATTATACCTTACCAAGTTACCAAAATAATTTTATTTCCAAGTTTCACATGTTAACAAAGTGAACATGTCAAAATGTATATTTGTTTATTTTTCATGTATCCAACGTGATGCTAGTGATAATATAGTTTGTCTTTTATTTCGTAATTTAAGTTGATAAAAAAGTATATTTTGGAACCACAAAGAACCGTGCCCCGATCGAATCTGTCCAAACCCTACAGATTGGTATGGAATGGACTTAAATTTTTAAACGGTCTCAATCGAATCCATTTTCAAGGACCGTCACTGGTGTATTGAATTCTTTTTTTGGCTCAAATCCCATCCAATCCGGGCCGTTTACACCCAAGTAGAATTTGATTACCAACCATAATAATAGGATTTCCCTCAACATTTCACCAAAATTGAAAAACCCAATTCCCAAGCGGGGAAAATGATGTTCAATACTCTCTAGTATTGATTTTTACCAATTTAGTATACAACATTTAAATTTTACCAATTTAGACCTCAACCTATAAATTTTTCGTCAAATTAGAAGAATGGTGTTTAACAAAATGACAAAATTCCAGTCACTTTCTCTCACGTGTCACACAATAAGTGAAGCTTCGTAACCATCCATAAAAATAGATCTCCAAATATGAGATATAGTGAATGTAATTTCATCAATTTATATTGTCGGACCTTTAATATGACCAAAATTTATATATTGGGCACCAAATTGATAAAAATCAAAGTTTTATTACCAGATTGGTAAATTACAATAGTACACTACAGTAGAAACTCTATAAAATAATACACTTGGCACCACCAAAATTTATTAATTAAAAGAGTTATTAATTAATCGATAAATTAATAATTATTAATTTATATATTAATTAATATTTTATTAATTTATAGTAAAATACTTAGTTTACAAACATTTTTCAAGCTTCCACCTTTCAAGCTTCCACTTAGTTTACAAACACCTTTCAAGCTTCCACCTTTCAAGCTTCCAATGGAGCCCCCTTCGCGAAACGAAATTATTAAAGCGGCAATCACATTGAACAATTTCTTGTTGAGCTATGAGAAAACAACACCAGAAGTTCTTACCATGCTAAGGAAAATTAGAGACGAGATTTAAGGGGAAATTGATTTCAACAAAAAACAAAAGACAATTGAGTCATTTTTCAAGAAACCTTCGTAAATCATTCATGTAATATGGTATATATAAGGAATTATTAATTTATATTTTATATGGGGTCTAAAGAAATTATCAAAAATGTATTATCTTATAATTTTAACGAATTATTAATTTAACACCCTATCCCCGAGTCGGGACCGGCCAAAAATATTATGTTAGAGAGTTTATTAAATAATCGAGTATTAATTTATCGAGTTTCTACTGTACTTAACAGATTTTTACCCATATTCTCAAACACAGCTTATAAAGAGGCTGGATTTTTTCACACAATTTATCTGCTTCCATGTTCAAAACGTAATTTTTTTTTACGACCCGTAATTTTGACTTACGGTTCGTAAGTCAGATTTACGGTTTTGACTGTAAAATTACCAAATTGCCACTGCGTTGAAAATCTGAAAATTTTCTAGAGGGGCTTGTCCGATCGATCGGACTTGACAACCGATTGGAAAATTTTTCTACACGCCTAATTAACTCAAAAAAACATTTACGGACCGTAATCGTGATTTACTGTTTGACTTATTCATATTTTTTTTCCGATATCGTATATTGTGAAACTATAACTTATTCGTTCGGACTCACTCCAAATTTAGTTCCGTTTCAACCGTTATGTTCCTTATTGAATCGTCTATTATTTTAAACAAAATAATCATTTTTTTTAAATGATTAGTACTCGAACTACATTTTATCATGTTACTCGAAACAAATTAACGTATTGATCTTTTATCAAACCGTAAGTCACGATTACGATCCGTAAATATTTTTTTTGAGTTAAGTAGGCAAATTTCATTTCAAACAAATTAATAATTTTTTTAAATGATTAGTACTCGAAACGATTTTTTATCATGTTAATCGAAAAAATTAATTTATTGACCTTTTATCAAACCGTAAGTCACGATTACGATTGGTAAATAATTGTTTTTTTAGTTAAATATGCAAATTTACAATAGTATGGTCTCTCAAAAAAAATTAGGTTTTCATCATAGGAGCAATTTGATAATTTTGGAGTCAAAAATTTGACTTACCAACCAGATTTGTTCTTAGAAAAAACTAGGGTTTGATAAATGGCCGTGGAAAATACAGCCTCCCTTATAAACCCTCTCTCTCTCTCTATATATATATACATATATACACCATCATATCTATATATTTATCAATGTCAATAGGCCTAATTTACAGGTCCAAAACCCCACTTTTCTCTTCAACCCAAATCCTAAACCACCTAATTAAAACAACAAATAGAACAATAACAACAATAATAAAACCAATAATAATAACAAAAACCCAATACTCAAAATCCACAAAGATCCCATTTTGGACCGTTTATCGGCATTTTCATGATGGGAGGCCAAGAGGGTCTCTTTGGAGGAGCAAAAAGATGATTGGTAAAGAAGCACTTTATGTTATTATGGGTTTAAAGAGGGTTAAAGAGGATACCGAACAGCTCGATAAGTTTGTGAAGACACATGTCTCCAGGCTGCTCAAGCTCGACTTGATCGCCGTGCTTCTTGAGCTCGAACGACAGCAGGAGGTCACTTTAGCTGTTAAGGTAATATAAAATGGAAATGAGTTTTTAAGGGTTAGTGAATAAATTTTTGGTATAGTTTTTTTTTATGATTTGTTTACAGGAGCGAAACAAGAAATTTCTGATGGGGGTGACGAATTTGTATAAAAATTAATGTTAAGTGAAAAAATAAACCATGGGGGGTGCCAAATTATTATTTTTAACAAACTTTAGTAAAGTTCAATATAAAATCTTTGAAAAAAAACAAATTTTGGAGTTATGGAGGGAGCCGTGGCCCGATGGTCTCCACTTAGCTTCGCCCCTGTTTGTTTACCTTTCATTATTCATTAGAATTTTATGTGCGGCCGTTTTACATGGTATTAGAGACCAAATGAACTTGGATTAATCAGTAAACACTTGTCTTGATTAAAAAACATGCCAAGATTGAGTTGTGAATAGGAAATATTATATACTGTAGTTACCGCCCTAAGAGATTGAGTTTTTAGATGCGACGATCTGGGCCGGAGCTTGACCTAGCTGAACAAGGCAAGGGTCTAGGGAATGGCACCGATTTTACTTTGTTTTTTGTTACTTGTAGGTATTTTGGGGGGTTCTGTAGTCATATATCGTCGTTTTTGTTGAAACTTTGTTCTTTTATCTTCGGGATTTTAAATAGGCTGGGCTGGGCCTGGTACATCGGTCATCATGGTATTAAATTCCAGTAAAAAGAATTGGTTTGACTTCTTTGGCTAAAAGGAATTATGACACAGCTGAGAGGTTTACGAAATTATAATTTAGGATCCGTTGCTCACTTAAGTTTTCAGGTGTATCACTTAAGTTGAAAAAATGAAAATATTGATTTTTTGTTTTGTTTAAATCGCGATGCTTGGTGTATGAAAGTGTTAGACTGCAGTATTTTATAACAATCAGGCTACGTGGGGACTTGGCGGGGAAAGCGGGGTTAGGTTCTAGAACCCTCCTAACGACTTTTGAAGCCTTATCCATGTTTTATATTGTGTGTCTTCCAAGTTAAAATATAAATTTCTTATATTTTATTAAAGCTATATTGTAGTAGGTGAATTATGCTTGTCAATTCTTATTCCTGTTAGTAAGTATAGAACTTGGCAGCTTAATTATGGTAATTGTCACTCTTTAGTGAATTTTCAATGTCTTTTGTGCTTCAGTTTCTTGAATTCGTCTGGTGTTTGGCCTAATTTATTTCTATTTTCTAATCTTTTTACAAGAAAACTTTTGTTAAGTTTGTTTGCTTATGCTATAAACCAGTTCATGCGTAGCTCAGTTACTGTTAATTATTGTTGAGGATGATTAACTAACTGTTGAATCGTTGATGTGCCTATTCCTGTCTCTGTTTGTGTCTTAGCTTATTGTTGGTTTGGCATTTTGTTTGTATGTTTAACTTTTTCTAAAATCTTTCCATTTACTACAACTATGTTTGCTGAATGAATAATTTGTTAATAGGGCTTTCTGTAAACACGATTAATTGCAAAACTCCACGAAACTGGAAGAAATTATTTCATGCTGATAATATTTTGGGGCTTCTATTGAAAATTCTGAACTGTCTTTTTGATGATGCGGACGATGTGGTAAAGGGACTAAAGCTGGATGTCACTCTGTTTTCAAAAAAAAAAGAAAAAAAAACTACCTTTGAAGGGTTAGTTTCCAGATTTATTCTTACGCACTTATTAATAACTCTTAAAACCATGGTACAAGATACCCTTTTGATCTAAGGTTACCCTTCAGTTCTCGAAAGCTAAAAAAATTGTTCTGGTGATGAATTCTGAGAAATTAAAAATGAAAGTTGAGACATAAAAAAGTTTCTTCATATTAGAAATGAGTTTTCTAGTTTCTGATTTCTTGTTTTTTTTTAAAAATAGCATTTTTCTCTGAGATCAATGATCATTAGGTAGATGGGTAATATGCGACTGAATGGTCCTTTTGCTTGCTAAGCGGGACGGCTTAAGGGGAAATTAACTGTGGTCCGTACAATTGTTTATCGTTTGCAGTTCTATTTATGTCACAATTTACTGTTATTGGGAATCTCTTTCCTTGAAATCTATGCTTATTTTGTAATTAATGTAGCTCTCCTTGTTAACTATTATTCGTACGAGTACGATTGAGCGTATGACACCTGTATGATAAAAATTCTTGCAATTTTAAATTAAACCTAAGAACTAACATTGACAAACAAATAAAATCTTCAGATCTTTAAGCTGATGCAAAAGGAAGAGTGGTATCAACCAGACCCCTTCCTTTACAAAGACCTGATCATTTCGTTGGCTAAATGTAAAGAAATGGACGAGGTGATGCAATTATGGGATATGATGAGAAAAGAAGATCTTTTTCCAGATTCCCAAACTTATACAGAAGTCATTCGTGGGTTTTTGAAACATGGGTCTCCTGGAGATGCTATGAATATTTACGAGGAAATGAAACAATCACCTGACCCACCAGAGGAGTTGCCTTTTAGGATACTGTTGAAGGGACTTTTACCTCATCCTCTGTTGAGGAACAAGGTCAAGCAAGATTTTGAGGAGATTTTTCCGGATAGTCATGCTTATGATCCCCCCGAAGAGATTTTCGGCTTAAGATGAGGTACATACTTTTCTGTTTCTACTGCACATTTATGTAAAACTGTACTCCTTTTATTTATCTTAGATAATGGAGATAATTGCTTATGGTATTGATCCGTTGTGGTCGACATCTAAGGAAGTTGCTGATATGTACAATTATTGTCTCTAGAAGGAGAAGGGGGTGCTTTATTTTTGTTTTATATATTGTTTCTTGATCAGAAAGCAGAAGTATTTTGGAAAAAATTGTTTAAGGAAAAATGGTTGGTCCTTTTACATATTCCTGCAGTCATTCCAATTTTTTGAATTTCAAACTTTGATGATATTTTGCAAAGTTGTATTGTGCCAAGGTAAAAGCATTACAAAATATTCGATTATTCAAATCTTTTCTGTTTCAGTTATTAATTGGACCACTTGATTGATAGTGGATTTTGAACAAGCTATAAGTATGGCCAAGGGTGACATTCCCTTATTCTTGGACTTGGAGCTTTAGCCAGCTCGAGAAAGAAACCAGCTTTGATATGCTTGGAAAAATTTAAGGCTAGGATGTAGCGACCAGCCCCACGGGCCGAACTATCATTATTGTCCGTTTTGGCACAACTTTCCAGGGGGGTCACCTATCTTGGTACTACTACTCCACAATTAAGCGTGCTTAGCTTGGAGTAATACCAGGATGGGTGATCACCTGAGAAGTTGTGCCAAAGCGGACAATATTGTTGATACGGGCGTGACAGATCACCCCGTGGGGCCGGGTCGTTACAGGATATTGGATCTAACACCACCACCAACTCTGGTACACAGAGCCGCAAGGTCAGCACCAACATAGCCATGAGTTTCCTTCGTTTTAAGCTCGACATCTTCAGCCAACTTCAAGTTTTTTGTATGTGTACGAAGGTCCTCGAGCCGAACAACTTCATCGGGAATGCTAATACCTATTTCCCTATCAAACCTTCCAGATAGCCTCAAAGCGGGGTCGATAATGTTAAGGTAGTTAGCAGAACCCATGACAATCAAATGAGCACGAGATTTAAGCCAATCCATAGGTGGCCAATAGCTGTGAAGCAATTCTCGGCTCAACTTCACCATTAGTTTTATCTCTCTTAGGAGCAACGGAATCAAACTCGTCGATAAAAATAATGGAAGGCGCATTTTTCTCTGCTTCTTCAAAGGCTTTCCTGAGATTGCTCTCACTTTCCCCAGCTATTTTAGATATGATTTCCGGCCCATTAATACATAAAACGAAAGCAACACTTTCGTTAGCAACAGCCCTAGCTATTAGGGGTTTTTCCAGATCCTGGAGGTCCATGGAGTAAAATTCCTTCGGGTGGTTGTTAATTGGAAAAGCTGAGGATGTATGAAAGGAAGTTCAACGTGCTCTCGAATCTGCGCCATTTGCTTACATATTCCACCAACATCACCGTAACCTACCTCACAGAAAATTTCTGTATCAGGAGCAAGATCAGTGTTCTGAAAGATCAGTTTTGATGACCTTGAAATTTCCACATCTCTTTCCTCCCCAAACACGAAAGAGGTCACCCTTCCGAAGAGGGGGTCAAGCCTCCTGGAAATATGGCTTCAAGTAGGCATCAGAATGGTTTCCAGCAACTTCAATAAAGTCAGCAATGGGAACGTGTACACGTTTGCCGTATTTAACATCAGACTATGTATTCTAAAATTAGCCCCACATAAGTACTTCTCCCATCTCCGATATACTTGTAGCACGTAACGAATATCCATCATTTTTATACTTACTCGAATGCCGTTGTAAGTCATTCGGAACTTTGACGAAATCGCGAAATAATTTTGTCGTTTTTCGGAATCAGAGTAACCCTTAAAATCTTTTGGAATTTCACCAGAATCATTACACGTCTTACAATAACCACGATATTGATCAAAATATCTTCCTGTCAAGCATTTTATAACTCTCCAATTAGCAGCTTTGTTCTTACTATTTTGTAACGAGATCTTCTAACCCCTTAAATATTTCAGAACTAAGCTCTCGTCAACCTTATCATTGCCCTCATCAGGCACAGCCGCCAATAGATAGTCTATCTGACTGAAGAATATGTCGTCATCCAATCCCGGAAGAAAATATAGCTCATTAGAGATTTTACGACTATATATCATGTTTTCGACTTCATCTTTGTATAAATACGGATGGTCCAAAAAGATCGAGTCTGAGAGATAATCTAATTTTTTGTAAATTAAGAATATTCTTATCTGACATGACAAATGTTTATCTCTCAGCCTCGATCTTTTTGGACCATCCATATTTATATTAAGTCGAAAACATAATATATAGTCGTAAAATCTTTAATGATGTATCTTTTCTTCCGGGGTTGGATGACGACATTCATCGGTCAGATAGACGATCTATTGGCGGTTGTGCCTGATGAGGGCAATGATAAGGTTGACGAGAGCTTAGTTATGAAATATTTAAGGGGTTGAATATCTCGTTACAAAATAATAAGAACAAAACTGCTAATTTGAGAGTTATAAAATGCTTGACATGAGATATTTTGATGAATAGCGTGGTTATTGTAAGACGTGTAATGATTCTGGTGAAATGCCAAAATATTTTAAGGGTTACTCTAATTCCTGAAAAACGACAAAATTATTTCGCGATTTCGTCAAAGTTTCGTATGATTTACAACAGCATTCAAGTAGGTATAAAAAGGATGGATATTCATTACGCGCTACAAGTATATCGGAGATGGGAGAAGTCCTTATGTGGGGCTAATTTTAGAATACATAGTCTGATGTTAAATACGGCAAACGTGTACACGTTCTTCCCATTGCTGACTTTATTGAAGTTGATTGGATCGAGTCGGGTTGTGTCCTGCATCGAGTCGGGCCCCAACAGAATAAGTTCTCCAACCTCATTCCAGTACACGGGCGACCGGCAAGGTTTCCATACAAAGCTTCGAAAGGTGACATTCCTATACCCGGTCGATTGCTATTATTGTAAGCAAAGTCAACTAAAGATAAGTAGGGCTTCTAGTTACCACCAAAGTACACAAGGGTTCAACAGTAACACATCAAGTACACAAGCCTCCAACAATAACACAATTTTCCAGAAGCCGTAATAGATATCACTGTTTGTAGCAAACCCCATCCATAATGAAATTAATACGTGAAGAACTCAGCATATTCTACAAAAATTTGGACCATTTCTCGATTTGTGTTTTCACGATAGTGTATGTGTATCCTTTAAATTGTGTTTTCACGATAGTGTATGTATATCACGATAGTGTATGTGTATCCTTGTAATGAGCAGACTCCGTTTAAAGACCGAGGGACACGACCTTAGTAGGATTGTATGCATGTTTACGCTTATAATAGTAAATTCGAACTTTCTAGTTAGTTGGGTCATTTTGGTGTATATTTTCATCTAAGTATCTTATATTGGTATAATACTTATGGCTGCATACTTGTATCTCTATTTTCAGGCAGCAGATAACAAACCAATAATCCATCAGAGTTTGTGTCTTATCAAACTTGTTGCGAATGTGGTTTTGATGTTTTGTGCTAGCAAAGGTTAGAAAAAGTGACAAGGAAAAAATTCTGCTACCAAACAAGCCTATCTATGACTTAGTAATGCTGATTGTGATGTATATTTTAACTTTATCTCTATATTTGACTGTATAATTTGGATCATGTGTTTTACTTGTCATATGTTTGTATGATCAATTGCACTGAATCTCATCTCCGAGGGTTCGAATTCGAACTACTATTGTTCTTGTTTGTTAAAGAATAGATACTCGAAATCTTGGCTTCACACATCGTATAACATGATTAGTTTAATTTTTATTGGTTATCTTTTTTAATGCTTGGATGTCGCAGACCTTGACTGATAACTAAAGCGAGATCGAACTTTGTTGCAAGTTGTGGTTGAGGAAGAGAAAATCTCGTACCCAATGTCACAGAAAATATTACCCCTTGGCACAATATGTAGTATCACTGCAATCTTTTAGCGCAAAGACCTCTAAAGAGGGTTTGTAACGAGGAAAACATTTTCTTGTTTAATGCTTTCAACTTCTTCCATGAAACAAATTCAAAAACTTCTAACATCTTTCAGTTAACGGAAGTTTCTACAAAATATTGAAATTCACAAAATAAAATAAAATAAGAACTGTATGCCCTGTCATCTTTGCTTGATTCAAGTTTGTATCTGGTACAAGTTGAAATATAGTATGATCAGGACACCCATAAACTAACTCAAGGACCTGTTTGGTTTTAATTTTGAGACTCAACTTAACATTTTTTGCTCCTAAGCCACGGTTGATAAGCCTGCCTAAAATTGTTTTGGATTTTTTGCCTTCTGGCATTGAAAAATATAGAAGTTATAAGCTAGATGAAAAGCCATTTATTTGCCTCTTTAAGTGCAACCAAACAAGCCAGCTCATTTTATACATATATGTAGAAAGTTCATACAAAGGTGCATATTGGAGAACCAGAAGTGCGTTTTTTTTTTAAAGAACAGTGAGCAAATATGTAGACAAACCTACAATACAGAAAATCCCATGATCCCATTTAAACAAAAACATACAGGAGTTCTTTAAATGAAACAGATTTCAACAAAAAAATTGCTTCCAGCTCAAATATAATACTACAGAGTTTCTTTGCACGCTTCTCCATCAGACATGTTTACCAGCATAAGCTTTAACTACATTAATTCAGGCAGTCATAGTAAATTTTACCAAAAACACAATATTTAGTCCATGTTTCCTAAAACGCACGTCTGTATAGTCTACATTTCTCCACATTCAGCAATAACGCAGGCCAATTTGGGCCGGTTGTTAGGTCCAGTAGCTACGTTCTCGATCTTCCTGATAACTAGAAGTCCATCTCCAAGTACTCTCTGCAATAATATTGACATATGAGTACATTCCAAAAAATTGAACTTTTGAGCAAGTAAAACAGCAATTGTTATTCTTGTTGATCATTCAACCATTAACTAAACTTCTATAGAAGTCTATCATATCCCATCCGTATTCATTGCTATAGTTTCCATAAAGGTTTATAAATCAACATTCAGCCAATCCAAAAAAAATCCTGATGTATTGGTTAATGCATATAAGCCTCATCTTAATCCAAACTTATAATAGATTAACTGCATTCATAACAATGACAGGACGCATGGGAACCAATGCATCATGACCATATACAACTAAGCAAAGGTCCCTTCAATCATGTGCAATTGCAATCATCAAATAGGAGATATCCCCAAACAAAAGAATCGACTACAATCTAAATAGTCATCAGATTCGAGAGATGAAACATACCCCAAAGACGACATGCTTGTTATCGAGCCAGTCGCACTTTGCACATGTAACGAAGAACTGCAAAAAGATACAAAAAGTAAAATACTAGATGTACAGACAGCTAAAAGAACATATGAAAAGAGAATAGAGGAAAAATGGATACTGATTAATTATAAAACCAAGGCACATTTTGTTTCATTCTTTTTATTTGTTCAAAGCAAACACAGAAAATTAGCTACAATACAATTATTACTTGCGCAAAAAACACGAAAAGGAGAAGATAGTGAAGAACATAATCAAAATGAAGATATAGCAAATTTTCAATACCTGACATCCATTAGTACCCGGTCCACTATTTGCCTGTAAAAACAAGAAAGAGCTCTGGTCAAGTTTTAGATCAAATCTGTGCTTATATAATTCAGAAATAATATCACCACCTAGGTACTAAAAATTGTCTTATATAGAGTAATACATATTTCTACTGTATAAGACGAGATAATAATATAAAGTGAACTTGAGGAGGTTCATGATGTGTAGTACCAGGAATCCATAATGGAATTAGATAAGTAAATTTAGTAAAGATAAAGTCATAAAACCATATCTGACACATCAGAGAACCTGCGAGCATGAGAAAATAGAGAATGCATTGCAGCCGCAAGGGTTTTACCCACTCGCTTGATGTAACAATTCCAGGTAGGTGGGGACGCGACTGTGTATTACAAAATTGTATATACACTACACATTCAATATTTTAAGAAGATTGGGGGTGTTGCATTACCAAACGGAGAGGGGAAAAGCAATACCGAAAATATTTAGGAAAACACGTTTACAGAAATTGTCATGAGAGTAGCTTTCAGAAAATTCTTTCCAATTTTTAAACTAAGTTCTGAAAAGTAAACGATTTTCCTAAACAAATGAGAACGATTTTAGCAAACAGCTGTAAGTTACATTGTTTGAACGTTCAAGTCTTCTATCTAAAGAAGAACCAAGTACAACTATGAAACATCTGTAATACGTCCACAAGAAGTTTAATATACGCTGTTATACGCGGACATGTATTGCCCATTTAGCACCTATTTGACTTTCATGTATTACAATGTAAATATAGGCCCAAACTTATCTAGATCCACTTACAGAATTAGCAATACAGACTGGGAACATGCTTAAAAGTGTACCAGATTAAGGAAATAATGTAGAGAGCCTTCATATAGATAGCAACTAGTTGGATCCAACTATAATAAAACACTAAATTTGCTAAAATCAAAAGAAATATAAACTGAAAATTGGCAGCAAGAGAATAGACAAGGACACATAAATAAATTACCATTGATAACAGACCAGGACCAGTGTGCTTTGCGATAAAATTTTCATCATCAAACTTACTCCCATATATCGACACACATCCACTACCATCGCCCTTAAAAACAAAAAATACAATTGTTAATAACGCAGAACCAAGAAGAAAAAGATGAGTATGCCTGATAGAATATTAAAAAGGTAAAAAGTAAACATGATGCCGAAACGAAAATCCGACGGAAGAGAGAAATAGCAGAAGTGATTAACATTCAATGTGCGTTTTCAGAAAATCCTATCAAAAGCCACCATTTTGAATTAAAAACTCAATTCAGCTATACCTTTTTATTACTAGCCTAGTGGAACAGAACCTACGTTCTCAATCAAGATAGTGAGTTCGATTTGCTTCTCTGATTAGACTCCATTAGACCCAGAATGGCCAGAACAAAAAGGGGAGATTCTTCCTGTTCTCAGTGATGAAAATAACCTCAATCAATCTATTACTTGGGAAGACACAAAATTGTCAACTTCTAGAGATTGCATATTCCTTTACATGTACCAGTGTTCTAAAATGTTTTGGGCAAACAACGGAGCTCTTGGTGCTGTTTAATACTCCAATTACTAAATAGTCAAATAAAACTTTGTACATCATCTTCAATACACTTGACATTAGATGATGAAAACATTGACCGTATATGGTGCGAGAATAAGATGATGAAAAGCCAAAAAGATGTTTCAAATTTAATGATTAGAAAACAAGGCTTCTACAGACAGCTAACGAAGAGTAAAATTAGCAAATAGTAATGTGAAGGGTCAAAGATTAAGGTTTCTAACCTTCAAAAAATCACCAGCTTGGAGCATGAAATCCTTGATCACTCGATGGAACTGACAACCTTTGTAACCAACTGGCAATCCTGCCTTTCTGCAGAACACATTCAGGTCATGAATGAATAAGGAATAAAAAGGTCTTTAAAGGCAAAGGAGTTTGCGGACTATCAAGTTCAGGGAAGTAAGTTTATTGTCTCATATTTTATTAACTAATGTGAGTCGTCATAGAAATTCTCAAATGGGTTACATGTCCTTTCCTGGTATACATTGAACTTTCCTAAATATGTCAAACAAAAGTTACCGCTTCATTTGACTTTCCAGATTTTAGCGCAACGATAAAATACGGTTTTTTATATTGCTTACTTCTGTTAACGCAAAAATGCAAAGGAGTTGGAAGCCTACTCCACATTCTTATTACATGTTTATCAACCAGTTAAACTCAGCTCATACGAAAAGGTGAAAGAGCATCTAGCATGTTTTAACGGGTATTGCATCAATATATGAACGTTGAAGAAAAATCTTCACCAAATACAAGTCAAGGATGACTAATTTGTTAGCAAATAATACTAAAAGAATATAACACCTACACAATACTATTTATATTAAGTATAGAAGAAAAAGGTACACAGAAATTTAAAATATCTACCAACCTGTATTCGCCCGTGCAAAATTGCCTGCATATTATGAAATGTGGAACAAACTAATTAATAAATGCGATTAATCATAACGTCGTAAATAAATTAATGTGGAAGTCAAAGAGGGGAACTAACATTTTGAAAAAGAACTGTACAACTTCACCAATTATACAAACTAGGGGTGGGTTAGGGTTGGGACCCGACCCGTAAACACTCAACCGTATCCCGACCCGATTACTTTTGGAAGTGAAAAAAAATCCGGATCCCGACCCGACAAAAGTCGGGACCCGTAGGGTCGGGATAAATTTATCCCGAATCTCCCGATATATTTTTTTATTTTACGACAATGTCATTTTTTATTAACAATTTTCATTTGATAAGTCTAAACATGTTATTAACACGAAACATAATCCTAGTTTAAAAATAACATTCCTAATAAATAAATAAATAAATTAACATGTAGTAGAAAAATAGTGAGAAACTACAAATAATGGAGTAGATAAAAAAATTGATACGTTTTTTTATCAGATTCTTTTAGTATTTAGTTT
Source organism: Primula vulgaris (assembly GCA_963920805.1). Lineage (NCBI taxonomy): Eukaryota > Viridiplantae > Streptophyta > Magnoliopsida > Ericales > Primulaceae > Primula > Primula vulgaris. The sequence goes on along the minus strand of OY987212.1, from coordinate 44,084,116 downwards.
TATTCAAACAAACAACAATTATAGTACTAAATGAGATATATTATCATTATAATTTTTATAATCGGAAAATAATGAACATTTATCTTTTTTGAAGTAACAATATAACTTTTTTATTTAAGTATATTTTTTATTTTAATAGTTTCATATATTCAAAACTATAAATCTATAGTATACGTATGTAATTATAACAAATATATGAAACAGAAAGGATTGTACCTCATATGCTAGAGTGCTTACATTGCATGCTAGAGGTACATGGTTCGATTCTCATCACTTGCTTTTGATATAAATTAATTTATATTTCAGTGTTAAGATAAAAAAAATTTCATATTATATAATATAAAATATAAATTAATTTAAAAATCGGGTCGGGTCGGGTCGGGACACCCAACGAAATCAAAATTGCCACCCGATCCCAAAGTTTTTCGGGTCAGGACAAAACCCGACATTTTCAGGTCGAGTGCGGGTCGGGATTTCGGAAATTTTTTCCAGCCCTAATACAAACAACAATATTAAACAATGTTGTCAAACTATGTGTCTTTTCGGCAACATCTTTTTTTTCTCGGCGTTTCGTTAGCTAATTAGATGAAAAAAATGCTTATGCTAGCGTTTTTGGCTTTTCAAACGCTGGCTTTTGGGTCATAAAAGCTACAAAATTTGTAGCATTTTTTAAACTAAGAATTTAGGGGGGGGGGGGGGGGTGTTAAAGCTTTTTCACATAAAAACTACCGAAACTAGAAAAGTTTCAATCAAATCATAATATAAATTAACAAGTTAAAATAAGTAAAAAGTGACTTATCAACAAAAATAGATTACAAGTCATTAAAAGTAAAAAAAAAGAAGCTAAGATATTGTCAAACAGTAGTAAGCTGCAGGTTGTTTAAGCTCATTTCTTTTTAAAAGCAGTTTTTTTACGAATAAAGTCAATGCGAAACGGTGCCTATGTTAAAAAATGACTTACCAATATAAGTCACTTAAAATTAATGAATTATAAGTCACTTTTAAGTATAAAAAAAAGGCGAAGATGTTGTCAAACAGTAGTAATCTGCAGGTTGTTTTCAGGTCTTTGGTTTTTCAAATCAGATTTTTGACCAATAAAGCGAATGCCAAACGGGGCTTATGTTAATAAAAAAACACAAAGGCGGAGAAAGAAAGAAAAAGAGTGAAGGAATAATTGCCTGAAATTTTCGGAGGTTTTGGGGGAAATATCTGAAAAAAGCTCCATTTTAATACGACCGGCAGGGATAGTACCGATGGTTATATCGAAAAATACGATTGGATTTTTAGGGTTTTGAGGCCTTTGGTGCCACTCTACCGTCCCCATCTCCTAATTAATTAATTCACCTACCTCTCTCTCTCTCTCTCTCTCCTCTATTGAACTACACTACACTGGTATTTTGTTTTTTTAGGGTTTTATTACTTCTGTTTATCGTGGGAGTAGGCCGGGTCCTGTCCGGTCCGAAAACCGAAACTTACCGTTTTTTTCTGTTCCATTTTTTTTTGTTTTCGGTTTTTTTATTTTTTAACCGAACCGGTTCGGTTTCGGGTTTTTTCGGTTTTATTTTTGGTTTTTTTCATTTTTTTCGATATTTTTCGCTTTCGATCTTTTTCGGCTCGGTTTTATTGAAAACCGAAACCGACCCGAAAATTTTTCGATTTTTTGGTTTCGTGTTTTTTCGGTTCGCTTTTTCCGGTTTTTCACCCATCTACTGGGAGAACCAGGGATCCATTTTTTTTACTAGGATTAAATAAAAATTATGTAAATATTAAATTATAGTATTTACTTACATACACTGTTCGGTCAAAAAAAAAATCAATCCGATTACCCAATAGTTTTATTTTAAAGTAATACTATCGTAAAACTAGTAAAAATGTGTCACGCATTAAAAATTCAATGTATATTAATGAATCTAAAATAATTACTATGTTAAAATTAATTTAAAATTAAAAGTAAAATATTTTATTGGTTGGCACATACTTGTAATTCTAGTGTATCGTACGAAGGAAAAAATAAAAATCAAATTTATCAACCGTATCGAAAAAGTATATGATGCATTTTAAATACATTACGTAAAAAATAAAATTTATCAGCCGTACCGAAAAAGTACCGGACATGTAATCGTGTCAACACTTTTTTTACTTACATTTTTTTCATACTTTTTGTTGGCCATTAGATTGAATTGTTTTTTTTATCTAATGACCCATAAAAAGCTAAAATAGGCTACCATAAAAAAAAAATTTATTACAGCAAAAATGGATCCGAGAACTACAAGCTTTTTAAATTTTGTTAAAACTTTTACCTTTGATATTTTATTAAGCGTTCATTCATGTTTTCTGTACCCAACTATTGTTTTTTAACAATTTGCATACTCAACTAATATTTTTAACAATGTACATACTAAATTAACATCAATTGATCAATAACCATACTCTGGGTGACATGTCAGCAATTAAACAAACAGTCGACAAAAAAACTGCTTACGTGTGCTTATCAATATTACACGGCAGCAATTAAACAAGCATGTGTCTATTAACCCAAAACATTCTCTCTATATACGTATAACTCTCTCTATACGTATAACTCTCTTAGAAAACATCCAAATTAAGCAACAATTACTCAAATAATTAATTTTTAAACATGAGTTGGGTGCTTCGTCATGGGACAGACCATCCAAAATACGGTAAGTCAATTTCTTTATCTATCTATAATTAGCGGTTTTTTAATTATATATTTCTTCATTTTATAATTAGGGTTTTTGTTATTATTTTTTTTTGGATTATTCAGTTTACATTATTCGAGTTTTTAATTATTAGAGATTTTTAATTATTAGGGTTTTTTTTATCAATTTATTTAGATGAGTTATTCAGTTTACGTACTTAGGGATTATGGTTAAATATTGTTAATTAGTGGTGGTTAATTTGAGTAGTAGGGGTTTAATTATGTATATTTTTTAAATTGCAGATAACAATTTCATGTTCACTATAGCCTAGCATCATGATAGTATAATCTCTCGAGGTAACATAACACAATATTTGAATGCTAGAGTTGATTTCTTTGATTTTTGTGATGAAAAAGAGATCAATTATCTAGCACTTGTAGGAATGTGTTACAAATTGTTGAACATAGAGTTCAATAATGATTTTGATTATTACTTTGATTATGCGTTTAATGATTTTACGATTTCGATGATATAATGCTTGTCTTGTCCAAAAATAGAAAACGTATATTTCAGGTCATTAAATGATAGAGCATTCGATAACGAAGCCATAGGTTCAAGCGGAACCAAAATCGGAGCTAAAACGAAAGAGTTATGAGCATTCGAAGATTTACGGGACCAGGATTACAGTCGACCGATTGACTGGACAAAAACGACCGATCGTTTTTGATCCAATTTCTTCCAGTGAGTCCAGTATAAAAACGACCGATCGTTTTCAGAAAACGACCGATCGTCTGTCTGAAAACGACCGATCGTCTGTAGAAAACGACCGATCGTTTTCTGCAGTTTTCGAAAACAGCTTTTCAGCAATTTCTGGAAAATAGCTGTTAAAACCTTACAACGGTCATAACCCAGAAAAACAGACTTTGCTGTGATATAAACCAGCCCAATCATCTCTCCAAAGTCACCAATTACACAATCAATCAATCCTTCAACCTCTCTCATATACAAAAACCCAAAATCACCATTTTGGTGAAATACTTCGGAAAGAGAGAAATTGAAGATAAAGAGATACAAGCTCCAACAAAGATCAAACATCATCGAAACCACATATTAGCTTATTTTAGAAGCAATCGATTGTGGGTGTAGTTTCAATATTCGATAAAATTGTAACGAGTATTTTATAAACTCATTTTTGTGAGCGAGTGATCGGGTAGAGGCTTTGTAAGCAAGTGAAGCTTAAAAGCTCTAGGTCTTTTCATTCGGGACACTCATAAAGTGTGGGGGAGCTTAATCGGTTGATTAGCTCATTAGGATTGTAATATCCGGGAAAAGAATTTTTAGTGAAATACTCGGTAGTACCGAGGAGAGGACGTAGGCGCGTTTTGCCGAACCTCTATAAATCACGGTGTCATCTTCTTCCCTTAAACTTTTATTTTCCGCAAATATTTATTCTTGCTTGCTTGCGTTTGAATTTATTAACGATTATTAACGCATAAGCTTAGAATTGCGTAAGTTGGGGTGTTAGTTGCACTTAGGTTTTAATTAGGCGAAAATCGCCATAAACCTTATTCACCCCCCCCCCCCTCTAAGGTTAGCACGCGGGCCAACAATTGGTATCAGAGCCGAGGCTCTTGCATATAGGAATCTAACGATTCTAGAGTTAAGATCCCGATGGCTAACTTCCTTAATTTCACTTCCGGCATAGCTTTATCCCCCAATACTCCACCTTATTTCGATGGGATAAACTATAGTTATTGGAAAGATAGGATGAGCATTTTCCTACAAAGCTACAATGTCAATCTTTGGAAGATTATTAAAGTAGGATATTCCGCTCCTAAATCCGAAAATAGTGAGAATCCAATCCCCGTAGAGGACCTTGATAACGCTCAACTAGAAACCTACTCTACGAACGCTAAAGCGATGTATGCTATTGTTTGTGCCGTTTCCCCTAACGAGTACAACAAAATTTCCGCTTGTAAAACCGCTAAGGGCATGTGGGATAAGTTAGTAGTTATGCATGAAGGGACTAACCAAGTTAAGGAGTGCAAACTCCAAATTCTAGTGCACGATTACGAACTTTTTAGGATGAGCGAGGGAGAAACTATTTCCGATATGCTTGCTAGATTTACCACTATTACTAACGGACTAATGTCTCTTGGTAAGTCTTTGTCTTGTAAGGAGATGGTTTCAAAAGTGATTCGGAGCTTACCGAAGGAATGGGAACCAAAGGTCACCGCAATTCAAGAGGCGCACGACATGAACACATACACTCTTGATGCATTGACGGGTTCGCTCATTACACACGAGATCACCCTCAATAGTCACAAGCCAATCTCGAAAAAGAGGGAGATAGCTTTCAAAGGAACGACTTGTGACGAATGCGATGAGATATCCAAGGACGACAAAAATTCAATGGAAATCATTCGAATCGTCAAGGAAATCCTCAAGCTAAAAGACCACCGCAAACATAAAGGTAAATCGTCAAATAATTCAATTTATTCTAACGATTTTGTTTGCTATACTTGTGGCAAGGAAGGACACATGGCAAGAGATTGCGTCATGAATCGCAAGAGCAAAGGCAAGAAGAAGATATCCGCTTCAAGCTCTAGCGATAGCTCCGACCAAGATGAAGTCGCGCATCTTGGTTGCTATATGGCCATGGAAGACAACAATGAGCCTAACCAATCGTCTTCAAGCGAATGTGACCACTCAAGCGAAAGTGACAACGATGAGGTAAAAGAATTCTCTCATGATGAACTTATTCATATGTGTGGAATTTATTCCGAAAAATTTCCTAAGCTTGTAGAGAAGGTCAAATCTCTTAAAAAGATAAATTCTTCTCTCAATGAAGAAATAAGATCTTTAAAAAGAGATAAAATTGAAAATGAGTCTATTCCAACATCGTCATTTTCTTTAAGTGATATAGATGACGAAAAGGAAGACTTGAAAGAAAAAACCAATGATCTCGTCATTCATAATAAGTCTTTACAAACCGAGATCAATTTTCTCAAAAATGAAGTCTCTAGACTTACTAAAACTCTTTCAAAACCATCTTCTTTGGATTGTGATTTATTAGAAAATTTTGAAGAGTTAAAGGATGCTTTCGATAAAGTTAAAAGCAAAAACAAGGTTTTGAGTTCTCATGCTTTTAACTTAAATGACAAGGTCAAGGTTTTAGAAACCGAGAATGAATCGTTGAAAACTAAAAACAACGATCTTGTCATTTCCATTGAAAAACAAAATTTAACAATCTCAAAGTTTTCTAAAGGTAAAACCGTTTTAGATAACATTTTGAGTTGTCAAAAAGATGTTAAGGATAAGAGCGGTATAGGTTTTGATTGCATTGGCTCTACTTCTAACAAACCCCGCTTCGTTAAAGCCTCTAATATTTCTACAACTCCTATTCTACCTAAACAAGAGGTTGTTTTTCCTAAAAGGAGTACTTCCAAGATTTTTCAAAAATCTTTTAATGATAGGAAAGGTGTAGGTTTTCAAACCAAATCGGATGCTCCGAAAAACCTTTCCAAAACTACGTATAACTATCGTTATACTAAAAAGTCTAAGCATTGTGTGCATTGTAGTAGAAATGAGCATATTTCTTCTAGATGCCCTTATCGTTTCCATGTTAGTAGAAGCGATTTGAAATGGGTAGTAAAGACCCGAGCCACTAACAATGTCGGACCCAAAAGAAATTGGGTACCAAAGGACAAAATTTGTGTTGTAGGTATCTCCATCCAAAAGGAGAAAATCCACAAATGGTTGGCAACGCCGACAAAAGCCGTGGAAGTCAAGAAGATCGACTCCACCATCAAGGATGAAGTGCCGTTAATCAACAAAGGTGGAAGGCATACCAACAAGTGGTACCACCTATTAGGAATCGGCAACGCTCAATGCAAATGCCATTAGCGAGCGGACTCGACTCCACATCACATATGCGGTATACTCTAATCTAAAATATCTACATATATGTGATTAGTTGGGTCGGGTATATGCATCATAATTACATTTTTCATGTTTTGAGTTTTCTTTAAAAACCCTTCACAAAACCCCATATTTTTTTTGATTGCATTTTGATAATGCCAAAGGGGGAGAAAAATGATATATTTTGGTGTAAATGCGTTTTTGTTAAAATGGAGGAGATATTTTTCTTGTATCTTGTAAAATCATCATTAGTTTGTCATAATCAAAATGGGGGAGATTGTTGAACATAGAGTTCAATAATGATTTTGATTATTACTTTGATTATGCGTTTAATGATTTTACGATTTCGATGATATAATGCTTGTCTTGTACAAAAATAGAAAACGTATATTTCAGGTCATTAAATGATAGAGCATTCGATAACGAAGCCATAGGTTCAAGCGGAACCAAAATCGGAGCTAAAACGAAGGAGTTATGAGCATTCGAAGATTTACGGGACCAGGATTACAGTCGACCGATCGACTGGACAAAAACGACCGATCGTTTTTGATCCAATTTCTTCCAGTGAGTCCAGTATAAAAACGACCGATCGTTTTCAGAAAACGACCGATCGTCTGTCTGAAAACGACCGATCGTCTGTAGAAAACGACCGATCGTTTTCTGCAGTTTTCGAAAACAGCTTTTCAGCAATTTCTGGAAAATAGCTGTTAAAACCTTACAACGGTCATAACCCAGAAAAACAGACTTTGCTGTGATATAAACCAGCCCAATCATCTCTCCAAAGTCACCAATTACACAATCAATCAATCCTTCAACCTCTCTCATATACAAAAACCCAAAATCACCATTTTGGTGAAATACTTCGGAAAGAGAGAAATTGAAGATAAAGAGATACAAGCTCCAATAAAGATCAAACATCATCGAAACCACATATTAGCTTATTTTAGAAGCAATCGATTGTGGGTGTAGTTTCAATATTCGATAAAATTGTAACGAGTATTTTATAAACTCATTTTTGTGAGCGAGTGATCGGGTAGAGGCTTTGTAAGCAAGTGAAGCTTAAAAGCTCTAGGTCTTTTCATTCGGGACACTCATAAAGTGTGGGGGAGCTTAATCGGTTGATTAGCTCATTAGGATTGTAATATCCGGGAAAAGAATTTTTAGTGAAATACTCGGTAGTACCGAGGAGAGGACGTAGGCGCGTTTTGCCGAACCTCTATAAATCACGGTGTCATCTTCTTCCCTTAAACTTTTATTTTCCGCAAATATTTATTCTTGCTTGCTTGCGTTTGAATTTATTAACGATTATTAACGCATAAGCTTAGAATTGCGTAAGTTGGGGTGTTAGTTGCACTTAGGTTTTAATTAGGCGAAAATCGCCATAAACCTTATTCACCCCCCCCCCTCTAAGGTTAGCACGCGGGCCAACACAAATTAGGCTGGTTAAATGTTAACAAGTTGTACTGTAAAAAAGTGGGAACTTCATTTGAGGAAACTGAATTTGAAATTAGATTTGATAGTGATGCTTATCATATTGTTAACTACGTTGATAGCGGTACTAGAGTTGTAGAAGTATATGCTGAGTGTGATAACAATGAAATAGATTCAGACTTAGACAGTAGTGCTGATGAATTTGAAGTTGAAAATGATGATGGTTCTGATTTAGAAAATAATTTTGGTAATGATGATGATATTGGTGGGGAAGATGATACTTTAGTTGACACTGTCATTACTGTGGACCACACCAATATGTCCACAGTCAATTCCAGTGGCAAAGCTAGTGGTTCTGGTACTAGTAAGACTAGATTTAAAGACAAAGCTAGTGTCACTATGAAATCTAAAGTTGCAGCTGCATACAATAATGTGGGTAATGATGAGGACATGGATGAGAGTTATGTGTCACAGTCAGAATTTGATAGTGATGTGGGGTTTGATGAGGATGAAAGTAGAGTTAAAGTTAGTTATTCAGTGTTTGGTGAAGCAGACTTAGATAAACCTATAGAGTTTAAGCTTGGAATGAAATTTCCTAGTGCTGCTCTGTTTAGAAAAGCTGTAAGGGAATATGCAATTCAAAGACAAAAAGATATTTATTGGAATGTGAACTACAAGTTAAAAATGTATGGTATTTGTAGAAATGGAAGTATTGATAACCCATGTCCATGGTTGATATATGGTGCAAGAATGAAATGGGAAGAGACAGTACAGATAAGAACTTTTGTGGACAAACACACATGTTCTAGCACACTGGTGAATTCAAATCTTACACCAAAATACATTGCTCAAAAATTTGAAGTGAATATTAGAGAGAATCCTTCATTTATTAAGTCTGTAGCTGACTATACCTTCATTTCTGATAAACAAAAGATTAGGCTTGTAATTAAAATTTTCATTTATTACTTTATCATTTATTTAATTGTTCAGTTTATATTTTGCAGCAATAACTTGTCATTATTCTTTAATTTTATTCTGTAGGGTCTTATTGATGCCATAGAGGAAGTGTTACCTGGTGTGGAGCACAAGGTTTGTGTAAGACATCTCTACAGTAACTTCAAAAAGGACCACAAAGGGTTGGCATTAAAGAATCTACTTTGGAAATGTGCTAGAGCTAGCACTATTGAATATTTTACCAAAGCCCTAGAAGAGATGAAAAACCTTAATGAACCAGCTTATCTTTGGTTGTCATCCAAACCAGGTAAGAACTGGTCTAGGTCTCATTTCTGTTTTCAACCAAAGTCAGATATTCTATTAAACAACTTGTGTGAATCCTTTAATGCTTGCATAAAAGAAGCTAGGGGAAAACCTATTTTGAGTATGCTTGAGTATATGACGAAGTATCTCATGGATTTAGTTATGAGAAAAAAAACTGCTATGGAAAAGAAAATTTCACTTCACATATGTCCTAAAATTCAGGAAAAACTTGAAGGTTTTAAACTTAGATCACATAATTATATACCTTATTCCAATGGTAATCTCATTTATGAGATTGATAGTGGTCATTCTTGCTATCAAGTAGACCTTGTTAGAAAAACTTGTGCTTGTAATGTATGGCAGTTAGCTGGGATACCATGTGTTCATAGTATTTGTGCCATGAATTGTGAAGGTCACAAATTAGAGGATTATATACATAGTTGTTATACAAGAGAAACTTACCTCAAAACCTATAGTAACACTTTGATACCAAATAATGGAATTGATTTATGGCCCAAAACCAACGAATCAGTAATTTTACCACAAGTGGTTACTGCACAACCTGGTAGACCAAGAAAGAATAGAAAAAGAGCTGCAGATGAGCCTAGACCACCCTCTCATAAGATAGGTAGACTTGGTACTGTAATTACATGCACACTATGTAAAAAACTTGGTCATAACTGCAGAACATGTGGTAAACCTCCAAAAGAAAAAAGACAGGGGAGAAGAAAAAGGCAGAGAAAACCAAATGCAATTCCACATTTAGTTGATGAAGATAACAGTGACAGTGATGATTTTGGTATGGATGAGGAAGATGATGATGGTGTTGAAACTGTGGTGGAAAATATGGTGAAAAATGATGGTGTTGAAACTAATGGGATGGAAGATATGATGGAAAATGATGGTGTGTGATATGGTGAAAATAGTGTGAGTAATGAAGGGGAAAATTAGAGTGATAATTTCTGTGATAATGTGGTTCTTAGTGCAAATGATATAGCTGAAAAACAGGATGAAGTGAGTCAAACATCAAGAGTAGTATCCAGTCAACCTTTGGGAGCTTTTACTGAAAAAAATAGAGCTAAAATAACAGTAAGTTCTCTTAATTTCATAAAACACTTACTTTTTTTATTAGTAGTTTTTGTTCTAATTGCTATTTATTACTCTTATGTACTGTAAAATATATTCTAATTACTATTTTTATTGAATGTATAAAGGTGAGAAGAAGTGGAAGAATATTAAATTCACCAAAAAAAGGCCCTGCTACTGTGAGGGAGAATCAGAGTGATGATTTATGTGATAATGTGGTTCTTAGTGCAAATGATATAGTTGAAACACATGATAAACTGGGTCAAACATCAAGAGTAGTGTCCAGTCAACCTTTGGGAGGCTTTACTGGAAAAAAGAGAGCTCAAATACCAGTAAATTCTCTTAATTTATTAAAACACTTATTGTTTTTTATTAGTAGTTTTTGTTCTAATATATTCTAATTGATATTTTTATTGATTGTTTAAAAATGAGAAGAAGCATGAGAATATTAAATTCACCAAAAAAAGGCCCTGTTGTTGTGGATTTTGAGGATTTAACCAAGTATGGTGAGAGTGGCAGTGACACAGTTCATGCTGACATCTTGAAGAAAACAAAAGTTGGTGGAAAGTCAACAAAGGGACACATTTATAAGGATGGCAAGATGTATCTCACACCTGCTGCTCTTAAACTTGAGTTGGAGCTTAACAAACAATGGAAAGCAAAACAGAGTCAATATGGTCCTAATTTATAGTAAGCTAGATTTAATTAGACTTAAAAGTATTTTTAATTTTCTTTTGTTGGTTTGAGAAGACATGTTAATGGCTTGAAAGACCTGTAATGTAATTATTGCTTTTGTTTTTATTTTGGTGGCCTATAATGACTTTGTTACTGTATGAATTTATTTACTTTGGTGTCTGTTAATGGCCTATGAATGAAGTATCTATTTTGGCAATTTAATGGTGTTATTTTGTTTGTATAGTAATTTGATTTACTGTTTTTATGGAGTAGTTTGTATAGTAAATGTTGTCATCTCAATGATGTTTTTGTACTGAGAGATGACCATTATGATCTTAGAAATGTTGGTATCTCAATGATGTTTTTGTACTGAGAGATGACCATTGTGATCTTAGAAATGTTGACATCTCAATGATGTTTTTGTATTGAGAGATGACCATAGTTTTGTTCTGTAATTTTGTCCTAAGATGTTATGAAAACAGCTCAAAAAACAGTATTTTTTGATCTCATAAAAGTGCTCTTATGAACTCAGAATGAGCTCTTATGAACTCAGAATGAGATGAGATTTAGGTATTTCTGAGGTCTTATGAAAACATCCCTGAATTGTCCATTTTATGATGAGATTTGAGTATTTATGATCTCAGAATTGATCAATTTTTGGACTGATTATTGTCCACTTCTAACTCGCAAAATAGCCATCTCATAATGGAGCTTTTGTGAACTCAGAATAGTTCATTTTTGGTCCGAAATTTGGGTAATTGTGATATCAGAATTAAGTACCAAAATTCATTTACTTTTAGCATCATCAAACAACACAAAAACAAATTTCATAGTTCATTTCATTCATTCATTCATACTCATAGCATTACATTAAACCATTACATTAAACATTATTTTCAAATAAGCTCTAGATCTGTATTTTTTTCTTCCTCAAACAGGTACACCATTGACAGGACAATAATTAAAATAAAAAAAAACAACAAGTATACAAACTTTACTATTTTTTCCCTTTTTCTTCTTCACTTGCTTCATGTTTTTCATCATATCTTTTTTCTTCGCACCTTCATATTCATCAACCAGCTGCATTAGACAAGATTTTTCATTATGTAATTCATTAATTTGTTTCTTCATTTTTGAATTCTCTCTTTTCATTTCTTTCATGTCAGCTTCCAAGTTATTTTTTCCTTTCAATAAACCTGGTATTATTTTTGTGGCACGATCACAAATAGGGGGATCAACCCATAAGAAAAATGAACAAGAGTTGGTTTTACAATTTCTAAACCTGCGACCTGGGTTTTCCACAGTCCATGATGTGTTTAGTTTTGTGATTTTCCTACAATGGCAGTGGTAGTCCATTGAAAAGAGTTTAGTTTAGTTTAGTGAGAGAATGAGTGTCTGAGAATTAGGGTTATTGGCTGCTGGTGTAATGAGTTTTTGGTGTAAGTGATTTTGACGCCAAATAAAGGGCAAAAAGCACACGTAAGCAGTTTTTTTGTCAACTGTTTGTTTAATTGCTGACATGTCACCCAGAGTATGGTTATTGATCAATTGCTGTTAATTTAGTATGTGCATTGTTAAAAATATTAGTTGAGTATGCAAATTGTTAAAAGACGATAGTTGGATACAGAAAACATGAATTAAAATTGTTAAAATGACGCATTAATATATTGATCAGTTCATGAACAATATCGGTCAAGCGAGTAAATATATGTTCATCCATGCTACATTTTATTATCACATTTATTGTAAGAACAAGAAAGATAAAATTACAGTTTTATACTCTAGCATTTTCCGTCGTCAACTATCTTACATTGGAAGGAGTCTATGAAGAATTGTAACGTAGTCCGTGACGGAACCATGATTGTTAAACGAGAGTGGAAAAATTTTATATAATTTGTTCATACCGTATATGAGTATCTTTTATGCAATTTTAGGGGAGGGGGTGCGAATGCTAATTTGTGAAGGTTATAATATGAAGAAGAAAATCTGATTTTCAAAAACAAATTACTCATATCATATAGTGGACAAATGAGTGGACTCTAATTTCATAGTTTACGAGAATGTTTTTCTTTTACTATGATAAAAATTTAGAATAATTTATAAACGATGAATTTTGCAACCCCATAACATAACAATTTCTAATTTGCAACTCCAAAATATTGATTCCGGCTCCGTCCCCTTGATCATAACCTCATTAAATGAAAACGGTCGACTTGTATTCATTGATATGTAAATGAAGCAAATGTTAACAAAATATATGACTCGTTTACTAGACGAGCCGTATTTGAAGGATAATATGCCCAACTCATACTCCATGTATATAAAGATGTACGAGCCAAGTTTAACAAGTCTAGTTCGGGTCTTCATAGTCTAATGAGACTAACGATCACAATCGCGAGTCCTGCAGACGAAAAAACCCAAGAAAAACAATGACTTTAATTGCCTAAAAAGATGTCAATTCTTGACGAAGTCATATATACGTGGCTGGTAGCTTCAAGCCTTCAACAGAATAGGCTGTATATCGAATTACAGTATTGTGTTCATTTAAATTGCTTTACACAAATTCTTTGAGACTCGAGAGCTGTATAAACATATAACAACCAAAGCTCTAGATATGCAATTGAAATCCTTACACTAGTATCAAACACGAGAGCCTCTTCGGAAGAGAAGCGCTAAACTTAATCACCTGTATATATAAGACTTTGCAAAATATAGATACACAACAAATCCTGCAGTACTCAATCCAGCAAGAAGCCAGTAGTAGTAATCAAGATGAGCTTGGTTCAAGTTATTGCACAACCAACCGCCATTTTCTCCAGTAACCTTTTCCACGAAATAAATTAAAAAGACACTGAGAATGTTGCCCACCCCGATCACGCTAAGTGCCAGAGCTGGACCAAGGCTCTTCATATCACTCGCCATCTCATTATAAAAGAAGTTCTGTAGCCCGACGATAGTAAAAACTTCATGGACCCCACATAACACGTACTGTGGGATCAACCAACACACGCTCATCGGCACCGTCGCCTCTGGTAAATTATAAAGTCCATTTTCATAAGCAGTCTTTAGCCTTTTTTTCTCGACCAGAGCAGCAACAACCATAGTAGCTATTGAAAGAAAAATTCCTGTTCCGATTCTCTGGAGAGTCGTTATACCTGATTGGGACCCCGTTAAGGTTCTTGTAAGAGGGACCAAAAAACGCTCGTAAAAGGGTACAAAAAAGACGGCTGTGATATTTATGACTACAAGAAGAGAAGCTGCCGGGGGTTGGAACCCTGGTAAAATCATTCGATCCAATGTTTTTCCTTGGGCTGTGAGAAAAGTGGAAAATTGTGCAAATACGATGGCGTAAATTAGACATAGTAACCATATCGGGATTAGCCTTAGAGTGACTTTAGCATCCTCAACATCGATAATCTCACATGTTTCGTCTTCCTTTTCTGAGCCAGATTCTTTGAGCAAAGATTCATGCATATACCTGTAATTAACAAGAAAAAGTATCAGATTAGGAGTAATAATTAATTAATTCTCTTCTATTACAAAAAAGGTAGCGTAATGTCTCATAGTTGTTGTTTACAGAAGTCTTCAAATTGTCTCCGTTCCTGAGATAGTCTTCTTCCCGAAACAGCAACTAGGAGGCAAGGTTTTTCCCCTGAAATGCCAGTTTTACGAATTTCAAAAGTCCTTCACGTATTTGAAAAGTTTAACTATGTAAATAGCTTTTGAAATTGACAATTTAATTATTTTCACTACAAAAACTCTGCACACTAAAAAGATGACATTTTTAGAAGGGGACTATACTGATCATACTCTTTTTTTTCTGTGCGTGTGTGAATAATATACCATACATTCTCTTACGTAAATTGTTCAGAATTCTGAAGAGGCCAAGTTCCTTGAAATTCATTTTGAGTGGATATCGCCACATCACTAATCCTCCAGTTCTTAAATGCTCTAGCATACACTCTACCGATTCTCAAAAACGGGTTCTTGTCACTTTTTTTAACCGAGAATCTGTAAGTCTTAGTCCCAACTAGAAAACATGAAAGTGAAATAACCATGGATATGCACGGGATCCCAAACGCAAGGGTCCAGTTAAGATACTCTTGTATGTAGCTCATCAACACAGTTGATACGCCAACGCTTGCACTCGAAATGAAATACCACCAGCTGAAATATGAGCTCTTTGTATTCCTCTCTTCGGGGTGTCTCCCATCAAACTGGTCAGCTCCAAAAGCCTGGACACATGGCCTTTGACCTCCTTGTGCAAATGCCATTAAATATAAAGAGAAGAAGAATAACGTAAATTGGAACTGAGGTGTAGAGGAAAATTCGGTTGAAAGTGTCAATGACCCTAGTGCCTGGTTGTCAAAAGTAAATAAATAAAACAAATAATCTAGATTTAGATATTATCATATGGTGACTGTCATCAATGAAAGAGGCGGTATATTTATGTGAAAGTGTACAAACCAAAATGTAGACCGAATTGGCGATGATTATGGTCTTGTATCGACCTAAAAAAGAATCAGCGACAACTGCGCCTAACAATGGCAAAAAGAATGCCACTCCTAACCATGTATTGACATTCTGTGCCGCCGTTGCCAATGATTGTCCGAGTGGTCCTGTTAGGAAATTTATGAGAATAGGGCTTACACCAAAGAATGCAAACCTCTCTGTTAGCTCCACACCTGCCAATTCCACATCCCAATCACTCTTTGCTATCCTAATTAACATATAGAAATGTCTATAATGATCATTTTCACGTGAACTTCCCGTCATAGTTGAGATCATTTAGCTGCATCTTATGAGTACAAAAGTATATTTTTTCTTATACATATGAAAAAGTATACTTGTATTGTTAATAATGTGTTCTTTAGAATAACAAATCAGTTTAGTTATTCTACCAATGAGTGTACGGCACTCGGCAAATCAAAGGCTCGACGGTATAAGGTTAATCTGCAAACTGTAAAAAAAAAACTCCAGTGGAACAGGTTAAAAAACCTTGCATTTCCGTCAAAAAACACCCTTGTTCGATTCCCACTACTATCATTCTCTAAAAGCACTAAAACACCCCTTATCATTATAATACCTAATTTCTGAAGCTAACTCCTCTGACTCTAAAGTTTAAACTTCTATCAGCCAAACAACTCATATTTGATGTGTTTCAAAATTAAACTTAGCCTAAGTTTTGTCCATGTGGATCAATCTTGGCCTTTGGATCCATTTTTAATCTGAAAAAATCTTATCTTTTAAACAAATAAACCAAAAAAAAAATCTCAAAAGGGAGGGGGGGAAGAGCTTAAATGCTAAAACCACACAAGGACTAAATAAAAAAGTAAGTACTGTATATGGCCCTGAAAATTTCCAGAATTTCCAATTTTCCTCCATATATTTTGTAATATTCTTATAATGAAAACTAACTCAGCCCCCTGAAATATATATACCATCCTGGGACACTACACGTTCATCTTTCTGTGCCGTGCTCGAGTCGGATCATTCGGATCAATGACTATTCAGGGTTAAGTGAAACTTTCCAAAAGTTAAGGCCCTATATGTAATTTATTTTTTATAAACATCTATATCTGAGGATTTTCAAAAAGAATATGTACCTATGATGAAAATAGCAGCATGCCAACCGCCAGAATTAGACCGGAGAACCGGACGACCTTTATAGTCTAGAAAACCGTCAACAACTTCGTCTAATAACAGAGACGATGACTCTCCGCCTCCGCAGTTTTCGACGTTTGCCATTACACCCTGATACCAAAATTTAATACTAATAACTATTTTTTTTCCACATTAAAGTGAGTTTCTGATTATAAGTAGTCAGCCAACTGAGTTTAGTGCACTCATTACAAGAATCTGTATAAACCAATAGAAGACGGAGTTCTAATATTTGGTTTTTTTGGAAGTTTACTACAACTTGTCATTTTTATACTTTAAATGCAAGACCACTGACATCCTCAATGATGCTTTAAAATAATTGTTATGCTATAAATTATGGGCCAATCAACCTAAATATACATTAGACCTATTATATTAACAAAAACATACGTTTAAAAGTTATCAAAAAATAAAAAATCTAATTCATACCTCGCAATCTATTTTCCATCTCTCTCCTCCTTTCACTCTCCCCTCCTCTCACCATATATACCATATCTCTCTCCTCATTCTCTCTCCCTCCGATCTCTCTCCTTCTTCTTTCCACTCTATCCGTTCTCTCATACTTCCTCTTCATTTCCGATCTCTCTCTCCTCATTCTCATTCTATTTTTCCCGATATTTTTATTCTGCTCCCCCTCTCTTCGATCTCTCTTTTCCGTGGAGATTGAGACGGACACATTTGTCGTAATGAACGGCGAGTGTATAAAGTGTTGGAAAAATTGGAAAATATGTAATTTAAACATAGTTGTTCCAAGTGGTCAGGGACCATCTTTGAGTCAATTTTTAATGCGACTCCTCAGTTTTTCTGAGGCCATACTCTATGCGTTTGAGTAGCTCGTGTGACGAGCTTCGCAACGGTATATCGCATGACCCATTCGGAGGAAGGGTGTGAATGATAATTGGACTCGAAGGTTGGTACTCGAAAGAGGCAATAAAGCCAATGCTGGAAAATGAGAAAAGAAATGGGATTTAACCCATGAGAGTTATCCCACATTGGAAAATCATGAGTGATTTTTACAATATATATACTAAGGTATCCTATGTGGATATTAAGTAATGTGTCCACATACACATGTGTGTATTGTGTACCACACATGGGCGGGCTTGCTCGTCGGGCGGGCTTGCTCGTCGGGCGGGCTTGCTCGTCGGGCGGGCTTGCTCGTCGGGCGGGCTTGCTCGTCGGGCGGGCTTGCTCGTCGGGCGGGCTTGCTCGTCGGGCGGGCTTGCTCGTCGGGCGGGCTTGCTCGTCGGGCGGGCTTGCTCGTCGGGCGGGCTTGCTCGTCGGGCGGGCTTGCTCGTCGGGTTTTTAACTCGACGGGAAAAAGCGCGCCTGTTCGGGAATAGTGTTTCTGTTCGGAAAAAGCGTGCCAGTTCGGGAAAAGCTTCCAGCAAAGCTGTAACTGTTGCAATAAATGTGATTTCATTGCAAAGTTAATACTGCAGTTTCGAATTTCGAAAACTGACAGTAGTAAAGTGACCTTAATGGCTGAGATACTCAGCAAGCCTATAAATAGGCAGACCCCCCACATGTAAAGAAAAAAACAGACATAACATTCTGAAATCAAATACAGCAGCATATATCATCTCTCTAAACAGTAGCATTACATTTTAGAAACAGAGAGAACCACCCACCAACAGCTCGACCTTGACTCGTCGCCAGTTTCCGACGAGTCATCCGAGACGTTGTACCTTGGGATCGAAGCGCCAACGCAACCAGAAACCTTAAGGTGGTTGGGCGAATATCGGTTAAGGGCATACTGTTAACAGTAGCCTCGTCTTATTTTATTTCTATTCTGTCCTTTTTATTTCAGTATTTCAATTGCTGTCCTTAGCTGTAGCTTTTAATTCTATTTGTACTATTCTGTAATTTCTTTAAAGTTCTGTTTTTTGCTGTAATTTCAATTCTGTAATTTAATTCTGTAATTAGAATAGTTTCAATTCAGTCCTGTAATTTTAATTTCAAACAGAACAGTCCGGCTGTTAAGTTTATACTTTCCAGTCCGGCAGTTTCTATTTATTGCAATTCAATACATCAGATTATTAATTAATAATAATCTGATAACGTTTGCTTTATTTACGTTTCAGTACCTACATGTTGTAATCATTAATTTCTGTATCAGTTTCGAAATTAATAAAGATTACACTGGGTTTTGTAATTCTTGTTTAGTCCTTTAATTATTGTTAATTGTTATTTCGTACACGGAAACCAACAATCTTAACCGATACTCTGTTGTTTCTTTCGTGTATTGATCAATACAATTTTTTATTTTTATAAGGAATAATGCTTTCTTGTTTTCAATTCTAAATTATATTAGAAATTGAATTACAAAGGAAAAATTCCAAACAGTTTTGGTTTTATTTTATTTTCTTGTTGATACCAACCGTATTGGTATTCAATAAGAATCGTTTCAATCCTTTTAATATCAACCGTATTGATATTTAAAGGGATAAGAGTTTATTTTGATTTTGTTTGATAATTCTTTTACAAACCCAAATTTCAGTTTTGGTGTTTGTTTATAGAATTGTTTGTACACGTATCTCATACGTTTTGTGTTGTCGTTTCAGATGACTAACACGTCGCCTATTGAGTTGTCTAGCGGGGGTGAGCATGACCCAGTGGTTGGTGGGCCTGTCCATAACACTGGGGGCGATGCGAATGTGGTGGCTAACGTCGATGACGCAGTTGCAGCGGCTGAGGCCGCCGCGGCTGAGGCTATGGCGGATGCTACGGCCAAAGCTGAGGCTGCGGCCGAAGCAGCGGCCACGGCCAAGGCCGCAACTAAGGCTGCGGCTAGAGCCAAGGCTGCGGCCAAGGGCAAGGCACCGATGTATTCGGCTGTGCCTACTTTGCCGACTTCTCATCTGGAGAAACCGGAAAAATTCAGGGGTGACAACTTCAAACGTTGGCAGCAAAAGATGCTGTTTTATCTCACCACTCTGAATTTGACCAGGTTTCTCAAGGAGACTGCTCCCGTCCTAAGCGAGGACGATCTGGACGAGCAGTCGTTCTCTGCGGTTGAGGCATGGAGACATGCCGACTACCTATGCAAGAACTATATCCTGTGTGCTCTAGATGACACGCTGTTCAGTGTTTTCGAGCCCAAAGCTACTGCAAAGGAGCTATGGGAGACTCTCGAAAATAAGTACAAAGTGAATAACGCTGGCACAAAGAGATTTGTTGTCACGGACTTTCACGAGTACCGTATGACTGACAGCAGGGGTGTCATGGAGCAAGTTGAGGAGCTCCAACTGATTTATCACCGCCTTGAGGCTGAGGGGCTAGTTATTAATGAGCCTTTCCAGGTGGCACTCATGATTGAGAAATTGCCGCCGTCATGGAAAGACTTTCAAAACTACCTGAAGCACAAGCGGAAGGAAATGAGGTTGGAGGGGCTCATTGAGAAGCTCAACATCGAGGTGAGCAACCGTCGCTCCGTGAGGAGAGTCGGTGGTGCTGTCATCCCGATGGCAAAGGCCAATGTGGTCGAAAGCTCCAACGTCAAACGGAAACGTTTTGACACCGGAGGCAGTGCTGTTGTCGCAAAGAAATTTGCGGGAACCTGCTTTGTGTGTAACAGGACCGGCCATCGTGCCGCGGACTGTTATGACAATAAAGGCGCTGCTAAGCCTAAGCCCCCCCCCGAGGAACTTCAAGGGCAAAGGGAAGAGGAAAGCTCCAGCTCAGGCTCTTTTGGCTGAGGGAGGACGAGATGATGACCACTTTACTGCTGTGGTCTCTGAGGTGAATCTCGTGGGGAGCAATCCCAAAGAGTGGTGGCTGGATACTGGCGCCACAAGCCACATCTGCTCAAGTAGGTGGATGTTTAAGACCTATGAAGCGGTAGAGGGAGAAAGCTGCTTCATGGGAAATTCTGCTACTTCCAAGGTGGAAGGAAAAGGAATGGTCGTGATGAAGATGACCTCGGGAAAAGAGCTGAGGTTGACCAATGTGCTCCATGTTCCGGATATCCGTAAGAATCTGGTATCCGGATCTGTGATGGTGAAGAACGGGTTCAAGCTAGTCTTAGAATCCGATAAAATTGTAATCACCAAAAATGGTGTCTATGTAGGCCGTGGCTATATGACCAACGGCATGTTTAAGTTGAACGTAGGGACACCTGCTCCCAATAAAGGTGCTAAAGCTGAGGCTAGCACAAGTACTGTAATGACTGTTGCCCAAGAGGCCAATAATAATTCTGAGTTTAATTATTTATTTGAGTCATTTCATTTGTGGCATGGTAGATTAGGTCACGTGAATTATAATTCTTTAAAGAAATTAATTTCACTAAAACTAATACCAAATTTCGTTTTTGATAAGCAACACAAATGTGAGATTTGTGTAGAAGCAAAATTAACGAAATCATCGTTTCAACATGTTGAACGAGAAAGTGAACCTCTCGGTCTAATACACACGGATGTATGCGACTTAAAGTTTATACAAACGCGAGGAGGGAAAAAGTACTTTATCACCTTTATAGATGATTGTACTAGATACTGTTACGTTTACTTAATGAGAAGTAAAGACGAAGCAGTAGAGAAATTCGATCTTTATAAGACCGAAGTTGAAAATCAACTCAATAAGAAAATTAAAACATTGAGAAGTGATAGAGGCGGTGAATATGAATCACCGTTTGAACAGATATGCGCTGAAAGCGGCATTATACATCAAACCACAGCCCCATACACTCCCGAGCAAAATGGGGTTGCTGAGCGTAAAAATAGAACGCTAAAGGAAATGATGAATGCTATGCTAATCAGTTCTGGGTTACCCCAGAACATGTGGGGGGAAGCTGTACTTTCCGCTAACTATGTTTTAAACAAGTTACCACATAAGAAGCGAGAAAAGACTCCATATGAGTTATGGAAAGGTCATCAACCCAGTTATAAGAACCTGCGGGTTTGGGGTTGTCTCGCAAAGGTCCTAGTTCCCACTCCTAAAAGGATGAGAATTGGTCCTAAGACGGTGGACTGTGTGTTCATCGGATATGCACAGAACAGTAGTGCATATCGGTTTCTCGTGCACAAGTCGGACAATCCCAATGTGCACGTAGATACGTATATGGAAAGCCGAGAGGCCTCTTTCTTTGAAGATATCTTTCCCCGGAAATTACCTACATCTGTACCAACTGAAGAGTTGAACAGTGAAGGAAATGTGGGGGCAAGTGAACCGACAGAGGAAGAGGAAGAGGAAGAGCCTCGGCGCAGCAAAAGGGCAAGGAAGGAAACTTCCTTTGGACCTGATTTCCTAACCTTCATGGTTGAAGGCGAACCGGCGACATATAAACAAGCTATGTCAACACCGGATTTCCAATATTGGGAAGAAGCTATTCAAAATGAAATTGAATCAATCATGCAAAACCACACTTGGGAACTAGTGGATCTTCCGAAAGGATGCAAGCCCCTAGGTCACAAGTGGATCTTCAAGAGGAAGTTAAAGGTTGACGGCATGATTGAGAAATACAAGGCGAGACTTGTGGTAAAAGGATTCAGGCAAACTGAAGGTGTCGATTATTTCGACACGTATGCTCCTGTCTCCAGGAAAACGTCTATCCGAATCGTCATTGCTCTCGCAGCTTTGATTGATATGGAAATACATCAAATGGATGTAAAACCGGCATTTCTGAATGGAGAACTGGAAGAAGAGATTTACATGGAACAACCGGAAGGGTTTGTAGTTCCTGGTAAAGAGCACCAAGTGTGCAAACTTGTAAAGTCTCTATATGGACTCAAACAAGCGCCAAAGCAATGGCATGAGAAGTTTGATAGAATTATGCTATCAAACGGTTTTCACATTAATGAGTGTGATAAATGTGTCTACTCTAAAGGAAGTGGAAGAGACTGTGTTATAGTCTGTCTCTATGTGGATGACATGATCATAATTGGGAGTAATGATAGAATCAGCTCCACAAAGAAAATGTTGTCACAACACTTCGACATGAAGGACCTGGGTTTAGCTGATGTAATACTTGGCATGAAGATTACCAAAACATCAGAAGGGTATGCCTTGTCCCAAAGTCACTATGTTAAACAAGTCTTAGACAAGTTTGACAAGCACAGTAAAGCTATGTCAAGAACCCCAATTGAGTTCAATTGTAACCTGAAAAAGAATTTCGGTAAAAGTGTGAATCAATTGGAGTTCTCTCGAGTCATAGGCAGTCTCATGTATATAATGAATTGCACTAGACCAGACATAGCAAACTCAGTGAGTAGACTGAGCAGGTACACCAGTAATCCAAATGAGGAACACTGGAAGGCTATAATGAAACTTCTCAGGTATATGAGGTTTTCAGCCGATTACGGGCTGCACTATACCAGATATCCAGCGGTACTGGAAGGTTATTCAGATGCCAACTGGATATCAGACTCCAATAGCACAAGGTCCACGAGTGGATATGTGTTTATAATGGGAGGAGCTGCTGTGTCTTGGAGATCCTCCAAACAGACATGTATTGCAAGGTCAACTATGGAATCAGAATTCATAGCGTTGGACTTAGCAACCGAAGAGGCAGACTGGCTGAGAAGTCTAATGGAAGGAATTCCAATGTGGCCGAAACCTGTTCCCGCAATAAGCATGCATTGTGATAGTCAATCAGCTATTGCGCGGGCTCAGGATCATATGTATAATGGAAAGTCTCGACATATACGTCGAAGACATAAATCCGTAAGGGAATTGTTATCCAATGGTGTGGTATCCTTAGATTTTGTAAGATCAAAGGAAAACATAGCGGATCCATTAACTAAAGGCTTGACTCAAGTGGGAGTCGAGACGTCATCGAACGGAATGGGGTTAAAGCCCATTAAATTGGTGGCCCCCCCATAGGCAACCCAACCTAAACAGAATCTTTCCTGATAGGTTCAAAGGGAAACTGAACTGTGGGGGCAACCGAACAAAGCACTCGGGAACCTGGAGTTCCCAGCCCATCTCCGCGATGACAGAGTGATAGACCTGTACCATTGTAAGGGTGAGCTTGAGGCTCTTAATGATCCAAGTTACTCGACGGTCGAGTAAAGTGAGTCAGGACACTTTTGACTTGGAACACCTATAACTAGTGTGTAAGGCCGGTACCATGTGATGAGCTTGGGCTAATTCACTAAAGCACTAAGTTGAAGTTGCCAAGGCAGTCCAGGCCAAATATGGACAACAACTAAAGGGCCTAGTACGTGGGTAGAGAGGGCACTGTGCGGGTGCCATTCTGGGATACACAAAGCTTGATGGTTCAAAGCTTTACAGCTACCTAATAGCAGTATTCTGGGTGGTACTCCGCTACGGCAGGTTCAAGGCGCGCGCTACCTGACCTTAGGCAGTGAACTTTTGCGGTTCTCTTGATTTGCATTTAGGACATGGGCTTTCGAGCCAATTGCATTCATGTGGGGGATTGTTGGAAAAATTGGAAAATATGTAATTTAAACATAGTTGTTCCAAGTGGTCAGGGACCATCTTTGAGTCAATTTTTAATGCGACTCCTCAGTTTTTCTGAGGCCATACTCTATGCATTTGAGTAGCTCGTGTGACGAGCTTCGCAACGGTATATCGCATGACCCATTCGGAGGAAGGGTGTGAATGATAATTGGACTCGAAGGTTGGTACTCGAAAGAGGCAATAAAGCCAATGCTGGAAAATGAGAAAAGAAATGGGATTTAACCCATGAGAGTTATCCCACATTGGAAAATCATGAGTGATTTTTACAATATATATACTAAGGTATCCTATGTGGATATTAAGTAATGTGTCCACATACACATGTGTGTATTGTGTACCACACATGGGCGGGCTTGCTCGTCGGGCGGGCTTGCTCGTCGGGCGGGCTTGCTCGTCGGGCGGGCTTGCTCGTCGGGCGGGCTTGCTCGTTGGGTTTTTAACTCGACGGGAAAAAGTGCGCCTGTTCCTATTCGGGAAAAGTGTTCCTGTTCGGGTAAAGCGCGCCTATTCGGGAATAGTGTTTCTGTTCGGGAAAAGCGCGCCTGTTTGGGTAAAGCGCGCCTGTTCGGGAATAGTGTTTCTGTTCGGGAAAAGCGTGCCTGTTCGGAAAAAGTGTGCCAGTTCGGGAAAAGCTTCCAGCAAAGCTGTAACTGTTGCAATAAATGTGATTTCATTGCAAAGTTAATACTGCAGTTTCGAATTTCGAAAACTGACAGTAGTAAAGTGACCTTAATGGCTGAGATACTCAGCAAGCCTATAAATAGGCAGACCCCCCACATGTAAAGAAAAAAATAGACATAACATTCTGAAATCAAATACAGCAGCATATATCATCTCTCTAAACAGTAGCATTACATTTTAGAAACAGAGAGAACCACCCACCAACAGCTCGACCTTGACTCGTCGCCAGTTTCCGACGAGTCATCCGAGACGTTGTACCTTGGGATCGAAGCGCCAACGCAACCAGAAACCTTAAGGTGGTTGGGCGAATATCGGTTAAGGGCATACTGTTAACAGTAGCCTCGTCTTATTTTATTTCTATTCTGTCCTTTTTATTTCAGTATTTCAATTGCTGTCCTTAGCTGTAGCTTTTAATTCTATTTGTACTATTCTGTAATTTCTTTAAAGTTCTGTTTTTTGCTGTAATTTCAATTCTGTAATTTAATTCTGTAATTAGAATAGTTTCAATTCAGTCCTGTAATTTTAATTTCAAACAGAACAGTCCGGCTGTTAAGTTTATACTTTCCAGTCCGGCAGTTTCTATTTATTGCAATTCAATACATCAGATTATTAATTAATAATAATCTGATAGCGTTTGCTTTATTTACGTTTCAGTACCTACATGTTGTAATCATTAATTTCTGTATCAGTTTCGAAATTAATAAAGATTACACTGGGTTTTGTAATTCTTGTTTAGTCCTTTAATTATTGTTAATTGTTATTTCGTACACGGAAACCAACATAAAGAGAGATTGATATCGACGTATATGTGATTGTTTAAAGAGAGGTACATGACGGCGACGTGGTAGTTCGAGATCGGATAATGTTGAAAAATAAATGTATGAATTACGTGAATTAATAAAGGGTATGAAGTTGAAAATTATTTATATGAATTATGTAAGTAAGAATATAAATTATGTAAATTAGTGTATGAAATTTGAAAATAAAGATGAACTCTACGAATTAGGATATAAACTTTTGAAACAAGTATGAAATTTTGAAATAAGGTTATAAAAAATACAAATTAGGGTATGAACTTTTGAAATAGGGTATGAACTTTTGAAATAACAGTATGAAAAATACAAATTATGATATGAATTTTTAAAATAAGAGGTTGCTTAATTATAATAATTTTTGAACATGAAATTGTTCTTGAAATTGCAAAAATGAAAATAAAATAAAATGGAACCACCACTTGTGTAAATTAAACCATTGCGTATTCTAATAACTAAGTCTCCAACGAAATCTAGTCCTTCTTCACAAGATTAATTCAAGCCACATGCTAATAATTGAGAAAAAAAATTGATATATAACATGTATTTGCATCCCAAAAGTCTTATATGGCTGCGCACGTGATAAATAATAAAATAATCCAATCAAGTAACTGATTTGTTTCAGTATTATCGTTTTATAAAATCATAGTAATAAAAGATAATTGAACATCATTATCTGAAATATATAAGTGGTTACATGATCAAGAGGCGCCAAGAGGTTGCTTAATTATATGAGTTATTTATCGGTTAAAATTACACGTAGTTGTGTTTGATAATATCTCGAGAATTATTTATGTTCATATAATTAAGCAACCTGTTGGCGCCTCTTGGTCATGTAACCACTTATATATTTCAGATAATGATGTTCAATTATCTTTTATTACTATGATTTTATAATATAATATTGGATACTATAGTACTTATTTACAAAGATGGGAGGGGACAAAAAAAATTACAATCACGGAATTTTCCTTTTGGTTATCTTATTCTCTATCTAAAATATAAAGTTTCAAGAAGATATATAGAAACAAAGTTAGGCCATTTGATTTTGTTATATCCGCATGCCATCCAATAATACAAAATCGAAATCGAATAATTAATCATATGATATACCAATAATCTTTCGTATTTTAATAAGAAAACTAAGTTATTTTTAAGTAGAAATTCGTGAGAATAATACTACTATGTACATTGTTTTAACGGGTTTAAATTTGATCAAGTTAGATAGGTCAAGTTTTTGTACGTTATCGTTTTTTTCATATATATTCGTAAAAACAAAACCGTTTTTTTTTAAATCAACGTTTTATTTTACTTATAAAGTGTTTGTTCATGACATTTAATATATTTTTTTATGTTTAATTGTTTGTTCGATAATTTATAAGATAGTAATATTAATAAATACGAAAACATAATATAAAGATTTTTTAAACAAACAATTTAAAAATAAAATAAAACGTTGATTTGTATAAGTATAACTCAATCTTAACATTTCTAACTTGAGCAAATTTGAATCCTGTTTTTAACGAAAGAGAGGAGTTAATCTTAATTAAGGAATGTCAAAAAAAGGAAATGGTTAGGAATTCGACAAGTAAGATTCATGTACGTAATCGAACCTTCTATCCTTATATATTATTTGTACTTGCTTTCTTTTTTCTTCTTTTTTCTGTTTCCTCTTTGCTTCCTATTTCTCTATCAAATATATATTTTTCTCGATTCAACTTTTCTAGTTTGTGTACGTGTTTTGAAATAATTCCATCAACTGTTTACTTTCATAAGTCTCCTCATCCGTACCCATGTACTTGTATACTAGTTGCATTTGTATCATTGTACTGTAGTAATTGGTATGCTAATGGTCCTCATAATTGCATCTATATTCCTTCTTGGTGCTTCTGCTTTCAATTTTAACAGTTATTAGACAAATTCTGAACAAGGATATATATACTCCACTAATATCTAATTGTTGGCATATTGTTAATTAAGACATTAAAATGGAAGAAATTGACAATGTGTTTTTAATATAGGGGAAATTTAATTTGACACGTCTTTTTTTATTGATGACGTTTCCTACTTTAAACACAAGAGTTAATTACCTTTTAGTGTAATTTTTCAATATTAATTCCCAAAAAATCATAGTACCGAAAATCAATTTACATTTTGGTGTAACTTTGGTCTATTCACTTCAAAATTTTGAAGTGAACGAGTTTATGTTTTGTCTATATATTCACTTCAAAATCTTGAATTGAATGAGTTTATGTTTTGTCTATATATTCACTTCAAAATCTTGAATTGAATGAACTTTTTTTAATTGTCTTTTTAAAAAAATTTTAAAATATATTTTTTAAAAGAAATTATAATATTTTTTTTGAATTTTTTCACCGAATGAATGAGAGCGTAGCGAAGTGAGTGAGACTAAAGTTGCACCAAATAAAATTAATTTTTGGTACTATGACTTTTTGCGAATTAAGCTTCATTTTATGTCCTAAAAGGGAATTGCCCCTTTAAATAATTAGGAAGTGAGACTAAAGTTGCACCAAATAAAATTAATTTTTGGTACTATGACTTTTTGGGAATTAAGTTTCATTTTATGTCCTAAAAGGGAATTGCCCCTTTAAATACTTAGGATTTATAATAAGAAGACAATAGATATCATTTTCTTAAAGTCCATGACCAAATATGTTACTACTTAATAATTTGGTAAATATTTCAATGTAATAAAAAAATCAAAGAGTATATAACTATACCAAAATTGGACTAGTTGTGTATTATTCATCCTTTATATAAACGTGCTTCCCTAGCATTCATCAACAACCACTACACTTTCATCATAAAAGATAACTTTATTATTATATATCGTCACCCATCATAAGAACAGAATAACTGAAAATGGAATTTCCTAGTACCCATGATTCCCATTTAAGGAACATAAAGAAGAAAAATAATATGAAGAGAAAGCAAATGAAGGTAGTTTACATATCTACCCCTCTACAAGTGAAGACTTGCGCATCAAAATTCCGAGCTCTTGTGCAAGAGCTTACGGGGAAAGACTCCGATATCTATGATTTAGCAGAGACAAACAAAGGCAGCTACTTAGACTACGGTGATGTCTCACCACCGCAGTCCAGTCGTGGGTCGCCTATGAGCTCTGATTCTGTTCTTGACCCGAGATTTGGTAACAATATGGATAATATTTTCGTCGCTGGTACTTATAATCTTGAAGACAGTGCTTTTTTCTTCACGAATATCACACAAGATTTGCAGTTCGAGACTTACGATCATTTGTTGGGCAGCTATGAACAAATGTAAAATTTCTAAGATTTTGTTTGTTGTTAGAAATGTAGCAAATTGATGTTATACGTACATGCATATATAATAAATTGATATCATATGTTCTTCTTTTTAGGTTCTGAAACAATCGCCGGGAAAAAATATATTTAGTGTATTATACTATTTGTTTTTAACGATTTACGTACCAAATTACCAAAATTAACAATTGACGTACCGAACTATCATAATGTTCACAATTCAGGTACCACCGTTAAATTAGTTGGATGTAAGTTATTTTCAATTTTCATTTTGGTCCTATTCTTTTTAAGTTGTATAAATTTAACCCTGTTGTAAGATATTATTGGACTATTGGGCCTTACTCATAGTGGGCCTAAGTTGGGCTTTCTATCTTGTATAACCCTAACCTCTAGTATATAAAGAAGGTTAGGGTTCCCTTGTATTCATTCATTCAGATATTCATTCATAATAAAGACGATACTGTTCTCCCCTCTCTCTACTTCTGTCTCCCTAAATACGTAGCTAATAGTTGTATTACAACACGTTATCAGCACGGCTCCCGGAGATTGGAGTACGGATTATAGATTCAATAAACCTTGAGGTTTATCCGGATTTTTTTAGGATTTTGCTATATCGACCTTCACCAACATACCGTGCGTAAGGTGATTTAATTCTGTTAATTAAGATATATAGTGCATGTGATGGTCGGTGTATGCTTTATATATGTCATGTATGTAATCTGACTAATGATATATGTAATATGACTAATACTATAATCAATCAACGTTGACTAGTATCACGCAGAAACCTGACTAATGAATTACAGCAATTACATGATATACGTTGAATTATACGGCTGCATGATATATGTAAAACCTAGACTATTAAGTTACTGGTTAAAGAAATCATCCCATGATTTGTGAAGTATAGTATAGATTCGTTAGTAATTTGTTTTGAAAAAAAAATATTATCGGATTGTAAATCGAAAATCATGTAATTGTAAAACATATATTAATCTGTCGGATTAAATCTGCAACAAACTGAAACGTATGTACTGATTTGTAATTCTCTGAAAGCTGTAAACTATTCTAAATTACTCAAGGACTAAACTGAAACTTGTCTGAAATTATGGACTGAAGTAGTAATAATGCTGTAAATAGATATATAGTTTGCTGAAATTACACGGATAGTCCCTGTAGTATATTACATGTATAAAAACAGTATATATGTGTTATAAAAGTCAATATTCGGTCTAAATATTCACCCACATGCATATATATATTTATTAAAAAGTCAAGTGAATAAAAATTGCATGTTAAATGAATAAATTGATATGTTTCCATGTATATTTAACCACTTTGCATGTAAAATTACCATATAGAATTAATTGGTAATTAAAGATATATTACTATTGCATGTTGTAATTACCATGAATAAAATTTACACATATGACATTAGAATAATAATTGTGATATATTTTGTACTGATTGGTAAATTTAGATTGATTGATTGTATTAGATATTGCTAAGTGTGATTTAGAATATCTTGTTATAATATGCACTACAAGCAGGTACAATCTAAATATATTTAATCACTGCCATGTGTATAATATATGTAAATTTGCGAAATCATATATTTTCACATTTAAGTTGGAAAAATTATGAACCTTCCCTAACTAGGCTCACCTATTTGGATACGATGTCTAGGAAAGATATAGGCGGAAGTCGATATCCTAATGAGGTCGGGTTTTAAGTGGCATTCGTGCCCTCCACCCTCACCGTCTTTCCTGGTCGTTTTTCAAGTAGAGCTACCGAAAGGGGTTGACTAAATAATAATTTCCCCGAGTGTGTTTATATAGTGATGTATGTTTCGCCGAATTGGTGTTTCAGTATCGACCCGTCGTTCGATCAATGAGAACCGATTCACATGAGAAGCAAAACTAATGTTTTCGAACCTGTCGTTTCGGAAAAAAGTTTGTGCTTGTGCAAACCATAAACATATAAACCAGTCGTTTTATATGATAAATAATCCAGAACTCCCAACACAGGTTGGATGCCATCTATGATGAGAAAAATTGCAAAACATACTTGCGAAATGACTGTTTAGACATTGATGTTATTCCGTCACCACATGTTAGTCACCCTGATGTGTGAAAATGTGATGCCCAAATTTTTTTTGGATGCCATCTTTGATGAGTAAAACACGAGTTTGTTGTTACCCTCGAGATGAATGCTAAGGCGTTGATTTTATTCCGCCGCCACATTTGAGACGTGATGACGTCTATGGTGAACAAATGTCTGAAATTGACATATTGGAGCAATCCTTCACCAAAATACTAGCTTGGAAATTGCATTTCATAAGCAGTATCGTGAATTTATATTCACCATGTTCCTTTATCGCCCATCTGTTATTGGATAAGAAAATTACCCCGGTGAGTAGTTTTAATCCTATTGGGTCAATGGCGAATTGTTTGCCTGATATTAATGCTCTTCGTGTACATTTTATTTTTCACGAATCGAGAACCGAGATAAGTGTTATTTGTCTCGAACTGTCGCGATCCCGATGAATCGCCTAGCCAAGCGAGATTTTAGACAATCGTCAAAATCGAAAACCTGTGGCTCCAAGACAGTAATTGAAAGGAACAATATGACACGTTGTCACAAAGCAAGAGATAATGCTCAAGGAGCCAACTCTATGCTATAAAGACAAAGGTCATGCACGGTTACTCCTTAAATAGTCCACAACTATTATAAAGGTGGAAAAACTGATGCTAATGTGGTTAAAATTAATTGAAAGTAAACTCTTGAGACCCCCGATTTTGTGGCTCAAATGAGTTTGATACCTTTCTTTATTGATTTTGATAAATCATTGAGCCATTTTTTCGCTCATCTGGATTATGTTTTTCCATTTGGATTATGATTTTTCCATTTGGACATACTTTTGGATTATGGTTTGCCTGTTTACAAAATTTCTCGAAATAATTTAAAGTGTTTTGAGCAAATTCCTTTGACAAATGTGACCAAACTTTAAATTATGATATTTTAGGCAATACTTGTGGGGTAGTTGATATATTTTGGAAATAGTGGGTAACAGTGTACCACATAATTTCACCAACTATTTGCCTAAAAGAGTACTCAGTGACAACGATTCTGGACCTGTTGTTCCAAATCGAAATCTTTGGTAAAGCCAAATTGATTTGTCAAATATGAGGCGTTATACTCCTGTAGGTCCTGTCGTACCTTGTTGAGTTATAAAATATTCGAGAAAACCAGTGTTACCTGGTAATAGCTCATGAAAGAATTAAAATTTCTTTACATAACCTCCATTCAATACGACCAAAAGCGTATTTTAGAGGAGTTGAAATGTCTTTCAAGTGGTTGGTACCACATTCTTTAAAGCATTTAAAGTTAACTTATCATTTTGCCTGTCGTCGAATGATAAATGATTTAAATGCTAAGACATGATTGTCTGTACTATCATTCGCCTGTCGTCGATTGATAAGAGCATTTTGATATTGTGGCATTGACCGGATGAGATATTCCCGGGTCAAAAGACGATGCTTGATTTATGATCGCATCGCATTTGGATTCTCTCTGAGAATATATTTCGTAATTAATCCGAAATTCATGCCACTAATGCTCACTTTGAAAGACTAGTATGTGTAAAGATCACGAAAAGAACTCGTAGAATTCTTGTAAAGAATTGAAGGAGTTATTGTGGACTTATCCAACCATAAGACGGACCATAAATATAAATGGTTATGGTTGATGCATCGACAATAAGGTCACATGATTATTGTTGTCCACAGAAATGCAGCATTTCCTAAACTTCTAGCCCTATCATTAAGTTGATGGCTCATGATCCGGATTATCCTGAAAAGTCTAGTTGACTTGATAATTCCGAAGAGTAAAAAAATCGAAATTTTGATTTAAATTACTTGAGTTTGGAAATTCAAATTGAACATCCTGTCGATTATGTTCAGACCCAAATGGACTCACGGAAAGTTTGATGATGCGACTGCAAATGATTGCACGCATTTCTTGGTCTTGCGCACCAAGATTTATATTTCCGTGTGGGGTTATGCTATTTTGCTGCATTGGTCCGTCATGAGGCCCATAGACACTCAAACACCATATGCGTACCAGCTGGTTACTGGTTATGAGCCAGAAGTCTCATATTAACGCGTGTTTGGAGTGCTTAATTAATATTTTGATTGAGCCGCTATAGCGTTCAAAATATCGACCTCTTAAGGGGACATAAGTCGATTATGAATCCCATACCTATCATTTGATAGAGTAACCTTGGCAAGCGATCTCTTTACCGCATGATATGCGAAAGTGACATCGCTAAGACTGTTCTCCCCGTCGTTAGGGGGAGATTTGCACGTTACCGTTAATAAGAAACGACGTGAAGTAACGTGGCATAACCCACTCAGTCTTAGCTTGATCCCAAAACTGCACTTAGTGATAAGTAAGTGCATAGACTCCCTCAAGTCTAACTAAATGCCAGACGCATTTAATGACTTTATGAGATGTCACGAGATCATTTATACCTACTGCAAAATGCTTGCAAGGATAGACGTCCCTGTCGGACGCCGTGTTCCTGTCGTAACACGTTGCTTTGGCCGAACCCGCCAAGCAAAGGACGCTGCCGTCGGCCGTCAGTCTGTCATCCTTCCCAAGATATGAGGAAGTTGACCGGTTCTTAATTCGTTCAGCCCCAGAGATGGTGAACTGAAACTCGTTCGTCGCACGAGATTATAAAGGATCTAGGAGATGTGTGATTCCTCTTCATCCTAAGAATCTCGAAATATCTGTCGATCATGATATCTTAGACGATATTGAAGCGAAACGAGACTGTCATTGATTACTTGTTCATATATTCGGTGACGACTGATAATATGAACAAATTATGACAGGGAACCATGTACCGTTGCCTGAAGTCAACGTAGAATAGACTGGACTAATGGAAACTTGTAATCCAAGTAGACTCCTTAGCGAAAGTGTGTTCGGACCTGTAGCTCCAACACCACCAATGTTAAACGAGTTCGTTTATTTGGTTATTCGTTAGGAAGAGTGATGAGAATAATGAGATTGTAGAATGCTCGCCTAGTAGCGCAAGGCTTCTCTCACACCTTGGAATTGATTACGAGATGGTTGATTTCTTCGTAATGGACATTATAACAGTCCCCTACTTTACCAGTTTAGTAGCTTTCGAAAAACTGAGTATGCAGCCATGAATGTGGTCACGGTTTTATCTCTATGGGGATTTAGACAAAGAGATATAAATGAAGGTCCCTGTGTGACTTCATATGCTTAAATTAAGTAGTTCCTGACCACGGAACACGATCTCAATTAAATGAGACGTTCACTATATGGATTAATATAATCCGAGCGGATGTGGTATACCCGTCTAAGTGAGTACTTGATTAGCTTGGGATACTTGAACAAGTATTATGCCCTTGCGTGTTTTATTACGCGATCCATTTTGGATTTGCCTTCGAGATGAAGGATCTTGGGAAGACACGGTAGTGACTCGGCCCGATGATCGAGTCCCGTAAAGATTGAATCTAAGTCCATGATTCAGACTACACCCAGAAGGTGTTATGACGTTTTAATCATCATGACGCTAGTCGTCAGATTCTCCCATGATCGTTCGATCACTAGACATTGATATAGACCCAGTCCGTCCCTGATGAGACGATGAAGAGACATTGAATCATGATGTTCATATATAAGTACAATATGCGCATCATTGTACTTGGTCTAATGTTCTAGGACGAACATCTCGTCTGCTGTGAATGGTATAGCTCGACACAGCATCGCGCTAACACGCTGCCATCGAAATGGCACTAAAGACACATTCCCTTACCTTATGGTAATTTTGGAAGTGGGCTAGTTTATCCCATTTGCGTCATCGAGTGTACCTACCCCCTTCGGTACTCGAATTAATGCAACCCTTTTTTCGGTTATACCGATGCCGGTTACTTATCAGACCCGCATAAGGGATATTCCTAACATGGTCTGTCTTTGCCATTAGGAATAAGGCGATATCTTGGAGGTCTTGAAATGACTCCAAATGAATTACTCTGATCTACTCGTGCTCTATGAGATGACTAGAGAGTGTATATGGCTTCGAGCTCGTATTAGCCATATTTGAATTACATATGCTTTGTCTCACGATTCTAATAAAACACTTGTCATAGAAGACAACTTGTTGTTATTGATTAAGAGAGACATGACTACATTATGCTATTTAGCATTTCTTGTCGAAATGAATCTTCACATATGAAGTTTAAGAGTATCTAGTTGAATGCTCGTTCTATTCCACGTTAGATTTTCTTGCATCCAGCCGTGTGCAAGTAAATGAGACATCCAGTCGAATGCTCGTTCTCTTTCTTGGAATATGAAATCTTTGCACCCAGTCGTGTGCAAGTGAGGGGGAGCATCCAGGTGAATGCTTATTGCACTAATTACTACTTAGTCGAAATCTTCGCACCCTGTCGTGTGCAAGTGAGGGGGAGCATCCAGTCGCATGCTCGTGTACTCTTTTTTGTCCTTAGACCAAGGTTTTTTCCCACTGGGTTTTCCTTGGCAAGATTTTTAGCGAGACACGTTCCCATTATATCTCACTTAAGATTGCCGAAATTAGGGGGAGCATCCTGTTGTATACTTCTTACCACTGTGTACTCTTTTGTCCTTCGACTAGAGGTTTTTCCCACTGGGTTTACTCTAGCAAGGTTTTGATGAGGCACCTGTTTTGTGGTTGATCCCTACTACTACCATTGTTGCACTCTTTTTCCTTCGATCAGAGATTTTCCCATTGGGTTTGCTCTGACAAGGTTTTGATGAGGCACACTGTTTTGTGGTTAGTTACTTACATGATATTTCGGCCTATATCATTCGGCTACACAGTTTCTCCTAGGTACCGGTTTTGTCCCACACTGGGTTTTCCGTCCCTAAGGTTTTTATGTGTTTAGCACTGCGAATGAACTCGACTCAGATCGACTGCATGAAGACGAAGAATTCAAGACGTCCAAAGGGGGAGTGTTGTAAGATATTATTGGACTATTGGGCCTTACTCATAGTGGGCCTAAGTTGGGCTTTCTATCTTGTATAACCCTAACCTCTAGTATATAAAGAAGGTTAGGGTTCCCTTGTATTCATTCATTCAGATATTCATTCATAATAAAGACGATACTGTTCTCCCCTCTCTCTACTTCTGTCTCCCTAAATACGTAGCTAATAGTTGTATTACAACAAACCCTTAATTTTTTTAAATGTCTCATTTTAGTATAAATTCAACAATATATAATTATATCACACACACACACACACACACACACACACACACACACACACACACACACACACACACACATATATATATATATATTAATGTATGTATAAAAATATATATATAATATAATGCATGGATACATATTATTGCAAATAATGTAAATTTTAGATGATGTTTGTGAATAAAAAGAAATTATAAATACTTAATAAATATATTCTATTTACAAAAAAATAAATAATTTTTTGAAAAAAATAATAATTTTATTGCCGTTTTTTTATGAAAGTATTCAAATAATGATGTGGCCTCAAATAATTTTTGCTCGAATGTTATAAATTTAAAACTTGGAAAAAATGTTAAAATGGTATATAACCTATCAGTTTTTAGTGATTTGCTACCCAACATAACACACTTTATAATTTGGTACACAATCTATACATTTCGCTCTAATTTGGTACATAACCTAACATTTTTTCTAATTTGGTACCCAACCTATACGTTTCGCTCTAATTTGGTACCCAACCTATATGTACACAGTTCAATTAAGAGACTCAATATGTCTTCGATCATTAATTTTTAACTCATAGGTTGGGTATTAAATTAGAAAAAAAATGTTAGGTTGGGTACCAAATTAGAAAAAGTGTTAGGTTGGGTACCAAATTAGAGAGAAATGTATAGGTTGTGTATCAATTTATAAAGTGTGTTAGTCTGGGTATCAAATCACTAAAAGTTAATAGGTTGGGTATCATTTTAACAATTTTCCCATTAAAACTTATTTTATTTTCGTTTTAGAGAAAGTGTAAAAAAAAATTATAATTTTTTTATTTTAGAAAAAAAATCTAGTCAAATAATATATTTTTTGAACTGAAATACTTATTATGTATCTATATGTATGTGCTTTAGTAAAAACACTGTAAATTGTAATGTTTCGAAAAAACATGATTATATTTATACAAATTACAAAGAATATGACCAAAATGAAAAGTGAAACTAAATTTCATATAACTAAATTAACGTCAGTATCTGAATTGTAAATATTATGATAGTTCGATACGTTAATTATTAACTTTGATAGTCTGGTATCTAAATCGTTAAAAATCGGATAGGAGAATACACTAATTTTTTTCCCATCCCTTGATACTTTGTGTTTGTGCTACTTGTTATTTTGATACTATTGCATTCTTTTTGTGAACAAAAATTGGATTTAGGGTGATGAATTGTGAAAAAAAGGACTGTAGCGGAGATCGATCATCGATGTGTCAATTTTCCATGAACAGTAGTAAAATTATCCTACCTGTCCGTTGTCGTAAGAGCATCGGCAGCGGATCTAGCTATAACAGTACGGTACAAAGTTGGATCACACAATCAAATCAAATAGCCCTGCATGTTTCTTAAAAAAATGTTGTTCTAGAAAATTTAGTCTTATAGAGGATATGCATGAACAACTGTACTTAAATTTGGAGATTATAATTTGCAAAAAATACTAT
The DNA here is from genome assembly GCA_963920805.1 of Primula vulgaris. Taxonomy (NCBI): domain Eukaryota; kingdom Viridiplantae; phylum Streptophyta; class Magnoliopsida; order Ericales; family Primulaceae; genus Primula; species Primula vulgaris. Next base: position 44,046,448 of record OY987212.1, on the reverse strand, counting down.
CGTAACTATAGACTATACTTCAGAATTAAGACATATCCTCAGTGCAGAACACCAAAGAGTCGATTCAAAATCTATTAAATATGTGGACATTATACGACTGTGGATCTTTGTGGACCCAAGATGTGAGTCACATTAAAGAAAATACACATTCAAGTTTGATCAACCAAATACAAAAGTCATGCGATGAGTTGTTTCTTAGTACACGGTTTTGAATCATTTGGGCTATTTTTAAAATGAAAAGAACGGGTGATGGTGACGTTTTTTTCGTTTTTTTTTTATTTTTTTAAACAAGTATACAATTAAGCTAAATCACTTGATAAAAAATACCACAGTTAGTCAGGCCATGAATAAAAGCTACAATATCCATGTTTTTCCTAACATAACAAGCTAACCAATGGGTTGGCGAATTCATCGATCCATTGACCATTCAAAACGTCACTCCATTCATTCCTTTTGATTCACATGCACGTCGTTGATGAACGGAATGTTCCTCACATTAATTTAAGAACACAATGAAGCACACAATATGCTCCTTTTGAAAGAAGAAAATGAATAATATATTCATATGAATTGCAGATCACATACGACACATATTTGGGAACACATATTAGAATGAACCATGTTTATCAGGTGTTTTTCATTGAAGCTAAATGGTATTGCATGGCACTCCCTAGCCGACTATGTCCTACATATTTTTTTCCTATGCACTAAAAGATCTCGCATGAGCACAAGTCTAACAGTAGTATTTTTCGTAAGAAGCACATCAAGGTTATCGTCCGTGAAATCGTGTGTTTGTTGGCATCGGTAGTTTTAGAGGGGATTTTACTAATTAGGCGTCAATTAATTAGTAACGAGTAGAGCGTTAACGGTTCGCTTGTCAATCCAACGGCTCGTTTTTTGGGAGTTTAAAACTACTAAATATCAGATTATTAGGTTGTTTTAAATGTTATTTTCAGTTTATATAAATATACGTTCGTTAATATGCGGCGTTAATTAATCAATAACTAGTTTATACAACGTTATATACTTGTGTTAACTAGTTTGCATGCGAGATATATGAGATTAATGTTAATTATGATGTAAACCTAAGTAAACATGCATAAAAAACAATAAAGATACTAAAAGAAATGACAAATAAAGTAAGAACGGTTGAAAAACATACACATTAATGTTGGTAAAACAAGAAATTTGTGTACAAACTCACAAGTTTTTAGTATTTTTCTCTCTTCTCTCTCTAGAACGAAAATATAATGAGAAAACTGATAATAATGAGTTGTGTTATGTTTATTTTCGGAATGGGAGAGTATTTATCAAGACTTAACAAACCCTATCTTATCCAAATTTTAAATTCTGACTTAACCTGACCAGTCAACCTGACCGGTCAAGTTAGGCTTTTAGATCCTTCTTCGCTCTATCTTGATTTGATTCCATTTTGCAACTTTCTTGGGTTTTTTTTGGTCATTTGTCTTATGAAATTTTCTCTTTTAGTCTGTCAATGTCTTGTTTTTTTGCTAAATCCATGTTTTTTCTTACAAAAATGCAAACAAATGCAAGTAGATCGAAAAAATTCAGAAAAACACAAAACATGACTTAAACAAGCCTAAATATCAATAAAACAACGCTAATAAATACCAAATTAACAACCAAAAATTAATGTTCTAATCACTAGCTCAACATTTCTATATCGCAGGAGCTGAAGAAAGAATAAATACAGTAAAGATTGAAGAGGCAAAAGGAGGCAATAAGATTGTATGATAGATTAGTATAACTGCAGAAGATGAGACTCAGATGTATTATTGTTATCCGCGAACATCCAATGTTGCAATCCTTCGTTGTCATTTCCGCCCCTTCCGAATCCCACTCTCAATCCATTTGAAACTACACGCACATCACTTCGGAACAAACAAATCCACATGTAACTTCAACAAGATCCCATTAAGCACATTTCATAATTTTATGGCTCCAAACAAACTATAGGGCGAAGTTAAAAAAAATCATGCAACTATTATTAAATAAATCGTAGTTTTTTAATGAAGTGTCGTATTGTATATATCTTTGTTTCTTCAATTATGTAGAATTATATTTTAAAATCTTGATTATTTTCAGGAACACTGTATCTTTAAATATTTTGTTTTGTTTTTTTGTTATCCATCAACATTTAGTTAAATACTTCACCCTAAAATTACAAACAAACAAAATAGCATATTCATCAATTAAAAAGAGAGTAGCTGTTCTTTATTTTCCTTTATTATTGATTTCTTTATTCCCAAAACCACATCGCAATTCCCCTAAAAATTAAAGTTGCTCCGATCCCCAGGTTCTAACATTTTATTTTTCACCATTTAATGCAAGTATGTAACATATTAGGTAGTAACAAATTTGGAGTATAAACTATAAAAATCTAAAACATGTATGAATAGTATCAGCCATCAGGTAGAAACAAATTTACCACTATAATTCCCCACTCATTAAAAATACACCAGAGAGGGACAAATCAAAGAACATGGCTTACTAAAATTACAGAAAACTCTAACCGAGTTGCTCGAGATGTAAAACGACAAGTGTGCTAAAACATTCTGTCAATCATCTATTCATGAAAAAAGAAGAACACGAATCCTTTTTAACAGAGTTTTGCCGGGTTATTTCCCACCCTGAAACTAGAATTAAATCAATCTTAAACCGCGAAATTAATCATCTCTTGAATATTTATCATGCCATTTAGAGAAGCCTTGAAGAAGAGCCTCTCTCATCCATGCATGCCGACAATTCTCCGCTGCCTCTGGTATGGTTAGCCATGTTCTACTCCTTGTGCATTTCTCGGGCCACGATTCTAGCTCTTCAGTGACAAGTAATGCATACATATACGCCTTACATAGACCATCTGGGCATGACTCGTCTTGGTGGGTTTTGCTCTTGAAGTCATAAACACCAAGACACTCCTACAATTGTTGGCACAATTATTCTATTATATTGCACAAGAAACTGTGAGTGCCAACCGAGCACAGTTACCAAAGAAGATAAGTTTATGAGGATGCTTTTAAATAAGGAGACCATGGAAACAAATAAATTAACACTCCGTGATGACCTTAAGAAAGTTTTCTTTTAGGTTTTGTACACACGCAGTGTACCAAACGATGACTTTTAGTCAACCTAACTAAAGCAGTGTATTACCTACTCACCTTTGCTCTTCAACATATTTTTGAATCACATCATTAAGTTGTGCCGATATCAATAAGCTGTAAATAAAAAACTTAAGAACTTGTGGTGTAATTATTAGCATATGAATACAGAATAACACAACTCTTATGGCCATTTTCACTCCAACAAGATGCAATACTTTGCATTTGAGAAATCTAAAATATGCCAAGAAAGATTTATAAGGTGCCTAGAATATAAGGTATACAAATGCATATACGTCGACAGCTTTGACAAATTCCTCACGTAAAAAGTCAGTAACAAACATCTGAAAAGTCTTCCATGTCAAGAAAAAGGTTCGTCTTCACTCTTCAGCCTCAAATTCAAGAAACTGGAACACATGATGTTCGTCTTCTATGTAGGTTGATATGTTCTTTTCTTAAAAGATAGTATAGTCTTCTTTTTTGTTTTGGGAGGGAAATTCAGCTATTACAAACATGTTCTTAAAATAGGTTTTTTGAAGCATTTTCTTTTTTTTCATTTGGTTTAGTTTTAGCAAAAGTAAAGATTCCATTTTGCAACACCTGGTCTGGAAAAAACCAAAAGACCGACTGAAACAAATTCTAAAATGAGATTTTCTGAAAGATGTAATTTCCTCACACGGATAATATTAGTAAAAGTACTGAGAATCCAATATAAACTTAAAATACCACCAAACAAGGAAAATAAAAACAAACAAAAAATAAAATAAGAAATATACCAAATTAGTCCTAGGGTTCGTCGAAGTAAATTTTAAAAAATCAAAGCTCTCACTTGAACTGTTACTAAAGCACATATTGGTGGAATTAATCTCACCTTCAATTCCCCCCTGACTCCAGCTTCTTCAATAGCCTCTCTAACTGCAGCCTCCTCGACAGTCTCATCATTTTCCCACCCTCCCTTTAGGATAAAACAACCAACTTCTTAAAATATTGAAAATGCCATACAACATCAGTGATGATTCATAAAATTTAGTTTCATTACTAATAGATGACAAAGGAAATAATAAGTAACAAAATTTTAAACCAACATAAAGAATCAATTTATAACGAGTATGGAAGGCTATAAAAGTCTTGGCAAATTTAAGGTTAATAAGTGAGATAAACAGATGCACAAATAAGTCATAACTGATACTTAACACTTATCAGAGGACAATATATAGACAGGTCACAAAGAAAGAAAGTATGCAATGCTTAGCACAACATGGGTGACAAAAATGATCCTGAAGACACATAAGAAGTTAATTCTAATTTCTAAGGAGACATGTTCAAACATACTAAATCATGATTAGATGGTTCAATATAGAAAATGAAGGACGGGTAAAATTAGTTTTAGAATGCTTTTTCTACCAATGTGATACGCCAATGTTGAAACATGTCTTTCAATGCGTTAAACCTTCAAAATCGTTCATTTGAGTTAAACCTTCAAAACAAAAAACTCTCTGGAGAACCCCGCAAAGAATAAGGTCTAAGAGAAAAAAAGTAGACATAATAAAATATTTGATCCTTGCCTACTCATCAAAAGTCTCAAAATCTATACCAAAGCCGAGGTACGCCATTCTTCCATGTGCTTTAACGTATTCAAGCTAAAAAAAAATACCTAAAAGCAAACTACATTATCCATAAAAAGAGGTAAAGATGCATCAGAGAATACAATTTACCATTTGAAAAATCGGTTCTTAAAAAATCCTTGCGAAATGAAAAGCAGCAACCAGTAGAAAGATATAATCTATTATGGACAATGGCAAGCAGAAAAACTAGTAATCTAAAGAACCAAATAATCAACTAAGTAGAATACCATGCTAGACGTTAGTAAAAATAGTATTAATATAAGGGCTAAAATCGTTCATGAAAAATCAACGACATAGAAAACCATAATAGATGTTTACTAACGAGAAATACCAGCGTACCTTAGGGAACAAAAGACCCGGTCCACTAGGAGTGTTAATCATAAGTACCTCAACAACCTTCTCTGAATTTTCTTCGCTACTTTCATCAGAATATCTATACTTGTATGGGATACACCTATAGGGAAAAGATAGTTATGCATAGTATAATGATAATTACAGATGTATCAGCCAGAATTTGATAACAGAAAATTTATTGCGAAAATGTGTATATCCTAATCAAAATAAACCATATAGAAGACTTCCAGATGGGTAGAAAAATTGAGTGCCAGGGCAAAACCCAACGATTAATGGTTCAAGCATGTTTTTCCACTTCTAATTGCTGACCAAGACATTTGGACTGTGTAAATATATTTTACAGTCAAAATTGTGTAAACGTTTGGGTAAGCAAAAAATGTAAAAGTTGCCGTTATAATGCAGAAGAGGTAGAAGTAATACTAATCCATTAATTTTTCATCCGTCTATGCCTAAAGATTGAGAAGAGCTTAATTTTTCTCTGTATTGACACTTCCATAGGTTATACGTCAATTTGTCATCTTCCTGTTACAAAGATCTTTGGTTTGTTGAAGGGTATCAAGTAAATCATTAACATGAGTGTAGATACCGACTACTGAGTAATATTTGGTGAACCAGGTCCACTAAAACCTCGCGGTCACAACCAATACAAACCTAGTAGAAGATTGAAAGCCCTTATGGGGCCTACCAATAATTTAAAATTAAATAATTAACTAAGATACTATTGGTTGGGTCCACTAATTAGTGGATGGACCTAGTCCACTGACGATTTTTGCAGGAGATACCTTATTGTATTGAGCTTTAATGGTGCGTTTGGAAAGAGAGTAATATTATATTCGCAAGTAAGTGGAAAACCCGTTCCTTTGAAGAAAGTTTTTCTTGCTTTACGCATATCATTCTGATGAATACTTTTACTTCGTCTTTTCCGATAATCTTCAGGGACATTTTGCACATTCATCCAATTGCTTTGGTCCTGTACTAGTTTTCTCAGTATATGTGAGACGTGTATGCATTCAAATCTGCGCCTTGTGTCAAGTTCTTAGTTTTTTAAAACTCAAATTAACAAAGTTTCTTCTTATTCATCAAAGGAAAACTAATAACAAAACTATGTTGATGAATTTACTATCTTTCGACACATTCCATCCAATTATGTTGTGAACACTAACAGACAGACCAGAACTCTCGCTCTCATGCGCTAATATACCCTACTTCATCCCACCACCAAGGTGCTTTTATTATATTTCTTCGTCAATATAAACAGGAAAAAAATGTGCAGTCGTAGAACACAACTGTTTACGAGGAAGAAAGTATGTGCACTCTTATGTTAGTTTTTTCAGAAAACCCAAGGTTATAAAGTCGGAAATTGAGATTGAGGAGGGAGGAAGGACCTAGGGCTTAGTGGTAAAACCACGCTTTACAAGTCCTTTACATTTTTCCGGTCTGGACATTATAATTATAAACAAATTATAAAAAAAAAACCTTGGCAAAGATTAAACACGTAAAGTGTATACACTATATAGTAATAGTTATGCAACCATGATTTTTAAAAAAAAAACAGAAGATTCGACATGAGCATAGAAAAACATGTAGGCACCAAACAAATTGATGATCATACTGTAAATTCATTCATTCCTCATCGGACTCACCATTTAAATCTCTAATCATCCCGAGTACTCTCAATCTCCCATTTTAGAAAATATATTGAAGGTGCCTCTCTTGACAATATAGTGAGGTCAAAATTAGAACCAATTAAGCCTGGTTTTCCCCATACGACCCGAATAAATCTGATTAGTTCCAATTATCTGAAACAACCAACCAAAGTCAAGAAGACATGCCACATTCATCCTGCCATTACTATCTAGAAATTGATTGATCCTCTTATTTTTTACTTGTTTACAAAAATCTATTTGAACATTATTCATATCCTCTTCTATTTTCTCCACCTGTGAATCGTCGCTCAGCGGTTTTTTTAAACAATTCAGATATAATGTTTTCTTGCAACCTCAAAATAACCCTTTTGTTTTCTTTTCTCGAAACCCCATAAAAAAGAAACCCTTTTGTTTTCCAAACACTATGATAGTATCGTAAGCTTGATCATTGATACCGACTACCGCCTAACACCCCTTGCGAATTAAACCAATTTACCCAACAAAAAGGCAATTAATGCGGTTTTCTTTTTAAACTTCTTATTATTCGGGATACTTAAGGCTAAACTTGGTATATTTTTGTTAATGCACATGGTAAAATAATCTAATTCCCCTGGCAAAAAGACCAAATAAAATTGATAGGAATTGACAAATTGTAAAAAACATATACCACATACAAAATAGCTACAAAGGATCAAATAAGCAAACAACAAAACATTATTTAGCAAAAAACAATCAACACCCTACATGATGGTAATTCATATACTATCCTAATAACAAAATAATCCAAATCTAGCAAATAAACACAAATAATAAAATTAAAAAATGAAGAAGGGTAAAAAGAAAAAGGGAAAATACCCAGCAACAAGGCGGGATCCACCGTCGTAAAGCTGCTGATGCCGACCCGTTCTCGCCACCAAATTCGACATTTTTAATTAATTATAATTATTAACAATAACAATTATTCTCTGTTTTATTCCTTTTTTTTGGTAACGAAAAAGTGGTCACAAAAGCATTGAAATTACAAAGATGCCCTTTCTCGTTCCGATAGAACACGCCGCCATCTGATATATATATAGCTTTATTTTGGTAATGTGAGAGAAACAGTTAGATAAATTTTTTTTAAAAAAAAAAAGATATATAGTTAAAAAGTGTTTTATTTAAAAATAAAAAGAAAGAAAGAGAGAGGAAAAAGAGCGAGAGAAGCGGATCGAGGGAGGTTTGCTTGTTTGGTTGATAACGATGTCTAACTATTTATATTTTTGTCTTCTTTTTCCTTTTTTTTCTCTCTTTTTTTTTTTACCACTTTTTTATTTTATTTTTTATTCTCATCCCATTTTGAGGTAACATATGTGTTACTGTCATTTTATAATTGCCACACATACAGTATACCAGCGAACCTGTCCACACTATGCGTTGGTCTGACGGTAACCTATATTCATAGATACTAATTAAATCGAATATAAACTTGACAATCATAAAATTGAAATCACATAAATTAATAACAATAATATTATTAGAAAAAAAAAGAAGTTTTCATACCTGAAATAGTAAAAAAATTGAAGAGATAGAGAGAGAAGAGGAGAGATAACAAATGAATTTGAAAATAGGATGACAGTTAACCTAACATAACAGTTTTATTTAATATTTATTTTATTTTCAATTTATGTAATTAAATGGGATTTTTGTAAATATTATTTTAAGGTTTCATAAGGGGTGTTGACATAAAGTAATAGTATAGATTTCGATATATATCGTTATCGTTTTATATTATTTTTATCATCTCAAATTATAATAAACAATGGAAACACGTGCAATTTTGTAACTGAAATTTAGTGCACTATATATGTCGGAATTGTAAATTTTAAAAAATATTCATATAATTTAGCATGTTAACTATGTGACTAACTTTTGAAATTTACAATTCCGACATTTAAAAAACATAAATTTTGTTTTGCAAAATTGCATGTATCCCTATTCTACCTTATAAATTAGGACAGAGGGAGTATATGTTTATAGAACAAATTCTGTGTTTTTTTACAATTTCGTTAACGGTGTATATCAAACGTTGACGAGTCTCTAGATTAACGTGTATCCAACATTTTCTCAAAACCAAGTTGTATTTAATGCGAAGATTAGTTGCAAATTCTTAATCTTTGAATGTTAATCACTATGGTTTCGTTATATACTTGCAACTTTTCTCTTTTCTCTTTTTGACTATTTGACTAATGTTAATTATAAACTTCTATAATAGAATTTCAAAACACATAAAATATCTTTAATTAATGTTACATTCGTTGTTTATTTGACCCTCTCAGTATTATAATACATGATCATATAGTCAATATCTTTTAAATTTAAGGGTGTTGCATCACCTTTCATTCTAATTCTTATCACTCCTCTAATTTAAATTATATTCGTCATAAAACAGTAAATAACAAATACTTTTACATAATATATATTAATTAAAAAGTCTCATGAATACATTTTGAAAATTGGTCCTATATATATATAGCCTTTAATTTAGCTACGACATTGCATATTAGTATATGATCATATCTTCATAAGAAGTACAACTCAAAGCATCTTTAAAGAGACGTTAGACATGCTTCGTTTTTCCACCTTTAATTACGCGCAACCTCATTTGAAAGCTAGGCTTGTTGCTTCGTCTGAACCGACGATAGAAACAAGTATAGTCTATCTATAATAAGAGTCCAAGTCTTAATTGTGACTAGATTCATTTTTTGTACACAATACTGACCAAAATGATTTAATATTTTTTTAATGCTTATACGACATGTGTTCATGGATTTGCTGTAAATTAAACAGTATGGATTATACAAGTTCATCTAAAGCAATATTATTGGAACATACTGATTATTGTTTAATCATTATCGTAGTTTTTTTTTTCAAATTTTCTTAATACAAGTTTTGGGCAAAAAAACCCACAAGACATTAAAGAGGTTCGAATAGGAAGTAGGATTTCTGGAGACATAAAGTGTTGTTAAGTGAGAAAATAAATATCTTAGTGGCGTCAAAACGTTATTTTCAAGAAACTATAGGAGTAAAAGAACATAGTACAAAAATAAGATAAATAAATAAATAACAGGGTTATAAGGATTTTTGATAATTTCGTGGTCAGTGGCCACATATATAGTCACTGCTTGGTTTCTATGATAATGATGGGTGGTCAAAGTGACTGACGTGACCCGCAACACCATATATATGCACGGCCACTTGTTTTGTATTGGCTTATTTATCTAACTTTTTTTTATTATCATGCCAATTATGGTATAGTGGAGGTTTAGCATCAATTTTTTTTATTATATTTATAGTTTTTTATTTTAAAAAGTAACATGTGTTTGATATCACTGTTTTTTTAGTTTTTAAAAATCTAAATTTTAAAGAAATATAATTAGAAAAGCTAAAAGCAAAAAAGTCACACATTTTGAAGATTTTGGTAGTTTTCTCGCCATCATTTTAATAATTTAAATGAATATTTATATTATCTCAACTAAAATTTTATTCGTATACTTGACGTGTTACTTTCTCGTTTAAATATGATATTTTGAAAATTTATCAAAAAAATATCTTATAAAGTTATTTTGATTGAAAAAGCAAAATTTTATTAGCTAATGCCAAAAATCAATGTGTTGAAAGTTAATTTTTTTAAATTTTTACCAAACAATCATGTATATTTTGAAAATCAAATATTTTTTACAACTGTGTGAAAGCATTTTTGACAAAAAAAGAAAATTAATAATGATCTGGAAAATGAAAAACAAAGACTACGCGATAACGAATGTGACATAGAAAGTCTTTGAATATGGGTTTGTGGGGACGTAAAGTGTAAACTATGGGAGGGTGACTAGGATTATTAGAATATGATCATATCGGGTTGGTAGAAATAATATTTTATCTTTATTCTGGTATACTAATATTTGTGATTCATTTATTTGAAAATTAGTTTGTAGGGACCCAAGCTACAGAGGGTGACTAGGAATAGAGTAGGAAATACTATTTATGTTATTCTGGTAAGATATTTAAGAACTCATTTGTGGATTGTGTTATTGTTTAACAAAATTCATTCGGATTGCCATCTTGATTCTTGTCTAAAACAATACGACTTTTTTCTGCCTGCTAAGCGAGTTACAGGTCATCCATAACAAATAACAAAATGTTCACTATACTATTTCAAATCTCCTACAGTAAAAGTTTCAAAAATTAGTAGTTACATTGTTTTGTAACATCTGATTAAGCTGCACGCCTTTAATTTTCCCTTTCTGGCATCCACATCTCTTGAACTTATGAAAGTCCAAAATTAAGCACACTTTTGTGAATTTAAATACTTCTGTTTGAGCAAGTTTTACAAAAAAAAAAAACAATAACTTACTACTTCTCCTATTAGAAAGCCAGCATTACAAACATCTAACTACCTCTTGCATGTACTACAAAACTTTTGATGTAAAGCAAAAAATAGATGATGGACCTACAAACAAGATAAGAACTACTGCGTTTACAACCACCTCACAAAATTAAACCAACTTTTAAGTTACAACTTAAATTGGCGATCATCACATTTGATTGTCGATTATATCCCTCATCATTTGAATTGGAATGAGTCCTTCGGTGCGGATGGCATCTTTATTCGGATCTGGACTGATGAAATACAGTGTAGGCAATCCTCGAACCTGTAGCAATGAAATTCACACGACACAACCTTTTTAAAAAAAAAGTGTGATTATGAAATAATTCATACGGAAACAGCCTTTGTTAATTGATTGTGGAAAATCTCAAACTTTAATAGAATGGTATTATTTGTGTGAATGTGAGCGTGCTTGAGTTTCATAAGTTGTTATTTCAAAGTAATATAAACCATATGAAAATTAAAAGTACATGTAAACTTTTATTAGTTTTCAGATCGAGACGAGTGTTGAGGTGGATCCATCCCGAGAGCAATGTATTTTTTTCCTAACTAGCAAATGACAGTTCAAATCCACTACAGCTTTTTGCCAAATAATATGCCAATGAACATTACACATGAACCGAGTATCAATATTCAACAGAAGCAAAGTCATTAAATAAACAAAGAGTCGATGGCGTGGGAGACATTTTACCTGCATGTCACGTGCGAATTCGTATTCGTTATCAGTGTCAACCTTCACAATTAATGCATTGCCTTCATACTCAACTGCAAGCTAAGCAATAAACTCAGAGTAAGTGGGTAGCCAGAAATTGCAAAATCTACAAAATAATCTACTCAATTACTCAGATTATAACAAGTTGCCAACCAACATTCAGAATTTTTAAGGTTTACCATTAACGCCGCAGGTCCTACAAATGCATAAGATTATATAGGACAGGAAGCGCTCACACTTGCGAGTCTCATAGCAACTTCAGTTTAATTATTAATATGTTTATGTATAGACAGTATGTGTATGCAAACATCAATGATTCAATTATCATTTTAAAAATCAAGTCAGAAATAGAACTTATCAGCGTGGCCAGTTCTTCAGAAACAAAATACAATGAGGATCATTGGTTCATCACCTAATTGAAGGAACGAGAACAAAAACAAAGAAAAACACACCGAGTATAGATGAGAGAATTTTGACAGGCATAATGCACGAAACTAGAAGTAGAGATGATTCCAATTTGCTCTCGGGAGTTTCCATAGCAAGACTCTTACATTCAACAACCATTAAAAAACCATTTCCTGTCACTTTTAAGATGCTTCATAATCCATTCGAAAAAACACTATTTCAGTATTTTGTTATCAGGATCTTGGACTGCGAAAAAACACAATCTATGTAAATCCATTGAGGAGAGTTAGATTTCCTTTGCAATATCATAGCTTTCTTATTTATTAATTCAATTCAATCAAATAAGTTGCATGCATCAGCAGTTTCCACCTGTTAGTTCCATTTCATACCAGGTAACTTAATTATCGAATCATAATCTTTTTTGAAAAATTGTGATACCAGAACTATGGTTGCTCTATGAATAGGTCACAAATACATTAAGATGTACCTTACTAATCAACTAAAATTTCTAACCCGCGACACATGTTCACTTGTATACTATTGGCACCTCAAAAAGGGTGAAACAAAAGCAGGGTTGCGTCAAACTATATACTATAAATAAGGAGAAAGGCTTCCAAGTGAAAATGAAAAGCGCCGCAAATCCAATCTCAGGTATACAGAAGAAAAAGTTAACGGGAAAAAGAAAAAAAGATAAGTCTGATATAAATTAATATGGGAATTTTAAAAGGTGTTCTTATCTTTTCTTTTGAAACTGTGAGTTGGTTTAAATAAAGAGATGAAATAAAGAAAAAGCAGGCCATCAGAACAGACATATAGAAGAAGAAGATCAGAATGGATTCATAAATACTGCGTAATTCAGGAAATGATAAAAGATGTAGAGCCTTTAAATTAAGCAACTAACAATTCTTCGCAGCACCATCAGGGATTACGAATTACTACCTTACTGGTAGGTTAAAACTTTATTATTGGAAGAGTTAAGCTTATGAGTAATACTGCGGTATATTATGTTTCTTCACGCGTTATTATTCACTGGGTGTATTTTGTGAGGTTGATTGGGCTAATATGGATTAAAAAATATACTTAGCAAGTCTGTAATAAAGAAGGCAATTGTTTCTCTCTGTCCCTTAATTTTAGTTGGGTAAACATTGAAATGCAGTAAAAGAAGCACCAAGCAGCAAATAAATATTAAAACATGCATTATATTACATACCATTTCAAGTTCTTGGGCCATCAAAATACAAGGGCCACACCATGTTGCATAGAAATCAATAACAAGTGGTACACTTCTTTCTCCTTTTACTAGCTCCTGTACCTCCTTGGCAGACAACTTCTTCTGCCAACCCATAATAAAGATCGCTTAGCAACATAGTTAAATTCTGGAACGGAAACAGGAATTTACTTATATAAATGTGACCGAATTCGTAACAGAGAACTAACATTTTTAATCGCTAGCTTTATCTCTTTTTTGGACTAGACAGTAGAAACATTAATGTAGTTATAGACTTCTCTTGTATAATCTATTTGGCTAACTACAACATGGGTTTCCAACTTCACATGAATGGACCATGTTAATTCTATAACTATGTGCTCATACGCAAGTTTAAAACTCATACTTTAAAATATGAAAGGATGAGAAGCATGCCCAATTACCCACCCATTATTTACCATGTCATTACCGAAAATATAAGAGTGATAACCCAGATGAGACGACTGTCTGGAAATAAGATCATTTCAATTCTTCACTCAAACGAACCTGAGCCGTCTTGAAACTTAATAAGATGTTAATTACTAAAGGAACCATAAATTCTCAAGGAATGTTACTCCTAAATTCTATATGTTCAGCCAACACGTTATGGGTAATTGAAACAAAACATAACGAAAAATTTATATATATGCATATTGGACAATGGTAAAAATTGTTATGGAAATGTCTTCTCATGTCGAATGTCATATAAATTACTAAATGTTATATAATGCATTAATTTCCCATAGAAATCAAAATCAAAACTCTATATACATAAAGTGGTCTTATGCAGAACTTGGACATGAATAACCTTGTTGGCAATCTTACACTTAGCAAGAGCCAGAATGCCTCCTACTTTAAAAACTGCAACACGAAACTACCCAACTGTCATTTCTCTGTAACAATCTACATACATGATTTCATATGATTAACATATCTCAACTCCCACATACATATAAAAACAGCTCTCCATAACATGACAATATATGGAATGTGAAATTATTAATAATGGCAAATGGCACCTGTACATAGCACAATTCCATCTCTACTTTGGATGGTACAGTTACAAGTCCGACCCGACATCTTTTTACCCTAGGCGGTACAGTTTTTTGGGCGTCCTTTTAACTTTGCCCCAAAAAACCCATATCATACGGAAAAAATAATCCCATAAAAATTACAAAATAAAAAACCTGTCATAAGAAAACAAAACACAGTATTTTATTTTACATTACAGAAAATACAATAAACAATATTGCTTTTTTTCAGGTAGCGGCACCTAAACTACATGTGTGACTTAGGCGGCACTGGAAATAGTAAATACAACAACGTGAAGCATAGAAAATAGAATAGCGAGCAACGATATTTCGATATTATATAGTACATGATTTTTATACACACACACACACATATATATATATAGTCATAGAGAGATAAGGAACAGGGGCATACAACAAGATAGTCTTCTCTGACATATTTGGTGGCGGAAATAGGCGGGCAAACCACCTTCCTCGAGCTTGTTGTTTGTAATGATGATGATGATAAACAAGGTGGTTTGGTTATTGTTGTTGGTGGTGAAAATATAGGAGAATTAAGGGGATTAATGGTTTTGGAGGAGAGAGAAAGATGTTGCGGCGCGCGGTGGGAGAAGGTCGAGATATAACATATTACTGCTTGCATTTTTAACCCCCTCTTCTTTTACTTTTTTAGAGTGAGAATGGAAGAGAGATGGATATCGATGAAGAAGAGTGAGTGAGGGTAAGTTGAAAGGAGGAAGCGTGATAAATTAAAGTTTGATAGGGTTCATTGGCGAGGTTTGAAGGAAGTAAACACCATCTATCTATATGTGGTTTGAACGGACCGTTGGTTTTGAGTCACGATAACATACTGTTTTGGTTTTAAATAGCGGACTGTTTTGGTTACATTGCGGGTTACGAGAATCAAAATGGGCTGAACATTGGGCAGGTTGTAGCTGCTGTAAAGTCACCTTAGAAGGACTGGACACCTTCGAAAAAGGCAGCAACGGTTACTAGAGTTGCTGCTGCAGTTGTCCCGCTACTTTGTAATCGCTATGACAGTTTTTGACGCATGTTTTATGCTTGTAACTGTCATGTACGAAATTATAAGTACATGGGCAGATTTCATCATATTTTAGATAGAGTTTCGGGTTGAGAAACACTTGTAAAACATATGTAATCTCGTTCCTAATATTAACGGAATTATATTGGGTTGGCTGCGGCCGTAAATTGTACGTGTGTGTTCATTTACGTTTGCTTGCGTTTACATATGTATTACTTGTCTTAAATCTGTCCAGATTAGAGCAGTTACGTTGCCTCGAACGGACTGCGATTGAGTGACCAAACACGAGAGTATGTGAGGCAAACACGAGTGTTGCGAGTTTGTTGGGTTGGCTGATCGTTTGTGGCAGCGACTAAGTCCATAAGCGAGCCATCACGTGACTGTTTTTGTTGAGCGAAAAAAAACAACCCCGTGACAGTTACCATTGTGATATATCTCGTAAATATTGGGACTTGATTATTGAAAACGCTAAACTATACTTGTTACGGACTAAGATTAGCAGTTAATATATAATATTAGGTTGTTGGTTTACTTAACTTTAAAAAAAATATATATAATATTAAGTTTTGAATATTATTATAATTACTAGATAAGTCATAACAGTTTTCAATACTATTGTAAATAGGTACTAACAGTTATAATTGTAATCAACAACTAAAAAGTTTAGTAAAATTTAAATATCATAAAAAAAACATTTATTTTATTAATTAATAAAATAGTATATCAATAAAAAAAAATACATCAATTAAAAATAAAAATCAAATTAATTAAAAATTACTAGTGTTATCGTTTATTACCGTTATAGAGACTAAATCGTAAGAATCTAAAACTATAGGACCAACGAATTAATTATAACAGTCAATTTTTTTTTAATATAATACAAAATACAGGGTTTGGTTTGTAATTATTACAGGGACCAATCCATGTAATTACCAAGACTGAACCAACACAAAGTGCTGGCTGCGATAAGATAGAAGGGAGAAGAGGGAGGGGAATAAAACACAGGGGCTCCGCATGTTTCACCCGATAAAAACGGCGACGTATTGGTTGCGGCTCTGTTCACATATTGGACCAAAATTATAAAAAGAAATGGTTGATATCTTTATTCACCAGAGTGATGGAGATCATCGAATTTGTGTTGTTTTGTCGAGATATACATAGACACATCCTACTAAATCATGCATGACCACCGATATTAAATCACATCATACTAGAACTACTCGTAACGACCATTTGAAGAACTCACTCTGTCGTGTTTAGCGCTCAGGGCATTTCGGAAAGCTATAGTGAGCTGAGATCTTGTTGACTATAATGGTTTACTTTGTTATTAAACGTTAATAAATACTCGTCCATCATGACCAGTGCCGGAGCCAGAAATTTGATTGAGCGGGGCTCAAAATAGTGAAACAATTCTATATATTTAGGAATGATAGGTGGATTGCATATGATATTTAACGGTACTGAACGAGTTTCATTGATTGATTATACAATACAATATACGGAGTAAACGATTTTTTTTCCAACTTCCTTTAATAGATTTTACACCATTTACTTTAGTTTTTTTAGTTCAACTAATAAACCGACTTTCATTGTTTAAATTTTCAATGACCTTGAAGTTTTTGAAGGCGTAGTTATAAATCATTTGGAAGCAAAAAAATGACATATACATAAAAAAAAAAACAGTGATTGCAAACAATGAGACTCGAACCTTTGTCGATTTTTACATTTAACCATTAGGCTACATACACTTTTGATAAATATATATTACTTGTAAAAAATACAGCTGGGGCTCGAGCCCCCTTAGTTTTTAGCTGGATCCGCCCCTCATCATGACTACATTTCTTTTTAAGCATTTTTTTTTAAATTTGCCAATTAACTTTCTACACATATTTAGTAAAGCTAATGTGAATGCGTTACATATGTAAAATTACCTAACAAATTGCTTATAATTATACTTATAAAGTGGAACAACCCAAATTAAAAACATGACTTGCAATTTGGAATAAAGTGTTGCTATAACCATCCAAATATCTGATCCAAAAATATTACCTGCTCATATGACGGGTTAGACGTACCAATCATGTATTAAGTGAAAATTATTTTTCAAAATCACAAATAAAAATATCATCTGTCATATCCGCTGATAACATTTTTAGGTTGAAAATTTGATAATAAAAAACATTGCTTTGGGATAAGAGTGAATATGCATTTCCTTGTTATTTGATTAGTATTTTGCTAAAAAAATCCACACTTCTCCTTCTGTACTTTTTTATTTAAAGTAACGAAAGAGCAAATAGAATATTTGATGATATACTATGGGGCCTTTATAGAAGGTATTTTTTAATTTAAAGAAAAAGAAAGTTGTAATTGAAATTGAATCCTCATAAAAAAGAAACTCGTGTAACAGAAGAGAGATGGCGATAGTATATAGTAGTTGGAGTACGTGTGGATCTTTAAACCTAGTGAAATACAACCACCATAATAAATTCCCTTATGTTTATAATAATAATCAACACCGCCGTGGTGGTGGTGGTGTTACGGTGGTGTGTTGTGGTAAAAATTCAACAACAACAACAGCTTCGCAATTCCGAGAGGCTAACGGACTTCAATTCATCTTGCACGACGCTCTCCTTTCTTCCGGAATCGATATCACCCACGCCAAGGTTTCTCTCTCTCTCTCTCTCTCTATATATATATATATATTAATAGACATATGGATAGATAGATAGATAGATGTAGTGCTGGGCAAAACCCGGAAAAACCGAACCGGACCACCGAAAAACCGAAACTTTTTCGGGTCGGTTTACAATAAAACCGAACCGGAAAAACCGAAAAAGCTCACCGAAAATCCGGTCCGGTTTGGTCCAAAAAATAAAAAGACCGAAACCGAAAAAAACCGAATCGAAAAATTTGGTCGGTTTTGGTTTTGCCAAAAACCAAACCGAATCGGACCGAACCCAGCCCTAGATAGATGGACTGGAAGGTTTATTCTACGGATTTTAACAGTATTTACGGAATATAGGGAAGATTATATAAGCAAAGGCTTCGGTTAGCCAAGTGAGTGAGCGCAGGTAGGCAACGAAAGTCACTGATGCTAAAAGTAAAGAAAGCATTTCGCCGGGCCTTTTACCCAATCAGATAACCTCACCCCGCATAATTCTAAGTGATATACACATCTAATTCACCCATATCCGACCTATCTATTACTTTTGTGTTTTAAATATATCGCTTTAATTTGGTGGTAATTGGGTTTTGAGTTTGGTTTTCCTTTTTATTGTCGGCATTTGTTTGTTGTTGTTGTATCATGATTGGTGTTACGTGTTTTTATTTATTTGTTTTGTGATTTTCCATGTATATGCAGTCGTTTTCAGTCCGCATAAGTTAAGTTGGCGCCGGTATTTAGACTCGGACGAGGTGCAAAATTAGACTTACGATTTGACATTTAAGTTGAGAACCAAAAAAAATTAGACTTGGTTCTTTCCACATATTTATATCTACCCGTAGGTTCAAGTCTGTGTAAAGCATATTGGATGATATAGGCTTCAATTCGTGTATCTATTCTGGGAAAATGTTGCTTTATTATTCCCGTACTTTGCTCATAGCGTCTGTCCGTTTGGTTGTGTATTTTACTAAACACGGATGTATATGGATGTTTTAAGGCTTCGATTCGTGTATCCATTCTGGCAATCTATGCTTTATTTTTCTCATTATTCGCTTCAGCTGTCTCTTTGTTTCTTTGTTTGTTTTACTAAAGCAGTGGAAATTATAAATATACATTCATGCCAAATTAGAACTGATGTATTATTTGCATAAAATGAATGATAGGCGGCAAGAGATGGCTTCTGCTTAGCGATTAAAGAACTGACAAATATTGAGAAGGAAACGAGCATTGCCATAAACAGAAGGATTGATTTAGGAAAAACAGCTCTACATATAGCAGCAGAAGATGATTCCCTAATTTCACATTCCTCTGTTCCTCTCCCAATCGATGCATTTTTGGGGAGATTAGATGACCATTCTATGAACTTTTGTTCTCACTATAGCTCTTCCATGAGATCCTCTCCCGAGAAT
This sequence comes from Primula vulgaris, assembly GCA_963920805.1. Lineage (NCBI taxonomy): Eukaryota > Viridiplantae > Streptophyta > Magnoliopsida > Ericales > Primulaceae > Primula > Primula vulgaris. The sequence goes on along the minus strand of OY987212.1, from coordinate 44,026,774 downwards.
TTCCTCAAGTGTTTAGAGACGTACCTATATGTTGACAAGGTAAGTGCATCTACAATAGTGTTGTTATCTCTATTGTTAACTAAAAATGTTAGCTAATAATGCAATTTTGTCTCTCCATTAGGTGTGTTAAAGTGTGTGTTAACTTTATAGATGTTAAAAACATTGTTAAAGATAACAATATTTTTAATTGTTATTTCTTGATGACATGGCAAAAAAGTTCAACCCATTCCACAATTAAAAAAATTCATTCCCAAACCGATGAAATAAGCAACAAGAACAACAAAGACCTTCTCATATAACTAATTAAAAGCTTATAGATAACATATCAATTTTCATCAAACAGTTGGCGTGCATAACATAGATAGACTACAATCAAAGAAATCCACTTTCAATTTCAATCTGAAAATATATCACCAAATCGTTTGATAACATATCAATTACAAAAAACAACAAAATGTTGAAAGAAATACAAATACTAACATGTACATCAGTGATCTCTTTAAACCAGTTTAGCAATATTCACCGAATCATTCAACCCACATTTTGTTACCCAGCCCTTTATTTACAATTGAATTTTAAAATAAAGATATGTTGAAAATAGATAACTTATTTCCCTATTTCTAAAATTCTATCTTTCTGAAATTTGTGAAATTTGGCGGTAATGTATGGCGCTGAAAAAACAGATAAGCACTATATTTTGGATAATTAATTTTTAATTAAAATAGATAACATTGTTAAAGTTAAAACTAATGTGGGTGTTTAACTTAATATGCCTATGTGTCATTTAATAGCTTTTTTAATGATGATGTGTCACTAGTTAACAATACTATTTTAGATGCTCTAACGTTCTATGTAGCTCCCCAACTTAATTTTTTGATAAAACTGTTCTTTGATAACAAGTCACATCAAATCAAGGAATTTTAAGAGACTAAAGACAAGAGGAAGTATAATATGGGATGGAAGGAAAAGGAAAGTAAAGATATCTTTATATGATGGAGCAAGGCGGCTCAATTTTTGAGAAATGAAGCCATTATAAAATCGGATCTATTTTTTTTTCTCTGTAAACGCAACGAAAAAGCAAATGAACTTCTGCAAACATTTTGTCAGTAAGTTAGTTCAAAAACTTATCTTTGGTAGGGATAAAGTTGGCCTCCATTATAATTGACCAAGGATGATCCCCTAATTACAGTACCTATCTCTATCTAAGTTTTGTTGCTGTCCGTTGTTGAGCTCCTACAGCAAGTTTTTCCCCTATTTGTGTGCTCCTCTTGAGAAATTAGATGTCGCAATGTTTCTTTGCCTTTTTTCTTAATGCAGACGATATATGGGTCCCAGGTGTGTATCTTATTATCTCTTCTGGATGTCTATATAAAACTAGTAACGGTCGAATGCTTATAAGGGCATAAGTTATTTTCGAGTTAGCACTCAGCAATCAATTTACACATTTTCTCCTAATAATATACTCCTCGTTGGTGCAGTTTCAAGTGGTATCACTTTTCCTTATTGCTCCTGTTATAGTACCTTATTGACTTTGGTAATTTCTTGTGTCAAGTCAGGGTTTTAGAAGAACTATAGCCAAGCAGGCAGATCACCGGGCACTTTATCTTCCTTCTGTATGGACTCCTCCTCGTTTATTATTCTTTTGTTACCTTTAAATTATTTTCTCAACTGCAGTAGGTTTTCTCTTCTTTCAGGTTTTGACACATCGCTTAGGCTCTGCTACAATGCTTTCGCTAATTTACTCTGAGATACTAAAAATGCTTCGATTGTGGGGACTCTTGGATTTTGATGTTGAAATTTTTTACCCTCATGATCCTCATAGTTTACCTAGAGGCTATGATAAACAGAGAAGTAAGGAATCTGACCAAGCACACATTATGACCTCACAATCTCTTCTAGTTGAGGTAACCTTCTCACTTTTTCGTCTTCCGTTTAAGGTCGAAATAATTATATCTTAAGCTAATCTTTGCGAACTCTTTTAACGCTTGTTTTTATGATTAGTCCATGCAATTGGCTCATGTTATTGCTGCAATTTGTCGATTATGAGCAGGTACTGAGAGACCTGAAATCTGCTTTCTGGCCCTTTCAACGTGATAATACCGAAAGTTTATTCTTAAGGGCGGCACGTGCTGCCAACTGCTCGGACGGATCAAATGATGTTGACTTAAGGTATTTTTCGACTTATATTGATTAAAAATAACCCAACAAAATAAGCTCTAGACGATTTTAAATTTCGTCAGGGAATGAGAAGTCTAATTGTTTCTTTTTTTTCGTGTGTTGTAGTGCTTATGAGGTAGCATCTGCAAAAGCTGCTCAGCACAGGCTAGAACGTGGAGTTTGGACCAGTGTACGCTTTGGGGATATGCGGCGTGCACTATCAGGTGCGTAATATTTTGAATTCTTTTAATTTTCTCTCTAAATATGCTCCCAATCTGACACAATTTGCATTTATTGTGCTGTGCTTTCTTGCACTTCGACAACATGCGCACTTTTTTTCTCGTTACGTTTTGCAATAACATATCATTGCAACCAGGCATAGCATAAGGTCCTCATGCTGTGAAAGAAAATGCTTTATTATTGTAAGAAATCAGTAAAAAATTGTGGAACAATTGACTGGAAATTTCTGAAAATAGTTTGAAGGTAATTGTGATATCCAACAATGAAATCGACAGCATCATGCGTTTGCGTTTCTATGTGTTATGTTCATCTTCAGAAATTCGTCAGCTACTCTGTGATTGTCTTTCTAAAATGTTGTTAGCTACTAGTTTTTGCTTCCTTTCTGCATTTGGCAACGATGCTAAGAAAATTATGGTCTGAATATGGATAAATTATGCCTATGTTTTTGTCTCAGCATGTGAGCGCCTTATCCTTTTGGAAACTGATCCGAGGGAATTAAGAGACTATGGTGCCCTTCTCTACCATGGTGGATTTTACGAGGAAGCACTGCATTTCCTCAAATACTATCAAGAGTCAAAGGTAGATTTAGTTCTTGGCGACTTATGAAAGCATTTAAATATACTTTTCTCACAGTAGAGGTATAAGATCAAATATCTTTTGCAGAAATCATTATCAATTAATTCGTTTGATGACATGGAAGAAGAAGCGGTGGAGAAATTGATTATACGCCTCGATTTAATTTCTATGGAGGAAGGCTGGAGTACTCCTGCAAACTCAAAGAGTTTCCTCTCTAACAACACTGAACCGTGGTAAGGGGCAATGTATTATTTGCTCCTCTTTTGTGGATTCTTGAACGAAAGAGACGAGATTCCAAACTGACAATTTGTATTTTGCATGTATGATGAACGTCGAGTCTACTGGTAAATATAAAAACCGAAGCGATTAGCGAGCTAAAAGGCCAATATCTATATAGGTGTATATTTAAATGGGCAAGTAATTAACTTTGTTGATCACAGTCTCTTCTTTCAGTATCGTAATTTTTTCTTGTTGAAGCCGGTATTATGTAAATGATCGGATGATTATCTTGGGAAGAATATCTCATTTACTTTGTCTGTGGCTCTGTATTTAATGAAATTGCTAGTCCTGTTGTCTTGTCAACATGGTACCACCTGAAAAGTATGTCATTTAGTTGACGTCTGACCCAGTGTACAAGTAATTTTTTTACTCAAAACTATAATTTACGACACTGGTAGCAACTGATCCATATGTGTTTGATATGCTCATGAAATCAAGGACATAGCTAGGTGGGTACATTTGAGGGTTGCTGTCTCGCCCATTTTGATAATTTGAAGAAAAGTCAATATTTAATATGAAGGGCTTGCATAAAGGACTCATTTCGATAAAAAAAAAACTCTTGAGACTGTATTTTATGGCAAGTTTACCCACGCTACACGGTATTTGGGATCATTTTATATTTTGCTCTCCTTGTTTATAAAACGCTGGTTACTTGCAGATTTTAGACTAATATGCTGGCTTATATGGTACGATACTATAAAATTTCAGGCTTTCTTAGACCAAAGAATGCAAAAAGAATCAGCTTTCGAACCGTCAAACAAATACAATTCATTGATGGAAAAAAGAGCAGCGTAAAACTGAAGGCAAAAACCACCAAACTCAACATCTTTAATGGAGTATATTCTTGATCCTTTATTGAGAAAAGGGCACAATCTTTTCGGTACTGTTACAGGCCATTAAATTTCGTAAAAAAATATGTTCTGGTTACGTTATCATAAGATTATTCTGTGCCTCAAACATTTCAATGCGAACTAGAATAAAAAATCAGTCACAAATAAATTAATTCACATTTTAATTTTCCTTTCTGTACATCCACTTTTATTGAGTGCTGAAACCTCAACAGCTGCTCACCTTCGGACCCGAAAAAGTTACGAAGGACACCCACCCGTCAAGTACCCCCCCTATTAAGAAAAAAACTTATTACAATTACAACCGGCTCGAGTAACTCGGATGTTGCTAATCTCTACATCCGCTAAAAAAAGCTTCACATCTCTAGCTAAAAATTACATTGTATTCATATTTAGACTAGAAAAAAATGAAGAGCCGTGGCAGATTCTGGGGGTTACTTTTTTTCGTATCTGTTAGCCTGTATAAACTGTAAATCATATCCAAAATTGTTTTACAGCATCACTATTAGTGGAGTTTCAAGTGTCGTCTTTAAATACTCTCAATATAAAATCTCGAAAACGTCTAGAGTATTGCTTTGGATCGACCGAAGATATTGATGTTGGGTCATATTGGAAAGACTTGTAAGCATGTTCAAGCTTTTTGCTAATATCGTAGTCTTGTAATATATCAATTATTCCAAAGAAGAGGACAACATCGAACATCTCTCCTGTTGCTTCTCCTATTAATTGAAGCTCGTTATCGCCTTTTCTTACCATTTGTTCGACCCGTGCTGACATGTTTATGCCTAATGTTGTGGATACCAATCTGCCAACATTGTCAAATAAATATAATTAGAACTGATAATGAGGAATTATATAGTCGTAAATGTATACTTAATTTTACGACTTCACTCTTGTAACTGATAACGGCAGATGGGGTTGATGAATGATCTTTTTTTCCCGAATAAGTAGAATCATTGAACACACGTATTTCGAATGCTATTTAATAGAAATCACCAAGATGTAAGGTTGTCTATGAAATGTTAGCACAACAAGCCTTTGTTATTCATCAAATCACAGTCAATAAATTACTTCAATTCCAATAGCAACTAAAAGCAAAATCTTATATCAGGATATTTCTAGTTCTCATAAGTACATCTGGTTCTGCAAATAAAAAGTGAAAACGCGGCTTCTATAAGAAATATTTAAGAGTTTAACCAGTTCAATGCACAGTCATATTTGCTGGATTTTTGTACTGTTTTTTTTATCAGTGAACCAAAATAACCTGATGATGAAAGGAGTTAAAAGATCCCATTTTGTGTCACAGATCCAGCAAAACAAATATTTAAAGAAAAGAAAAGAACTCCAACATTGAACCAATCAAGCCTAACATTAAAATTCAGTCTTTTCAATTTTTGCCAGTAAAAGTTGTACCTATCAGGGTCCAACTGAAGCTGATCCATATCAGCTATAGAAAGACGATGAGGTGTACCACCACCACCAGGCGTGCTGAATCCAGATTTACGAGCAACTTCTTGTCGTGTGTAAGAAGTGTTATGTCGAAAATGAAGACCCACTAACAGACTATAGTCCATAATACCCTCTTGTTCAAGGAACTCACAATCTTTGTCTACTTGTCTACATTAACAAATAAACGTAAAAAAAAAATTACAGACAGCAAGTAGCTACATAACACGTCGTAACTGTCTGAACAACTGAAAAAAATGATTTTTTTGGTTGACGAAGCACCACAACAAATTGGTAAAAGTCTATAGAAATTCCGTCATGATGTAATGTTTATGAGTTTGGACAATTTTCGAAAGCTTTTCAGATAGAAGTTATATTAAAAAGATCCATTTCATTTTCTTTGTTTTGAAAATTTTCACCAGGCTTTGTTACTCCCACTATTTCATAAAGTGACCCTCACTCTATTTGTAGTATGAAAATGATTCTCCCGCACTAAAAATCTTCATTAACTGAGTTATAAACTTATAATAAACGATCTGGTAAAAAAGAGCAAAGTTATTAAATAAAGTTTATTTACCTGCAGAACTCGAGGAATGACATTTTATCCAAACGGAAAAAGAAGTTTAAATCAAGATCTTTGAGAGTTGTCGTTGCCTCAATTTCTTCTTCTGGTTTAACTGTTATACGACCATGTGATGAACCTTTTAGATCAAAGCGCCTGTGAATGGGGGACTCTGCACAGAACAGATTCCCCATTATCACAAATCGTACCTGACATATATCACCATGTTATATGAGTTCATATGAATTTGGAGACAGCTTGTAAAGAATTTTGGAAATTATAACTTGTGGTATTTATATCAGAACGTACCTTCTTTTGGGCTGTTCCTGTTAACTTTACACAATGTAGTCCAAAAAATCTGGTGACGAGAGTGTTTTCATAAGACCGAACATGCTTGTAATAAGCTGGCAACATTCTTATTAGTACCTACCAGGGAAATCGATTAGTCGGGACAGTTAAAATGTATAAATATTAATTATTACACTGTAGTGGCTGGAACTTTAGGCAAAAAGTGGTTGAAAAATGGAACTGGATCCAGTTTAAATTTCCAGCTTTTATAGTCAAAACAGCAAAGCAAAGAACTTTACAAGTAAAATAAAACAAAACAAAATAAAAGGCCCAGCTAAAAAGTTGTGAGCACACTAATATAAAACGAGGTAAAAATTAAGATTGATATTCTCAAAAGCAAATTAGAACCAAGCAATTACTTTGACTTCTGCTTTCTTCATAGTCTTTATCATGTACTTGTCATCATTTGTTAAGTAAAAAAAGCTTCCACTTTTTCCAGGGGAAGAAAGCTCTCTAAGAGCATCATTCCCGCATAGGGATATCATGTAATCAGCAGCGTCCACCTTGAATAATTTCCTAAGCGTCCTGTTCAGAATTTTCGGCAAACATAAATTCTTGTTTAGAATAATTCATAAATAACATGCTTTTTAACTTGACTAATCTTGACTGACAAAAGAAGAAGTTCTTGGCAATCTTGAAGGGAAACAAGAGAAGAAATGTTGAAGAAATCTGGTTTCACGGATAGAGTCAGTAGTAAGATCATAAGGGATGAAGGGAAACAAAAAAAATATGTTCTTAGTTGATGTTTTTATTTATTTATTACAAACAACACCCTTAAAACGTTAGTGAAACTCAATAGTCCAAAAGCGTAGATCATACACATCGAAACTCACATGACTAGGAATTTTGAAATAATGAAACATATCTGGCTAATATATGCTTATCAGTTTATGCATAAGCCCAATTTAAGCTAAGAACCTACCTTCATTGAGCGGGACTCAAATCTATTATTTGCTGGAAAAATTAGAATGTTCTTGATAATTATCATTTTGTAACCTAAACTTGTTGAATGCGCTATCCGCTGTTATTTTTACCTGTTGATAGAGTAGGAATTTGTATTGATTACGAATAACTCAATTCTGTCAAAAGTGAGAATAACATCCAAAACTCACCTGAAAACCAATGGACAATAATCCTTCCATTTAAATTCGACAGATTGGTGAGGTGGCGTGTGTTTTGACCCTTTGGACGGAAAGTTTGTCCACACTTTCTCCTTGGGATCAAAAGCCGAAGACCTTAAATCTAAAGAAGTAGTCGGGGCCGGTCTTCCAACAGAATGTCTGTTCAAAAAACAAAACAAGATCGAGTGTGAGCAAACAAAGATGTCATATTACGTGAATAAATATCATATTACTCGTTACAGATAAAACGGACAAGCCATTTAAGCACAAATCAAGTAAAATGTTTACTTAAATAAATTGATTTCAAGCAATTTTCGCGCATTTAAACGACGACTGTCCAAGTATACAAATAACATTTACTCCTTGTTTTAACACGTCGTTACAAATTGACGCAACTTCAATATTTAGCCTAAGAAAAATAGAGCCTGCAATAGAATATTCATTTTTGGTAAAATATTGGTTCGAACAGATAGGATCGACTAAAAAATTGATAATTCAAAAGCATATTATAAGTGAGTAAAACTACACAAATAGCATAAAGAAGCTAGCTAGCTAACCTTATACCAAGCTGGAGATTAAGCATAAGGTCATAGTTCTTATGCCCTTTACATATAGTCTCCCCTTGTCTCTTAATCTCCGGAATCCTAATCTGGTGCCTCTTCGTACCTCTCAGCGGCTCCAAATCGTCAAATTCCAAATTTCCAATCTCTCTCTCCACCTCTCTCCCGGGAGTCCGGTGCCCGTCACTGACCCCAGCATCCGAAGTCCTATCATGTGCCCCATTCAAGATCCTATCGTCCACGGACAATCTTCTAGGCCTAGAATCGTTCCCTCTAGAAGGCCTCATCAACATAGGGTGGATTTTATAAATCCTATCGTCCCCTTCAATCCCTGGCCAATCTAGCACTTTTTCCGATGGAAAAATGGAAACTTTTTCCCCAGGACAAATCTGACATTCTTCCAATTCGGAAGAAACCAACTCGTATGGGTCCCAATCAAGGCTTCCGGACTCGCTTTCTGGAGGGTAAAAAGTCCCACTTCGTTCCTTGGGGTCGTGACTCCAAAACCCGACGTAGAAGTTTCCATCTTCCAACCGGAACGTCCCGTTTCCTTTAGGGAATCCGCTTTCCCAATACCTGTGGGAGATAATGTAAATGATTAAAAAGTTTTCCTTTCTACCGGATCGAGTTTTTAACAAACTTGGTAACTTATGGCTTATCAAAAAATAATTAAATTGGAAACTCAATCCTTTTATTTTAAATCAGTTACCAGAATTACTACTTTCGAACCACGTGAGATGACATCTCACCTCACAAGGCCTATCCAATCCATAAAAGAAAACGAAAATTTGCAAAAGTAAACAATCATATTGTAGCTAGCAGTGTTTGTTCATCAACTAGAGTCTTTTGCTCTACAAGCAAAAGCAACTTTGAAAGACTTCCATGCGAGTTTTTGAAACATTGAAAAACAGTGATCATGTATAGTTGACTAAAAAGTTGCTCCTAAAACAAGCTCGGGCTTTTAGTAATATTAGTAAGTTAACAATACCCATCGTAACGGTTGCCATTACTCCAAACCAACGTTCCGTTTCCATTTATCGACCCGCTTTTCCATTGCCCAGTATAATGGTTCTCGTTGCTCCATTGGTACCGCCCGTTCCCCTCTTGCACCCCTCTTCTCCACTCTCCCTCGTAATAATCCCCGTTTGAGTAGTGTTTAGTGCCTTTCCCGTGCTTTAAGTTCATAACCCAAGAGCCTTTGTACGTACCTGTAGTAGAATAATATAAATGAGTCATAAAGTTGCATCTATTACTAGTTAGACCTTTGTATTGTTTGGTTGCAGAATTGGTTCTGACTTATGTATTGTTTGCTTACAGTTTCAACCAAATAAGCTGGAACTTTTTAAGTTTAGGAAAAAAAAACAGGCTCATTGAGCTTAAAAATTCTATCCTTTTAAGAAAATATCCAAAACTGCCGAGATTTTAAGCTACTTAAACAATCCATATCCAGTCCAATTTTTGAAAGAAAAAGGTTCAACCAGACAGCAACAAACTAAATGCTTGTTTGCAGCAGCTTTTAGACACATAAGCTGGAGTTTTTTTAATGTTCATGAAAAAAAAACAATGCCTAACTAAATGCTTGTCTGGTTGCAGCTTTTACGCAAATAAGCTGGACTTTTTTATGCTCACGAAAATGCTAGGTTCATAGAGCTTGAAACTTCTCGATTATTAAATCGAAAATTCCAGAAATATTGAGATCCTAAGATAGATAAACAAATGCAGTCAAATCTTTAAGCAAAGAAACTGCAGCCAAACAAGTCTAGCTTAATAGTACCTCCGATACCCGTATAAGTTCCGTATCCATCCATATATCCACTCTTGAATTCGCCCTCGTATGTTGCCCCTGAAGGCCAGCTAAATCGCCCTTTTCCCATTGTTTTGCCCCTAAACCATTCGCCTACATACATACAACCGTCGGTCCATAAATACTTTCCTTGACCATGTGGAAGATTCTCAACCCACCGCCCATCGTACATGTCGCCGCTAGGAAGGACTTTCACGGTACATTTGGAGTCGTCATCTTCGTCCATATCAGCAGCGTGAGCAACAGCCGACATTGGAAAGAACGTGCTAATTGTGCTTTTCTTCGGTGTGTTTTGCGATTTCTTAACGGTTGTTTCCCATGCTTTGACAATGCCACCTAGTTCTTTGCTCATCTTCTTCCCAAACAACTTTCTCATCAATCACCTTCCTCTCCAACCTAGATTTCTTATGTATGTATTTGCATATATACATCAAAATGTGTATATATGTTCTGACCCAAATCAAGGTCCCTTTGCATGAGCAAAAATTTAATATTCCCCAAGAAGAAATCCAACAACATTGCAGGATCAAATGAACCAAACCAATAAAAACTTACAAAAACAAAGCTACAGATGATTTGGTTAAGGAATGTTGGAAAATTTAATTGATTTAATTAAAAAAAGGTGTATGTTTTCTGATTTCCCCCCCAAATTGGCGTTAAACAACTGTTTCTTTTTCTGTATGTGAGGAAACAGATGTCTTTTTTGCTGTATTGTTTCATTTTTGTTCTTTTTTGGGAACCAAAAATTCAACATGTTTTTTCTATGTTTCCGAGTTTGTCTCCTTAAACTACTAACACACCATACATTTGGAAGGATGAGAAAAAGGTGGTGATGGTGTTATGGCTAAAAGTTTGCCGTTATATATCTTAGTCAAATGATAAATAAATACTAAAATAAAAAGTAACCAGTGTTAATAAACTCTAAATGCTCCTATCTTGATCAGCTTTTTAAGCTAAATGTTTTTCTAGTTTTCTAGCCAGAAAATTTAGATATATCTCAATCTAGGTGAACCCAACTTTCCATCCTTTTTCTTATTATCAAGCCAAGTTATTTGTTTAAAAGATATAATTAAAACAACCTAAGAGTTGAACATCAACTTACGTAAAAAAAATTCAACCATAGTCATTTATAAATGATGTTGGTGGGAGAGTTTGTTCATCTCTTGATTGGATTTCTTAAAATGCAAATCCATAACAATTAGCCAATAAGATGAGATGATAGTGCAAATCTTAATTTTCGTAATAGTAATGCTACTTTTGAAAGACTTGTTCGCAGTCAGGAGTACTAAATCGTTTTTCTATTATGTAGGAGGCTAAACGTCCGTAATCGCATATATTTTCGGTGAAAAAGAGTTGATTTTTTTCAAAAAAAAAAATCTCAAATTACAATGAAAGCTTACTCTTAGTCCTAGTTACTCATTTGTTTACCACCCTGACAAAAATACAGAGAAAACTCTATTAAAAAGAGTGCTTTCGCTACATAACGCTACAATTCTCAATAGAAAACATTAGAAGCGATTCTTGTCAGCAAATAACGCTTGTTTCTAATTGTTTTTGACAACAGTATAAAGTTGTCAGGTAATTATGCGAGGTAAATAATATTTTTTACAAAATTAGAGATTCATATTTGGCTTCCTCTCAACGAATTCAATTTCAACATACAAAGTAATGGCAATCATGTTAACGTAACCTGGTATGCCCAATATCACACTGAATGACCCTGAAGGCTGACATACCTTTTCCTATCATTGAATATATTTTTCCAATATTTTTGAGAAATATTGCATGAAACCATATTGAAAATTGAATTGAAGAAGAGCAGACTATTCCCAGGAAGATTTGAAACAAAGTCGCTTTCAAGCACGTAATCCTTGTGAATTTACAGTTTTTCAGCATATTAGAAAGCTAAATATACCTAAATTATTACAAAGGTTATTTATCTTTGTCAAAGACAACAGATGTTCAATACAATAATATACAAACAAGAACTGCACTGCTCTATATATTATGACCCGTTGGTCCATTTCAATGGTCACCTTGTAATCGCAAAGAGAATGCATGAAGTGATAAAAGCACTTTTTTCAACCTCTCCTTTGCCACCTCATCAATTAAGTTCCCCTCGTTATCGAATTTGGGAGGAGGTTGAAAGGCATTTAAGAAAAACTCAGGCTTATTTATGAAATGAAGGTCGATATAAACTCCAATTTGTCGGAGATGATATTGCGACCGTCCACCTCCAAAACCACCACCCGCACTTACAATAGCTGCTGCTTTGTCGGCCCATACATTAGGCGATCTAGATGCCCAATCGATCGCATTTTTCAAAGGTGCTATTATAAAGAGACACACATTAAGCGCAACAAATATAAATAGATGCAATAAATTTATATAACATACAAGAACCACAAAGGCACAAAATTTAACACGTGAAAGTAATCCCAACGCTTCAGAGCTTTCTTTTCGTTGCAGAAGTGATTTTTTTTTCTTGATTTTTTTGGCTCCAAAACATGTAAAGCTTAAGCTTTGGTATTTACTATTTCAGTTATAAACAACGAAAACATGGTATTGTAAAGGGTTTTTTTATGATCATTAGCAATTGTGTTTCTTGCTCAGTTTCAATTAAAATTTTAAAATTAGAAAAAAAAACAGAAATATTAAGCAAACAGCAGATTGTAATTTGATATGTTATAACAGCAGGAGCTATCGAAAATATGTGCCTTGAACCCATAAAAAGACAACATGTGAAGGGTGGGTAAATTTTATACAAGATCAATTTTCTTTTGACGTCTGGTTTTACCGTATTGGTATAGTAAAAAGATCATTGTGTATACATGGCATTTAGATGAAAGTTTCAACATAATGTGAAAAAGATTAGAAACGTTCAATAGTGATAACATGATAGCTGGCTATCGTAGGATGAAAAAAAAAGCTGGCTTTGTTGCACCTTAGTACTCTAAATCCTTTTGGGAAGAAATACAAAAGCTCAGATTTTAAACCAAATGAAGTAAAGGCAAAAAGGAAAATCTAAAAATAATATTCAACCAACCAATTGATTAATGATTTTCAAAGAGGATCCATTGGGACGTACCTTTTAGGCATATAACTATATAAGCTCTAGATGGGTTCACTGAATTTAAAATCACTCTTTAAAAGCAAAAAAATGGTTTTTACACTGATCAACGAAATGCAATTCAACTTACTCAAACAAAAAATTGAGCCTACAACTAAGAAGTTCATATCTATAAAGCAACATAATATTATGGAACAGATTGAGTTGTTAAGCTTCTTATTATACCAGTGACAGAGTAATTGTACTCAGGTGATGCAAAAAGTATGCTATCAGCTTCTAGAATCTTGCTTCTGAAGTCCGTAACAGCAAGTGGAAAGGTCCCGTGTACCTCCAAATCCGTGTTTAGCATAGGTAGTGGAGATATGTCGATGTACTCTATCTCCATCCCTTTAATAGACTCCTTGCATATCTCCATCGCTGTTCAAACGCCAAAACAATAATAAAAAAAGGCTCTACAAAGTACAAGAAAAGGCTTGCTTGTTGATAAGTCGAATTTCTTTCTTTCTCAAGCTGAGTGCATCTTGGTTTTATAAGTCTCAAAATTATCAAAAGCTATATTAAGCTGGTTTAGCTGGAATTTTGGATGAATCTGAAATAAGCCGATATATCAACTAAAAGCTTGAGAAAAACAAGCTGCATACTAAAAATAAAAGCTTTGGGCTCGAAGTCAGTTTAAAGTTTGTTTCAATACAGAACTCAAACTCGCTTATTTTACTTTTAAGTTACTGTAAACGTGGTTAACCAACTACAAATTCAGCCAAAAGCTATAACTTTCAAGACAAATAAATCAGCTTAAAAAAATATATGATTTGTTTTTTTTGTATGTAAAAAAGTGCTTCATCCATCCCTAAATTATTGAAGACTATATTATTTTACAATGTCCCTAAATTATTGATCATTTACTTTTTTTAGTAAATAAATGTTATATGAGTATTATTTTACCCTTTGCAATTCAAACATTTTTTGTTTGATGTGATAGTTTCTGTATTTTGTTGGGTATTGTTGTAATTGTAAATTTGTAAAAGATTCATTATATTCTCTTAAATTTAATCATACCGCAAACCGATCAATAAACAAAAACAAATTTCATCCGTATTGAACTGGATAAGCAACATATCTGTGGATCTCAATTCTCAAATAAGTCATCCTATATACTATATGCATTTATATAAAAACTGCATTTATTTTTTATTTTTTTTGATAATTAATAACCCTCAACCTGCTTCGCAGGCGCCAGAGATCAAATCCTGGTGGCGAGCGTGGTATATACTCGGGTCTCAACGACTTGGACCAACCACTTTGCTCGTATATAAAAACTGCATGCACATCAAATAAGCACAGAGGGAGAGAGAGAGAGATAACCGGAACGGAGAAGGCCGCGATTGAAAGATGCTTTACGAAGAGAACCGCAAAGAGCTGCAACTTTGATCATAGGTTTTGCTGCCACTTCCATATATATATATATATATAGTTCTCTCTTTCTCTATTCTTTGGAAACTTATATTTTCCTTGGAATCTCTATGTATATATATATACTTAGAGCCTAGAACCAGGCTCCTCTTCATCGTTTTCAGGTTTTTGTTGAACTATAAAACATTTGTGCAAACTCAAATAAAAGTTGTGAACCATAAATATTAATGTGAATGAAATCTTACTACAAATGTTAAACTTATTAGATAATATGTTATGAATAAGGATTTAAAATATGCAAATGATATAAAAAAAAATTAGATGTAAAAATTAGTTAGTATAAATTTGTTGTGTAGGTTCTCAAATAATGTTACCCCTTAATGATCTACCATTAACAATATTATTATATTTACCATGTTTCGATTACATAATACAAAATACGGGTCTAAAATGTAAAATATTATATTATACAAATAATGTATACCGATAATACCAGTTCTTTTTGTCATTTAACATTATTTATTGGACTATATTGTTATTTTGAGGCCTATTTGTAGAGAGGTTTTACTCTCATTTTGGATTATGTTTTATGATATTAGTAAAATGGGATAACTCTAACTCTGTTTCTTCTCTTAATCCTCTATTTATCTCTTCTATATTTTTTTGTTTTTCATCTAAATTCTTCTAAACGGTACGGGTTTTATCATACACAACCTAATTTAGAAGTTAAATTCGGTTGTTCTAAGTTCTAACGAATCACAATTTACAATGTAATTCTCCTCGTCATTTAGTTTACTACATACTTCAAGGATAAAACATTACATGTATATCACAACAATATTGCAGGGGGTAACTAACCTCATCTTGTCAGTGCTATAATTATTCTCATAATTTTATATTATAAATTACTAAGGATATATATTGAGTATATATTATATATGGGTATATTATCTAAATTGACAAAACATATGCATTTTTTTATATATATTTACATTGTTTTTCATTCAATTTACTACAAGAAAAAATCGGGATAACAACGGTCTGTCTTTTTTGGAAACCGTTGATAATTGAGTTCCGTTAAATTTTAGCAATTAATTATGTTGTTAAACTGTTATTAAATTTTAACGACACTAGGTTTAACAACTGCTTAGGAAAAGTTGTCTCTTGTTATCCTCACTTCTCGTAGAAAAAAATATACGTACCACTATATAACGGTGATTTAAAACGAGCTTATCTATTATGAAGTTCAAATTTGTCTCGAGACATTAATGGTGTATTTGGAACATGAAAAATGGATGAGAAAATGAAAATAATTTTCCGAGAAAATATTTTTTGTGTGTTTGGTTGCATAAAAAAACCAATGAAAAAAAAACAAAAAAAAAAGTGAGGAAAAACTTTGTGTGTATTGAGAGAAGCCATTTTACTTACAAAAGTGGAAGAAAAATGAAAACAAATGGGACTAATTACCTCCCTTTCGGACCCGAAAAATATCACGAAAAAGAAAATAAAGAGAAAGTAAAACCAAGGAAAATGAGCATGAAATCATTTTTCGGTCACAATGAAAAATAAAAAAATGAAAGAGAGAGGGAGCTAGTATCAATTTTAATATTTGTTTTTATTTTACTCTCACTTTTAACAGTAAAATGATTTCTCTCATTATACACACAAATTTTTTCCTTAATTTATTTTGTTTTATTTTTCCTTGGTTCAAACAGAAAATAGTTTATTGAAAAATCATTTTGATTTTGGCATGAGAGTTTAAAGGCAACCTAAATTTAAATGAAATAATTAAATAAACATAACTAATAGCTAAATCATTTAATTATATATATATAAAGTACTGTAGACCCGTGCATTAGCACGGGCTGCTGCTAGTATCATTAAAAAGTGTTACCAAGAATCTTTTAATCCCCCTTCATGGTTTACAATGAAACTACGTGTAATTTTGATCGGTTAATAATTTATATTAAAATTGTCGGAATGAAAACTTTCAAAAGTTGATCATATAGTTCAAATGTTAAATTTTATGATTAGATTTAAAAAAAATTCATTTCGAAAATTTTGATACAACTTATAAACCGATTAAAATTCATTTGGTAATGTATAATTAGATAGGAAGGGATAGACTGTTTTTCTAACAGCTACAAGGATACTAGCTACTTTTAAGAGTACTAGAAAATAATTCAGTAGATGGTACTAGACAAAAAGTGAGTGCTGGTAGTTGGTACATTAATTATGCAGCTGAATCATGATGTCATCTTATTGTCTTATTGAATAGGGTTATTCAATTAAAGAGATAAAAGTTTCGTATATACATAAAAAAAAATATCGATATGTATATAACAATAGAGAAGAAAAGAACGAACGAAGGTAGTACTGATCTGTAATTTTGGATATATTGTACACATAATTATAGCAATCATCATTATCATTTATCACACCCCCTCAGGTTTAATTGAAAACAAAACAATCCTCACTTGTTTGATCATATTCAATCACTTATAATTACATGCACACATGTTATCACCCCTGTAATTTGAAAATCTATATAAATTCTCAGGGATGCCTCCGGCAACATGAGCCTATTCGTAATTTGTCAAGATTCTCGAGTTATTAGAACCGTAACAAAAGATCCGATGATACAAATCTCATAGTTGAAAGAAGAAAACGTTAACAAGAAGCTGAGTAATATGTTTGGGGATGTCTTCGTAACTTTTTTCAACTGCAATGGCGAAAATCTAAGCCTACGAAAACGAAACTTGATGCAGACGGCCATTGCACTACGTTACTGTGTGTGAAAAAAATTACATATTTTCCCATACATTTTCACGAGTATTTCTTGTCAAACAGTGCTGGTCGCATTTAGGGTCCATGTCGTGCTACGTACTCTCCAAATTCTTTATATAACGATTTTTCTAGTTCAGACTTCACAGGCTAAACCGAGCTTTACAAAAATTAGTAAAACTGAAAAACTCATTTACACGGATTCAATTTTTAAACTGCACTACAAGTCTACAACAGGGTGTCTTCTACTTTGGTTCTCATACTACTTGTAAAATGTCAAACTGAAAGATAGAAACTTGATTACAAAAGTCAGAATTTGTTCAGAAAATTTTCAGTTCCCGAACACATATCTCTAGATTACATTTTTGGGTATACAGCATCTGCATCCCTGAGGTTTCAAGAATTAATAGATCCGCTAAGTTCATATATAGGCATCTAGTCGGATCCAAGTGCTTATATGGAAATTAGGATATTAGTGCACCCGTGAAGCCCTTATATCGAACAAAAACTGAAATATTCAATTTATGACGATTAAGTAATTGAAGAAATAATAATTGGTGATGCAACATGAAGTGACAGTAAGAAAATTCTTCAGACTTGCCCAAAGGAAACAATAAGCTTCTCATACTTTACTCATTTATATCTACAGAAATCTGAGCAGAGAAATATATGGGACTGAGCCAAGATTAGCTTATCACATTTTCACCCTAAACCAAACATGTGAAAAAATATATATGCCTTGTAAACCACAGGAGAAATAGAAGAGCAAATTCTGGAAATAAGAAAACAAATGTCTCGACAATTTCGTAAATGGTTCAATACATAACAGGTAGACGTTCATCTTGGCAAATACCCAAAAAAGACAAAAAAAAAATGAAAACAAGCAGAAATCATTATTCCAAAGTTGTGTCTGCATCTCCAATCGAACATCAATTTCCAAATTTTTGGGGACAAACACAGAATATGTGTCTATTCAAAACTAGTTACCTTTCAATCGCAATGTAAACCCCTGCAGTGACAAAAGAACTTCTTTGAGCTTCTCCTTTGCTACCTTGTCAATTAAGTCGCCCTCGCTATTAAATTTAGGAGGAGGTTGAAACACGGGTAAGAAATACTCAGGCTTGTTAATGAAATGAAGGTCGATGAAAACGCCTACTTGGCGAAGATGGTAATGTGATCTACCACCTCCCCAACCACCACCAGCACTGATTATAGCACCAGCTTTATCGGCCCATACGTTAGGTGGCCTAGATCCCCAATCAATCGCATTCTTCAATGGTGCTAGTATATGTAACATACAGAAAATTATGACAAGATATCGGAAAAAAAGTACAACAGTCATGATGCCTCTTATTTGGTTCACGTATAAAATTTTATTCCCCCCCTTCTGTTTAGCTCATAAATGGAGTTTATGTTAACAAACTCAGCATTATACTAAAACCTACAACCTCATGAAAAGGAAAGAAAAATGTGATATCCTTTTCCTCTTTTTTTTTTCCCTTCATATATAGTCGTCTTTCCATTTTTCCTTCTAATTCTGTAATTCTGATATTTTTCTCCTTTAGTCCCCTAGTTATTTCTCCTGAATTTATTTCTCGTCAGAATACAATGTTCCTAGTGAACTTGTAAGTATTAATCCAGCGGAAGAACACTATACTTGGATCAATAACTGAGCAGCAGCTTCTTTTTTCTAATGATCAGAGACATATTTTATTACAGTTTTCTCAATTCCATCTTGGATTATATAGATAATGGATCTTTAGTTTAGTGCATAACCATGAAGTGTAAGCAGACCTCGTCATTAGACTAACATCAGTGGAACCAAATTTTGTTTCTTCTGGAAAGCATGGGAATTTTTCCACGAAATATCACTATTTAAAAAGCGCGCTTCATAGTAGGCTTAAGAAGCTCGACCATAGGCTTAAAAAAAGCTTCAAAAGCTCTCTGTTCTGCTTTTTTAGGCTGCTAAAAGCTTACGCTTTTTACGCTAAAAGCGTTGCTCTTGTAAACACGCTTTAGCTAAGATTTTGCTTTTTAAAACACTGCAAAAAACAGAGCATTTTAGAAAAAGAAGGAAAAAATTAAAAACTCTTATTGGATGTCGAAACAATAAAAATGACTCTGTCACACACAAACTTCATTGCGAGGAAAAGGAATTTACTACAAAAAAAATGGCTTACACAAACAGAATATGATGGTAACATTTAAAAAAAGAGAAATACTTTTCCAAAATTTGTCAAACACCAATCAACTTTGAAAACAACTACCAAGTTTACCTAACAGACAACACAATACCAAACCACCCTTAAACATAACAAAATCACTGATAAATGGCTACTGAGCAAGACTTTGTAAAATTATAGTACCGGAGAGAGAGTAATTGTACTCGGGTGAAGCAAACAGTATGCTATCAGCTTCAAAAATCTTTTTGCGAAAGGCATCAACTGCAGGTGGATAGGTGCCATTTACCTCCAAATCCGTATTAAGCATTGGAAGAGTAGATATGTCTATAATCTCTATCTGCACACCCTCAATCGACTCCTTACTTATCTCAACAGCTGCACAATCACCAAAACAAAAAATCGTGAACAATACGTTATTAGCTTGATTGGTTTAAAGCTCAGCTCTTTTGTTTACTTTATTTGCATTCAACTTAAGAACAGATTATATGGGAGGTTTCTGTCCATACCAAGTTAGATATCTTGAGCTTATTATACTCATTTTTTTTTACTTAAATTCATCAGTCCAACCTATAAGCTTAAAAAGTAACTAAAGATGAGCTCAGTTTTTCCATTCACTTACTTAGAAGTCGTACTTTGATTGGCGGCCCGAGCTCTTCCCTTATTCTCATTTTAAAAATCATAAAAAAATACTTAATAGTTTTAAGCTGAATAATCTCAAATTAACTCTCAAGCTCAAAATTTCCAGCTTGTTAGCTTAAAACCTGCAGCCAAACAAGCCCTGAGGAATCTTGAGATTACTTACCAGGCTTGTTTAACTGCACCCTTTTCTAGTTATAAGACGTAAATCATACGGTTGCTCTTAATACGGAGTATAACATACTCTGGCCTTAAAAAGCTAAAAGTCTTTTTTAGTTTAAAAAAAGCTCTAGTATTCGCTTACCTATGCAGGTACACAAGGCCATTAAGCCAGTTGAATGGGAGCTTTTAAGTTCAAGTTTCTTTTTTTGTTATAATGGTGTGGAAAATCCACTCTTTATTTTTATTGATTTTAATATAAAAGTGGATGAAAACCCCCACAAAAATTACAAAGAAATACAACTTGTGTCCTCAATTGCTAAATACTTCTGCCGTCAGCAGCAAAAAAAAAGGTTTCATGTATTTAGCTACTTAGCTTCAAAGATTAACTTTTATCTTGCTTTTTCTGAATTTAAAACAATAACAATAACAAAAAGGGAAAGTTATTGTTTAATACATACTTTCGGACTTAATTATCAAAAACCCGAATTTGTGGTTTTTGTTTAAGACTTAGTCGTAGCATCACTAAGTATGAAAGTTTAAAACAAAGAGTAAAAAGAGTTAGATCCGTGACCGTCTAGCTTCTTTAAACACTACAAACAAATAAACAAACAAACAAAAACTAAATAAATGTGCAAAAATATTTAATCAAATGAAGTAGAAAGATTAGAGAAGGGTACCGGAACGGAGAAGGTTGAGATTGAAGGAACCTTTACGGAGAGAACCGCAAATTGCCGCAACTTTGATGGTTGGTTTCATTACTGCAACTTCCATTCTCACCTTCTCACACTATATTAGATAGATATACAGATAATGTAGTATCTAAATATATGTACCAGCGGCTCTGTTTAATATTGTACTCAGAAATGAACAATGGTGTTAGGTTTGTAAATAAATAATACCTAAATTTGTCAACGGTCTACTTGCTCGCTTTTGCTTTAGACAGATTACCTTTATAAAAAATCAACCTATTCAAAAACTAAATGAATATGTTGAAATTCTAATTTAAGTATATTCTAAATTTAAATATTAATTATTATTATTTTTTAATTATTTTTAGTAGATTAGGTTTTTATTACATGACGTGACTTATACTCCACTCCACTAATACAGCCGTCGTCTGCATCAAACAACACAACGTATGTATTTAGAAAATGGCCTACTTATACGACACTGATTAATAAGTTAATAACAGAATAAACGACTAGTGGGCATGGACCCTACTGTACTCGTGATGTAACTGGTGACGCATGTGTACTATAATCTCACCAAAAAAATATTATACAATTAAATGTAACACCGGAGTAGTATTTTTTTGTGTTATATATTTGTATTAATATTGCAATTTGTTTTTAGTGTTGTGTCCAACTTTGGTCCATATTGATTTTAGCCTAACATCTCTCGTTGTTCGGTTTAGAGCATGTAAAAGTCATATACTCCCTAAATAGCATTGATCAAATTTTAAGCTGCATTGCTTACGAGTTTAAATTTTATCAAGTTGGAATATTCAGATTTTTGTCAGATTTTTGGTTTTTCATATGTATTTTTTATTTTATTTTACATCAATAAGCTAATTTATTTCTAAAGTGCTTCTTCAAAAAAATCTGTAAAATTTGAGATTTTATATATTCGTTTATGTTTAATTATTTGTTTAACAATTTATAAGGTAGTAATATTAATAAATACTAAAAAAATATAAAAAGTCAAAACTTACAGATTTTTTTGAACAAATACTACAGAAATAAAATAGTACGTTGATTTACAGAAAAAGATTGAATATTTTTTACAAATTCATATGAAAAAATCGAAAAATTGATGAAAACTTAATCATTTAAACTTGATAAAATTTAAACTCATAGGTTACCTTTTATTTTCTTACTCTTCATAGTTATGGAATAGCTCATTCTCCTTATAAAAACTTATAAAAAAGAATATCAAATGACTCCGCATATGTTTTTTACTTATAATTTATTCCTTCTTTTATTTGTTGGAATATGTGTAATGTGAAATTGATTGTTAAAATATAATGTAAGAATACAAATATTAATTAAAAAATAAATATGAGGAATATGATAAGGAACATGATGTGTAGCATGAATGTAAAAGTAGTATAAGTTATAGTTGAAAAAATGTGTTTATGAATGTAAATTTAAGAAAAACCAAAGTTGGGTTGATACGGTTCCTGTGGCCATGATAATCAGCCCCACTTTATCTACCAATTGAATGAATGACTATCTACCAATTGACATATTTTGCCTAATAATTGAATGAATGATACCATGCTTATCAGTCTCACTATAATCAGAAATTGGATCAACCCTCTGTCCGTCAGCTACTTATCCTTTTTTTTATACTCACATGTTATCGGAGCAAATATCTGCAAATCCATTAACAGAAAAAAAATCTGCTCCAGCGGCTGGGTGAAGTTTATAGCTATCTGCGGTAATACAAAACATCTTTTTAAGAAAATAATTTTTTTTCTCATAAAAATAGAACCAAAATCAAACACATTGTATGGAGCTCAGCCTATCTGCCAAGTATTTATCAGGGAAACCCCAGTAAAATAAAGGATTTACGTCCTCAAAACAACATCAATAGATCCTCAGCCTCCTTATAACGATTATTCTTTTTTAACAGTTATAAGCGAGAAGCATTTCAAGAGAGCATGAAGGAAAGAAACTAGATTTCTGATTTTGATGTTCAAGATAGTCGGGGAAACGCACATGGGAAGAAGATTGACCATAAATAGAACAAACGGATGCATTCATAAAACACCAGGTCCAATGAGAACAATTTATTTATTCATATATTGTTCTTGTGACAATGAACGTTGCCATACTTTTATCTTTCAAAAGCGAATTAACTTTAACTGAATTAAAAAAAGATAAATTACTTAATTGAGTTGTGTCCCAAAGACAAACTGAAAAGTTATACGGATAAATCAACGCTCAAAGCTGAGATTTATAGATGTCGAGAGGAGACGTAGCGGCTGTAATGGGGGAAAATCTGATAGAGAAGGAATATGGTACAGCAGGAAGCAGATACTTATCATGTACGCAAGGCGACCAACTATCATCACCACCCAAACCCATGTGCTTGTGGTCAAGATGAACCTGCCACGTACCAAGGTAATTAAGGTCAACACAGACTGTTTAAGATTGGAATAAAAAACATGAAAAAACATTTACACATTTTCATGTAATGGAGTTCCGGATAAATACAAACTGGGATATGGAAAATGTTCAACCACCATATGGGAGGGAAAATGAATAAAAGGAAACATTGTTTCAAACGACCTAACCATAAGTTCGATGAAGGAAAATTACAAAATCACATGTATGCACAAACTATCAAAATTCTGACGGTGAAGACACTTCACATAAAAAGTTGCATTACATAAGAATCTTATGATAAGATGAAAGCCTTGGAAGTAAATAAATGTAAATAAGTAAATAAATGTTTGCCTGTAAATTACTTATAGGAGTAATAAAATAAACAAGTACTATGGGCAGAGTCAAGGTTTGATTAAAATTTTCAGCCTAACATAGCAGCAGATCTAGATTCGTAACCTTTTGAAATTCAACAATTAGTACCCTCAACTGGTCTCCTTACAGTGGTATGCTAACACTATCTGACGGTATCTGAAACCGTCGAGATGAACGGAACTGTTTATATATTATTGCATCACTAATACTGTTAATTTTCTTTAGTTTGGTTAATTAACAGACGGAAATTAGAGGTTGGAAAAAATAGTGACCCAACATCTGCAGAGCTATAGCGGTTTTCAAAACCATCATGTGACGGTTCACTAGTAAAAGAGAATAGTTTATGGAGACCAAATAGGGAAAGGGAAAATCTGATAGAATTGTGTTACAAAGAAATTGGTTTTCTTATATGATTAGCACCCCAACCTATGACTTTAAAAAAAACGTATATGCATAGCATTGAATGGTCATGAAACGTAAAGTTAATTTACTATTTTTATAGATTGGTGTACAAAATATGAAATGAGATGATAAGTTAAGGGTACAAAATGCTCTAATCAACCCAAGTAAATAACAAATTATGGACTATTACCTCAATACTGTCTCCTTTGACAAGTTCCTCATTATGTGTTGCTCGTTGAAGCTCAGCGGTGGAGTAATAACTTGCACTTATTTGCATAGGAGGAGACTCACCATACGTAGACGCATAAATACCTTCACCTTTTTTATTTTGAAAAGTCACCCACCTAACATCGGCTCTACCTGCACATTCTCCCGGAACAATGTACGGAACATGCATATCATTCACATTCTGACTATATATCCCCACCTGTGCAGCTGACTTACGGTCCGGATAACACTCAAATGGCCCTTTTCCATACCATTTAATCTCGTCCATTGATTTGTTCAAAAGAAATTCAACTCCAATTCGTGGCAGAGGTGGAAGATCAGAACCTGGTATCACTTCACACTCCATAATTACATCTCCAGACCCATAGATCGAGTAAGTAAATTTGACATCGAATAGAACTTTTGACTCATTAGCTGTGGATATGCCTTGGTAGACAACTACTATTTTCACAAGTTTATCGGTTTTGCTGATAATAGTACAATTTTGAGTAATGAATATTACTGAGTCCAGATGGGCATTTTTCCACTGCGACAAATAACTTTGTGCTTCCCCACCGTTATCATTGTCTGTAGGTGCTCGCCAAAAGCATGGAAACACTCCTTTTTGCATTACTGAAACCCCATTAACCTATCATTGGCAAGATGTTAGTGCAGATATGCAAGATTGTAGAGATGTAATACAGCTTCATAAACCTTTATCCAAATAAAACCCAACAACTTAGTTGTGCTGGAAAACATTTGCTTTGTATCTTAAATTTAAACTGTTTTGAGTGTTGAAGATATATTTTGGATGTAGTTTAGCTTGTAAAGTTCAAGTATACGTTTAGTTGCAGTACCAGCCGTGCGAAGACAAGAACTACAAATGGGGGGTGCCGAAGTTTACATAAAAAATAATACCAAGTGGAAAAATTGCAGGGTGACAAATAACCCTTTATAAGAAATTACAGTAAAAAATAAGTAGCAAATAAAATGTTCTCTTAAGAGAAATGTTGGTGGCGTGACCCCTTACGGGTCACCTCTTAACTCCCGGGTAATAGCCAATACTGTTGTCAATTTCGAAACAACTACTGTAGTTAACAACCATGTTTTGAAAATTTCATGTTCTACACAACTCAAGTACTCCATAGATAGGTTGTCTTTTGAACCCATGTACATAGATGTCTGACTAATTTACCATAGATTATTGGCAATTTATAACAGATTTCTGGCAATTTTAGACCACTAAACACAAATGCAACATAAACCACTGCAAGACTCATGCCTGCTCAACTTGCAAATCATAGTATTACTCCCTCCGTCCCAAAATATTGGGGCTCTATGTATTTACGTGCAACTTTAACCGGTAAATATCTCGTCTTTAAATTGTTGGAATGTAAATTTTTAAAACTTGTTCATATAGTTTAACATTTAAACTATGTGATTATCTTTTGAAAAATTCGATTTAGACAATATAAATGAGTTATTTGTCGGTCAAAATTGCACATAGTTTCGTATAGCCCCAACAATTTGGGAAGGAGGGAGTATTTCTTATGGGAATGGAAATGAAAAACGAGAGATGCTTTTTCTCGAAATATGGACAAATGAAAGTTCAACTCCTAAAGAAGGGCTTCATGAAGCGTCCTAGAATTTGATTGCTTTATTTATTCCCTTTTTCCCATACAGAAGAAGAAAACAACTGCAAAGACTACCTTCCAGCTTTCTAGCGTTCCGGTTTTAGTGTTGAAGTTCAATTCCCAAAATTTCTGTTGAGTTAGAGTTATCATATCTCCATCACTTTCTGCAAGCAACATGCTATCCTTAACTTTAGCGACCTGCAATATGCAGCCAAATTTAAGATTAGCTACAAATTCCAAAAAACGTGTACCATATTAGTAAGTAGAAATCAATGCAGGTTCTGAATTCTCCATCATTTTTATTTGCCAGATTTGGAAAGCTAGTGCAAATAGCCTCTCAATTTGATCCCCAAATTTGATAAGCCCTCCATTTGCTCATCTTCTCTCCAAAACAGTGAGCCATTTTGCCTCTATAACTAAAGAAATCATTTTTTATTCTCTCTTCTCTTTTCACTTTTTTATTATAATTGGAAAATAAAAAGTTAGTAAATATTAAAAGGTGTGATAGAGAGAACTGAATATTGTGAAATTTGAAATGAGTAAGAAGAGGTCATAAAATAGGTCATTTGTTATAAATTTAAAGTGTAATGAAGAGTCCGATATGATCCTATGGGTGCTCTTACATGAGGAACAGACTCTCTATTTGTAGGCAACTGAAACTGAGTAGATGATATCACATGGCCAGACTCAACCCAACGCGTATGATCTAAGTGCTTCACATTTATTGTCAAAAAGTACTCCATTGCAGAAGATGAAGTCCATAAAGCATGCCAAGGTCCAGTTATCCAGCTCATTTCATAAGTACTATTTGGTTCTATTATTGGAAGAGATAGCAACCCAAAACCAAGTTCACATCCATCACCAGAAATAGCCCAGCTAAACTCTAATCCTTCCGTTGTTCCAAAGAAATTAGTGTTTTTAATCTGAGGACATAAATAACTAAATTGTTAGGCCTTCTTTTAGTTGTATCGTGTAAGTACAAAATAAGTAAAAAAAGTACAAATTTTATTATTATTTACGAATGTGCTTAGGTAGAACACAAAACTCTATCGTTTGTAATAAGAATTGTGAATAGGTCAAAATAAGTCAAAGTTATACTTTTAAAAAAGAGTATCAGGACCTATACTTGTAAAAGCGTACTTTTTCATAGTTTTAATTAAGCAAAAGGTTTATTTTGTGTGCCAAACATAGATTTGCACTTTTGTACTTAAGAGTAGAAAGTAAGATAGTAAATGACAAACCAATCAAGCCCCATGTGCAGACAGTTAAAGAAGATTCAGTTATTGAAAGACAATGGAACTAAAAATGTGTGACAATACCTTCAGTAACTGGTCGCTGAGTGAGACCTTGATAGGTTGGTAAACGAATTTAACCTCTGGAAAATTATTTAAACATGCTGAACGTTAAAAAAGAACAACCTAAAAACGCAGCATCTCACAGAAAATAGGAGAAAATAAACAGCATAATACCATGTAGTGCAGGATGAGGAGTTCGATCTGGCCATATGAGACCATTAAGACAAAAGTTGAGATCATTGGGAGTATCCCCAAAATCGCCTCCATATGCCCAATGTTTTTTACCATCGGCACCAGCTTTTAATAGACCCTAAAATGAAAATATAAAAGGTAAGGCTAAGGCCCGTTGTAACGCGTACCTACATGCACAAATATTTAACAATACAACTGAACACAGAAACTCAAGGAAACAAGAACTTGGACTCAGCGGGTCTATTATTGAATAATTAAGTTACTCTTTACCACTACATTGATACTCTTCCTTTTATAAATAACTTATACGTTGAGGATATAGGTAAATCGACGAACTTCAGAGAGTAATGATGTATTTATGACCCCTGTCTTTACCCTATAAATGAACACTGGGGAAACCAATAGCAACAATCCCTAACGCCAAACAACCAACACAAGTAGCCGTTAAAATAGACCGCACAGCACATATTTCATGGCAGTAAAGTAAAGTTACTGAAATTTGAAAACTTTTACTGTAAAAAGTTACATTGTCGTGTTAGTGTAATTACCATTCATCACTTGTAATTTCCATCGTAGGTGTGCAGAGTTGAAAACAACATCGGATGAATTCCAAACAAAGAAAATATTAAACAGTTTCATACTCGAGGAAAGAATCTCCACCTATTTTTTCTACACTGGTTGGCCAAAATTTAAGAATTTACTCATGAAAAGCTCAATTTTCAAGTGATCAATTAATTACCAATTTACAGTGTACGAACAATTAGAACACTTCAGATGTCAAAAATCCCAATCAATGTCTCATCAAGTCAATTTCATCACAATAATGATTACGAGGACCAAAAGAAACCGAGAACTTCTATTAAAGCCTGCTAGGCTGCTACTGTAAAGGACAGTGCGTCACGTGGCAGTCTCCTGCCATTAACAACATTGCAGAAAACCAAGTTTTTTTTCAATTAAGTTGTTTATCTGGTTTATCAAGAAATAGATCTACTTGTTCTAAATGGAATGATACAAAAGCCTCAATACACATCTGAACTCAGTGAAGAAAGGTTGGTATTTTCTTCAAAACATGTACTAGTTGAAGACTGAGGAGTGTGGGAAGATAATTCAACAATGAAAAAGAAATAAAATTCTATGTATCAAAAACTGGTTAACTTTTTACCTGATCAACCCAATCCCAGATAAACCCCCCTTGAAGACCAAAGGTGTTATCAATGGCTTCCCAGTATTCATTTATATTACCATTGCTGTTTCCCATAGAATGCGAGTACCTGTAAAGAGACACAACGACACCAACCAGTGCCAGTAAACAATCATGTACATTTGTTTTTAATAAAGCATTTAAAAGAGTATGAAGAGACATACTCGCACAAAATCAAAGGTCGTGTTTCTGATGGATCCTCAGCAATCTTTACCATGTCCCAAACACGCATATACATGGGGCATACCATATCAGTGGAAGACGTTCGGGCCCCACCACCTTCATAATGTAATACTCGAGATGAATCTTTCTCCCTGATCCAACCTGAAGAACACCAGCAAGTTACTAGAAATGGAAAATCTAATTCTGTCTTAAATGAATGTTCATAAACTTGAACATTTCAAAAGACAACTAATTTGATTTGCAAAAAACTGTTTTGCCTTCTAGTTTCAACTACAGTTGATCTATTGAGTGACAAAAGATAACTAGAAAGATTCCTAAGAAAATTTTAGTAAGCGACTTATACCATCCACCCTTTTCGTAAACATGCTTTTAAGGCATCATCCTTGATGCTTGAACTAACTTAGATTTAATTACCTAATATTTTTAAACCAAAACATGGAATATCTGGATAAATTCCAAACCCACGTCTATCTATAAAGACGAATATTTAAAAAATATTTTAATACCAGCAAGAGCAGCATGATTGGGCCCATAGCTCGCTTCATTTCCTAGCGACCAAGAAAAGATACATGCATGATTTTTATCTCTCTCCACCATTCCTATTACTCGTTCCATCATTTGAGAAGCCCATTCCGGTTGAAGAGCAGGATGCTTTACATGTGGAGAGAGTATAAAACCATGTGTCTCTATATTCGCTTCATCAATCATGTACATGCCGAACAAATCACACAACTCGTACCACCTTGGATGTTGAGGATAATGACTGTTTCTAACGGCATTTATGTTGTTTTGCTTCATCAGAACCAAATCCTACAACCCAATAGAAACCAAAATATCATGCTTCAGAAGTAATGATCTGCTCTCACCTATTGTCTCTGGATGTTTGCAGTTTGCCACCAATATTACATAAATATTTTCAGGTATGTAAAGTTTATACTAGTGTTCATCCGTAAATTTCCCTGTTTCTATGCCTTAACACTCCTATAGTCTTTGTCTAGTAGCATTTTCCTCAGTTTGAATTTCTAGATTTTGCTCTATGTTTAGTTAATGATTTCACTAAGAAGTAAAGTGGGTTTTACAATTCTATTATAATTTTCTTTATCAAGACCCGTTTGTGTATATAAATAACAATTTCCAAAAATCTTTTTTTTCCAGATTTTAAAACTGATGTGGATTTATAACTTTAGGTCTGGATTGTATCTATTCTTCACTTTTAAATTTGTAATTTTCATCCAGCTTATTTATGGTTCTACCAAATACATACTCCCTCCGTTCCCAATTAATTGTCTTCTACGAAACTACGTGCAACTTTGACTGGCTTATAACATGTATCAAAATTGTCGAAATGAAAATTTTCAAAACTAAATTATATAATTTAATGTTTGAACTATATGATTAACTTTTGAAAATTTTCATTCCGACAATTTTGATACAAGTTATTGGCCGGTCAAAATTGCACGTAGTTTCATAGAGGACAATTAATTGGGAACGGAGGATGTATTTGGTAGAACCACAAATCGGCTGGATGAAAATTACAAATTTAAAAGTGAAGAATAGATACAATCCAGACCTAAAGTTATAAATCGCTCAACCTAAATTCGTTCAGCATTATTATCTATCTAAAAAGATCAAGCTTTCTCGATTAAAGGACGCAGTTCAACGAAACCATAATGCCAGTAAAAACAGTGTACAACTGGTAATATCAATATTGTTGAAATGAAGAACGAGTTAAGCAGCTAAAAGAAAATCCAGTTGTACCTTAACCATGCATGCTTCTATGTTAGTCTTCCCAGTCCGTGGATGGTGCTCATGTCTGTTTACTCCTCTTATTATAACTGGCTGCCCATTAATTAAAAGCTGTTTTGGGGCTTTTGATATTTGGCGTATTCCTACTTGACTTGATTCACAATCAACTACATTCCCAGACGCATCTTTGAGGATGACTACAAGAGTGTACAAGTTTGGCTGGAAAATTTTTGCAAAAAATTACAAGTTAACATTCAGTACGAAACAATATTTAAAAGAACAACTGGACTTAACAATTCTTGAGGGAAAAGGAAGGGATGCCAATGAAGAAATTTGGAGGGGGAAACTGGATGATAAAAAGGATAATACGGATACCAAATATTTGAAAGAAATATTATGGCATCAAGCCATTAGTGAAAGGCTAATTGTTCAGTCAACATGTATTTTCTACTAGAAGTCACGTCAAAAATTAACTCATGGAAGATGATCCCCCGTAATTTACCAGAGCTTAAGTCCATATGGTGATCACACGCCATTTTCTCAGGGGGGGGGGGGGGGGACCTCAAGAGGAAACCGTGAAGCAAAAACGGGCGGGAAAACCTGATAGTCCCCTATTTTGAAGCAATTAACGAATTGCTTGGTATTTAGGTAAATGAAACGGAATGATCAATCATATTCTCGTTCCATTTTCTTGTTTGGTATGTGAGAACATCATTCCTTGTATGATTATCTTACTATAGCCTCAGATGGCATTTGCTTCGTAAGAGTTATGCTTAAACTTTCGAGTTACAGATTGACATTGTGATAGTCTGGAAAAAATAAAAATATATATTAGAAGGAATAAATTATATACTTGCTCAGCAGACCAAAGCTTGGGCATTTTGAGCTTCCCTGCAAGGACATACCCTTCAAATCCAAAAGATCCTTCTTTAGGTGGTTGAAGCTCCAATTCAGCAACTTTAGATGAAGATAAATCACTACTTCCACCGTCACCCCAATTACCATTGTCATACAACACAGCTTCAATAGTAAATTTTCCATATATACTTCCCTTTAGTGTTTCGTGTGAGTAGTCGACTATCACTTCAACCTAGATCACAAAAAATATCATTTGAATGTCTAGTTTCATCAATAGTACCACGTATATATATATATATATATATATATATATATATATATATATATATATATATATATTTCAACAAATTTATCTCCGGTGTAATAATGACTTTCATTTGACTTTCAATTGTAACATATTGCTACCTCCTCATTACCCAGATAGAGACAACATTTTAGTTAACCATGCCATCCATAATCATCCTTTTATTTGTTTCTCTCTCTCCCATCTTTTTAATCCTTCTCCCGTCTCAGCTTTCCTTAGAATCTCAGTTAGTTAACTGCTCCTCCTAACAAACCTCACTTCTATAGGCAACGTATTTCAGAGAAGTCTAGTGCCTACTGCCAACAGAGGAAAGCTAACCAACCTTGCAAAACCTTTTTTTTACATCTCCCTAAATGCAGTCTTGTATTTAACCCGTAATGTACTTCATATAGATATGTAGTTCTATAAGTGTGTATATCTCCGTACCTGCAGATCTGCATCGGAAAAATTCTGCTCCAGGCTTGATCTAAAGAAGTAGTCAGCAATAAAGACCTACAAAGGAAAAGATACATCTACTTGCTTTAAATTCCTTGTATAGCTTACCACTGATTGAGCATAAACAAAATAAACTATAATTGGAAATTCGCCAATCTTATTAAGTAGCAAAATATACACATTTTTGTGTGCAGAGGGAAAATCAAACACCAAAGGTTAAAACTTTTGCTTGCTTAGTTTCTATGTGAACTTCACAACCCTTGTTTGAAGAAACAGCAGCAAGAAAGTTGAGACAACAGCACACGGGGACAAGAGCAGCGAAAAAATCAAATCTTTTAATTTTGAGAAGTAAAAGAACATGAAATTATTTATGGCATTAGTGAAAAAGGAAATATGTAAATTGTGACGAGAGTATTAGTAACAAACTACTTCTGAGGAGGCTGACTAAGAAAAAAATACAATTTGTTCCCAGAGAAAATAAGAACTGCACACTAAAGTACTCAAAATCAATCCCGTGAGGAAATTTTACTAATAATGTACTTTAATTAGTGGTTGGTGTTTACTTTTCCGTGCTTACAAGCAGGTCTAAGATTAGAAATGTGTAACAACCACATTTACCAAGATCAACGTGGCTTCTCCTACTCTACATAAGCATTAATCATTAAAAGGTGACATCTTGAACTTGGATAATGTTTGAATTACTGCATGCGTCGAATAAAAAAAGTACACTTAACTGACATACTATAAGATTCAATTAAAGAACTGCATAAAGCGAGCAAAAAATAGGACCGAGGATGTTCTAAGATGTGATTAGTAAGTCAACTTAATGCCTGAACTTCACAATTATGTCCAACAAACAAAAATAACTACTTAATCAGTTTGCTAGTGTTGAGAAATGATTAAGCTTATTCGGTTGCAGAGTTTAAGCAGAT
Source organism: Primula vulgaris (assembly GCA_963920805.1). NCBI lineage: Eukaryota > Viridiplantae > Streptophyta > Magnoliopsida > Ericales > Primulaceae > Primula > Primula vulgaris. The sequence continues at coordinate 43,993,717 of OY987212.1, read as the reverse complement.
AAGCTGGATGTTTCGAGATTCGGAAGAAAAAAAACTACGTTCGTCCAGCATAAAACCTTCTAAGTTACGGCAGAAAACAAGACAACCTGAGCATTTAAGCTGGTAAATCATGCAGTCCAGATTATAAGCAAAAAACAAGCTTATAAGTTGCAGCCAAACAAGACCTAAGAGGGAGGACACAGACCTTTGGTTTGGCTAGAAGAAGAACATCACGGTGAATCCCAGATAACCACCAATGATCTTGATCTTCAAGGTAAGAACCATCACTCCATCTAACTACTTGAACAGCTAATACATTTTCTCTTTCATTACCACATGGATGTAAGAAATCAGTGATTTCAAACTCAGCAGGCAGTCTACTATCCTGGCTGACCTAGCATAAAAAGGGGATAGTTAGCAAGTTAAATTAATGGGAAAGGTTAACTATGCTTTGAAAACCTCACGAAGTCAACCAATGATGATATATCAAGGAAATTATTTATCATATTCATGGTTAATGCCGTGGCTATTATCTGGCCCTGAAATCTATCATCCCATACTTACAAGGAAGCTTCACTTGGCTTACATGTACCATTTCTCACTTAAAGTAGAGAAATTTTTTACTTCCAAACTCCTATGAAAAAACTAATTTCAAGAAGAAACCAAACTGCTTGAGAACTAAAAAGAAAAAAATTATACATGATTTAGCCATATCTAAATTATGCTTATCAATATAGTTATCACCAAATATATTCAATTAAAAATAATTAGCAATCCCATTGCATTTATAATTTTCTAGAGTCCCATTAGAAGTAGAAGCTTAAATCCTCTACTTTTCTCATTTCTGCATTATACCCATTCCTTTCTTCTATAACAATTACACACGTGCAAACTTTCCCATGTTTCAACTATTATTTTTCCCCAACAACACAAAAATAGACAACTCCTATTCCTTAATTGTGAAATGGAAGTGTCACTGCTAAAATGGTCTTCCTCTAATGAGTTATTGTCGCTGCAAATCTTGCTTGCTCAAGGGCCATTGATTAAATTTTCATGTCACATTTGCTTATTTTCCCTTGAATTGAAACCTAAAGGATTTTAAAAAAATTACATTAAAGATTTTTCTTTATAACCCATTATTACACTATAAAAGCAGGAGCAGAGTTAATGCTTTTCAAAAAAAAAAAAAAATTAAAGAAACAGCTAACTAGATGAAGAATCAGATCAAGTTAGCCGCTGGTGGATTATCGTATCATGGGAGGCAATTCAGATAACGGAAAAAACTCTTTTCCTCGTACGATCTTGATTATTACACTTGCTTATTTCTTTTCCCTATTTTACACACACATGTTAGTAGGTATTTTTACTAGGATTGTACACATCAACATGGGAAAACAAAAGGAGATACTAAAGTAAGCATGACAGCAGGCAAATAACCATGAATATGAAAATAAAGTATCACAAACCTATATCCCACAGGAACTCCGTTTATCCATGCATGAAAAGCAGAATCTACAGCTTCGAAGTGTAAAAATATCCTACGACCTGGCAAATACAAATGCATGTTACAAATATCAGTTGACAAGTCAGCAACTAGTTTTACACATGAAACGCACACCCTTGTTCATATTGTGGGGCCTAACAACGGCATGAGGAAGATTTGATACGAAAACAGGATAAAACTTGAAAAAAATCATAATATTATTCCCCCATACACTATACATTTGTTATATATACATGAATAGTACAAATAATGAACCATTGGAAGAGAAAATAAAAAGAAATTGCAGCCCGAAAACACAATTGAAAAGATGAAGCAACAAAACATATTTAAACCTATATACAGCCATAACTTTTAATTAAGAAACTGAAAATACAAGGGATGCAACCAAAATATTCAATCCACACCAAAGAATTAGTGTTGTATTAGAGGAACATGGACAACCAAGAAGACATAAGATTCACAACCCACATCTAAATATTACATCCAGTTAGATGAGCCATTAAGAATCTCCTGATGCAACTTAAAAATAATAAGAAAAAAGTCCCCAAAGTGTGCACATACCCTCAAGAAAAGAAAAGAAATGTATTTGCCCCTATGAATTTCCCTGAAATTTCCGGAAAGCAACTTCTCCAAAATCTTAGGACCTGAATGTGAGAAATTGGATCTGCCTAAACAAAATCTACATATAACGACAGGCAATAGCAATTGTAACTATCATAAAGCCTCAACTGAAGTGCTATTTTTCAGTTATTTCAAACAAATAAAATACATGTTGAAGGAGGTTAGAAAGCCCCATGGAGCAATTTTAACAAACAGAGTTGCCCATAAGTAGATTAAAGAAATGCAAACCTTTCCATTCTTCTGGAAGGTGAAAGGAAGTCCTATAGCAGCCAGTCGGATTTTCTTTCGGAACATTAGGAGGATCAAGTGGAAATGGGTATATAATATTTGTATAGATAGGTTGATCAAATCCATGCATCTGCCAATTTGAAGGGACTGTTTCAATTAGGAGAAAGAGAAATTATAAGACGAATATGTGAAAAGTAGCAGTGTAACGCTTACACTTGTGGAAATTGAACTTAAAAAGAAACATTAAAAGCACTTTCAGGATGCTGAATATACATATTTACATAAAGGCGATTAAAATTATGAGAAGCACTAATGTGAAACCAAAAAAGAAAAAAGAGATACAGACACACGAAGATGACACTTAAATTTGCATTTATGAGACCTATGTTTCATGGATGTGGATGTAATAAAGTTAAATAACAAAAGAGAATGCATATGATTGACTCGCGAATTATTTTAATGTGATCTCCTAAGTTTTTCTTTATCTTCAGCTTTTGTCAGTGGTTTTTTTTATGACCCGCAGATTTCGTGAATATGATTACTCGAATGACAAACCAACTAAAAACTGACTTAAGTTATATTTTAGACTTTATTTCATTAAAGACTAATGTCTATAAATTTATGAGACAAACTGTTACATATATATAGTATGGATGAATATCAAAAAATTCAGAGAAACCCAACAATAATGGAAGAAATAAATGACAGTAAGCAAAGTAAAAATTAGCTAAAATGGACAGGAAACAGAAAGTAACTCCGGTTTTAAATTGTTCCTACCTGGCAAATTATCCCAAGAAGAATCTTCATATCCATTGTCATAAAAGTTCAAGGGGACACTCTCAGGATTAGGAGCCAATATAAATTTCCAATATCCGGACAAAGTCTTGACAAAAGGTAAGTCCTTGACCCAGAAAGCAGCACAGTCTATTGCTTGAGAAACAGAATCATCGTCCCAAGTAGCAGAATTTGACACCAAAAAATCCACTTTACTGCGTTTATACCAGTATCTAAGAGATCCTATAATCAAAATTAAGGAAAAGAAAGTTAAATAAGAGACTTTGGCAATTATCGAATAACAGAAAAACAAAACATAAGCGCCAGACATCACATTCTTCCTAGCCGGTGCACTCATTAGATAGATGTGATTGGATATCCTCATATTCTCAGCGTTAACGAAAATTCACGCTTAACGCAAGAGACAATCAAATGGCAGCCAACATAGACAAATGGAATAGAATTGAACTGTGATGCCTCCGGTATCAGTGGAATTACTACCATTATATTAAAGCAACTTCAAAGATATTTGGCATTTGCAACATATAAGTCCATCGGAAGTATACTGAGAGAAGATCTGACAAAATTTGTTTGTCACAAGAATAAACTACTACTTTCACATCAGAACTCCATTAACAACTTCATTCCAGTATCCCAACAACAGATAAAAAAGGGAAAAAATGGTTTTATAGTTTCAATACACATATCAGCATTGACATTCCTTTTCCATCACCATCACCAAGACAGCAGAAAGGGTCGATAATGGGTGTCTTACTTTATCAAATTGGAAGGAAGCTGTTATGATTCCAAACAATAAAGGAATTCTATATGTTGGTTTTACAGTTCCATACAAAAATCTTAACAGTAAAAAGAAATTGAAAACAAGAAGGAAAGAAGAAAAACAAATTAAAATAATAGAGAACACCACCACACAACCTAATTTAAGCATAAAAAGCAATTTCAACCTAAGAAATATATTGTTTCTTAATTCCAGCTGATTTTATACGGCACAAATCAAAAAAAAGCTCAATTGAGTTAAATCGCAATAAACTTGACCGGTTGCTTAACGTCCAAGCTTGACGATAGCAGTTAAGGGCTATCAACAGAAATTCCAATTCGAGTAAAAAATAGAATTCGTTCTTCCAATTTCCAATTTGGGTTAGGCTTCTTAAATGTCTAGTACTAGAAAAGGGATGAAATTGCAAAAAATAAAAAATTCTGGAGCAGAAAAAAAAGGATCAAAGAACCACCTCTCTGGTGCTATAGAGCGAACTACATAAAATATGGAACGGGAGAACTGAAGGGTATTTTACGTTTTAAGAAAAAGGAGTTCTGGCTAGTATTAACTATAACATAAGAAGTAGGAACAAATATCCAAACTATTCCAAAACTACCAACTAAAAGCAAGTGAAAAGAACAAGGAAGAAAATGAAGACTAACCTTCCACAGTATTATGGCAATGGAATGTGACGTGGGCGTCTCTCTTTCTCCATTTAAAAAAGGACGGATCTTCCCATGGCTTATAACCATTACTCAAGGGAACAGTCATTTGAGAGAACAAGGAGGTCATCTCTAGCTGAAACTAGAACTTCGATTCAAGCAAACCTATCTCCAACATCACAAGAAGTGGGCAAGAAATTTTATTAATTTTCATATATTCAGTATGTCCTTGTAAGCATAAATTGTTTGTTAAGTTTGACAGAATACAGTATTAAAGAATATCATCACTTGTTTGGTTGTATCTTATAAGCAAAAAATAAAAGGTCGACATATTCCTGTGGAGCTGTAAAAAGTATACGATTCTGAAGTACTCGATTGTTGTGGTTTCGTAAAAAGTATAACAACTTTATATCTATTTTGTAACAGGGATTAGTCAAAATAGTTCATTTTTGGTTTAAAGTAGCAAAGTAGCAAAAAATAAATATTCTTCGGAAAAAGTATGAATCAAGATAGTCGATCAAATATATTTATTGCCTTAAATTTATATAAGTATATATTTTCCAGGCGTGGCAAACAAACCAGTATACGTTTTAGGAAAGTAAAAATACATCTTTCGTTCGCCACAACAAGCCTGTACTGTGGGGGGAAAACTCAGAATACAAGGCGAGCCAAACTTTGGTCGAACCAGTTTGGAATTTGGATTGAAGAAAAATATTTTGGCCCGAGTTTGAGCCCATAACATAAAAGAGATCTATTTTAGAAAGTGTGTGTGAGTCATACTCTAATGCATATACAAACTTAGCAATGCCACACTCGAATTCATTGAACAGAAAGCTCAAGGAGCAAGTTCAGCTCAATATCGTATACATAACGAGCTCAAGGTTGTCTCTTTAAATTCGAGTCGAGCTTTTTTCCCCAGTCCATAAAGAACATTTCTCATGTATTATAAATTTTTTTTTTATCACAATCATGTATAGCTTGTTTGCCAGCAGCTCTAAAACAAATAAGTTGGCTTATTTAAGTCTAAAAAAATCAGTTTTTTTAATGCAAGGAAATAAAAACCCCTTAAACTATTCAGGCAAATATAGAACTGCCTATAATTTAAAGAAAACAAAAAAGAGGCAAACAAAATCAATAAAAAGATTAACATAAACACAAAAATTCGTGAAAATCAAAGCTTTTTAATAATCTTCAAGTTGTAATCTTTTTATATTCTAAATAACGTAAAATTAGTCTCATAAAAGGATGATATCAAGTAAAAAAAAAGATTAAAAAATAAAATTAAAAAAAAGGGTTCACTGGATAAGAATAAAATCAAATTGAAACCCACATCAGATGAAGTCGATTATAGAACATAAAAGTAAATATTAAATAATAAATATATGTAAATGCTAATCAAGTGAACAGATAAGATAGTAGGTACCTGATAATGTGAATAATGGGATTTTTTTATTTTTTTTTATTTATTTTATTTGGCGGAGATGAGAGAGAAAGATTAAATCAGATTCTGATCTGAAATAATGCTCTCATAAAACGACATTTTATGTTCTGCTTTTCGATATAATTGGAAATTTGTACATAAAATTAGGATAAAATAATATGGGATTGATTATACGCATGACTCGTGACATCCACTCATTTTGTTTATTAAATAAAAATTAAATTAAACATACATGTTAACCTGGATCGATGTGAATTCAATAAAAAATATTTAAACCGGTAGATAATTTGTGATAAGATGCACTTAAAATAGAAGTTAATAATTAGATGACAGATACTATTTTGTAATTTTATAAATTCATAGTATTTTTTTATAAATAATTGTTTCAAGGCTTCATAAGTCTTATTCACATAAAATAATAGTATTGTTGTAATACAACTATTAGCTACGTATTTAGGGAGACAGAAGTAGAGGAAGAACAATATAGTCTTTATTATGAATGAATATCTGAATGAATGTAAAATACATGACCCCTAGCCCTCTTTTTATATAGATAGAGGGGTAGGGTTACAAATATTCCCCCAATCTTTAAATATACTTTCATATTCAGGACGGAGTGATTGTTACAAATGTTGTTATTTTGATTTGGGTAAAGTTGAATTCAACCCATATGAGCTATGGGTTTTTTTTATAAATAGCTTAAATAAAATTAGATTATGAGCAATTATCTTTTGTGTTTTATGGGAAGCCTCGGAAGATCACTGTTTTGATATATATATATATATGTAACAGTTCTGAAATAAATGCGAGCGGGATATTATTTTAAAGAAAAAACCTATGATTATTCATTAAAAAATATGATCGTGCATTTAAATAGCAATTAATAAGAAAATAGAGGGATGTGTGCATTAGTTTAGAGTTTGATACGGGGATGAGCACGGTAAGCTAGGTTGAGGCAACGGCGACCACTACAGCACAACCCTCGGATTATCGTCAATTGTGATTTTTTAAAATATGATAAAATGGTGAATCGACCAATGAGTTAGAGATCATTGAACACTTCTATTTAATAGTAAACCCATTTTTAACAACTAATTAAATAATGGTACATAATACGGTTGTACTCATCATTAAGAAAATACATTTGATAAAAAAAAATTGTTGACCCAATAAGTTTGACCGAAACCATTGAGTGGACTGTAAGAATCTGACGTTAAGTGCGGTCTTGACCGAAAAAATATTCTTTAAAAAATAAGTAAATCTAATCCATTAAGAGACTGTCTATTGTCACAAAAACACTTAGAACTACATAATTGAGTTATTTTACAATGTTTATACAATAGACAAACTAATGATACAAAAATACACAAATAGTGTCCAAAAGTATTTGTGTTAATCTAGTTGGATAGATCTTTTAAAAAAAATACATGAATTTAAAATAAAATAAAAAAACTCAATCGGACACTCGTGTCGGTTTGAATGACTTTTTAAATCAGTTGGACTTAAATATCAAATTTTGGGACTTAAGTGTTGCATTTCAATATTTCAGTGGGTTTATTTTAGAATTATTCGAAACTATTAGACATTTGAAAAGTATACCGGTGTTCAAATTTTGAGTTTTGGCACCCTCATTTTTATTTTATTTCATATAACTGATTGGAAAATTTGACAACCCCACAAAACCATTCCCGGGTCGTTCTTGGACATGAGCATAAAATTATATCATCCTAAAAGACTGCTATTATAAATAATTCGTGAGAGGTTGCTGTAATCTGGGTGTCTTATATGGGGATCTCAATCATTGCATACGGTCTTATAGATATGTAGCATAAACACGTTCATGTGTGTCCGATACGATGCGGACACGACAATACACTAAATTTCAAAAATTAGGACACGACACGATTAATACACGGGAATCAATATCAATATACATATCAAACCAGTTCAAAGCTGGACTATGATTAGCTTAAACTTGTAGTTTTCTTGTTCTTGGCCTAAAGTAGCTGCAATCTGAAGTTGAATGACCAATCTTTTTTCTGAAACTAAAAGAGAATCAGGAAATTCACTTGAAAGCTGCAACTAAGCAAAGCTCATAGTCGTAGTTCAGCAGTTTTGCGCGCATGGGGTTTTCTTGGTATTCTAGCTTGGTATGGATTATAAACCTTTTAAACTAAATGAAGTAATATATTTTCTGAGTCTCAAATAAGCCAATTTATTTACTTAAAAGTTGCAACTAAACAAGCGTGACACATCGTTACTGTCTAGCTTGCAAACCTCCAGGCTGAAATCGAAAAGAGGGGTGTTTTTTGCCAACACATAGCCAAGCCACCCCTTTCTTGTTTTATAGTATACCCATCATACCAAGAACTATTCAAGAACCTTTTTGCTTGCATCATACTATAGTAATTAAAATCAACTGCCCTGAACCCAGCCAACTCAAGCCTCGTCACCCATCTCTCAAGCTTCTCATGTCTTTCACACCTTTCAAATCCCTCACGTGCAACTATATTCTTAATTTCTTCCCCAAAAAGCATTTTCTCGAGCTTTTGACGCTCAACTGGCAGTCTCGAAACGGTAGATTCTAGGCAATCGAATAGTGCCCCATAATAGTTTAAAGCTTGGGTTACTCTATCAATTAGACTGTATAAATTATGGTTTGATTCTTGCTCGGTAACCACCGTGACTTTCGGAGAAAGACACCGAATAGCACTCAAAAAGTTTGAAATATTTGGCGAGGATGTAAAAGATAACGGCGAGGATGAGGACGATGAATCCGAACCCGGGCTATGAAAATTATCGACATCTTTCACAAGAAAATCTCCCAAAGTGTGAAAATTGTTGAAAAGGGGAGTCGATGGCGAGCTCATTCTCCTCGCCATGTCATCATCAAACGCTAATAGTTCATGAAGCTTGAGTACAGAGCTTATTGCAAGAGCTTCACCCGTCTTAACACGCAAGCAATCAAAATCAAGATTCTCTAATTTAGTAACTACAGGATTAAATTGGAAAGGAATATCCATCCGTTCAGCTTCTTTGTTCAATACATTCCCCATTAGCTCCAAAAACTCCTTTTTCTCGTGAATGGCGGTTATTCTTAAATGAGGAGGGCCGTCAGGATGGGCACGGAACATTTGTAAAAGATCGATCCATTGTGCAGGCTCGAAAGAGTTAAAATCAATAATATGAACCATTCGTTCACCTTCCATAGCATCGATTATTGCTTGGTTTGTGATCACGTACGCAAGTTTCATGAAAGGACATAGCTCGAAGAATAACTTCTTCACTGTAATTTCTTCGGAGACCGACAACTTTTTAGTTGAATTTAGAGCCTTGTGGACACCTGGAATTAAAATATAAGATCGATTAGAAAAAACAATGTTAAAATTTGTAGACTCGGTGTTTAAAGCTTGTATTACTCTATCAAGTAGTATGAAATTGAATTACAGAAAAGCGAGATTAGGAATGGTTTACTGGCATACTCTATTAACTCCAAAACAATACTACTCCAATTCTGTCTTTTTTCATAGGAATATCTAAGATGGTATTTTGAATATGTAGACTCAATGTTTCCTAGTCAATTCTAATACAAACAATATTTTTATAATCATCTCATAATTGAATACCTGGCAAAGAAGATCTGATCATACGGTCAGCGAGAGATTCGGTGAAATAAGCGGCTATCCTCTGCATAGAGTCGCCATCTGGTGAAGCGAGGTGAGAAATTAGCTCAAGGACATAATTTGCATTTTCATGTTTTTTAGCCGACACATGGCTAGCACATTCGACTAAGAGCTTGATCAAGCATAAACCTCTGTCCTCAGATTTTAACTCCCTTAGCCACGTGTATGGAGAGCCTAAACTTGGCGAAAGTGACATTAACGAGAATAAATGTAGAGGTGATGATGAAGGCACCGGGGATGGTGTGTCTTCTTGAAACATATTCGCTAAAAAATCTGCAATTTATGTAAGTAAATAAAACGAGCAAAACAAAGATGACAAGAAGAGAAAACAGGAACGTGTGTATCAGGTTATATAGTATTAGTGCATCCGCTCGATTTTATCAAGAAGTTCCTAAATCATCTTTCAATGTCTTTTAAAAACGTTTCACAATGAAATGATGGGACGACTTGAAAGTTGAAACCAACTATACTACCCCCTGGAATTTCTGTTTATGTATCTTTATAAGCTCTTCCCCTGTATGTGTATGTATTAGTCCTAAAATTCTCGTTTCACTGATGCAAGTTTTTTGTTTACAAGCAAAACAACAAGAGAACTTGGAATATCTAAAAGTAAAATCTTTTCACTCTAAAAAAAAGAAAACAAAATGAAATTGTGAAAACATAAGCAGACAAGAATTTTCCTTTCTAGAAGCAAAGATTTTGGGGAAATGGAAATTAACCAGAACTAAAGTTCGGGTACATAGACAATGATCTCTACACAGTGATTCAATAGTTTTTGAATAATTTTAACGCAATCTGCAGAAACACGGTCTGATAAATAAAAATCGCAAAAGCAATTATTCTTTCGGTTGCAGCTTTTTAGCTCAGCCTTTTATTTCTTACTTGAACTGTATTTTGTTAATTAGCTAGGGACTCATGTTTTTTGTGCAAATAACTGGAAGTTTAAGTTGGATGAACACCGTATTTCTCTCGGTGTCGAAAAAAAGCCAACTTATTTACTTAAAAACTATAGCCAGGCCAGTCCAATAAAAGAGAAGAAATTACTACTAGCAATGTAGAAAATAAACTGGTGGTAGAAATCAAGCAACCATACACCAAAAGAAAATTATGAATTCAGAACTAAACTTGATAAGAAATATTCACCTTTTTTCTTCGAAAAAGGAATAGTCACCTTAATCTCTAAGGATCTTGAACAAGGTTGTCTCTAATGGGCAATGTTTTGTTTATATAGTGTTTGGCATTTGGAAATGGGAGTAAAAAGCTTTAAAACTTGATGGACATTCCAAGGCTGATTTGTTGACATGCTAAGCAACACCTTTTTTGTCCTGACATGTTAAGCTTTAAATTCCAAGGCCTTCTAGGAATTTAACGTATATTGAACTTTGTGTAAAAAGTCGGTAACCAGTTTTGTACTTTTCAATTAAAAAACTTTATGCTGTAGTAGGGCGGTTACAAAGTTTTTAAGACTTAAAAGTTAAACCTTTTCATCATGATTTGTGGAACTTATTAGCTGTAATATTATGAAGTATACTTTCTGAGTTGATGTGAAAAGTGATACGTTTCATAAAGTAAAAAAAAGTTTGCTTTTTGTGTTGGAGGTAATGAAAGTAGTTTTAACGAATATACTTTCACAAAAAATATGGTGTATTTTACTGGAAAAAAATGTTAACTACTTTATTTTTTAAGTATACTCTTAAGAAAGAGTTATTTTTAGTAATAGTTTAAGTACAGATATACTTTCACAAAAAATATGGTGTATTTTACTGGAAAAAAATGTTAACTACTTTATTTTTTAAGTATACTCTTAAGAAAGAGTTATTTTTAGTAATAGTTTAAGTACAGAGCTCAATAATTTTACATCTAATTTCGAAATGTCATGTTGATCTTTACTACTCTACAAAATCATCCATTAGCTACTCCCATTAAGGATTTGTCACACTAGACCATGCCTTTCAACAAAACCAAAATTCCAAAGCGTCTGCACAAACCACCACCAGAAGAAAAGTCGTCAAAATTTTAATTAAAAAAGTATAAAATTTATGCCACAGCATTAAATTGTGAGCATATTTCCTGCAAAACAAGACAAAAGCCTAGTTTGTTGTTTGCGGTGGGTGGAGCCTTTAATGTGCCCTTCCAAACAACTGTTTTGTTTTTCTTTGCGGTAGACCATGATTTTGGTGCAATTTCCTAGCTTTAGCATAGTGAAAACAAGAAAAACAAGGGAGTTTCTTCAGAAATAACAAAAATTGTTCAACATTTAACTTTACCTACGGGCTAATCTAGGTAAGTTCACGGGCTAGTCTAGGTAGGTGTCTTTTTAATCAAACTTTTTTATGTACTTTTTCTGGTTAAATAATTGGGTTTTTTTTTTTGGTTGTAATTATGTCGTAACGTTATCCTTTGTTGGCTATGGTATCAATATGATGGACTAGTCGACAGATTGGTTCTTGGTTTTAGAAGTTTCTTTGTTCTTATTCTAGCCTTTTAGAGCTAACTGGTACTATTATTTCAACAAATTCTCTATTTGATCATTATCTTCGCGACCTATGTAACGATGATCCCTGAGTTTCAGGATGCTACTGTTTCCATTACAACAAAAAGAGTACATACTAGGTCCAACCTCCAACAATCCCTAAATAAGTGGTTTCATTTGGTAATGTCTCAATTTAATTTATTTGTTAAATTTTCCAAAATAGTAACGGATTAAAACAATTTTACAATTTTGGCCACCTACATAACTATAAAAATTGTAATTTACCTTAAGGTGAAGAAGCTATTTTGATAATTTTCATAAGCAACTAATTGCGTTCTCTAAATACTTGAACAACTAAAATGTGATATACTTGGAGGCTATTAATTTCAAGAATTTGCAGCCAATATATGGGACCTTAACATATCATAACCGTCTATACAGAACCGAATGAGAAAACATATTACGCTGGATTTGAAATGCAAATTTAATCACTTGATTCATTTATCTCGACGGTTCCTTGTTATTAATATTTGTACATAAGAAAGGAAAAAACAACTGCAAAAATCCTAAGGCTCGGTTTAACTTAAAGAGGAAGGATTACTTATATATTGATAAGAACCCTTACGAATAGAAGCTAACACCATTTTAGCATATGTACATCATAATCTACTCATCCTAGCCATATCAATGGTTCATATTATTGATTTCAACTTCCCCAGACCAGTTGAAAAATATTTCTACTAGCACCAGCATTTATTGAATTGTTACTCTGGTTCTTCAGCATTTCTTCTTGTGCACAAATGTCACCCTCCTTGAGGAAAAAATAAAAGACAGTTGTCAATCTACACAATATATCAAGGTAGAGCAGTCCATGTACCTCGACTTAGTTAAGTAGGTCATTCTGCTTATACAAATAAAAAGCACAAAAACTTATTGCACCAAAAAAGATAAATGTGAGCGCAGTTCCATTTAAAAAGAAAAACTCCATATGGAAACAAGGCTGCTGATTGATTAACTTACAATCTCAGCTCAGCCAAACTATACAGATATTAACCACTGAACTAAATGGCATCAGGGACGGAACCAAAAAATTTAGATGAAAGTGGCTGATATTCTATATGATTTTTTTTCATACTCTCCAAAATAGTTTATTTCATAATATTGGGGGTGGGGAGGGTGAAACACTAATTTTTTAAAATTTTTATCGATGAACATAGATTTTTTTTTTACATTTTCATCGTTTTTTTATCATCAAAATGGGGAGTTGCACCCCCTCATTGTCTCTGCTTACTTCCTTTCCTGACTGGCATTATACCCTATTAAAATCTAGATTATAGTTCTTTTTAATTTCAATTTAAACCGCAATAAACTAAAAGATGACTCACCAAAAGAGAGTAAGCTCGAGCAAGAGATAGCAAAGTTGGGTACAGATCCAATACAGCTTCAGCTGTTTCTTCTGTCACCTGAGAAACCTGCAATTATAAGGTCCTCATGACTAAATCACATGCCCGTCTCAACGCAAAAAGCGCAAGCTTTGTATAAAACAGATATATACTTGTGAAAACAAAAGTAAAGCTAAAACACTTCGTATAGTTCATAACAATGAAGCTAACTACGAACAAGTAATAAACATTTAAGTTATAACGAAGTAAGATCATATCTATATAAAATATGAAAGGATAATATGTATATATAATAATAATAATAATAATAATAATAATAATATACATGTGTATATACACACATGTATGCGTGTTTGTTGTTTTAATCATGACACAAGAAAAAGGGGGGGAAAAGAACTCTAGAGTTCACGCTTTGAAGCGCAAAGCTTGCTTAGCTTTTTTGCACATTTCACTGACCTACAAATAGTATAGGTAAAAGCACATTTAAAGCGCATACTTTTTAGTAGATTGCATTTTAAACATCCAGAGGCAAACGGCAGCCAGAGGTGCTGTCTTTGTCCTAATAAGAATCTGGTGTTTTAACGTGTTTATGAAGATAATACCTGCATAAGTTGAATGGCAAAAACATCACTGACAGTCATCTTCTCTAAAGTTTGACACCTCTTAATAAAATCTTCATAAGCAGGACAAATGGCCAAATTACCCTTTCCTACTTCAAGGGACTGAGAATCGTAAAATTGAGATATTGATTGGGTGAGAAAACCATATCTCCTTAACGTATCCCCTAACCCACTAGTTCTCTGCACATTAAACCCTTCCAAAATCTCTGTAGTGAAACATCTGAATAATGATACAAAGATATTATATAATTTTACATACTATATGTCTTAAACACAAAGGAAAACAGAAACCAGGAGAGAACTCAGAGAAAAGATACAAGAGAATTAAAAAAACCGAAAAAACAAAAAAAAAGGAATACAAGCCTGAAATATCTCACTCGCTAAACATAGTTAAAATTTAAACTAAACATATTTCATGAGTCAACTTTTTGGGAAACCTCGAGATGATAAATATCAAACTTGAAGGCAATATTCATTATGTACTGTTATTAAAATTCTCTTAACTGATAACTGCAAATCCCAGCTCCCAAGCCAATATGGTCGTGGTTATTAGAAACTAAAGTGAGATGGTTAAATATCTATTGTGTTAGTCCAAACAATAATCATTGTCAAAAGTAACTTATTTAACTCATCAACAAATTTACTCTTAAACATACAAAAGAAACTTGAGCATACTGTGGTGTTGGTAGGCAAAGGAAAGAAAAGGAGAGGGCTAAATGATTCGAGAAAAGAAAAAAAGTACAGGTCAAGTTTGATCATTTTAGAAACCATGGGAGCTTTCGTTCACTGCAAATTCTGGCAACTAAAAGGACACCTTTGCATATTAAAGGAAGATTCATCAGCAACATAAACAGAACTTCTAAAACTGCCAGCGATATAAAAAAAACTGATGCAAAATTCTTCTTGTATTACTTCACGTTTTACTGTATATCTTTTAGACTTTTAAATGCAGTTTCTAATTGGTACTTTCGATTGAATCTAAACTAGAATATTTGCCTCAAATAGTTAGTGTTCTTGTGTGGATTGAACGTTATAGCTCCTTTTTGCTGTTTTCTCAAATACAGACAAAGTATAGTAAAAGAGAGAGAAATGAAATGCATAATCATAGAGAAAAACGACGTTCATGATAGAGAAGTAGAAAAATTGAAGCTTCATAAAAAAAAATTGGAATGAGAATCTGGGAAAAGGCCAAAGAATAACAAAAGCATGTCTGAGTTTGTGACTTCAATACTTTACAATATTATACTTCAGAAAACCATAATACGTGCATGTGATAAAGCCTCTAAATTTAAAGCAGTGTTACTTCCACACACTCAAGTAGTGACATCTGGTATCACCTTAATCGGCCATTGTATTAACTTGTAAAAAAACAACCCAAACTGTGAAACCTAGATAGATTGCTACAAAGCATTATATACAATAGAATGGCATATTTAGATAAATGGTGTTCTGCATGGCAAGAGTAGTTAGACCCAAGTATTACAAAAATTGAAAATGCAATATCTGTACAATCAGTAACTTAATTTGCTCCTAGTAAGGCTGAAAGTTTAATATTTGCTTAAGTAATAGGATTAAAACATAAAAGATAGTTAAGGAACATAATCTTACGCTGTTTTGATGGCTTCAGCAGCTTCAGATGAGTTTGGATCTCCTTCCACCACATATATTAGCTTCTTAAGTCCACATCTCTAGAAATGAACAACATAACACATTTTAGAAACTGGTATCAATTATAAAGGATAAGCTTGAGGCAAGTGTAGATAATATTACACATTACATATAAAAAATGTGCATCGTAAATGAAACAACACAAAGTGATGAAATGCCACAATCTGAATATACGGTACATATTTCAACTCAATCAAAAATATAAAAAATAGACATATAACGATGAAGAAGGGAAACTAAGAAACAAGTAAAAGTTACAACCAAACCCTGAACCCCAGATTGCTCTTTGCCCTAAAATAGAAATGGATACTTAATTTTAAAGCCCATAAACATGTTACATTCACATAAAAGGACATTATATGATAAGGAAAGAACCTCTTTAAAAACCACATGCTTAATAATGTTTTATACGATGTAGACAAACAACAAACTCTAAAGCTTAGCAATTAGACAAACTGAGGATGTCTTTCAAGATCCGTCTATGAGCTCGCTCGCTTCCATTTCGGTCTATCATTCTCATTTTTACGGTAGTAACACGCTAATAGTCGTTCAACTCTGTTCAATATGACAACATATCTATGACTTGTCATTCCTATCCTCGCAGTGATTTCAAATATAATAATTTCATATCCTTCTATTCACATCTACCAAATTAAGAATGATAGAATTAGATCTGCTGAAACATTTCACATTTCTAAAAATATTAAATTTCAGAAAAACATGCAACTCAATAAACAAAAACATGGTTCTGGGACGGGATATTATAAAAAGAAAATTTCTACTTAGTGAAAGGAAAAGGTCATACCAGAAGTCGTAATTTTTGATCTTTGTATCGATTGTCTCTAATTGATTGCCGCAGATCATCAATTTTCTTCCTTTCGATAATAAAATCAAGGACATATTCACTTCCAAGACTTTTATGCTTAGCTATCCAGATTGCATCTCCAACAGGCAACTTTCTGACCTGTGCAAAAGTAAATCACCACGGAACAACTGAATGTCAGCCTCATAAACGTCCAAAAACCATGATAATTTCTTTCTTTTATAACTGCACATTTTCACTGCTTTATAAATAACTGCACACATCTAAAAGGCCGAAACAACAGCGATTTGGAGATAACTAATTCCCATCATAATGTACTACCAATAAAGATAGGAACTCAATATCAGTAATGGTACGATATATTGAAATATAAACTAAAGGGCAATACTGATATGGAGAGGTACTGCATTCACAAAACTTCTCCTCTCTTTATAATTCACATTCTTGTAATAGTGCTGAAAAGGATTTTATTAATTTAAAATATGTAAATAAATTTTCATCTAAACAGAAATAATATCTACTTTCCATAATTGAATTAGAAATAAAACTACTTATTATCATCAGGTCACAAATGAATATGATTCATAAAGCTTATAAAAGTTAGCATATCCTTTTGCTTACTGACAAAAAAATCGAATCATAATAAGCCCAATATGAACAAAATTACTAAAAGAACCAATCATAGATGACGAACGTATGGATGCTAGACTTCAGTGTATGGATGCAATGAAGGAACTAGGTGAAGACAGTCACCCCCGGTTAGTAGAAGAAGCAATGGGAATTTAAGAGTTTGGATTAAAAAGGTGACAAAAAATAGAACCCACTAGTGGTGACATGGATTAAAACAAAGTGGTCTAAAGAAATGATTATTAAAAAATTGTACGTGGGATGATTGCAAAACTTGAAAGTTCATGGACCAGCTTGATATGCACCCAAAGTTCAAGTGCTGCACAATATGTTTCACTGAAGTAATAACTTACAAATGCATATTCTAAGAAGTAAAGAAGCTCCTTCGATGGTTCAAATAGAACTACTTCTCCCCAATTGACAAATCACAGCTTTAGGTCTCACCTTTATCTGAATTTGGAACTGGGTGCATATATTCTCAATGATTTTCCGAGATCGAGACCTAAAGACGTAAAATATCATTAACTTGGCAAAAATTGCAATAAATAAAGTAACTATTAATCACATCAATCTTTAATTAAAACATAGGAACAATACATACTGAGAAGAAAATTTCAGAAAAATGATTGCCTGAATCATATATTCAGATTGCAAAAGTTATAAGGTTGAGAGAATGATACGTAAAATAGAATTTACTGACCCCTGAGTAGCAAATTGCTCCCGGTTATCGAGTATCAAAATTACTTCGTATGCTTCTACAAATCTTTCCCCAAATAGCAAAGGTGGCATTGGTAAAGTTTTTACATTAGCTCGTGAACTATCTGAATCAAACTTGGAAACTCGGTGATCCTGCAACATCAAGTAAAAAGAGCCGATTAATTTTAATAAATAATGATAACAGTAACAAGTATCTTTCCTGAAAACGGAATGTAGAAATTTATAAAGTTAAAAAAAATGACTATAGATCCACTTGCTTATCTATGTCCAAATAACAAAAGATCTCAGAAGACGTAAGCCAGACTGACCAAATAAATGGTTAAAGAAACTAAAGAGCATAAAATTAACAACAATTAAAGATGGCGATGAAAAGGATTAAGCAGAGAAAAGAGAATTAAAAAAGAAAAACCATAAGTGAACGTGTTCAGAACAAGACAATCAAATTCTTGAAAAGAGTAAAAACTTATATTCTGACTAAAAGAAACTTACGAAGCATGTATACACAAATAACAAAAATGCATTGCAAGCCAAATTCCTCCTATGAACATGAAACCCAACAATTTTCTTGATAAAAGCATAAAATCAAAGGTTAAAAGGAATTATTACAAACTATGGCTTACATTTAATGCGCAAGGTATTAAGGTAGAGGAGGTCTTTTCAGTCAGGCTGTTCTTAGTAGTTGAAATGCCTACTTGACCTGAGAAAAACATTTCATAATCTGTATTAGTAAAGATCCATTGCTCATGTATACAGGTATAAAAGTGGGAAAAAAATAAGGAGAAATTACTAACAATCTTTTACACTTGAACCATTTGAAGGTAAGGGGAAATCTTTTCCTGGGCTCATCTCAGAGTCCAAAGACAAATCATACACTTGCTTTTCACGAAGGTGGCATAAAACAGCTGGCCAGAGTGAAGTGATATCCTTATTTTGGGACGTTTTAGAAATTTCATGGAATGCGCAAAGAACTTGATCTTTCGAGTATCCCATTTTCAAAAACTACAGAAGTAAGAATATATTAAATTACAACTCAATAAGAATGCATGCAAGTTCATCTGTAGGGGAAATAATTTTATCTACTATTTCTGTGTCTAAAATTGATATTACACCTTCTCTTTCTTTGTCCACAAGACCAGATAGCAGCCAGAATAAGTGACTAGGAGAGTAAAGTTATACACCAGTAAAAAAAAAAAACAATAAATTCCAAGATGGAGGGCCAGAAAACAAAAATAAAATGTGAACACGTTTAATAACGGACGATAAGTGGACAGACTTTTACTTCTTGCTGCGGTAACAATAGATAATCGTGTATTGGTTTTAGTAAGTAGCCAATTTTTTTAGTGATTGTTGAGAGAACCGATTTGTATAAAACAAAAAGGAAACTAGGCAGCCTGACCATCTCATCTGCCACTTTTTATTTATACATACAATGATACAAAAAGAAGATCTGTTTAGCTAGCCTTTCTTCTGCCCCTTAGGGCTTTACTTTCTTTTATTTTCTACTGACGTTTTCTAATCATTCTTTTAGTATTTTTTTACTTGAATAAAGAAACATCTAACTTATGAGTTAAGGCCAACAAAAATTCATGATGTTACAAAATAAAACTAGAACACCATGTCAATATGAACCATCTGTATCATCATATCATTCAATGTAAGCATACCCTTTCAAGTGATTGAGAGGAGACATCAATTGATTTCTTTGGCGAATTAAAACTCATAGATCCAGTTGTCATGTCTTCAACAATATCAACAGCGGCAACTTCAAGATCTGAATCATTGTCCGTGTCCATACTATTTTGTCCTACAGTGGTTGTTGAATCCATCTCGCCAGATCTTTTTAGACAGTCACGTGCAGCTTCTTTTCCTTCTTCCGTTAGCATGTATCTGAAAGATGATATTCTATAACTTGTCAAACGAAAATGCATTTTAATCATTCAATTAAGAGGGTTATTATTATGAAATGCAACGTGCAAATCAACATTTTTAACGTTAATGCGCTATCATTCGACTCTTTTTCTACAGGAACAAGGAGCCAATTCAGGTTAGGACGAGAAATTATCTCAAGCATAAAAAACTGAGTTAATAAGTATATTAACACACAGCCATGCCAGAAATCTACTGGTGTGTTGTATCCGCGTGTCTCAGAAAACTTTGCCCATTAGAACAATCATTGAACAAATGGATAATCACTACCAGAAAATCAGATAATGGAACTCTTATGGTTTTGTGATGTTAGACATACTCCCGAAAAAAACAGGTATATATCAGGCCAGAGAAATTCAGTTTCTTAAATAGATTTGGTGCCCCAAAAAATTGAAGCAACTCAAACCGAGTAAAAATTGAGACCAAAAAAGGTCATCTTAAGTTCTCTTTTCAACAAATAAGTAAAATTAAAATATCGCATTTGGAGAAAAAAGAATAGTACTGAAATAGTAAGTTATAGAAATCAAGCACAGCCTGAAATACTTAAAAAGAGGAGAGAAAAGGCCGCACATACTTTGCAGGGCAGCTAGACTTTACGACCAATCCTTTAGTAACTAGTGTCTTCATACAACTCCATCCACTATACCAGTCCCTTGAAGAGCTTCCAAATTTTCCAGGCTTATTTCCTTTTTCTGGCCTAAAAAAGGTCAGTCAGGAGAGAAAAACAAATACCAAAAATAAGAGATGAAAACTGATGTCGTAAAGACCAAGACGTGTTTGCAATTATGTTTAAAAAAAAAGGAAAAAGAACATACGCAATTGGTACACGAGAAAGTCCACTTGCTTCAGCAGCGTCAATTAATTCCTGTTTACGCATAAAATCACTACCCTTTGCTATTGCCCTAAAAATAAATAATCATTCAACAAATAATCCAGAGTAAAAGAAAAATGATGCATATCATTTCTTTAGCCTGATAATTATATCCTACCTGTACAGAGTGAGCAATAATGCATACGCCACAGAATTCTTTTGAGGCATATAACGTCTGGCACCTTTTGGTTTTTTCCCTGAAATATAAAACTCATGAGGTCCACAGAAATAAAACCGGACCAACAGAACAAAGTCAACACAAGTACAACTAAAGACAGTTTACCTTTCATTATTATATCTTCATTCTGAGAAGCACCGGACTCGACCTCAAAAAACTCTTGCATCAGCCTTAATATCCACTTCCCAACACCCCTACCATATACGATCAAAACCACATCAAATATATCTCACCCCTAGTTAACAATAATGTTTTCTAACAAGCATGGAAAACAAGTTGATGTAGAATGGACATAATCCAGCTAAAAAAAATCATGGCAACAAGGTTACAAACTAACATAATAGTAAAAATCTGCCAAAACCCAGTTGTATGCCTATAATATCAGGGTACAACTAATAATAAAATGACCATACACCGGAGAAAGGTGTAAAAGCCCAGGAACTTTGGTACCGGGTGAAATATTAAAACTAACCCTGATGGTACCAAAAGCTGTTTAAAATCAATGGATCTACAAGGCTCGCACTTAAGTTACCAACATAGTGCACTACCGTTTATACACACACAAAATCTAGTTTAAAACCTAGAAACGAAAAGCCCCTAATTATCATTTTCTTGCATTAATCGGTTTGGTACCTTTTTGGCTACGTATTCAGTTGGATGGTTACTGGAAAAAAAAACATTGGTCTGATCCAACTCTATAGATAGTTTTGAATCCCCACCAGGCATAAAAAAAAGAACTAAACAGGTAGACAGAGAGATATACAGTATTAATCGCTTGGTATGGGTAAAAGGTTTGAGAGGTTGAAACTTGAAACTGGGGACTGAACATTCTTAGCTTTGATTTTTGGCCAATTAAATGCATTGCTTCTTATCGTTTGGAAAAACAATATACTATATGAGCTTAAAACTTGCAACCAAATGGGTCATTCTAAAAATGAGAGAGAAACAAAGAGAGGAGTGGTAATAATTACTCAATCTATAGATCAATCTTTGAGGATTGTAATACAAGTCTTTGAACCACAGACGATGGCGTAAGTCTTATAAAGTTGGACAAATTACACTTCATTTCAACAAATAAACGACAGGGAATTCCCCTATAGAACCTGATTCTCTCGAGACCGTGATAAAACCCTAGAATCCGATTTTTTTTTAGTAATTCTACACTGTACCCAAACTTTCAAAAATGATAAAGATAAATAGGAAATACAGTCTTCTTGAATCACAGACATCAGACTAAGCCTTACAAAGTTGGGAACATTACCCTCTTACAACTAAATATCAGAAAATTCCCCTAAAAACCCGATTCCCTCGACATCTTGACAAAACCCAAGAATCTAGTCATCCCATAAAATACCCAATTTCCAAAAGTAGTAAAAGATAGAAGGGGGGGGGGGGGGAAGTAGTAGTTACTTGATCTGAGAAAACTCTTTATGAAAAAAAATAAGCCTGGATAACATACATTAGAATAAGCCTAGTAAAGTTGGAAAAATTACTCTTCAACAAATAAATCCCCCTAATAAAACCCAATAATCTGTACTCTCTACCATTCTACAGAATACCCAATTTCAAAACTGATAAAAAAATTTAAAAGTAATCACTTGATCTGATAAAACTCTTTAAGAAACAAACATAAATATTGGATTACATACATTAGAATAAGTCTTATAAAGTTGGGGTAAATTTTTCCTAACCAAAATCCATCTTTTATATCAGTTTTCATAAGAAAAGAAACAAGAATCTCGGATAATTACAATAAGCCTTGTAAGTTGTGTAAAATACCCTTAAAAAACCCGATAATATGTACTCTCTACCGATTCTACATAATACCTCAATTTCAAAAGTGATAAAAATAAAACAAAAGGGGAAAATAGTATAATTCTTCAACAAAAGGGCAAATTACCCTTAAAAAAAAGAGAGAGGGTAATTTCCCTAATAAAAACCCAATAATCTGTATTCTCTACCAATTCTACAAAATACCCAAATTTCAAAACTGATAGAAAACTAAAATAAAAGGGGGGATAAAACAGTAATGAATTAATCTGAGAATACTGTTTAAGTGAAGAAACATGAATATTGGATAACATTCATTACAATAAAACTTGTAAAATTGGGTAAAACCCCGGTAATCTGTACTCTGTTCTACATAATACCCAATAATTATCAAAAGATTCAAACTGATAGTAAAAAAATAAATAAATAAAACAAAAAGGGAGGGTAAAACAGTAATAAATACTTAATCTGAGAAAACTCTTTAAGTGAAGAAATATGAGTCTTGGAACCACAAACGTTGGAATAAGCCTTGTAAAGAGTCATTCCGAGGTTATCGGATAACGTTTTTCCGGTGGGTTTTTTATCGGCGGCCAAATTTTGAGTCTTTTCCCATATAAATTCCGATAAACCCTCGTTATCCGTACACACCACCGTCCTCTTCTGCCACGTGTCCATTTGATAAATACCAGTTATAATATTCAATTATTATTCGATAAAACTGTAATACAAAACTAGGGCTTTTTTCAAATGTAAGTGAAAACGCGCCATTAATGAAAGAATAAGAAGAGGAAGATGGGTTTGATTTTAATTTTAATTTTTTTACAAAACCTATGGGTTTTTTTTATTTTATTGTTTATGTAACGCGTCTTATCAAAAACACCCCTAAGTTGTTTCTTTTTTGTTAATTTAGTCCCATAACTTATTCACTGTAACGTTATGTTACTCGTTGGGGTCCTTGGGCAATGCCGGTCCTAGCTCTACTGCGTCTCAGCCGTTTTTATTTTTTCCGTCTTGCAAAAACAAAAAAACTCTTATTTTAAGAAAAAAAATTAAAACTTGTTGCAAAGCAAAATAATCATGTGGAAATGCATCTTCTTGCATTTTTATGAAACAAAATTTTCAATTATACGTGTATTATTTTCTTTTCTAATGGATCCATAACCCAATATTATAGTTATATAAATAAAAACTAATAATTTATAACAATGAAGTGGTGTAGTTCATACGGTATAGTGCACACTTTGCAATCAAAGAGGTGCAGGTGGTTCAAATCCTCTCATCTCTATTTAGTTGAGATTAAACCTTTAACAATAAAATGGAGTGTATTTGTGCATGTTATATTTATATCGGCCCACGGTGTTTATAATTTAATTTCACTTTTCTTTAATCGCGTAACTAAACGTGACTTATGTGTAAATGTAGTGCACATAAACCAGACAACTTAAGTTAGTATCTTCCATGAAGTTGGAATAAATGGGAAGTTGATATAGTGATCGTGACATTTACTATGATGATGGTGAGGGGGATTCGTCAAGATTAAAATCAAATTTCGATTTTGTTTCATCATTTTCGATGAATAAATAATTTGTGGACTTTCATACAAGACTTACTAATAAAACGACAAATAGTTATCATAATTTTGGTGGATAGTTTATAATTAATACAAATTTTGGTTTTGCTGAGTTTTGCGATAGCGCACTTTCATTATAAAGTATTAAGACAAAAAACATAAGTTTTTTAGAGAGAAAATAAAATTATTAGCCAGACAGTGCTCGTGTTCATAGATTAATAAAAAGGGAAATTTAGAACAGAGGCGGAACGAGGGGATGGCAACGGGATGCCACCGTCATTCAAAAATTTTAAAAATATATTTTTTTATATAGAAAATTTTGGATATTTAAGATTTTATAAATTAATAGCCCTAAATGAATAAATAATAAATTAGTTCAAATGGTAAACATAAAGTTTTTGTGTCACAAAGTCCATAGTTCGAATATTTTGCCCATTTTTTATTCTTTATTTAATTAATATTAGTTTACTTTTTGATTTCTCAATTAATTAATTGCATCTTTTTTTAAGGTAATGCTACAAAAATTAGCACTCAAAACTTTTTCATCCAAAAAACTAATCCACCACGACTCAAGTTGTATATTACGACCGTGAGTTTGATTGAGATCGAGATTTAGAACTGTTAAAGCACCAACATCTGCGTATAGTTAAATACCTCATATATGTAAAATATACAAATCTACACCTAAAAGCCACCCACAATTAACATAGTTATGATATTAGCTAAAACTATAATTTGCCAAAAGTGGCAAGTTAAATTTAACGAGTAGGTTACTCTCAACAAAACTCAACTAACAATATTATTTCATCTAACCCACACCATTTTTATTTCACTCCCATATTTCAGTCCTCGCCTCCTTGGCATTTATCTCCAAACTTGACCAACACCATTTTTTTTCCTATGCAAGGATGAAACAAAATTAATCTAATTGTTTTTTAACTGTTCAAATACTCTCCGCTATATGCATTCCACAAGTTCCGGATTTTTTTGTCTAATTTGTATGATTGATCTGCTTTCATCATTTTCTAATTAACTTGGAAATTTTGAAACTGTCTTGATTCCTATTTAATTATTCAAGTACTTTGCTTGACATATTGGGAAAAATATATGAGAAGGTTAGTAAAAAAATAATATTTAATGCTAATTGAGGATGAAATATTTTGGAAAGCATAAATGAGTAGTCAAAACTAAAATCACATGAATTTTATGTTAAGTTTAGATAAGAACTGCCTGGTGGGAATGCTATTACCATTTCTCATGTTAGCGGGTGTGCTTATAACTCCAAAATTGTTACGAAAAAGTAAAAAAAAATAAAGTCAAGAAAAATTAATTTGAAATCATTTTTCAGTTTTCAGTCATGTATTTATAATATTATTAAATGAAAAAATATATCCATACAAGTTTGTCATTCACTTGCACACTCTTTTATATGTATAATAATATATTTTTGTTAAAAAATACATTTTTATCTCTCCATATATACATGTACAAAGTGTGTGAGTTATATATATATATATATATATATATTACTAATACTAGATTTAATATTTTTTCTTATTTTTAATTAATATTTAAATTTAGGGTATGCTCAACTAGGGTTCGACTATATTTTTATTTGAATTTTTAGTAGGTTGAATTTTTATTATGTTGAATATTTATATTTTGGTTTATCAAATTATATATTGTATTTTATGTATATTTGGAGGGATAAATATGAAGTGTGTGTAAATTGCGTGTCTAGCATCACACTTATTAAATCAATAGAATAAAAAAAACGAGAAAGAAAGGTAGCTAATCCCAATATCATCATTAAACGATTTCTCTCACAAAGTTTTTCATGGCTTTATTTTATTTTATTTTTCATTGGTTTTTATTATGTAAACAAACAAAAGAAAATATTTTTTTTTTAAAATAATTTTCATTTCCCCGTGCATTTTATATGTTACAAACACGCTTAAATAATAAATAATGTTAAGCATACACATTTCCTATTTTACTAGACACTATTAAATAGTACTAGCTTATTTGGGTTGGTAATGGTTTTTTAGCTCGCTTTAAATTTAATTTATTTCCATAATATGTTGTGGTGTGGTGTATTGTTGGTAGTATATATAAAGCTTTCGGTCTCCTTATAAAAAAAACAAAAAAACGAAGCTTGGTATCTTTAACAGCTTTAAATAAGCCAGCTTTTTTGTTTAGAAACTATAGCCAAACAAGCCCATTGTTTGCTTGCACCGTTTTAGCTCGGTATTTTAGACTCGTTCTTTTGTGTCTTGTTGTGCGGATTTTGCGATCCCTTTATACTGGAGAACCTTCCCTTATGTTTTTTGCTTAAATCCGTGAAAAAACGGTTGTATCTTTAAAGTGCCTATAAGCTGTAATCTATTTGGTTTGCAAGATTGAACTCATTCTCTCTTTGTAATTGGTTGCATTGCGGTTGAGATGACTTTTCTAAATTAGATTGAACTTGCTTCTTTCTCAGCCTAGGAAACCTACTAGTTTTTTCATTATTAAAAGTGCTCATGCTTATTGAATTGCGTCTTTTGAGCTCATTTTTGTAGCCCGCTTGCTCTTGAAGCAGCAAATGGCTTCATTTGTGGATCCATAGACTGTTAGTTTAGTTCTGAACTTCAAATGATGCGACGAGCAAGGCCATAAGAGTATGGAATTGCGAAGTTACAAAATTATGAATCCCAATCAAACTTTAGTTCTTACTGGAGAACAAATCCAGATGGCAGACCCTAATTCATTTTACATGTTTTAGTATACCCACTCTCTATCCTTTTAAATCTTTTCAACCTTTTCTTTTAAGAGGAGTATTTTGCTGAATTGAAATTGTGCATTTGGTTGTACCCTTGGGCCTTGACTATGCTCTAATTGTTCACTTCACACCCAAACTAAAGGCATTGAACTCGGAACAAGAGTAGTTTCTGTACACGGTTTTCTCCCTGCGGTCATACACTTCATTTACAAACTAAAAGTAAAGAGGTGTAGGGACAAGTGTAATGTCTCATCTAACTTGCTATATACTACGAGTGTGATGCAGGGTTAATTACACTAACCGTGTAACACAGTCTCATGTAATAGTTCTGATTGGTCCATATTATTTCATTTCGAATATATTGTTCCATGTTTTGAACAAGTGAGTTTATAAGTCCTTCAACGACATTTTGGATGATGAAATTCATCTAATCATACTGTGTGGGTGTTACCTCCTATAAGCACTTTCGCCTTTTCAAAATGAGATATAGATCTTTCTGAATAATCGGTGACGTTACTGTTGTAGCTACGTTGTTCACCCGGTGTTTTTTTCTTTAAGATCGAAAGGGTTAACATTTGTCTTCTTTTTGATGACTCCTGCAGGCAACTTCTCATGATCCTAACAAACATGAGAGGTGAGTAATATAAATTTGGTGTTTTATTTCTTTACTGATAAACTTTTCTTATTAAAAAAAGGAGATTGGAAAACTGAATTTTCAATTTCGATGAAGCAGCGGGAGGATGAGAAGGATTATTGAAGAGTGTTATAATCAATACTGGTGGCATCAAGTAAACGCCCTTCATAAAGCAGAAACAATTCAAAGACATTTGCCTCTCGAAGATACTAGTTTCATCAGAATTATGCGAATGGCACATCAACGTATTTATACAGTAAATAGGACGTATATTTTTGCTTATTTTCGCGGTGCTTCTGTTGGTACACCTGAAGTTTTTTAAAGAGTTATTACAGTTTTTTTAATAGAAGTGACTTATGAAATTTGACTGACGATGAGTTATTGAAATATGTTTGGCAGAGCCCTCCTATTCAATTTATGAGAAATCTACACCCTGACGATCGTCATGTAGCTGTTTTAGAGGATGAAAGTGGATGAGAATTTAAAGTAGACTTTTTCGACAAGAACTGGAGTTTAAGCAGTGGATGGAAGGAATTCTGTGTGGTTAATAAGTTGGTTAAGGATGATTATCTTGTTTTCCACTTGGTACAAAAACTCAAATTTGAGGTAATTCTTATGAATTATGCTTTCATTTTGCGACGACCTCCTTTGAAAGTGAGTTTTAAATTTCTCTCTCAAACCATTAGTTCTAAGAAGTCTTGCTTAACCTCCTTATTGTAGATTTTATTGATTGTTTTTTTTCCTAATCTACATATGTTCTAATACCATCTTTCTTATTTTGCTGTTCCAATTCAAACCACGAGATACGTTACTCTCAAATGTTATGTTAATTAGTGACTTTGGGGTACTTCTTAAGAAGCATTCTCTAATATCTGTAATTGGTTTGTAGGTTTATATAGTGAAACAGACTTACGAGGCTGTCGTAGACAAAACTCCAACTATTTCGATCCCTAGTAGCTGTTTGAAAGAGAATGTCTTGGGTATGTTTACATGTAGCTTGAATTTGCTTGATTTACCCTCATTAAGAGATGTTTTTCAAAATTTTAATTCTAATGAACTTCTATATATACAGATAAGAAAACATCACGTGGAAATATGGGAAGGCATCCAAGGTGTGGCATGGAAAAGCATCCAAGGTGTGTGTGCATTAGACATTCTTGAAGATTATGTTAAAATACTCAATTATGGCACATATTGTTATCCTTCAGAAATTTCTGTTTGTGAATTTGAAATTTGACGATAACCCTTAGTTCAACATATTCTATTTTCCTCTATTGATTGTTAAAAAGATGATTGGATACCTGAATGCATCACTTGTAAGGACTTTGTAGAGAAGAATTATAACATGAATGCCTAATTATTTCGAATAAAATACCGCATGTAGCTTGTAATGTTTTACAATAACAAATGAAAGATTTCAAGCTATGCTAAAAATGAGATTAGTTTGTTTAGTTGTTCAGTAATAGGATGCGGTTGCTCTTAGAATGTTGAGCATAAAGTGTAAAGTTTCACTTATGTAGATTATAAAACTTGAAAGTAGCGTGTGACTCTGGACATCCATATAGATTTAAATCATTGTAATATTCTTGGTGTCGTTTTTATCACGTTTTAAGGCCCTTAAAACTCTGTCTTCTTTGTTTTGATTTTTGAAAATATTAATTATTTTTATTCTTTGTTTTTCATATGCGGCTCCTAGAATTTATTCATTTTATCCACTTTATTACCTTGTATTGTTACGTTTTTCTCATTTAGTACCCTACATTGTTAATTTTTTCAATTAGTACCTGATATTTTTTTATTTTATTTTTTGAACTTTTCCATCCAATTTTGGATGGAAAACATCCAATTATGGAACAAAATACCCAGAATTGAATGGAAAAGTTCAAAATAAAAAAAACACACGAATACAGGGTACTATCTGAAAAATTAACAATGCAGGGTATTAAATGAGAAAAACGCAGCAATACATTGTACAAAATTGCTAAAAACCCTCACTTTTTTGTAGGAAAGAGAACTCTCTAGGCCCGGGATCTCCGAAACAGGCCGATATAATTGTAGGTGTTCCTTATGAAAATTTTGTCTACACACAAAGCGCTAAAGGTTTTTCGCCCTCGGTATATTTCTACTCTAGAAGAACAAGGGCTTTTTAAAATTACGTGTGCACGTTTGACCCTTTCCAGATTTGTATTCTGATATAATTGGATTTCTCACATTGTGTTTCCAGTTGTTTCATATTTTGCTTTAAAAAATGCACTTATAAAAGTTGCTATAATGGTATAGGAGTTTCTCATCATGTGCTTTAACGCCTTCATTCAATTATGACAATGTAGGTGTCTAATTTTTACATTTTTCTGCTATCCAAAGTAAAAGAAGAAAGAGTTTCCCGAACACTCTTCCCCTTCTACCCTTCTATAGTGGAAAAAAACCTTGTATTAAATTTGTTAATTTTGAAAATAGGTTTTCATCTTTTCATCAACTTTAAACCTCGCATTCCACCAACTATGATCGAATAATTCTGCAATTTTTGACTGAATTTTTATGTTTCCATTGTTTCAAGTAAAATATGAATAAAGTTAACAATTGAAAACAATTATTCCTACCTTTAACTTCCGGTTTTATCATTGGGCTATATGCAAATTGCTTGGGTTTTTTCAAA
Organism: Primula vulgaris; assembly: GCA_963920805.1. Classification (NCBI taxonomy): domain Eukaryota; kingdom Viridiplantae; phylum Streptophyta; class Magnoliopsida; order Ericales; family Primulaceae; genus Primula; species Primula vulgaris. The sequence goes on along the minus strand of OY987212.1, from coordinate 43,963,350 downwards.
AAAGATCCTTTTACTTCTGCAGGACTATCTAGCAAGGACAACGAACTCAACTACAATAGGTAAATGTCCTCTAGGTAAATCTCCTATAATTCCGAACTATAATGGTTGTTGAGACAAAACGACTGTGGTAAGATATATTACTTGAACTGTTTTTCCACACCATACTTCTCGAAGAGTGGTTGGCTGTCAGGCCTGATTGCGGATTATGCACAAAAAAAGAGGAGGCTGAATGATAAGTTGATGCCATTCATGTAGGGAGGGCAATTGCCATTAATATTTTCAAAATTGACAAACTGAACCTTGTAAGGGTTTACAAGTTTATTGTCCGTGAACTGTTTCCTGGAATAAATGCTAATTTAATATAGTGACACTTCCCAGTCGTAGTTTTATATGAATGCAACTGTTTCAATTCTAAAATTTTATTTTATTTTGCAGAAAAGCAACAGACACGTGAAAAAACAAATGCACAACTTGTGGGTCTCCCGTTAAGCATTCCTCAATTTAGTGTTGAAGTGAACAGCTTTGCCAATTCTACAAGAAGAATCGACTTTGGTTTGTACTATTCTTTGTATTGTTATTTCAGTGATAATGTTTGAATTGGTAGTCATATACTAATAGTAATAACCGTATAAATAGATGTGCAATACATGGCTTACTCTTTGTAGAGGAAAATCAAAACCATGTTTTTAGGGCTTGAGCCTTAAATTCCTCAACTGCTGATATAGTAGCCTCTTGAGGAACGTATCAAGATCTTTTGTTTTTGAACTAATTTGCAAAAAACAAAAGGACTCGAGATACTCCTAAGTACTCCGGTACAAGTGTACAACTTTAAGTTTAACCGGTTGATATTTCTTTCGTGTTAGAATAGTTTGTGATTAACCTTGCAATAATTACAAGCCTATATACACGTTTTTTTGTCTGCAGAAAACCAGCAGAGGTTTGAGAAATCAAATGTACAATACTCGGGCAATCCATTGGGCGTTCCTTTGGAGAATATTGAACTGAACACTTCGTTGTTGGTGGCACATTCTCATCCACCCTCAAATGACATTTAACCGATAAAGACGTTAAGACATCCCATGTTATTACCCTTTCCGATAGATTATTCATCATCGATGGCATTGACATATCCTCCCAAATCCCAGAACGCACGCGTATCTCTTATTCCAACTTATGTCACATTCGTAAATCGTTTTTGCACAGTGGTCTCACCCCGTAGGAAACAACCTCAAACACGCTATCTTCATTATTTGTGAAACAGTCCATATCTCCGACGCAATTATGAATTGTAATATATCAATTCCTCTGAAAGAAGTTACTTACTGGCGTAAAAGTTTGGAATCGTTTTCAATGATGGGAATGGATGTGGAGTTTATGAGGGAGCGAGTTGACAACCTTTTGGACCTTGCTATGGGAAAGGAAGTTCATAAGGAGAAAGTGGAAAAAGCTAAAGCCGAGGGGGAAATACTTGAAGAAAAGATACAAGTTTTGGAGTTCAGAGATTGAAAAAGCGAGAAAGAGAAAGAGAGAGATTGATGATGAGAGGGAGAGCAATATGGAAAAGGCCAAGGAATTAGAGATTCTGATTAAGGTAGAGGCTTGTGCACCATGGTGATTCGGTGAAGTTTATAAGTTAGCTATTAAGTCTAGATACATGCATAGTAACTGGTAGTGTGATTGTGAAGGTTTCTTTTGTCAGGATTTGGCTACCGTATGACATCTTTTGCGGGGATCAAGAATAAATGTGTTATCTACTCCTTTTTTAACGGGAATTGCTAGTTTACGGTTGGTCAGCATTCTTATCTACTTATGTAACACCTAAACTTATACTTGCGAATGTTGTTAGAGGTGATAGTTCCAGTACATGTGTGTTTGCTTATTAGCAAGTTGTAGTTTTTGTTAGTGGCATACCTTTGGAGGAATCCTAGGAAGATCGTCTTTGGTTATAGTGAAAATGGCTAGAGATGAGCTCGTTAAATTACATTTTTATTTTAACTTATTCGTTTTTGTAGACGGATAAAAAACCGAGCCTTCAAAAGCTCGATCAAAAGGGACTGCTAGCGCTCCTCGAAGTGTTATTAGTAGGTGCTGCGCATTTGTGCCCTATTTCGTACCATTAAAAATGGCCTAAAACGTGGTTGTGTTTTTTTTTATATATATGTGTAAGGGAGCATACGTTTACAAAGACAGAATTATAGGCCAGGGGCATGACTCCAACAAAATCAAGGACTAATTATTGCCAATCACACAAAAAATCTGGTCAAAGCTAGACATTCTTAAATATGCAGGTTTAGCTTATTTCCCTTGTGTGTTCTATAAAACAGTGCGCTAGTGCTGATATTATTCCCAATCAAAAAAAGTTAATAAGATACCTCATAATTCCGAAATAATATAAGCTTAAGCTTCATGCCAAACTTTGTCATAATTACCAAAAGGATAGAAGTCACAGGACCATAATCTTACATCTGCCCAAACAAACGTTTTGATACATTTGCAAAACCTTGCAAGAAAAGTAAAATTAAAAGCACAAAAAACATTACCATGGGGCAATAGCCTCTTCCTCGAGTGTAGCCTTGATTTTGTCAGCCTCTTTCCTATAACCCTCCCTACTATCTTCAATCTTTCTCTTCTCCTCTCTTGTTTTCTCAATCTCTAACTCATAACCCCTTATTTTCTCAATCATGTCCTCGATTATTGAGTCAAAATCTCTTATCTTCTCTCCGGCTTTTGCATCCATGTCTTTCTTCCGCTCCAGGACTTCTGCCGCATTCGTTTTGAGGTCCAAAAGTCTATTAACCTTTGCCCGTATAAACCCAACATCCATACCAATGGACCAGTACGATTCCAAAGCTTTGCCCCAATAGACTATATCTTTCCGAGGAGTAGAAATACTACAAGCTTTAATTGCATTCGCGATAGTGACAGTCTCGCAAATAATAAATACCACGTGTTTAATGTGAATACCTTCGCTGAGACCCATGTGAAGAAGTGTGTTCCTAGTGCGACAAAGGTCGTGGTATGAGGTTTGCGTAGGTTCGGGGATATCCGAGGTTATATCTATGCCATCATTTATAATTCTGAAACTTGAGTTGTTCACTTCAAATGGGGCGTGCTCAATTTGTTTTTCCTCCTCCTTACAAGTTTGTTGCTTTTCTACAAAAAAAGAATCAAATATTACACTCGAAACAATTCAAAGAAGTTATAATCCTAAACATTTCTAAGACAACAAGATTTAAACTAACACTTGACACGTGTACATGAGTCATCTCCGAAGTTTATTTCATTTGAAGGATAATTCACACACGCACAGAAAGAATTTTCATAGGTTCCCAAATACAAATATTTTCAACACTAAATTGCTTTACACGAATAACAGTATGGTGGTAGGTTATTAGTACTTACCTATTCCGGTTCTTCTTGCGAAACTATCTGCGTTCAACTCAGTACGAGATCCGTTGATAACATTCAACTCATTTTCTCTCCCTTAAAGAATAAAAGACAATGATCAGTTATTTCTTTTACAAAGAACTAGCAACCTAGCCGACCAAAGGTCCACCTTTCACAATTTAGTGCGAAATCAGCAAAAGTATATGCCACTTACCAGTTTCATTTTGTCCGGAACAACCATTAGTGTTAGGAATGGTAGGACTAGGAACTCTTGTCTTTTTTAGCCAAGTCAATTTCCATAAGTGGATAGCCCTACATAGTGGATAAATATAAGAAGAAGATCTTGCTTTGAAGATGCAAATTAATTTCCATAGAACCTAAAGATAAAACAAAAATTAAACAAAAGACGAAAATACAGTAATTGTAAATTTGCGTTTCATTAATTCATTGATGGAATGATATTTAAACATTTTTCTTAACGTCAAGCAATAAAAACCCAAAGTATAGTAATTAAAGCCATCTTAGATTTGTTCTGGTTTGGTTAGAGGGAGGCGATGTTTAGTGTGATGAAAATAACTTTCAACAATACCAAATTTATAAGGGTGACTAAACAGAGGTTAGAAAGATAACCTCAATCTCGCTCTCCATAGCCCAGGGTGGCGGAGGTTTCAAACGATCAGAACTCTTATCGGAAGCTTTTCTTAGTCTCTTATAACTTTATGGAAATCAAATATGCAAGATTGAGAAAAAGATATCAAATTGTGGATACCTTGTCTTGATTGTTCTTGAAAAGAAAGTAAACTCAGAATTATTCACCTTCTATCTATATTTCAGAAGTTTGAGGAACTGCCTGCATAGGAGAAAACAACATTGTAGGCATATTTAGTCATACAGCCAAAACAGAGAAAATAAGAACGAGTACCATTCAAGAAAAACAGTTTAATTTTCAATCATCTCTAGCCTTGACCATATTTTATAAAAATGAATGTTTTTAAATTTAAAATCAAATATGTAACTTCACATATTGGGAATGTAAACTTACTCTTTTCTTGCCGCGTCCTAGACCCACAGGGGAGGTCTTTCTCTTAACTGCTCGGTCCAATCTTGGCCTGGACCCTGAAGACCTCTCCACCTGATTCTACACATTTATCAAACAGAACAATGTAAACATTTAAGACTTTGATATTTAGCCCAAGAGAATCACATGTATGTATCAGTTACGAGCAGGCTAATATTGTCTAAAGAGACATTCAAAGAGACTTATTTGGTTCTTCGAAAATTTCAAATCTTTGTTACCAATAAGTTGTAGTTTTTGTTAAAACAATCTCAAATCATATATTTAATATTTGTTACAACAATAATACCTTAAAATGAAAGGCAATTACATATCCGATTTTTTTTTGCATTGTCGACACGTCGCTGAATTACAATAATTTAGGTCACCGACAGTAGGTCTCAGGCAGTTCTAGGCAATTGCCACTTACCATAGTCCGACCAAAAATGAAAGGCGATAATAGGCCCTGAGTTGATTTCTTTACTTGCAGTTCACAAAATAAGGTTTAGGCTCAACATGTTTATAGATTTCCACTATACTTATTATTTAGTGGGTTGTAACTAATTAGCAGCCTTGGATCAAGAAGTTATAAACAATCAAGGGTGCAATTAAACGATTGATGAGATTTAATCATTAAATCAAGATATATAAAACGTATCAAGATCCGATGGTTGTACATGTTTAGTTTTGTTATGTTATGTTACGGTGAGTGTTTTACTTGGGGTCCATAATGTTGTTAGTGATTTTCGTATTACTGCATTAAGTCCTTTAATGCTACAATATAGTTGCAAAAAGCAAAGGACGTATATATCATTTATTAGATTTGGAGTTCGTTTCCCCTACCAAAATATTAACGAGAAACCGCCCCTTCTTTCTTCCATTCACAAGCATGGTGGCAGAGGAGCTAGATGGGAGAGAAAATAACTAGAATTAGTACAATACAATTGGTATTTCAAACATTCCATTACCTTAAGGTACATACGGTATGGAAAAATTTCATACCATTACCATAGCTAACATTTGGTATACTACAGTTACGGCATGGTAATGTACATACACTACCAACACCCATTGACACGCTATAGAAAATGACTTATTCTATGAGGATGTCTTAACATTTTAATAATTAAAAATTCCATCACTGGAGAGACAGAGACGGTATAATACAATGCGATTTGAGAAGGTATACAGTTTTTCTTAACTGCCATTCAGCCAGGCCGATACGTTTGATCCTGTTTGACTTATACTAAAATGCCTAGACTTAATCAGGCACCGGGCATGTTGATGACCGCCTTTATGCTGGGTTTTCTGGGGAATAGATGGAGATTGTGAATTTGTAAGGGAATGTACCTAATTGGAAGGGAAAACACCGGACATGTGTTTTAAAAATGTAGACTCGTAGTAAGTATCTACTTGAAATTGCCCTTAAAAGAAATTCATATAAATAAGAGTTCTTACCAAAAAAGAGAGAATTTGATCTGAATAGAGACACTTAAGCAGCAACCAAAAAGGTGTTAGTTCAAAGATTGGTACAAACTTTCCACTCTAACAAGACTAATTTACAGAAAAATATAGTAAGTGGATAATCTGCCAATTTGAGCCTAAGAAAAGAGCTTATTCACTTATAACTTTTGAAAATAGCTTTTTAAAAAAAGCGTAATTACTAAACTAAGGTGTAAACGTCTGACAAAAAAAACCCTTATTTAAGACACACCACTGTTATTCAAATATACCTCGTTAAAAAGCCGTTGCTGATCAAGTTGATGACTCTATGACAAACTCTGCGAGTTAATGGCTCCTCTGTCCATTTTCCAGTTCACGAACTTGATGTGCCCGGTCACAAACTTAATGTGCTCACCACCAGCTCTGCTGCTCCCCCATGCCTGCCACCTTCTCGTTGCCACATCATTATTCATACTTGCCACCTCTTTACCAAGATCCAGTAAACGTCAGATAGATAAGTAACTTTTCCATGCTTGCCACTTCGACCCACTACTGGAAATTGTATAACATGTTGATAACAAGAGAGTATGTGGGTCTCAAGAGTCACCTCGGATTAGAAACTAAGTGGTGACGACAAATAAAAAAGAAACAGTTTCTGTAACGACCCGGCCCCACGGACCGAACCGCCACGCCCGTATCAATAATATTGTCCGCTTTGGTACAACTTCCCAGTGGGGTCACTCATCCTGGTACTACTTCAAGCTAAACTCGCTTAACTGTGGAGTTCCGTCCTCGCTATTGTGCCACACGAGTTACTCTCATATCTGGACGATGTGGGACTAACGCACAACACCGCACCACAGAAATTCCTTCCTGGAAATCTGGGTCGTCACAGTTTCCACCATGAAATTTGCTAAAATTTTCCGTCTCAACACTTTGTCTCCCATATATTAACAAAAAGTCAATCCAGAAGTACACCTTGTCGAATGATATTATATTTTAGAACATCAAGTGCCAAGTACATGGTTAATTTAACTGCGTATTTAAGTCAGAAATAAAGAAAATGAGCTAAAATATAACAGTTTATTCTAATAACACGGAGATGAAGACCCAAAGTTTGAAACAGAATTCCATCTCGTAATGATTGTTTCAACTGAAACTCAAAACATCCCATGAGGTCTAAAAAAGGTGACACATCAGGTCACTGAATTAAAAAGGTCAAAACATTAAGATCTTAAAGCAAGGGACCATCACCGAAGTTATAGGAAACAAATACAAGTCTTCACATAGTAAAAGGTCTACAGCACGATAATTAAAAAAAACCAAAAATCAAATCATATGTAAGGAAAAAACCCCCACAAAAACACAGAGAGAAAACCTCTCATCTAAAACCTTAAATTTACTGAATTTGACCCAAATAACCTCTCATCTTTAAGCTGGATAAATACAGCCTCTTCTTGAATCTTAAAATTCAACTTATTTGCTTAAAAGCTGCATCCAACCAAGCCAATTTGGTGCTAATACCACAGTAGAGAAATCTCATAAATATAGATGTTTTTTGGACCAAGTCAAAGAAAAATAACTCAACACTCAGCCCAGTCCAAACTTGTTAAATTTTCACACTGAAACCTTGAACAGAACAGTGGTTAACTGGTCATTCAACATGAAACCCCTTCATCACTAGCCGTTCATCAAAATTATTATATAATTCCATTTAAGGTCAAAATGAGATTCTTACCCACATCTCCCACAAACACCAATATACCTCAGACATGAAGCAGCCTATTAGGCAGTCCAATCAATGATGATTTCAAGTAAAGTGATGTTAAGGACGAGATCAAGAAAAAGGACAAAATGAGTTACAAAAAAACTAGTCGACTAAACATGAATCCATATATACATATAATTCATACATTTAATATATATATAATGCTATGTTAGTCAGAGAAAGTAAGTGTGGAAGGCACACACCAAAGGAATACAGAAAAACCAAACCAAAGTGTCATTACTCACTAGTAGAAGGCTTTGATTACATGAGCACGTGTATGTATTAGATGACATGTCTTGCCAATAGCATGAATATGTTCGCAAAATACAAAATAAAATTGGTGTTTTTAGCTACAATATCCAATAAGGAAAGAATATATCAAACTAATCTTACCAACGACAAATACAATCTTGTGCTTACATTCAGTATCATGTTTACATATGAACTATAGGAAATTTTAACCAAGTGACAACAAGTTAAAACCATAAGAAACTTTCCCTGTTTTGTGTCCATATTTTTAAAGAAACTTTGAAAAAAGTAATCAGTAATACGTTCCTGACTTAAGATACTTTTATGATGCTCTATTCTTTAAAATGATTTTGAGCAAAAACCAAAATGTTGAAGTATAAAATGGAAGTCAGATAACTTTTTCTGGACTAAACCCCTTATCGGAATTGAACCGATGACGTACGCCTACAAAGACGTTACTCTACCACTGAGTTCAAAGGGCCTTCAAGTTTTTAAACCGAGGAGACACCGAAAGGTTTTTTCCTTAATTTATATTTACTGGCTCGTTCGTGATCGTGCTTGTAAAACAAACAATATTTTCTGGGACTTCTCTTCCAACAAAGATATACTACTATTAAAGGATAAAAAGGGGATACATGCTAATGGCTTTCTAAGACCTACTGATCCATATTATATTAAGATGATATACTCGGTAAGATGAGAGGGAAAGAGAAGCACATTCTAACCTTGAAGGATCCTGATGAAGAATATACTCTTGCCACATATTGCAAATAAAACACTATAAACAAGGAGATAGATGGCATGGCAATGTCCTTTTTTCCATTAAAAACACACAATCCAATATCACTAAGTCAAAGTCAAAGTCAACCACTATTTCTGTAATAACCCGAGTTTTATATATATATTTATGCAAAGTACAAATATAGAAAATGTAGTATTTCAAAATGTAGTATTTCTAATATACTTGTATGATATAAATTTGGCAATATCTATACTATATATATATATAGATAGATAGATGATAATAGTTGATAATAGTTGATGTATATGTAAATAGTGGAAACTAGATATACTATATATGTATATTGCCTATTAAGACAAGAAAGATCTGGAAATATATATATATATATATATATATATATATAAACACACTTTAAACCCTGTTTTCTTTTGAATCGATTATCCGTTTTTCAATCCGTCTTCTCCGTTAGATAGCTATTGCAAAGGAGAGTATTTTGAGGTATGGTTTGTCGATTAAATCTCCTTTTTGGTAGGTTAAAATTAGCTTGCAAAAATCTGTTTTGTACTTAAGATAATATCTGTATTTGGTTATTTTTTTTTAGACGATTCCTTGCGGGCTTGCTCTCAATTTTAAGACGTAAATCAACCTTTACTCAGCTGCTGTACTTCCAGCCGGTTTTGAGCTTCGATTAAGGTACCGTTCTGGTACTTAAAGGGGAGTCGTTATGTTGTATTAGTGCAGGAATCGAGTTCCTGTTTTGTTTTATAATTGTTGTTTATTAAATAATGCTACTTGAGAATCTCAGATGCGTAACTGAACTTGCTGTTCAGTGGCGTTGCGAAGGTACTGGTTGGTACTCAAAGAAGGTTTGGGGTTGTCCTGTTTCTAAATAAAAGAGAGTTGGTTAATTGTTGGGTTGATTTTCGTATGGTAGTCGTAGTTTTCATAGCAGAATTGTTGATTGGTTTCGATTGAGGTAGCATTCTGGTGCCAATAACCGAGTTTTAATGGTTACGAACACAAGATTTTGTTTCCTGGTTGGATACAGGGGATTTATTGAGGAACCGTTACGGTAGTTAACATGCGAGTTTACCTTGAGGTGGGGATCGTTTCCCCAGCTTCTTTTCATTGGGGGTTTATTATAGTAGTAATAATACGTGTAACTTTAAGTTACAATAGAACTTTCACGGTACCGTTTCAGTACAAAAGGTTTAAGTTTAAGTGTTACTTGGGATGGATAGCGGGAACCAGTGTGTAGTTGGGCTGTTTGACTTATTCTAATAATGTTTTAGTAGTTAAATTATTTGTTCTGGTATGTGAAATTTAAATTACAGGACCTTCATCGAGCTTGTGACCTAAGCTCAGGACACCTTCGAACCAAATATTGTTGTAACTTGTCAGGGTATATATTAGCTAATGCAAATGATTTATGTGATAGATTTTGTTGTAATTTCATTAGATGTACATCACAGTATGGTAGCTAATTGCAAATGATGTGTATGATAATGGTTAAGATTTCAGATTCGGTAGTTGTACATTGCAAATATATAAATGTGCTATCATATAACTCCTTAGTAAATTGGAGTAGTGAGGTTAAGTAACCGAGGGGAGGTGTGGTGTCGTCATTAGTCGTTGTTTTCATTCTTTTTATTGGTTTAGGGTTCACGTGCCAAAAGGGGTTCCGGCGAGCTTGCTACTCACGGGAAATACGGCAATAGCTGGCGTATGGTTTCATGAGGAGTTGACTCTATACGTGGATCTGAGGAGTGATCCGGCACTATATTGTGAATCCGACTTTATACACATTTGAGTCGTTTATCGAGTCACGCCACTTGGCGTAAGTAGTTGTAGTAGAGGAGGTTAGCGGAGGAGAAATAAACAGACAAGAACATATATAAATAACTAAATATATATACATTGCATTATTTATTTATTTTTAGTTGGTTGACGTATATATATAATGAATATTTGACTCACTCTTTTCCTTCGTTTTCTCGTCTTTGTTTATTTTATTATTCTAGGTGGAGGTTCGGATGTACAGAGTTCCAGGACAGGTTAAGCTGTTGAGCGGGGCTGCGAGCGGGCTAGATTTTGGGTTGTGTGGGTAGCCTAGACCCTCAGAGCCTATTTAGTTTGGTGTAATACTTTGTAAATGATGTACATTAGGAGTAGTTGTGTAGAAAACGTACTAATGTAATATAATATTTTTGTGTAATATAAGTCGGAGAAGTGTGCTTAGAAAGTTGTATTCTCTTCCAGTGTGTTTTCTTTAGTTTTCAAATTCAGGTCTCGGGTTTTTAATGAAATCTGGGGCGTGACAGCTTGGTATCAGAGCGAACCTGATTATAATATCTAGGTGGCCGTGAGTGTAGGGGGACGGGTAGACATAGTAGACATGCCTTAGGATTTTTATGTCATAATGTCATTCTATATCTCTATGGAATTTTTTATCGTCTCTTTTCTAACCAGTGGAAATTATTCGTCGATTAATTAGTCTAACTTGATCGATGAACTTTGTCTGTGTATTATAGAGAACGAATGGTTAAAGCGCGAAGGGGGAGTCGAGGTGGCGGAGGGCGCGCAAGCGTGCAAGGTGGAAGTGGGCGTACTGCTGCTCGAGAAGACGCACTCCATGTACGAGGGAGACAAGAAGCGGGTCAGGGCGGGCGTGCCAGAACTCGTGGTGCTGGTGTTTGCACTCCGAGTCGAACAGGATCTCGTGTTGTTAATGAGACCTTTCCTACACCTCGACAAACGGGAACTGGAGAGAATGTTCAGTCTACTTTGAACACATCTGGTCAGATTAATCAGGAATTTCGTGATGCGATGCAACAGATGGTGAGGTCCGTCATTGGCGATATGCATTCTCAACAGGAAACGAGGGCTTCAGCAGCTATTCGACAATTTCAACGGATGGAACCTAAGGTGTTTAAAGGCGAAGGTGATCCACTGTTGGCCGAGGAATGGATCATAGACTGTGAGCGGATATTTGATATTATAGAACTGGTAGAGGATGACCTAAAAGTGAAAGCGGCAAAGTTTTATTTAAAAGAAGAGGCGGGGAGATGGTGGCGGAACATGGAGGAAGTTTCGAGAGTCGGTTCGGTTACCTGGCAAGCGTTCAAGAAAATGTTTCTCGACGAGTATTTTCCTCAAGCGGCCAAAGATCAAAAGCGAAGAGAGTTCATGGACTTGACTCAAGGAAATCTATCTGTTGACCAATATTTGCACGAGTTCAATAAGTTGTCCCGCTACGGAACTGAGTTCGTGGCGACAGAAGATCTAAAGTGTCGAAAGTTTGAAGAGGGGTTAAAATTAAAGCTCCAGGGATTTGTGGCGTCTCAAAGGCTGTCCAATTTTTCAGAATTGGTCAAAACTGTTCGGAGAGTTGAATGGATATCGGAGGATCGACAAAGATTATTAGCTGGTATGCGCGGAAATACGGGTCAAGCATCAAGCAGTAGAGGCGGTTATCACAGCGGAGGTGGTGCCGGTTACCATCAGCGGCAACAACCACAATTCCAGGAAAGGAGGGAGATTAGTCGATTTGCACCACCTGTTAGAAGATTCCCCTCTTCAAATGCACTGTCATCGGTCAGGGATATGCCCACCTCATCTGTTGAAACATCTGGTGTCGCTCGGAATGTTTGCTATGAGTGTGGCCAAGCAGGTCACAATTTCTATAAATGTCCAACCTTAAAGTGTTACCGATGTGGGGTTATGGGGCATCTAGTGAAGGACTGTCCTTTCAGGGGAGCTTCTACGAGTTCTCGAGTATCTAATCCTTCACAAGCAATGGCACATATACCACCAGCTGGGCCGAGACCGTTACATGTAGTGAGACCGTCGACGGATGCATCGTCTTCGCGGGCAATAGTACCGTCACGGGGTGGTTATCGGGGTAGAGGTCGCAGTGCTGCTCCACGAAGTCAGTCGTCCAATGCACGCGTGTATGCTCTATCGCAGGGTTCGGATATAGGAGAGCCCTCCACTGTGAGAGGTATTTTACTTGTGAATTCTACCGGTGCTCGTGCTATGTTTGACACGGGGGCTTCTCGCTCTTTTATTTCATATAAATTTGTTGTGCTACTGGGATTAGAGACGGACCAGTTGGATCCATCGATTACTGTTGAGACCCCTGTAGGAGACTTATTAGTACTAGATCGAGTTTGTCGTAAATGTGTTGTTTCTATTGATGATTATCCTTTTGAGTATGATTTTATCTTACTGGATATGTTGGGGTTTGATATTATCTTGGCTATTGATTGGTTATCCCATTTTCATGCTATTATTGATTGTTATCGAAGGCGAGTCACTTTGTCTACACCTGCGGGTGAGACTTTTTATTTTTCAGGAGATAGAACGATGTCTTTTTTCTCTTTATGGCCTATTGAAAATAGTCTCAGTTGTTTATTAACTAGTTTATCGATAGAAGATGGGGCCACTCCTGTAGTGGAGTTACCGCGTATTGTTTGTGAATTCCCTGATGTGTTTCCTGACGATTTAAGTGGACTTCCTCCTGTACGTGAAGTAGAATTTTCTATAGATCTTGTACCAGGAACGTCACCGATATCTGTGTCACCTTATCGACTCGCACCTGCCGAGCTGAAGGAGTTGAAAGAGCAACTCGATGATCTTCGAAAAAAGGAGTTTATACGCCCGAGTGTGTCGCCATGGGGAGCACCTGCACTATTTGTACCAAAGAAAGACGGTACGATGCGAATGTGCATCGATTATAGGAAGCTGAATCGAGTAACTATTAAAAATAAATATTCGTTACCAAGAATTGATGATTTACTTGATCAACTGAATGGTTCTAAATGGTTTTCGAAGATTGATTTGCGTTCCGGGTATCATCAGTTACGGGTGAAGGAAGAGGATGTCCAGAAAACAGCATTTCATACTCGTTACGGCCATTATGAATTTCTTGTTATGCCATTCGGTTTAACGAATGCTCCTGCAGCTTTCATGAACTTGATGAATCGGGTATTTCATGAATACCTGGATCAATTTGTTATCGTATTTATAGATGATATTTTAGTTTACTCGCCTAGTGAAGAGACTCACCGTGAGCATTTGCGCATCGTGCTCCAGATTTTACGAAGGCACAAATTGTATGCAAAGTATTCAAAATGCGAGTTTTGGATACAAGAAGTGAAATTTTTGGGACATGTTGTCTCAAAAGATGGGGTATCTGTAGATCCATCGAAAATCGAAGCGGTAGTTGAATGGGAACAGCCAAAGAACGTATTCGAAATCCGGAGTTTCTTAGGATTTGCAGGTTATTATCGTCGATTTGTTCAAGACTTTTCGAGGTTAGCTACGCCTTTGACGAGGCTAACTCGTAAAGGGGTCAAGTTTGAATGGGATGCTAAATGTGAAAGTGCGTTTCAAGAGCTAAAGAAAAGACTAACATCGACACCGATTTTAATCATTCCGGAGCGAGGATTGGGGTATATGGTGTATTGTGACGCTTCCAAAGAAGGTTTGGGTTGTGTGCTTATGCAACTAGGTAAGGTGGTGGCCTATACTTCACGACAGTTAAAGATACATGAAAAGAACTATCCGACCCACGATCTGGAATTGGCGGCAGTGGTACTTGCTTTAAAGTGCTGGAGGCATTACCTTTATGGAGAGAGATTTGAAGTATTTTCGGACCACAAGAGTCTCAAATATATCTTCACGCAGCGAGACTTGAACATGAGACAGAGGAGATGGATGGAATACCTTGACCAGTATGATTTCGACCTTCAATATCACCCTGGAAAGGCAAATGTAGTTGCTGATGCACTAAGTCGCAAGACACGCTGTTTGTTGGCAAGTTTGGCAACTAAAGAATGGGTGATGATGCGTGAACTTAATGAGTTTGGGCTGGATCTGGTCGACAGCGGGGATCGTGTGACTTTGTTTACTGTGATGGTGCAACCTACTTTAGTAACTAAAATAATTGCAGCTCAATGTGAAGATGAAGCATCAGAAGACTACCGAAAAAGAATTCACAGTAACCCAGAATTAAACGATTGGGTAATATCCGGAGATCGTGGACTCAGATTTCAAGGTCGACTCTTTGTACCACTTGGTATTCGGAAAGAAGTACTCCAGGAATCTCACCATTCTAAGCTTGTAGTACATCCCGGAGGAAATAAAATGTATCATGACCTTAAACGACAATTCTGGTGGCCTGGTATGAAGAAAGATGTCGCGGACCATGTGATGAGATGTTTGACATGTCAGCAAGTGAAAATCGAACATCAGCGACCAGGTGGACTGTTGAAACCGCTGGAGATACCAGAATGGAAGTGGGAGCGAATTACGATGGATTTTGTGACGGGATTACCTAGATCTCGAAGTGGGTTCGATGCTATATGGGTCATTGTTGATCGACTAACTAAGTCTGCACATTTCCTTGGGATGCGAACAACAGACAACATCGAAAAACTAAGTCGTCAATACATCAAGGAGATTGTACGTTTGCATGGAGTGCCAGTTTCGATTGTCTCCGACAGAGACCCGAGATTCGTGTCAAGGTTCTGGGAGAGTTTACAAAGGTCCTTAGGTACGAAACTTTCGATGAGTACAGCTTTTCATCCACAAACAGATGGGCAATCCGAGCGCATTATACAGATTTTAGAAGATATGTTGAGAGCTTGTTTACTCGACTTTGGTGGTAATTGGGAGCCTTACATACCCTTGGTGGAGTTCTCTTACAATAATAGCTATCAATCAAGTATACAAATGGCGCCTTTTGAGGCTTTGTACGGAAGGCCTTGCAGGTCGCCCGTGTGCTGGAGTGAGGTTGGAGAAACTGCTCTGTTGGGGCCTGACTTGGTGCAGGACACAACAGAGAAGGTGAAACTGATTCGGCAACGACTTGAAACGGCTCGTAGTCGTCAAAAGAGTTATGCGGATCAAAGGAGGAGAGCACTGTCATTTGAGGTTGGCGACCACGTATTTTTAAAAATTTCACCTAGAAAGGGGTTAATGAGGTTTGGGAAGCGAGGAAAATTGTCACCAAGGTACATTGGGCCATTTGAAATTCTGGAAACAGTTGGAGAAGTAGCGTATCGACTTGCTTTACCACCTCAACTCTCAAGAATCCACCCTGTATTCCATGTTTCTATGCTTCGGAAGTACGAACCTGATCCCTCACATGTTCTAGATTGGTCAGATGTAGAAGTAGACGAAGATGTTTCCTATGAGATTCGACCGATTCGAATCATTGATCGGCGTGAACAAGTACTTCGTAACAAGTCTATTAGACTGGTGAAGGTCTTGTGGAGGCATCACGGGACAGAGGAGACAACGTGGGAACGAGAGCGTGAGATTCGCTCCAAGTATCCAGAGCTGTTTGACAATGAAGGTACATTTGAAATTTCGAGGACGAAAATTTTATAACTTGTGGAGGATGTAATAACCCGAGTTTTATATATATATTTATGCAAAGTACAAATATAGAAAATGTAGTATTTCAAAATGTAGTATTTCTAATATACTTGTATGATATAAATTTGGCAATATCTATACTATATATATATATAGATAGATAGATGATAATAGTTGATAATAGTTGATGTATATGTAAATAGTGGAAACTAGATATACTATATATGTATATTGCCTATTAAGACAAGAAAGATTTGGAAATATATATATATATATATATATATATAAGATACAGATAGATATGTACAGAGAAAGGATGATACAGATATATATATATATATATATATATATATATATATATATATATATATATATATATATAACACACTTTAAACCCTGTTTTCTTTTGAATCGATTATCCGTTTTTCAATCCGTCTTCTCCGTTAGATAGCTATTGCAAAGGAGAGTATTTTGAGGTATGGTTTGTCGATTAAATCTCCTTTTTGGTAGGTTAAAATTAGCTTGCAAAAATCTGTTTTGTACTTAAGATAATATCTGTATTTGGTTATTTTTTTTTAGACGATTCCTTGCGGGCTTGCTCTCAATTTTAAGACGTAAATCAACCTTTACTCAGCTGCTGTACTTCCAGCCGGTTTTGAGCTTCGATTAAGGTACCGTTCTGGTACTTAAAGGGGAGTCGTTATGTTGTATTAGTGCAGGAATCGAGTTCCTGTTTTGTTTTATAATTGTTGTTTATTAAATAATGCTACTTGAGAATCTCAGATGCGTAACTGAACTTGCTGTTCAGTGGCGTTGCGAAGGTACTGGTTGGTACTCAAAGAAGGTTTGGGGTTGTCCTGTTTCTAAATAAAAGAGAGTTGGTTAATTGTTGGGTTGATTTTCGTATGGTAGTCGTAGTTTTCATAGCAGAATTGTTGATTGGTTTCGATTGAGGTAGCATTCTGGTGCCAATAACCGAGTTTTAATGGTTACGAACACAAGATTTTGTTTCCTGGTTGGATACAGGGGATTTATTGAGGAACCGTTACGGTAGTTAACATGCGAGTTTACCTTGAGGTGGGGATCGTTTCCCCAGCTTCTTTTCATTGGGGGTTTATTATAGTAGTAATAATACGTGTAACTTTAAGTTACAATAGAACTTTCACGGTACCGTTTCAGTACAAAAGGTTTAAGTTTAAGTGTTACTTGGGATGGATAGCGGGAACCAGTGTGTAGTTGGGCTGTTTTGACTTATTCTAATAATGTTTTAGTAGTTAAATTATTTGTTCTGGTATGTGAAATTTAAATTACAGGACCTTCATCGAGCTTGTGACCTAAGCTCAGGACACCTTCGAACCAAATATTGTTGTAACTTGTCAGGGTATATATTAGCTAATGCAAATGATTTATGTGATAGATTTTGTTGTAATTTCATTAGATGTACATCACAGTATGGTAGCTAATTGCAAATGATGTGTATGATAATGGTTAAGATTTCAGATTCGGTAGTTGTACATTGCAAATATATAAATGTGCTATCATATAACTCCTTAGTAAATTGGAGTAGTGAGGTTAAGTAACCGAGGGGAGGTGTGGTGTCGTCATTAGTCGTTGTTTTCATTCTTTTTATTGGTTTAGGGTTCACGTGCCAAAAGGGGTTCCGGCGAGCTTGCTACTCACGGGAAATACGGCAATAGCTGGCGTATGGTTTCATGAGGAGTTGACTCTATACGTGGATCTGAGGAGTGATCCGGCACTATATTGTGAATCCGACTTTATACACATTTGAGTCGTTTATCGAGTCACGCCACTTGGCGTAAGTAGTTGTAGTAGAGGAGGTTAGCGGAGGAGAAATAAACAGACAAGAACATATATAAATAACTAAATATATATACATTGCATTATTTATTTATTTTTAGTTGGTTGACGTATATATATAATGAATATTTGACTCACTCTTTTCCTTCGTTTTCTCGTCTTTGTTTATTTTATTATTCTAGGTGGAGGTTCGGATGTACAGAGTTCCAGGACAGGTTAAGCTGTTGAGCGGGGCTGCGAGCGGGCTAGATTTTGGGTTGTGTGGGTAGCCTAGACCCTCAGAGCCTATTTAGTTTGGTGTAATACTTTGTAAATGATGTACATTAGGAGTAGTGTAGAAAACGTACTAATGTAATATAATATTTTTGTGTAATATAAGTCGGAGAAGTGTGCTTAGAAAGTTGTATTCTCTTCCAGTGTGTTTTCTTTAGTTTTCAAATTCAGGTCTCGGGTTTTTAATGAAATCTGGGGCGTGACAATTTCTACGCATGGTTCTTAATTATCACTGAAGATAATGAGTCGAATTACTTATCCCTCGGTTTATTAGCGAACCGTCTCTCCAGGGATTGTGAAAGATGTTCCACTAGAAATATTCTTGTTATTGCTTCGACTCATATTCCCCCAAAAGTGGATCCCGCTCTAATAGCTCCGAATAAATTAAATACGTGCATTAAGATACGAAGGCTTCTATTCCACAACAACAAAAGCACTTTTTCACTCTTTCATATGCTAGGGAATTTCACTTGGAAAAGAAAAAGTTCCATACTAATGGATTCGGGTCCATAACCATGGGTTCCAATGCCCGAGATCTTGTAGCACTTACCAATGAGGCCCTATCGATTAGTATTACACAGAAGAAATCAATTCTAGACACTAATACAATTAGATCCGCTCTTCATAAACAAACTTGGGATTTGCGATCCCAGGTAAGATCGGTTCAGGATCACGGGCTCCTTTTCTATCAGATAGGAAGGGCTGTTGCGCAAAATGTACTTCTAAGTAATTGCCCCATAGATCCTATATCTATCTATATGAAGAAGAAATCATGTAACGAAGGGGATTCTTATTTGTACAAATGGTACTTCGAACTTGGAACGAGCATGAAGAAATTAACGATACTTCTTTATCTTTTGAGTTGTTCTGCCGGATCGGTCGCTCAAGATCTTTGGTCTCTACCCGGACCTGATGAAAAAAATGGGATCACTTCTTATGGACTCGTTGAGAATGATTCGTCCCTGAAGTATAAGCTTTATTCTGACCGCAATTGTAAATAAGTATCGACAAATTTTTAAATCCATTATACATGTATAAATATTAATATCCTGGAGAGTATAAAATTCAAATAGAAGAATGTCCATTACCTTGTTCGCTTTCAATAGTTCCAGATCAATTTAGAATAATCCGAGTAATTAGATCTTTCCATCAAGGCCATATTCAAATGTTAGACTCTGTTGGCTAAACAAGATTAAGTCAACAAAACAACAAATTAAAGAAAAAGTCCACTTGATCTCACGCTAATAAATACATAAAAATAGCTTTTCCATAATTATAAAGAAAACATGCTGACGTGTTGCAGCTAGATATTTGAGAATTTTGTTAATCCAACACCACCTAATCGGACTCAATACTATTTTAAATGGAAATGTTATTCTAACTGAACTAGCCTCTCATTTTTTTTTCAGGCATTGCTTTTTTAAGGTCAGTTTTCCAAAGAATACAACACTGATTTAGAGCAAGGTGTTCCTAAAACCCTTACTCAAACTCAGTATGCCCAAAGGTGGTCTAGGCGACCGTTCAGAAAGCAATTAGGCCTAGGCGGGGAAAAGTGGAGCTAGCCATTAAAAAGTCAGCTTAGATTCCCATTCCCGCCTAGAGCCCGCCTAGTTATACTCAAAACTTAGTTATACTTTAGGATGGCACTCTTCTTATAACATTATTTATCTTTTAATTTGAGCTAGGTTTCAAAAGGGACTTACCGAAAAAAAAGGTTTCAAAAGGGGCTAGGTGGGGTTTAGGCGGGAATGGGGCCAATTGAAAAAAACATAAATAGCATCAAAAAGTACAATCGACAAATGCATGTTTCAGACTGTATCACGCTAATGAGACTTTACTACCAACAGCAATTTAAGGATCTGGGGCCAATTAAAAGAAAGGTAAAAACAATGGAATCCATAACTCGAATAAGATTGAAATTTGTTCCTACGTAAAAGACTTGTTTGGTTTAGGATCTATTTGAATAAACGACTCAATGATGAGTTTAACTTAATAGTGAGGAAGTAGAAGACAACCCAATTCCTTTCTGTTTGACCAAAGCTTGGACCGCCACTCGCAGGACCACTTCTGCAGCTGAAAAGCAACTAATCATCAGATACCCAGAAGAAAGAACACAGTATACAAACTAAAAAGAAGAGTGAATAAAATGCATAAAAAGGAAAACTTAATGAAGAAAAGTATTAACCTTGATTCTCCAGATGGAGGAGGATCAGCAAAAGAACTAACCATAGATGACACCCAAAGCTACAAATAGAAGGTAAATGAATAACTTCTCATAATTAAACAGATCATAATACCACTGACATTGAAATGTGGTCACTACTATGCAATTCCAAAGATTAAAAGGATTGGAACAAAGTGATCAGTTTTCCATAATAAACAATTGCACCTGCTAAATCATAATTATATTCCAATCCAACTGTTATATCTTTTCATTTTCTCAAGTACAAGAATCTACCAAGTTCTTCTCTCCATTGCACTGAAGGTGAATGAATGGGTCATAACTTCTTAAAATCACTTTTCCATAATCCAACTGTACTCTTAAAATTTCTTTCTCAAGTTGACAAGCAATATGTGTATCACAACCTCTCTGAGACTGCATTGCCAGCCTGAATTGACTAAACTCTTCAAAGTTAACAAACCTATATTCACGTATAAAGTTCACAAGAACTGTATAGAAAACATAACAAGCTGGAGAAAGAACTTAGAACACTACACAAACATTCTGTTATACAAGGAAGTTTTCAATTACCTTCAATACATGTAGATAATTTTATTTTATTTTTGGAATTTTAGTTTCGCCTGTTGACATAGGTAAACATTAAGATCTTAAAGCAAGGGACCATCACAAACATATGTCTTCACATAGTGAAAGGTCTATAACAAGATATTTAAAAAACAACCAAAATCAAATCATATGTAAGAAGGAAAAATATTCCCAAAATATGATAAACCAATCACATAAGAAAGAAGAAATTACACAACCAATACTAGTAAACCGATCCGATTAAGTACAAACTTAGTATTCTCTTTAAGGCAAGGTTTCAAAAGGCGCTAGGCGGGGATGAGGCCGAGAGGGGACGCCTAGCCGCCTAGGCAGTGCCTAGACGGGAAAACGACTTTTGAACGTTTTTACATGTTTTTCTTGGATTCTCATGCAACATACATGTTGTAAATAGTATTATCATGTTAAATTAAGCATTTAAAGTCTATTAGCTTAACGATATACCATAGCAAAGCAATAAATACTAATGATAATAATGTTCCAGCAGTTTAACATAAGCAAAATATGTCATGAAAAATGTCTATATTAACCTATTTTAACATACATGTTGCTCTATATATATTTATTCTAACCTATTTTAACATTTTGATCAATCAAAATTTGGGTTGGCCCAATTTAAAACTATTTCAAAACGCCAAGCTAAAGTCGGGGAGGCGAGGCG
Source organism: Primula vulgaris (assembly GCA_963920805.1). Classification (NCBI taxonomy): domain Eukaryota; kingdom Viridiplantae; phylum Streptophyta; class Magnoliopsida; order Ericales; family Primulaceae; genus Primula; species Primula vulgaris. The sequence continues at coordinate 43,941,787 of OY987212.1, read as the reverse complement.
GCCGCCTCGTCCGCCTTTTAAAACACTGCTTTAAGTGTAGATAATGATTCAAATCAGAACATGATTTTTCTTTACCCACATTCAATCCTTATTAGGGATTTAGAAATCATCATGTAACAATTTCATAAAAAAAACCCAGGATAAATAAAATATATCATATATGAATTGGAAAAGGAACAAGACTCGCAAGATATAGCTTATACTGAACAACATAGTTGCAGTTAAAAAACCCTTAATCAATCCATATAAACTAATTAGGATTTTCCAAATATAGATATAATTACTTCATGGTATAGAAAACAGTAACCAGATTAAAATCAATTCAAGTTGCAATTAAATACCCGAAATCAATCTTATAGAAACTAATTAGGGTTTTTAAAACAATAGATCTATTACTCACAGAAAACAACAGATCGAAATTACTTTGGAGATCAGCAAGACTTAAGAAGGGTTTTAAAAGAATTAGATCTGATTAGTTTGGAGAAAACAGTGACCAGATCAAAATCAAGTAAAGCTGCAATTAAGTAGGCCGAAAATCAATCAGTAGAAAATAACTAGGGTTTTCAGTAAACCAGATCTAATTTTAATTCACAAAGAAAAAACGTAAACAAAATAAAAAAAACGATTGAATCTACAGAATATAAGACCCATACAAATAAATAAAGGATGATAAGGCGAGTATTTAACCTTCCGGAGAAAGTATCTACGTAGCAAAAGTAGACTGATATATTAATAGAAGAAGATTGACATATATTAATAAATGGAAACCCAGTATTCAAGGCTAGCGCATTACAAGTTTGAGGAGGATCGAGAAAGTCAGTGTTACCCTCATCAAGCCATAATCCTAATGCTTAAGGGATCCTCTAAAAGAAGGTAAATGAAATAATAAGCAAGACAATAATTAAAACCAAATGAAATGATAACAAAATAGTACTCTGTTAAGTACAAAAAGACATAATCAAAGTATATTCAATATGTCAATAGAAAGGAATCCGATAGACAAAGCTAGCACATTACAGGTTTAATACTTATGCAGCGTGGAATAAACCAAACAAATGAACAACTCCCAACTATATTCATTAGCCTATGTGAAAGCAACACATTCACTGCTTTGGTTGAATGAATAATCAGTTAATTTCTATCCCGACAGTCTGTTTACGTGTAAATAGATTGTTTGCCTATTCATAATCATAAGTTAAAACTTAAAAAATTAAACATTCGATTATTACCTTTACAACCATGTTTAGCTGAGATCTACCAGCCATGGGAAATCCAAATATGCTTCTTGCCATTAATTCCCGACAAAATAACCTGATAGTAGATATAAAATAAAGCTACACTGGAGACAGAGCAAACATCAGTATGTCGAAAAAAACTCTTCGAATCAACGGTGCTTGTGTTGATTGGTGTTCATATACCGATACTCTGCGTCTATTCCATAAAATAAAAAACAGTAAAGGTTTTTTAAAATATGAAAGAAATTATGATACCATTAAAATAAAATCACTAACAGGACCAGCATCAAATTAATAGACGCAACCAATTGTTGCTAATGCTATCTATCAAAACATAAATAGTACATATCTATCAAATTAATAAAGCTACACTGGAGACAGAGCAAACATCAGTATGTCGAAAAAAACTCTTCGAATCAACGGTGCTTGTGTTGATTGGTGTTCATATACCGATACTCTGCGTCTATTCCATAAAATAAAAAACAGTAAAGGTTTTTTAAAATATGAAAGAAATTATGATACCATTAAAATAAAATCACTAACAGGACCAGCATCAAATTAATAGACGCAACCAATTGTTGCTAATGCTATCTATCAAAACATAAATAGTACATATCTTAACAAATTAAATCACCTACAGGGACCAAAAGTCCAGATTGCAAAGGTCAGAATTAACCGTTAGACTATTAAGAAACAAAACCGAAAATCGCTAATCATGCAGCCGAAGTCCTAAATCAGAAATTTTAAAAAGGGTAAGGTTGTGTTTTTTAACAGACATTACATTACAGATTAAACAGGCATCATAAACAGGATAGTGACAGTTTATATGCATCTTAAACAGAAAATTCATAAAGAAGCAAAAAGGTAAACAATCAATAAACTAGTAAACAGATCCTCATAATCTAAAAAACTAACAATTCTCTAAAAATGTAGTTTATTCTATAAAAATGTAGTTTATTATTGAAATTAATAACAGAATAATTGTTGTCTACCCCGACTCAAAATTTTACAAGGCATTTAAGAACGCTAAATCTAATTATTTTATAAAAGAGAAATCAATCATGGGATGAAAACCCAGAAAAAATAGATAGATAATAGAATAAACAATACAGAAACCATTTTGAATCATTGACAGATCAATAGTTGAAAATGTAAACAAAAATCATGAAAAGAGATGAAAGTCGGTAAAGTAACATTCACAAGCGGTAAACAAAGATTTCACAAGAAGATCAGATAGAATAATATAAAAGAAAGAGAATAAGCGGAGAATGAATATAGTAAAAACATAGAATTATATATTATAAGAAATTAATCTTTTAAAAGACATAAAGAACCTCTAGTCGCTTACATGTGTATAATTAACTTGTCCCGCTTACATGTGTATAATTAACTTGTCCGATTTAGTACAAAAAGGAAATATTCAAGGGTAGATTATGATTAAAATAAATAACAGGAATTATTCATTTACCCACATACAACGCATATTAGAAATTTAGAAACTGATCCAACTATTTCATTACAAAAACGTACATGACGAAAAGGAACAGAATCACAAAATTTTTGTACCTTAAAAAGGTTTAGCCCATAATCAATCAGTAATATTTATACTACACAATGGAGTTGCAGTTAATTAACCCATAATCAATCATTACTATTTATAATCTTCAAAAATTAATTCAACAACAAACAGTAACCAGATCAAAATTAATTCAACAACAAACAGTAACCAGATCAAAATTAATTCAAGTTGTAATGAACTACCCGAAATCAATCAGTATAAATCAACTACGGTTTCAAACCAGATCTATTTAATTCAACAGAATCAGAAATCAGATCGAGATTAGTTCAATTTGCATTAGCTAACCCAAAATCAATCTGTAAAAACTAATTAGGGAATTTTCAAATCTAGATCTAATTTACTTCAAGTTGCAATTAGATACCGAAAATCAATTCACAGAAAACAATAACCAGACAAAAATCAATTCAAGATGCAATTAAATACCGAAAATCAATCTTGTAAAAACTAACTAGGTTTTTCAAAACAATAGATCATCTAACTACTTCTCAGAAAACACTAGATCAAAATTAATTGAAATAGCAATCAGAGAAAAACCCAAAATCAATCAGGACTTAAGTAGGGTTTAACAAAAAAAGTAGATCTGATTAGTTTGGAGAAAACAGTAACGAGATCGAAATCAAGTAAAGTTGCAATTAAGTAGGCCAAAATCAATAAGCAGAAAAACAAATAGGTTTTTTTTTTCCAGTAAACCACATTTAATTCACATATAGATATATGATTATGACCCGTACAAATAAATAAAAAAAAGGAGAAGATAAAAGGAGAGAACTTAACCTTCCGGTGTAAAATAATAGGACTTCGCGGAGGGTTAACGCTATGCACTGTCACTAATTATGTAGCCGCCGTCATAATTACTTTTTGGAAATAATTAAGTCGGTGGCTGTTTTATATTAGAATAAAGGTACCATTAACGAAAAAAAGTTGATTTAAGATTAAAGTCTTAGTAGTACTAAAAACATGTTAGTAATACTGCTATATACATATTTAGTGGTAATTGCTTGTTGGCATTTTCAAGTCGGACTAAATTATTCACATGGGATTGGACAATTTTCAAAATCAACTCTATATATAATAATAAATACACCATCATGTGTAATTATGATGTCCGGTCCCAACATGATATACTGAAGAGGGGAAATACATTAACACAATATATGTGATATACTTTCCAATAGACAACGTATGTACTAATCTATCATTTTCTCTTAAAAATTACTATTAAAACATAACATGTCTTAAACCTTACACATATTAGGCATTTATTTTACTATAAAAAAAGCCAAATCGCAAACGGAAATTAGGATAGTTTATATGCACACCTTACACCGATTAAATTTCATAAAGAAAGGAAAAGGTAAACAATCAATACTAGTTAACCGATTGATCCTCATAAACTCTTGAAAGGTAGATTATTATCGAAATAAATAACAGGATAATTCTTGTCTACCTTAACTCAAAAATCTACAAGGCACTTGAAAACCTTTAATCCAATTATGTATAAAAGAAAATTTAATCATGGATGAAAACCCAGCAAAAAATAGATGTGTTAAAAATAATAATACAGAAGTCCTTGACAAACAATGTGGATCATAACCTCTCTAAGACTGCTTTATCAGACCCTGAATTGTACCAACTAGATTCTTTGAAGTTAACAAATCCACATTCCCTTTTATGATCACAAAAACTGTATAAAAAACATAACAAGTTGAAGAAAGAACTTGGAACAATGACGAAACTTTTCTTAACGACTTAATTCTTGAAAGAAACAATTCAATTACCTTCATACAGGAATCAACGATTTTCCTTAGTAAAAATATACATGTCTTCACAAACTAAAAACTCTATAGCAAGATAATTAAAAACAGGAAACAAATACTAATAAACTGATCCGAATGAGTACAAAGCTAATACTTCTCTTTCAGGTTAGATTATGATTTTAAAAGATAACAGGAAATTTCTATTTACCCACATTCAAAAATTATTAGGGATTTAGAAACAAATATCTAACTATTTCATTACCAAAAGTCTATCAACCCTGATTAAGAAGATATATCATAAGATTCATAAGATAGAATCAAAAACATATATGAATAGGAAAAAGGAACAGACTCACAAAGATTTTGATATCCTAAAAAAGGCTGTTACTTATAATAACGATAGAAATTGATTCAATTTGCAATTAATCAACGCAAAATCAATCTCTAATAACTAGATTAAATTAATTCAACAAGTAGTAACCGGATGCAGATGAATTCAAGTTGCATTTGAAATATTCAAAATCAAATAGTATAAATCAATTACAGTAGACTTTTTTTTTTATAGTTCAACAGAGGCCTATTAAACTAGAAAGACTTATTTCAACAGAAAACCAAAAACAGACCGATTCAAGTTGCAATGAATTTAAAAAATATCAATCTGTAAGAACTAATTAAGTTTTTTAAATCAAGATCTAATTTACTTCATATATAAAAAAAACAAGATTCAAATCAATTCAAGTTGCAATTAAATACCGAAAATCAAATATTGTAAAAACTAATTGGAATTTTCAAAACAATAGATCTGGCTACTTCACAGATAACACAAGATCGAAATTAATTCAAACTGCAGTCAAAGAAACCAAAATCAATCAGTAGAGATAAACTAGGTTATTCAGCAAACTAGATCTAATTTTAATTAGCATAAAAAACGAAATAAAATATTAAAATCGGCTCAATCTATAGAAACCCTCGAATATGACCATGAGTAGTACAAATAAAATAAACAGGCAATGATTAGGCGAGTAGTTAACTTTCTGGAGAAGAATCTCGTTGACGCTAATTAGGATCAAATCACAATTCAATTTACAATCAAGTAACCAAAGTCGATCAGTTTTCAATGAACATGATTTTTTTATTTACCCACATTCAATACATATTAGAGAATTACAAACCAAGATCTAACTATTTAAATCAAACCAAATCGATTCTTCTAATTTATATACAAATATTATATGCATATATATATATATATATATATATTGATTTTAAAGAGTCTACCCGAACTTACTTATTCAAATATTAGAACACATGATTCTAGTTTCACATTAACTTATAAATTTTTCGGCACTAGTCACCGTTATTATTATAAAACTGTGCCCCCTTCGGCACTAGTCACCGTTATTATTATAAAACTGTGCCCCCTGAATTTAAAATCTTGTATATCCGCCCCTGTACTCATATACCATAATGCAATTCAAATACATAAATAATATATTCCTTCCCCCACATCAATTCATACCCCAAACCATACTTCTATAACAATAAAATATCACATTACTCCATATATACGATTATTAAATTACTATATTCATTCCATCATTTAAAAAATAAATAAAAAATTAAATTCATTTGTCCGGGATCATATTTATATACGCATCGTACACGTGGGCTACGATTGCTAGTTTAGAATAGGAAAAGGAACTAACCCACAAAACACAACAAATACACATCCTCACAAATTAAATCACCAAAAGGGACCAATAGCCCAGACTGAAAAGGTAAGAATAAACCATGAGACTAAATTTAAAAACCAAAAACCAAAATCAGAAATCATACAAGCCGAAGTTCTAAATCAGAATTTAAATTAAAGGGTAATGTTGTGTTTTTTTGCAGACATTACATTACATATTAAAACATGCATCATAAACAGGTTAAATCGAAATTTAATAAATCCAAGATAATTTTAAGAGGTCTATTAAGATCATAACACAATGGACTAAGAGCAAATTGATAAGTCCATAATCAATAGAGCAAACAAATCCATGTTCACAAACTAAAAGAAACAAACAAAATTTAAGAAGGAAAAAGTCTGAAAAACCAGGCATCATAAATACGTTTATGACAGTTTCTATGCATCTCAAACCAATTAAATTCAAAAAAAGATATAAAGTGAACAATCAGGCAACTAAACTGTCCAGTTAAGTACAAAACTTACACTTCTCTTAAATTCAAAAAAAGACATAAAGTGAACAATCAGGCGTACTAAACTGTCCAGTTAAGTACAAAGCTTACACTTCTCTTAAAAGGTAGATTGTCATTAAAATAAATAACAGAATTTTTTTTTACTTACCCACATTCAATACAAATTAGAGATTTAAAAACCAAAATCTAACTAATCTGTACAAAAAGTCAATCAATCCAGCATTAAGAAGATAAATTGTAGCGTAAAACCAACTAAAATCCATTAAAATCCCAAGATTTTAAATAGGAAAAGGAACAGACTCACAAGATTTTGATATCCTATAAATGCTTTTACTTGTACTAAACAATGAATTGCAATCAAAACCAAAATCAATCAGTGGTAACTACTTAGGGTTTTAAAAAAACCCAGATCTAATTCAAAGCAAACAGTAACTATAAAACACCAACCTGTAAAAACAATTTAGGATTCTCCAAATCTAAATCTAATTTACTTAACAAAAAACAATAACCAGATTAGAATCAATTCAATATGCAGTTAATTACCCAAAATCAATCTTGTAGAAACTAATTAGATTTTTTAAAACAATAGATCTAATTACTTCACAGAAATCACCAGAACGAAATTAATTCAAACCAAAATCACAAATCATACAGCAGAAGTCCTAAATCAGAATTTGAAAAAAAAGGGTAAGATTTTGTTTTTTTTACAGGAATTACATTTCATATTAAGCAGGCATTATAAAATAGAAAGAAAACCGGAGGAACACAAGGTTAGCACATTGAATAAACCAAACAAATGAGCACCTCAAACGAACTAATGAGTCAGCATGTAAATAGTCTATGGACTGCAACGTGTTCACTACTATGGTTCAATTATCAGTCTATCGCTGTCGCTTCAGTCTGTTTGCAAGTTTAGTCTAGTTAGTCTATTTGCAGATTATTATTCATAAGCCAATATTTCAATTAAACTTAGACATTGTATCATTACCTTACAACCATGTCCAGCAGGAGATTTCTCAGCCCGGCATGTTTGAAATAGGTCAGCAATTCGTTCAACAACATCATCAATCCGTGCCATCAGATTCAACACAGCTACAGTGACAAAGAAGCAGACGCCAATTTGTGGAACACCTCTTTCAATCAATGCAACTTTTTTTTTTCCTAAATCAATCTTCTGCACCTATTCCATATAATAAACGAGTACAATATGAAAATTTCTTTGATATCAAAGCAAAAAACAATGATAAAAAAAATCACTACCAGGGATCAACACTTGGTTGATAGATTGCAATATAACAAACAAAAGTACACGTCTTCACAAACTACAGCTCTAAAATGGACCAAAAGCCCAGATTAAAAAGGTCGCAATCAACCATTGTTTGATAATTAACAAACAATAACCAAAATCCCAAATCATATGGGAGACGTCCGAACCCAAAATTGAAAATATAAGCATGTCTGTTGTTTACAGACACTACATTATAGTTTGAAAATACATCCTTCATGTAACAAGGCAAAAGTTCCAAAAGCAGGCATCATAAACACGTCTATAATAGTTTCTACCGCCTTCAACCAATTAAAGTCCTTAAGGAAAACAAAAACTATTAAACCTGGTTAACTGATCCCGATAAACTGAAAAACTTACAGTTCTCTACAAGATTATACCATAATAATAATTCATAACAGGATAGTTGTTTACCCAAATCATTTTTTTAGGGATTTAGAACCTTAAACTAACTATTTGAAGAAAAAAAACATGGGATGAAAGCCCAGCAACAAAAAAATTTACGATAAGAGTAAACTATACATAATCCAATTCAAATCATTAGAAGTTCTCTAGTCCAAAGCATATATATATAAAACATGGGAAAAGGCAGAAACTCTAAAGATTTTGATAGGCTCACACATAATGAACAAGGGAGCAATTAAATACCGAATTCAATCTGTAGAAACCTAACGTGCACAACCTGCTCTACTTGTCTCGCTCTACTTCTCCATACATGTTACCTTCTCCTTGACATGTCATCATCCATGCTTCCCACTTATTGCCAAGATATTTAAAAGGTCAGTTAAAGTGTTCACCCAAACTACTGACAGAAAAAAAATTGTATCCACTACCCGTCGATTTGCATGTTGGTCTCAAGAGAGTTGACTCATGACAAAAAAGAAAAAAAAATGCATCTATTAACAAAAAAAATCATTCCAGAATCAGACCGTGTCGACTAAGATTGTATTTTTGTTTTCATTAAGTGCTAAATTAATGATAAATCTAGCCGCGGAAATTTATAGCTTGACTTAGTAATCTAAAAGAAAGGGGATGAAAACCACACAGTTTGGAAGAAAACTCTAATTACAATTGAAACTCAAAATATCCCACTCGATTAAAAACGGATGACGAATATAATAAGAGACGGAATAATAAAAGAGTAAAATCATATAGTTTACGTAGAAAAAGTTATGCAGGTAAATTGATTTGTTTTTCACCATTAACTGAAGTTGTTCCTAAACATAAGTAAAGTTATTGGTATAGATTCACAGTTCACATATGCATATATAAACTCACCCACCAAGTAACATGTAGAACAATGAAGGAACTTATAGCAGCAGTTACCTATCCCTTTCCTGGATGGTGTTTTCCGATCACTGCCAGCACTACATTAACAACAATTCCATATATTACATTCAAAACGTCCATATAGGTTTCAAAATCTTTTATGGAAAAAATATTAAAATCATAAAATAAAAGCGGTAATTTTAAGCAAAAAATTATAATTTACCAACGGAAACTTATAATGCTAAAGTCAACTCCCTCAATCTTTTCTTAATAAGAAAAACACAAGATTACTAGTACCTGACCATTGCTTTAAAGTATCTGCATACCGTGTTACATAAACTATGCATGCTAAATGCGCCGAAACACAAATATTAGTTAGAACAATTAACGTAAAAAAAAAATCAGAAAACATAACAAGCTGGAGAAAGAACTTAGAACACTACACAAACTTTCTGTTATGTAGATAATTTTTTTTTTCTTTTTTAGAATTTTAGTTTCGGCTGTTAACATAGGTAAACATTAAGATCTTAAAGCAAGGGACCATCACTAATATATGTCTTAACATAGTGAAAGGTCTATAACAAGAGAATTAAAAAACAACCAAAATCAAATCATATGTACGAAGGAAAAATATTCCCAAAATATGATAAACCAATCACATAAGAAAGAAGAAATTACACAACCAATACTAGTAAACTGATCCGATTAAGTACAAGCTTAGAATTCTCTTTGTTTCAAAAGGCGCTAGGCGGGGATGAGGCGGAGAGGGACCGCCTAGGCCGCGCCTAGACAGGAAAATGACTTTTGAACGTTTTTAAATGTTTTTTCTTGGATTCTCATGCAATATACATGTTGTAAATAGTATTATCATGTTAAATTAAGCATTTAAAGTCTATTAGCTTAACGATATACCATACCATAGAAAAGCAATAAATACTATGATAATAATGTCCAGCAGTTTAACATAAACAAAATATGGCATGAAAAATGTATATTTTAACCTATTTTAACATACATGTTGCTCTATCTATATTTATTCTAACATATTTTAACCTTTTGATCCATCAAAATTTGGGTTGGCCCAGTTTAAAAACTATTTCAAAACGCCTAGCTAAAGTCGGGGCGGCCAGGCACCGCTAGGCGCTTAGGCGACCGTCTCGACCACCTTTCAAAACACTGCTTTAAAGGTAGATAATGATTCAAATCAAAACAGGATTTTTTTCTACCCACATTCAATAATTATTAGGGATTTAGAAACCATGATGTAACAATTTCATCAAAAAAAAACAGCATAAATAAAATATATCATATATGAATAGGAAAAGGAACAAGACTCACAAGATATTGCTTATACTGAACAACAGAGTTCCAGTTAAAAAACCCAAAATCAATCCATATAAACTAATTAGGATTTTCCAAATATAGATCTAATTTACTTCATAGTATAAAACAGTAACTAGATTAAAATCAATTCAAGTTGCAATTAAATACCCGAAATCAATCGTGTAGAAAATAATTAGAGTTTTTAAAACAATAGATCTAATTACTTCACAGAAAACACCATATCGAAATTACTTTGGAGATCAGCAAGACTTAAGAAGGGTTTTAAAAGAACTAGATCTGATTAGTTTGGAGAGAAAACAGTTACCAGATCAAAATCAAGTAAAGTTGTAATTAAGTAGGCCGAAATCAATCAGTAGAAAATAACTAGGGTTTTCAGTAAACCAGATCTAATTTTAATTCACATAGAAAAAACGTAAAAAAAAAAAAAAAAAAAGATTGAATCTATAGAATATAAGACCCATACATATAAATAAAGGATGATAAGGCGAGTATTGAACCTTCCGGAGAAAGTACCTACATAGCAAAAGTAGATTGATATATATTAATAGAAGAAGATTGACATATATTGATAAATGGAAAGATTGACATATGTTAATAAATGAAAACCCAGTATACAAGGCTAGTGCATTACAGGTTTGAGGAGGATCAAGAAAGTCAGTGTTACCCTCATCAAACCGTAATCATAATGCTTAAGGGATCCTCTAAAAGAAGGTATATAAAATAATAAGCAAGAAAATAATTAAAACCAAATGGAATGATAACAAAATAATTCTCTGTTAAGTATAAAAAGACATAATCAAAGTATATTCAATATGTCAATAGAAAGGAAACCGATAGACAAAACTAGCACATTACAGGTTTAATACTTATGCAGCGTGGAATAAACCAACCAAACATATTTACTCCAGCTATATTCATTAGCCTATGTGAAAGCAACACATTCACTGCTTTGGTTGAATGAATGATCAGTGAATTTCTGTCCCGACAGTCCTGTTTACGTTTAAATGGATTGTTTGCCTATTCCTAATCATAAGTTAAAACTTAAAAAATTAAACATTCCATTATTACCTTTACAACCAACTATGCTCAGCTGAGATCTACCAGACATGGGAAATCCAAATATGCTACCAACCCCAATTGAATCTTACCATTAATTCCCGACAAAATAACCTGATAGTAGATATAAAATAAAGCTACACGGGAGACAGAGCAAACATCAGTATGTCGAAAAAAATCTCTTCGAATCAACGGAGCTTGTATTGATTGGTGTTCATATACCGATACTCTGCGTCTATTCCGTAAAATAAAAAACAGTAAAGGTTTCTTAAAATATTAAAGAAATTACGATACCATTAAAATAGAATCACTAACAGGACCACCAACATCAAATTAATAGACTCGCATCGCAACCAATTGTTGCTAATGCTATCTATTAAAACACAAATAGTACGTATCTTAACAAATTAAATCACATAAGGGACCAAAAGTCCAGATTGCAAAGGTCAGAATTAACCGTTGGACGATAATTAAGAAACAAAGCCGAAAATCGCAAATCATGCAGCCGAAGTCCTAAATCAGAAATTTTAAAAAGGGTAAGGTTGTGTTTTCTAACAGACATTACATTACAGATTAAACAGGCATCATAAACAGGATAGTGACAGTTTATATGCATCCTAAACAGAAAGTTCATAAAGAAGGAAAAAGGTAAACAATCAATAAACTAGTAAACAGATCCTCATAATATAAAAAACTAACAATTCTCTAAAAATGTAGTTTATTATTGAAATAAATAACAGAATAATTGTTGTCTACCCCGACTCAAAATTTTATAAGGCATTTAAGAACGCTAAATCTAATTATTTTATAAAAGAGAATCAATCATGGGATGAAAACCCAGCAAAAATAGATATATAATAGAATAAACAATACATAAACCATTTTGAATCATTGACAGACCTATAGTTAAAAATGTAAACAAAAATCATGAAAAGAGATGAAAGTCGGTAAGGTAACATTCACAGGCGGTAAACAAAGATTTCACAAGGAGAATGAATATGGTAAAAACATAGAATTATACATTATAAGAAATTAAGCTTTTAGAAGACATAAAGAACCTCCAGTCACTTACATGTGTATCATTAACTTGTCCGATTTAGTACAAAAAGGAAATATTAAAGGGTAGATTATGATTAAAATAAATAACAGGAATTATTCATTTACCCACATACAACGCATATTATAAATTTAGAAACTGATCCAACTATTTCATTACAAAAACGTACATGAGGAAAAGGAACAGAATCACAGTATTTTTGTACCTTAAAAAGGATTAACCCATAATAAAATCAATCAGGACTTAAGTAGGGTTTAAATAAAAAAGTAGATCGGATTAGTTTGGAGAAAATAGTAACGAGATCGAAATCAAGTAAAGTTGCAATTAAGTTGGTCAATATAAATCAGTAGAAAAACAACTAGGGTTTTTCAGTAGATATATGATTATGACCCGTACAAATAAATAAAAAAAGGGGAAGATAAAAGGAGAGAAGTTAAGTAGCGGAGGGTTTACGCTATGCGCTGTCACTAATTAAGTAGCTGCTGCCGTAATTACTTTTTGGAAATAATTAAATCGGTGGCTGTTTTACATTAGAATAAAGGTACCATTAACGAAAAAAAGTTGATTTAAGGATAAAATCTTAGTGGTACTAAAAACATGTTAGAAATACTGCTATATACTCATTTAATGGTAATTGCTTGTTGGCATTTTTAAGTCGGACTAAATTATTACAAATTTAATCGGACTAATAAGAAATACATCATCATTTAGTGTCATTATGATGTCTGTGAGTCTAATAGACAAAGTATGTACTAATCTATCATTTTCTCTTAAAAATTACTACTAAAACATAACATGTCTTAAACCTTACACATATTAGGCGTTTATTTCACTATAAAAAAAACAAATCACAAACAAAAATTATGATAGTTTATATGCACCTTACACCGATTAAATTTCATAAAGAAAGGAAAAGGTAAACAATCAATACTAGTTAACTGATTGATCTTAATAAAACTCTTAAAAGGTAGATTATTATCGAAATAAATAACAGGATAATGCTTGTCTAGTTCAACTCAAAAATCTACAAGGCACTCAAAAACCTTTAATCCAATTATGTATAAAAGAAAATTTAATCACGGATGAAAACCCAGCAAAAAATAGATGTGTTAAAAATAATAATACAAAAACCAATTTGAATCATTAACAGACCTATAATCGAAAAGGTAAACAAAAATCAGAAATAGAGATGAGACTCGGTATACAAGCATTCACAAGGTAAAATAGATTTCACACGAGATCGAATAAAACAGAAGAAAGAGAAGAAGCATATAATGAATTCTGGTAAACACGTAAATGTAAACATGATGAGAATTTAAGTTTTAGACGACATAAGAACCTTTCAAATAAAGTGTACTCTCAAATTTTCCATCGTAAGTCATTGACAAACAATGGGTATCATAACTGTAAGACTGCATTATCAGACCTGAATTGTACCAACTAGATTCTTTAAAGTTAACAAATTCACATTCCCTTTTATGATCACAAAAACTGTATAAAAAACATAACAAGTTGAAGAAAGAACTTGGAACAATGACAAAACTTTTCTTAACGACTTAATTCTGGAAAGAAACATTTCAATTACCTTCATACAGGAATCAACGATTTTTCTTAGTAAACATATACATGTCTTCACAAACTAAAAGCTCTAAAGCAAGATAATTAAAAACAGGAAACAAATACTAATAAACTGATCCGAATGAGTACAAAGCTAACACTTCTCTTTCAGGTTAGATTATGATTTTAAAAGATAACAGGAAATTTCTATTTACCCACATTCAAAAATCATTAGGGATTTAGAAACCAATATCTAACTATTTCATTACCAAAAGTCTATCAACCCTGATTAAGAAGATATATCATAAGATTCATAAGATAGAACCAAAAACATATATGAATAAGAAAAAGGAACAGACTCACAAAGATTTTGATATCCTAAAAAAGGCTGTTATTTATAATAACGATAGAAATTGATTCAAGAATAAACCATGGGACGATGATTAACGAACAAAAACCAAAATCACACATCATACAGCAGAAGTCCTAAATCGTAATTTAAAAAAAGTATAAGGTTGTGCTTTTTTACGGATATTATATTTCATATTAAACAGGTTAATGATAATTTATATGCATCCTAAACCAATGAACCAAGACCAAATTGATAAGACCACAACCAATATATCAAACAAATTAAAGACCTATAACAATATAATTAAAAAAAACAAGCAAAAATGCAAATCATATGCAAGAAGGAAACATTCAATACATATTAGGGATTTAGAAACCAATTAAGAAAGACAATCAAGCCAAGCATTTAGAAGATATATCATAGCATAGAACCAATTAAAATTCATTAAAAAAGCCCAATATTTTGGATAAGAAAAGAAACAGACTCACAAGATTATGATATCCTAAAAAAGGCTTATACTTATACTGAACAATGGAGTTGCAATTAAAAAACCCAAAACCAATCCATAGAAACTAATTACGGTTTTTACAAAAAAAGTAATCTTAAAAACAATTTAGGATTTTCCAAACATAAATCTAATTTACTTAACAGGAAACAGATTAAAATCAATTTAAGATGCAATTAAACACCGAAATTTAGGTTTTTCAAAACAATGGATCCAATTACTTCACCGGATCGAAACTAATTAAAATCGCAACACAGAGAAACAGAAATCAATCGGTAATATTAAACGATTAACAACTTAGGGTTTTGAGAAAAATAGATCTGATAACTTTGGAGAAAACAGTAACAAGATCGAAATCGATTCAAGTTGCAATTAAGTTGGCCAAAATCAATCAGTAGAAAATAAAGTAACAAAACATAAAACTCGATTGAATCTATAGAGAAACCCAATAATATACAAAAACCCATACAGATAAATAAAGAGGGGATGATACACATATAAATCGATTGAATCTCTCGCTGACGATTATTACGCCTTAAGAGGAGTTTTTATTTACCAGAATATATATATATATATAGAGAGAGAGAGAGAGAGAGAAAGAGAGAGAGAGAGAGAGAGAAAATGGAGATGATTAATGAAATTCTCGATGATGATTTGTGTGTTAATATAGAAACAGAGACGAGGCGAATACTTGCTGCGTCGGTCTCACGCGATATGTAACGGGTATAATTCCCATTTTTTCGGCCCAAGTAAATACGATAGTAATCAAATACGTAAAACCAATTGTTTTGTTTATCCAAATAAGTATAAAATATATAATGCCAAATAGGTTCATTTATTAAAATTATAATTATAAAATATTTCATTAATACCCCTCTGTGTCAATTTAATTTTTTAGAAAGTTTAGAAACGCGTATAATATTACTGTTTTTATAGAGGCGTTGTGAGTTTGTAGGTCGTGTATTGTGTTTATGTTTAGCATTACGGTTTTTGAAAATGTTGTAACTACCAATACTACGGTTTATTCAATTTATTAAATATCACTCACTTCACATTTGCGATTATATTTTTGTCCGCATTTCTCGTCACGAGTTGGCAACTCTATCGCATGGCTGATTTTTGGGATAGGCCCAAAAGACACGGGATTAGAACCCAAAAAAATCGGGTTTTTTTGAGCCCCAAAATTTATAAATAAAATAAATATAATGAAGTACTTGTGAAATATCTAAAGTCAATTGTTTCATTTATCGAAGATAGCTAATTATGAAATATTTTATTAATACAGTAGAAACTCGATAAATTAATACTCGATTATTTAATAAACTCTCTAAGATAATATTTTTGGCCGGTCCCGACTCGGGGATAGGGTGCTAAATTAATAATTCGCTAAAATTATAAGATAATACATTTTTGATAATTTCTTTAGACCCCATATAAAATATAAATTAATAATTCCTTATATATAGCATATTACATGAATGATTTACGAAGGTTTCCTGAAAAATGACTCAATTGTCTTTTGTTTTTTGTTGAAATCAATTTCCCCTTGAATCTCGTCTCTAATTTTCCTTAGCATGGTAATAACTTCTGGTGTTGTTTTCTCATATCTCAACAAGAAATTGTTCAATGTGATTGCCGCTTTAATAGCTTCGTTTCGCGAAGGGGGCTCCATTGTAGAACTTTCATCATCTTCTTCATCGATATCATCTTCTTCATGTTGTGTGTATGATTTGTTTGTGTTAACCTATTTTGATCTTGTATTTATATAGAAAATATTTTTAATGTCCATAAAGTGATACATTAAACACAAGAAGCATAATAAGGTGCGAGATTGAAGGTTTATTTCAAATTGGGCCCTTCATTTGATATACATGCATTGTATACAATAATTAAGTGGAAGCTTGAAAGATGTTTGTAAACTAAGTATTTTACTATAAATTAATAAAATATTAATTAATATATAAATTATTAATTATTAATTTATCGATTAATTAATAACTCTTTTAATTAATAAATTTTGGTGGTCCCAAGTGTATTATTTTATAGAGTTTCTACTGTACTCCCTCCGTAAAAATTTAAAACTAGCAACTTTGGAAATAGGAAGAATTAGTGTCGAAATTATAATTTTTTTTAACATCTTTGCAGTTTTATAAAATCTCCAGGTTGTATTACTATTTACTTAGTGTAATTTAGATCCAAATTGTTACACTTATTTCTCTAAACATAGAACACTTTGATTACTCCCCAAAAAATAGATTATAAAAGAATGAAATCGTACCAACTCCAATCCAAAATCAATAGCTACTAGTTCATATCTCAAAGTTCTCGATTTTGATTTGATTCAAATAAAATATAATTTGGTCCTAATTTGGGGGTAATTATCCACACTCTATGGGTTTTTCATAAAGAATTTTAGGAGAAGATTTCGCAGAGTGGCGGCCACATCCGGTTTACAAAAAAAATCTGATTGTCAAAGTACTATTTTCATTCTACTATTTACGGGTTCCAAGTGATTGTGATAAATGGGCTCTAGAAAAAAAAATGTTATTGCAACATCTAAAATCAAACCAAAATATCAAAGGTGGCTTGTCCAACTCAACCTAATAAATACTGGTATCTCATTAATTAAATAAATTAAAATAATGAAAGAGGAAAATGGACGATTATTTCAACAATATTTAATTAGACCGAATTATTTCCTTGTTCGTTCAATTTTATTTGTTTAATAATACCTCAAACAACTCAATATTTTAAAAATATTCGTTCATATTTTTTTTCTAACATTACTAACCGAATAATGTTAGACAATAGACACTCAATTTGCACACAACTCACACACTCCATAGGCAAATAAAATACATATTTATCCCTCCAAATATACATAAAATACAATTTATAATTTAATAAACGCAAATATAAATATCCAACATAATAAAAACTCAACTTACTAAAAACTCAAATAAAAATATAACAGAATACTAGTTGAGTCTATCCTAAATTTAAATATTAATTAAAAATAAAAAAAAATTGTTAAATATAAAAATTCAACCTACTAAAAACTCAAATAAAAATATATTAAAACCCTAGATCAGCCTGTTCTAAATTTAAATATTAATTAAAAATAATAAAAATTGTTAAATATAATATTACTAATGTATATACATGTATATTAAGCGTATATGTTGATTAGTGATTAGACATGACATGTGCATGTCACCTAAACGGATACAGGTTTTGGTTAAATAAATATGTGAGAAAAATCATTTCCACCGGGAAAAAAACGGGGAGAAAGAGTTGCCTCGAAAAAAGAAGAGGCGAGAGGTTTGAGATGCTTATTAATTATGTGAGGTAATGGAATTTTTTTAATTACAACGTAAGGACTTATCACAGGGACAGTTGTAACAGTAAAATAACAACATAGATTTAACAGTAAAAAATTCGAACCCCCTCAAAATTAACGAGGCTGAAAAAAGGCTTTACCGACTAAACGTCTGTGTAACTTCAAATTTTCAACTTGACAGTAAATTACAACCTTTTGATTTCAACCTGGATTCAAGACCAAAAAATTGTATTCCCGAAATAACTAAATCTGCTGTTTTCTTCTGCATATGCTCAACAAATTTATCGTCATAAAGAACCAAACCAGCTTCAGTTATCAATTTCTTCTCTCTCATACAAGAAAACAACTTACGTCCCTCCTCAAATGTTCCATACTTACACATGCCATAAATAACAGCACAATATGTAACATCGTCTGGAGAATACCCAAGTTGCATCATCTCGTTTATAACTTCGGTAACTTTATTTGCATCGTTTGATTTACAAACATGAATAATAGCGAGCACGTACTTGAACTCCACAGGTCCACTTGTTATATTAGCTAAACATTCTCGTATTACCATCATACCAGCGTCGATCTCTCCAATTTTGCAAAGGCCTTTAACAAGAGAATGATATGCTGATACAGAGGGGAGTGAAGACATTTGTATAATCTTATTATAGCATGTACAAGCTTCTTGAATGTTTCCAATTTCCGAAAAACATATAACCACGTGGTCATAAGTTGATGAATCAGGTACATAATCTGAACCTGATAATTCATGAAAAAGAGATATTGCTTCATTGAACTCCCCGATCTTATAAAGGGACTCCATAAGTATATTGTAAATTAAAACACTGCAATAACCTTTCTTCTTCAAGTATCCAAAGACTTCTAAACCCAACATAACTCTTTCCTCTTTCTCCAACACAAACAAAAAGAATTTAGGCAGGTTATCAATGGTGTTAAAACCCAAATCCTGCATTTGCAAGAGTAAATTGTGAAACTTGTCCATTCTTTTCAACTCCGCGTAAGACAGTAATATAGGACTAACAGTTGTAAAATCTGGCTCGAGACCCTCATGGACAGTGGCCTGAAAAAGCATTTGAGCCTTGTCAACATTTTTTGTCTCATAAAAACCATTAATTAAAGTTTGGTATATCGACAAATCAGCCCTATATCCAGAATCCATCATACCCTTCAACAAATCACAAGCGGCACCCATTTCCCCATCCGTTTTAAACGCCTCAATCAATGATGAAAATATAGACTGGTCTATCAAACACCCTTTTCCTTTCATTTCCTTGAAAACCTCATACCCTTTTTCGACTCGTCTTCCTTTGCATAACCCTATAACCAACGTCGCGTACGCCATAACATCTGGCTCTACCTTGTCCTTTTTCATTTCCTCCCAAATCTCTAAACAACCATCTAAATTACCTTCTCTAATCAACACTTTAATCATTGAGGTATAAGCAAAAACATCAGGTTTACATAATTCTCGTCTCATGCGACTTAAAAGCTCCAAAACCTCCCTGATTCTCCCCGCTTTACACAACCCCTTAACCAAAATCATGAAAGTGACACTCTCTTCAACCAATTTATCTTCCTTGAAATCACTATAAACTGACATGGCCAAGTCCAAATGGTTGGTTTTCACGAGCGCGTGCATTATCCTGTTATATAAAAACACTCTTGGTTTTACACCGAATTTTTTCATCTTCTCGTAAACATAATACACCCTCAGGCCCCTATTTGCGTCTGAGTGCATTCGGATTAAGATTTCGAATTGTTTCTCGGTGGGCTGTTTGCCTTGGACGCTCATCAGCTCGGGTACCTGATCAGCTGACCGGAACCGTTTGTTCCGGTTTAAACAATAGGCAAATGCGTTGTAACAAGCGAAATCATGCTTGTAACCTTTCTGCTTACCTGCCAATTAAAAAAAAAAACTGCCTAACTTAAGTACATCTAAATGAATCTTTATATATTCAAGATTCACGCATTTCATATAATATAAAACGGTTAGGCGTGATAAATTTCCAAAAAGAAATGACCTTATCTAGTCTTCAATCCTTTTCATAAATATATTGTTTTCTGCTCTAACTGAAAGTTTCAGTTGAAATGTTATTTTGCGGAGCGCACTTCTATGGGGAAAACAACACTTCATAAGTGAAATTGTATGCTTACCCCGTCTGCTTACCTGCCAACTGCGATTATCACCCCAATTAACTATGAGAAAATGCCACAACAAATCTACATAAGAGACATTTTATGCTTTGGTTTGATATTTCAATAAAAAATTATTTTCTCTTCTAATTTGACCTTTTCAGATTTGGCCTATTTCCCCATATACCGAGATAAATTTATTTCAAATATTTTCGTTTGCAGATTAATGCACCGAATAACTGCAGTAAGGCGGCTCGAGTTTCCACTAAATAAATCTTACTTTCAGCTCTAGTTTAAAGCATCCCATAAAGATATTTAGCTCTATCTGGACATATCAGTAAAAACTATCACTTGTACAAAGAGTAGGAATCAGGAAAAAGACCATTGAACAATCAAACATTCTTTCTCAAGTAAAAGCATGGAGTATGCCAAATCATGTATGCATTTGGCATTCCTTATCAACAGGTTTACCTGCCCAGTGAAAGAACTTTGCGGAGAGAGCAGGGTCAGTCTGGACCTTGAGTATCTCAGCCACGAGCTTGGGCGTAACCCTACGAAGTTTGTTGAGATCTTCTGTAATGGTGGGACCCCAATGCTTGTGTTTTCGAAAAGAATCGACAATGTATCTAGCTATTGGGGAAAGGTTCTGTGATATGGCAAAAAATTGTTCCGAAGGGGTTTTGGTGGGTCGGGTATTGTGGTTTGACGAATCCGGGTCCCATTTTCGGAGATCGAAATTGGGAGGGTTTTGGTCATTCGGGTAAGGATTTTGAATCGTTCGGCGGTTAGAGAAGAGACCACCGCTAACGGTGGGGCGGTTTTGAGAGGGCTTATGGTGGCCGGAAAATAAGTGGGATGGGCTTTTAAGTTTGGTGGGTTGAGGGGGCATTTGGGACTTTAGCAGCTAATGGATCATTGAACTTTTTTCATTTACTTTTGATACGAATAGTCGAAGGTGGGGGAAATACTAATGAAGATCTTATAAATGACTATGGGATTTTGCGTTCCGACTTTTGGGTTCATATAAATGAATGACTATGGGATTTTGGGTTCCGACTTTTGGGTTCCGACTTTTGGGTTCATATGAATGAATGGACTTTAGCAGCTAATGAATCATTGAACTTGTTAGTTGCGTATACTATGTTTGACTCGGTAAAAATTTGAGCTTTTTTTTGTTTAATGGCCTAAAAAGCTGGATGAACCACCTTCAATAATCTAATCTGTAGCCAAACAAGCCTCGTACCTGTAATAGGAATAGTACCTTTAGAGTCAAGACACACAATCTCTAGACAGACTACGATTTAAATAACATACTGATATGAAATAGAAATTGAACCCTAGCTAATCGAATTTAGCAGCTAATAATACAGGGGGGAAGACCCTGCAATTGATGGTTCTTGTAAATGGACATGGGTTTGTTTGGTTGCAGCTTTTAAGTGTACATCATCTGGTTGATCGATTTAAAGGCCAAATTGTATTAGTTTCTGGGGTTTTAAAAATATAGAAATTTTAAGTCAAGCACCAACAAAAAGCCAACTTGTTTTCTTACAAGTTAGAAATATAAGCATCTTTTGTAACTGTTAAATACTAAAAAGGAAAATCTATAAATTGGTAACACTACAATTTGCAAACAAGTGGATATCATAAATTCATAATAATAATAAAAACTAAGAAAGAAAATTGGATCCTAGCTAACTTAAGTGATCAGCTATTGATGGAGTTTCATACAAATAGGTACAGTATATACTAAAAAGGAATAATAATTTCAGAAATTGAATTAATAAAACAAATACCAGGGGTGGGCAAAAAATCCGCAAACCCGCCCCGTAACCCAATCCGTGCGGATTGGGGCGGATTGGGGCGGGTTGGGTGTCAAAAAAAGTTAAATCCGCCCCGCCCCAATCCGTAAAAAAATTCGTGGGTTGGGTTAGGGTTGGGGTTTCCAAACCGCGGGTTAATCCACCCCAACCCGTTTCAATCCGCATATATATATATATATATATATATATATATGTATATATATATAGATATATAAATTTTCTCACGATCTTTTTTAATAAGAGTTTCTATATTATAATAGTATTGATTTAAGAAAAATTATATATATAGACAAAAAATCTTTGGATTGTCCAAACTTAAGCTTAATGATTCGATTGATATATTGTCTTATAAATTCAATGTATCATCTCGTACTTACAAAAAGAATGAATTTTTAATCTGCGTCTAGGTAGTATGGGTGGTTAATTTATTTTTAAAAACTTTATTTGTAATTGAAGTATAGCCAAATATGAAGTTATATAAAGTTATTACGAAATCTGTAGCTATTGAACTTGTGAATTCAATTAGCTATTGAACTTTATTTTGATTATGTTGATGAAGAATTATTTTGATTATGTTGATGAAGAATAATTTGTTTTGTTTTGTTTTGTTTTGTTTTAGCTTTGTTACTTGTTCCGAACATTCTAAACGTATTTTGGTTGACTTTTAGTTTATATTTCTATTTGAAAGATTTATTTTTTAAAAAATATTTAGGTAAATTATGCGAAATAATGAAAAATTAATGACTAAAATGAAAATTCAAGAAACAACCCGCACCCAATCCGCCCCGCTTGATAATGGGTTGGGTTGGGTTGGGTTGGGATTTGAATTTCACTAATCCGCCCCAATCCGTCCCGCCATTTATTTTACGGGGCGGGTTAGGATTGTGACCAATCCGCCCCAATCCGCCCCGTGCCCACCCCTAACAAATACTAATAGCTGCTTATAGTGATAAATAAATAAATAAATAAAAGAGACGGTTTTTTTTTTTTTTACATGCGCAGATTGCCACAAATTATGAGTGATCCGGGCTCATGAAGTCCACGTTCGACGTGTCACTCATACAGTCACACAGTGGTGCATGTGTGTCACTAAAACCAGCAATAAAACGGCCGATCTTCTCCATTTATTGTTGAAATCCATGTTATTAATTAAACAGTTCTAAACATATGTAAATTTATTTGTAGACCCTTCAAGTATCTATCGATTTTTATTTATTGTTTGTATTAAGTAAAGTTGTCATATTTATCTTGAACGGAAAAACTAAAGATTGATAAATTTACTACTTGATAAAATAAATGTCAAATGGTATATATAAGAATTACTAACACTTTTAAATGCTAAAACTTAAAGAGTGATAACATAAATGGTTATAAAGCAACGTTTATACACTAAAAGTTATCTATATACTATGTTTATAAATAAATGTCATTTATAGATACAAATTAGTATCAATACATTAAGAACTTTGGAGACCTCGGATGCAATTTTTTTATGAACACAAAACGGGAGACATATAAAAATATGCATAAATAGTTGTGTAGTGTATGGAGAGAAATGAGTCTATTTGCCATGTGACGACACTTTTTAATGTGCAATGAAACTTTTGCTGCCGTCTTAATAAGGCATGGCCCACGTACACAAGTACAGGTGACTGTATGAATGGCACGTCGAACGTAAACTTGACAAGCTCGGATTACTCATAATTTTTGGTAATCCACGCATTTAAAAAAGAAATTCCCGTTTTACGGTTCGCCTCACTCTCTCACTATATGTATATGTATAAATATATATACACATATATAGGTATACGAAATGGATAGCTCGAAGGGCATATGACCAAGTGTTTCAATAGTTTCATAAAATAAACATACCTCTATCGTAATTTCTATCATATTTCATTTTTAACACATGTATTTGAAATTGTTCCAATTTGTTACTCGTTAGCTTTTTGGATTAATTTAGGGTAAATTTTGGATTGGTCCATGAAAACACAAGTATTTAAGGATTGATCCATGAAACTGAAACTAATTAAGGATTGGTCCATTTGGTGACATCATTAAAAAAAATTGCTGACGTCATCAAAAACAATTAAAAAATAAATTAAATAAAAAACAGTCTGAAAAATAAACAGTCTGAAAAATAAAAAATAAAACAGTCTGAAAAATAAAAAGTCTGAAAAACAGTCTGAAAAATAAACAGTCTGAAAAATAAAAAATAAACAGTCTGAAAAATAAAAAATAAAACAATTAAATAAAAAACAGTCTGAAAAATAAATTAATTAAAAAAAAGTCTGAAAAAAAAACAGTCTGAAAAATAAATTAATTAAAAAACAGTCTGAAAAAAAACAGTCTGAAAAATAAAAAAAAACAATCTGAAAAATGACAAAAAAAACAGTCTGAAAAATAAAATAAAAACAGTCTGAAAAATTAAAAAAAACAGTCTGAAAAATTAAAAAAAAACAGTCTGAATAAAAAATTAAAAATTCAGCCTAGGAAAGACGTTGCCAAACGGAAAGAAAAATGAGATAAAAAGAAAAATAAAAGTTCTGTTGATTTCCAGTTTAATACTAACGAATGCAAATATAATGAAAACTGAATGTTTTGAAACATGACTGCTCTTTGCAAAGTCTCAAAGATGGAGTGAAACTGGTGGGTACCCACTTACTGTATCAGGATACATAAGATTGGCTCTTATGATCCCTTGAAATCAAGTTCCTTTGTGATACTGCACTTAATTTCCAAACTCATAAATTTCCTAACTCTTCTAATAGCAACAGTAAAATTAATGATCAGCAAAAACTTTGCTTTATTCAATGATCTATATATATATATATATATATATATATATATATATATATATATTATGTGGGTATGTATGTATGTGGGTATGTATGAAGATATATATATATATATATATATATATATATATATATATATATATATATATTATGTGGGTATGTATGTATGTGGGTATGTATGTAGAGAGAGAGATTTGGGGATAAAATGTTTTCTCTGGAAAGCTGTTTTTTTTTTAGAGAGAGAATGATTAACTAGATAAATAGATTTGGAAGAGCTTTTATATTGGACCAATCCTTAATTAGTTTCATAAATAATGGATCAATCCTTAAATGAATTTTATAGCCGGACCAATCCTTAAATACTTTTGTTTTCGTGGACTAATCCTTAATTTTCTCATTAATTTATGCGTAAAAAAGTCAGATGCTGCTACTCAAACTTCCCTGCAAATATATTTTATATTGTTAATATATTCTATGCGTTAGAAAGAGTTTTTATATGTTAGATATGATATACTCATACTTTTTATGATAATAGTCCAGTCGGATTATTTTACAAATATTAAAAAATATTGGTCTGAGTTATTTGGATGAATAGATATGTAGCACGAAATTAATTAACTTGAGTTTCTTCCATTAATAAATTCAACACAATCGTTATAACCGTTTATAACCCATGTATATACATACAACCGTTACAATTAAGTCCGAGATTATTTGGTTATGCATGTGTGGGTAAGATATTTGTTCGGTTCTAATAACATGACTAAGAGTATAAAATTGAAAAGAACGCGAGGGGAAGTACGGACAGTTGTAATTTCGAGCCATGACTTTAAGGGGCGTGGCTGAAGATTCCATGCGTTCGAACCGATTCTATCAATCTTCAGAAAAATATTGATTCATGGCATTGATTAGACAAATTATTTAGTATAATATAATGTAGTCTTCTATACCATATATTAATATACATGTGTATTAATTTGTCGGGTGATGTTATACACACAACTCCCACACTCCCTTAGTTAATAAAAGACATATGTATCCCTCCAAATGTACATAAAACACAATCTATAATTTTATAAACCAAAATATAAATATTCAACATAATAAAAACTCAACCTACTAAAAACCCAAATAAAAATATAGTAGAACCCTAGTTGAGCCTACCCTAAATTTAAATATTAATTAAAAATAATAAAAATTATTAAATCTAGTATTACTAATATATATATGTATATATATATGTATATATATAACTCACACACTCCATACATGTATATTTGGAGGGATAAAAATGTATTTTTTAATAAAAATATATTATTATCATGTAAGAGAGTGTGTAATAGATGTAATGGAGTGTGTAAGGAAGTGACAAAGTTGTGTAAATATCTTTTTTCTACTTTGCCAATTAAGTAGCCAACTCACCTAACTAATTAGATGTGATTTTGTGTCTCTGTCAGAGCTTTGTGTGTGAGACCACCCCACTAAAATAGAATTCTGATTTTTTCCTCACTCCATTGGGAAAATCAAAAGTCATTACATTCCTCCAATCTAATTTTATCTCAAAATAAATAATGAAATATTACACTTTTATTCCATTGGAAAGAAGCGAAATTTACCCAAATTGAATGAGAAGCTCAAATTGACAATTGATTAAATATGAAAAACGAGTTCAACATTTTCAGCTCAACTTTTATCATGTATTGAGTAAATCTATGATGATATAATTTTGAAAAGATTTATAAGTCCTAATTTAGTCGTGTTATACAACAATATAATCACAACTTCACAAGATGTTTGACGTTCGAATATTAAAACAAGTATTTGTTAATAAGAACACATAGTTCTCAAATATGTTTGATTTTTTTTTTTTTGAAAACTAATATGGTTAAACTGAAACATAATTTGGTTTCTTAAAAGGCTAAAGCTTTTACTCGTTAAATAAATAAATGATAATATACATTATCGGTAGTAATTTTTTTCTAATCGAGTTAAACAAAATTATCGTGATAGAATGATACAGTGATTTGAAACGAGTATTTTAAATAAAAGTCCAATTTATTTTATTCATATCTCTAATAATAATATGTATATATGTGTATGTATACATATATTCTCCGAACTAGATAATATGTAAAATGTGTAAGTAACTAGAATTAATGGAACTTCTATTTTAGTGGGGTGCTCCCACACACAAGGAGTTGTAAAAGATACACAAGAACACATTTAATTACTTAGGTGAGTTGACTACTTAGTTGGCAAAGTAATACACATGTATTTTAATATGTGGTATAGAGGACCACATCATCCGTCCTTCAAAAGTACTAAATAATTTGTCGATTGATTATCCATTAAGTTAATATGAAAACCGATTATCCGTGCTTGTTAAAAGCATGTTTGGATTCTGATTCTTGAAATTGGAGATATGTTCCAATGATTGGAAAAAATTGGCATGCCTGGCGGTACTTGTTTAACGTGTGACTAGATTATACTAACCAATGTTGTCATATAAACCACTTCTACTTGCCTTGTTTTGTTTGAGTTAAAAACAACATTGAAGTGTAACCTCCATCATGCTTGTTATTACTATTAACTTCGATTAATTTCGATTAGCTCAAAGTGCATAAATGCAGCCGTGTAGCCGGCAAAGATGACAATATTATAATTTAGATGACCAACTGCCAATTATACCCACTCTACATAGGCATGCATTTCTATATATGCACGTTTAGGATGTCGCCCAATATCGCGTAGTTAGACATTCGGATGATGCTACCACTAATTAAGTAAAGTTTTAGATGCTTAATTAGACTCATAAGTACTCAAATGAGTTTGGGTTGCAGCTTATGGAACTTCAGATTTTTCAGTATGTGATGTGCTATATATAAATAACGCGCTTCAGTATTTCAATATGTAATAAGTATGTTATAGAATGTATCTACAAACATTGTTAATAACGTTCCAAATAAGAGGGTGATGTAAGATTGAAACGTGGTGTGAGCACAAAAAGAAAGTAATATTGAGACTGGAATGCACATATATAGCTCGTGACTAAAAAGAGCAATTTTTGACAGCCCAGGGGAGTTACGATGTTTGGACTCACATGTCATACTAATGTTGTACTTCGAAGCAAGTAAAAACACATGTAAACAAACAAAATAACAGCAGAGCTGAACAGCAGTTAAAGCAATAATCACATGCAATCCACTGCCCACATTGGAGTAAATAATTGAACATTTTGCATATCGTACTTTCCAGACACTGTTAACGAGGGTTGAGTTCGGTTCGGTTCGGTTTTTAGCAAAATCGAAATCGAGCATATTTTTCGGTTCGATTTTTTTCGGTTTCGGGCTTTTTATTTTTTGGACCGAACCGGACCGGGTTTTTTCGGTCCGGTTTCGGGGTTTTTTGGTTATTTTTCGGTCTTTTTCGGGGTTTTTCGTTTTTTTTCGGGTTTTTTTTTTTTTTTTCGGTTTCGGTCTTTTTCGGTTCGGTTTTATTGAAAATTGGAACCGACCCGAATTTTTTCCAGTTTTTCGGTTATTGGTCCGGTTCGGTTTTTCCGGTTTTTCGCCAGACCCATCTAGTAAAATTCACTAATGGTCCCTACAGTCTCAGATACTTTTCATTTAACCAGAGTTAAAATTCCAATACCCCCACTATAGACATCAACCTTTGAAAATCAACAGATCCAGTCACTCAAAGTTTAGAGAAGTTGGAAAGGTAACACCACTGCTCAAAGTTTAGAGAAGTTGAAAATTGACCTCAACTTCGGGCAAATAGTCGGGAACTTTTTTTAACGAGCAACATGCGAACTACTTTGTAAATATATTTTGTAATTCTATATCTAATATTTAATCACTTCTCATTTATCATGCGTTGCAATAGTGTAGTGGTTGTGTAGTCATGATTTTAACTTGGTGGTCATTCGTTAAGTATTCACAAACTACTTTTTTTTTTATGGGTAACAAAAAATATTTGAGAATTAGACATATAAATAAATCGGGCCGGCACTGTTCTCGTTATATTTGCTAAAATACTCAAGCAGGAGAGTAATACAATTGAATGTAACAGTGAATAAAACACACAGTGATCACCTGAAACTATTAAAATCATGAATTACTTAAAATGACTTGGCATCCATTATATTTATATCCATAACAAAATCCAATCAATTTATCACTTCTTCAAAAACTGACTGTGTAATATTGGGACCACATGGGAATTTATATTGAACTATGGGGGCTGTCACTAATATCAACCCTTATAAATAACCTCACACCACATAATCTTCTTCATCAGCCTCAACATTCACTATAACAAATAGCCATAGAAACTAAGAAAATGGGAGTATCATTTAACCCCCGCCTTGTCACACTAACCATTCTGATAATATCTCTCATTTCATTGAAAACGAGCCACATTTCGGCACAATGCACAGGGGATCTCCCAGGGCTGATATCCAAGTGTCCCGACTATGTGAAAAAATCGGGGCCTAAACGTGCTCCCTCGAAAGAATGTTGTGATGTTGTCAAGACCGCTGATGTGGCATGCGTGTGTAAGTATATCACCAAGGAGGTTGAGGAGCTTATCAGCATGAGTAAGGTGGTTTATGTGGCGAAGAAATGCGGAAAAAGTATCGCCCGTGGCACTAAATGTGGAAGTAAGAAAAAATCGATTTTGTTAGAGTTCTATCTTTTATTTGGTTTAAGCTTGCTCGATTTTCTTGGCATCATTACAAACGAAATTTAAACGTTAATTTTCATCTACAGATTATAGTCCTGGTTTTTATTGTTTGTAATGCAGGTTACATTGTGCGGTAAAGTTTGCTTGAACTTCCATGTTCCTGAAGATAAAAGAAGAGGCGTCTTATGTATTGCAGTGTTGTTTTATGTTTCAAAACTCTTGTACTCCTTTCAAGAAATAAAATTCCAATCTCAGCATCTCCGATAGTGCAATGTGTAATGAAATTATCCTAACTTGATGTAAAAGTAGATTTTCTGGGTATAACACACATGCAATCAACTTAAAAAAAATGATTGTGACATGCAACATATATATGTACATAAGCAGAGAAGGAACTAGACGGCGGTCGGGGCCGCGGTTCCTCCCATTTCGGATTTTCTTACTGGGAAAGCAAATTTTTTCAATATATCTTAATCAAAATCTTAAAAAAACAGTTTTCGCCTCCCCCTTATTTTAAAAAAAATACTCATATATGGAATGAAAAAAATTCGACACCTCCCACTTAGAGTTATTGGTTCCGTCACTGTACATAAGTATATTCTGGTAATTAATTAAGAGAATTGGGATCAGCTCAAACTTAATGCAAATAATCCTCTTTTTTTTTTTTTTTTTGAATTAATTCTGCTCATCGTATCTTCAATCCTCAAAACAGAGAAATTACAGGTGCAGTTTCACAAAAATTGCATCAGAATTTCTACAAGCCACTTACTAGAAAACTCTACACATAACACATGATACACTTATAACAATGTTCGGACGGAAAACTTGAAAACAGTTGAATTGAAATCATAACTGTTCAATATCTGTAATTTCCGTAACCACCTCCTAAACCAGATGATTCATAGCCACCATGGTAAGGCTGCGATGACATGGCAGAAGATGAGTAGGTGGAACCACCCAGCTGAGAATACGAAGATGACCTCGACTCGGCATCCACTTGCCCGTAACTGCTTTTGACTGGTTCTTTGTGATTGCTTACAAATTCCCGAATAAGTTGTTGAGCCGTCTGAACTTGCAATGAGGTACCCTTGATTTCGACCGTAATCTCATCAGGTAGACCACTACTTTCTTGCACAGTCAAAACAGCACCACTAGCTAGCACGCCGAATATAAGCAATATTTGCTCCTTCAATCCCAATTATGTCCTCAGCATAAGTGAGCGGTATTTGTATAGTCTGAGCAACCTGAGTAACAATAGGACCACTTGAACGACCAATCCCCAAAGAACGTAAACCTGAAAGTTACGTATTTTGGGTATGCAGCGGAACTGTTGATGAAGAAATACGCTGTTGCAACTGGATTTCGCGCTCAAACTGCAGAGGATCTCTTTTTAGAGAAAAATGATAATAAGAGGCACTAATCCCAGGTTGAGAGACGCTATGAAGCAATGACTTCTCAGCCCAGTTGTCCACCACCTGGCGTTCTTGCGTGACTACCGACCTAGTTTGCAACGCTTTTTCAAAAAGTGGAAGAATCATTTGGTCGACCAAGAACTTCCTAATTATAAGGTAGAACAGCCTCAAGTCCCTTTAGAACCTTTGCAGATTCTCCCTGCAACTCTGAAATCTTCTCATCTTGGCTGGCATAAAATGGGATCTCCTCATGATTAAGGATTCGAATAGAAGCACCGCTACTTTGCTGCATTGCCTTGATAGAAGACCCTTGCTTGCCAATAAGGCTCGTAGCTTGTGAGGATGCTACTAACAAACGTATCGAACAAAATGCTGCACCGGCGCTCTCTCCCTCAGAAAGTCCACTCACACGTTTGAAGATCCGTATTGTTGCATCCATTGCTGGAGATAATGGTAACTCTGGATCTTCTTTCCCGGTTATTAGTACGATGCGATCGGGATTGCCAACAGGGCCATCGAGGATGTGAACACGAGCTTGAGTCTCTTCACACATCTTCTTAACAAGCTCACCCTTACGACCTATTATGCTCCCCACTTTCGTCACCGCTACTATCATCCTGAACACGCTGTATCCCGGCCAACCCGGCCACCTCTCCTCCTCTGCCGCCTTCGTTGACTCTGGTGCCTCCACCTCCGTCATCTCCACCACCTTTGTCGTCTCCGGCGCCTCCTCCTCGGCAGAGGAGTTGTTCTCTACCTCCTCTTCTTCGCATGAAGAACTCATTATTAATTAATGTACTACTAGTATTCTAAAGAGAGATATGAGGCTGCATTTTTCGACTGTAAAAAATCTGTTTTCAGGCCAAAACCGTAATTATTATAAAGTACATACCGTAATTCAGAATTACGGTTTATCTTTTTTTTTTTTGAAAAATAAAATAAAAATGTAAAGTGTAAATCAGAATTATGATTTACAGTTTTAGCATGAAAATAGATTTTTTGAAGTCGAAAAATACAGCCACGGAAAATATACTTAACTTCTTTCAAGCCAGAATTTGTTGAAAGAAATACTCCATACTAGCTAATAGTCTCACCCTCCATATAAATATGATTTATGTTACACTAAATATTCCTAAACCCTGCCAAGACAACTTAATTAACCAGCTTTACTTGTCAAATGCCATTTCAAACGACGGTCTGTATGAGAAATAGTTTGATATTTCCAATTAAATTCAGGATTCTTTCAGTTATATATCACCCGTGCATTTAAGGTTAATTAGCAATTCTAGTTTTATTTCTAGAATCTTTTTACAATGTTTAACATAGCAAAAACTTCCACGTCTTCGATAAACAGTGAGATTATATATATATATACTGGGAAGTGAGTTATTGATGACATAGTTTAGGGGAGGTTCTTTAATTTGATGTTCGGTCGCACACATCTTAAAGTTATTCTCTAATCGGTCAACAAATTACAATGCCTTTTGTTAATCAATTTTAAAATTTGGTAAATTTGCACTGTAAGTAAAAGAGCTGTGAGAGTTTAAAGTTCCAGACTTGTTTTTATTTTTTTAAAGTAAAGTAGTATGAATAGTACTTTTAATCTTAGCTTATGGGTAGAAAATAATACTCCATATCGGCCCGTCCATGTCGTTAATACCTAAATTGCCGAGTTAGCGGATGATGATTAATTAGTAAACGTGTCTAGGCAAATTCTGAAATGTAAGAAATTAAGCTAATTAAAAGTTTACAATCGGCTAAGTCAAAGAATTTAGATAGTAAAAAGAGGCGGTAAAAAAATAATACTCCCCGTCGATGTCGTTTATACCTAAATACACAGTTGTTGAATGATGATTAGTAAACGTGCCTTAGGCAAAAAAGCAATACATCAACAGCTTTTTCAATCAATAAAAAAAGTCTACTTTTTTTCCATAGACCATCTTATTTTTCAAAGTAGCCGTTACACCTTCCCCCATTATATTTATTTATTTATTAAAACGATGCTCACTAACGGTCCTTATAGTTTGAGTGGAAACTCTGTTTATCCTTTCAGTTTTATTGGAATACAAGAGGTCCCAAATCTTTAAAATAATAATGGATTTGGTCTTTAAATTTCGTCGCTATTTACATCACAATAGAATTTAAACTTTACTAATCACTCCAAGTAAATGAAAACTGTAAACGTACATATTTCTAATCATTTAGAATTTCTTGCTCTTCATAGAATTCTACCTTTTAAAGAAAATATGTGTTCATGTAAATATGCACGCACACACATAAGTTATAGTACAATCTCTTCCTCTAGTTACTGATTCAATATTGAGCAAGATGAGTTAAGTCCATCAACATATATTCTGTACACAAAAAGTATATACCAACGTCCAAATCTGTGTACCAAATTAATCTGATCCATTAGTGTTGTAATTGAAAGTACACTGCTCAAACATCACTAATATAAACTACGGGGCATTTCTTATTGGTCCTTTATTATAGTAATTAAAAGATCTTTTCAACAATACTCCCGTGTCTTCATTTACACCGGCCCCCGCTCCCCATATACATATAACATCTCTAATTATCTATATACATTTCAATACAGTAGTTACATACATAACATAACTTGAAGACATGGCAATTTTAACTCCTTTGTTATCAAGCACAAGCACAAGCACAAGCACAACAAGTAGCGAAACCGACGATAGTCCCACAAATTCTCATCGTTCCGTCCCTTACAATATTCCAAAACATGGGTACCGATCCTTAGCAGTGCTATCAGGCCACGTAGGTTCGGTCTCTAGCTTAGCCTTGTGTGGTGAGTTTATCCTTAGTGCTTCACAAGGAAAAGATATCATAGTGTGGCAACAGCCCGACTTAAGGATGTTTTCAAAGTTTGGACAGGGCGAAGGGTCCGTAAAAGCGTTAGTTACTGTGGGTAACAAGGTTTTTACTGCCCATCAAGATAGTCGGATACGGGTATGGAAAGTTTCTAGAAGCTCGGAAAATGTGTTTAGGTTGGTTGATTCGCTGCCGACTACGAAGGATTATTTGGGGAAGTTTATGAAGCAGAGTAATTATGTGCAGACCAGAAGGCACCACAGGTATTTTAAAAGGCTTGTTGGGTTGCAACTTTTAAGTATATAAGCTGGTCTGTTCGAGTCTGGAGTCTAGGATTCTAGATTTTAGGCCAAAGTTGGAGAACCAAATGCACTGAAATATATAAGCTTAAAAGCTGCAACCCAACACCACCTTATGTTATATAATGTTTACTTCTATATGTGTTTGTTTCCAATTGTTTAATTTTTTTGAAAAAAGTAAATTCAAGTATCAAAATATAGTTAAGTTAAAGACTTGCTCTGTTGCAGCTCTTTTGTAAATAAGTTGGCTGTATATAATTATAAGACTGGCGAAGAAATTAATTTCACTCATATTAAAGCGATATCGGGATTGAACAAACTTGGAACAAAGCGAGTACAACCTGTCTTAGAGAGATTTAAAGCGCAGCAAAAGTCACTCCCATTTAAACTTTACTTTTTTTAGTTGAGCAAGAAAAAAAGCTAATAACCTGACTAACCAAAGACACTGCAATATATCATCGAGAATGCAAATATACCAATCAAGCCTTAAGTAAGATATATTACTATAATTAGTTTCTACATGTAATTATTTCTTATTTGATTAATTCCAATGTCAGCTTTAACTTTTGCTAATAAGTATTGATTTATTACTATTCGGTGTATTCGTGATCACTTGCTTTATGCAATTGAGAATACAACGGTAACCGAATTCTAATATTTGTGTATTAATTTACCCAAAGGCATCTCTGGATTGAGCATGCGGATAGCATATCCTGCTTGGCTTCCCAAGGCGGCCTAATCTACTCAGGATCATGGGACAAGACCTTCAAAGTCTGGCGTATCAGTGACTTAAAATGTCTCGAATCCATACAGGCACATGACGACGCGATCAACAGTGTTGTCGCGACCAAGAATGCAGTCTACACAGCCTCGGCCGACGGAAAAATCAAGGCCTGGAGAAAGAACGGGTCTAAGACTCACACTTTGAGACAAACACTAGGAGGAAACAAAGATGTATCTATAAACACTGTATTGGCGACAGACGATGGAAGAGTGGTTTACGGAGGTGGATCGGATGGGAACATAACGGGGTGGTCAGGGAACGAAGGGTTGGATAGATGGGGAAAGAGTTGTGAAGTTAGAGCGCATAAAATGGCGGTTTTGTGTATGTGTTTTGTGGGGGACAGTTTTTTGTGTAGTGGGTCGGCGGATAAGTCGATAGGGATTTGGAAACGAGAGATTGGTGGAAGGTTATCAGGGATCGGGGTGATAAGAGGGCACGAAGGGCCAGTGAAGTGCTTGGCATCATCGCCTTATAATGTCGGAAGTGGTTTTTTGTTGTATAGTGGTGGCCTTGATAAGAGTCTTCGGGTTTGGTGGATACCAAGAAACTCTACTGAGGATACATTTGCAGTGAAAAGTACAGATGAGAAAATTATTTAAGGTATTGAAAAAAGTTTTAGTTTTTTCTTGTTACTATTTCTTAGGGAGTTTATTTTTAAAAGAAAGTGTGTATTGGATTGGGAAGTGAGTTTTTGGTGTAAGTAGTGTATGATTTTCCATTGTAGTTTACATCCTTTCTATTCATCTGGATGTAGTGACATGGAGAAACATCGATCTCGTTGTACTGTTTGCGTGAACATCGAAATTAAATTTATTCTATTTACGTGTTTATTGAATAAGTTTTGTGACAAGTCTGTTCTTGATCTTGTTAAATAGTTGAATTATGTCAATTATTCTATTTTATGGTGTATATTGTAAAAAAACATACGGCTTAAATGGAATTTCTAGAGGTGGAAACACATCAAGGTTAAGTAACGATCTTGTGTTTTTTGGACCACGGCCGGAAGAGATGTGAAGGCAAATGTGATCATGTTTGTACTGTTCTAGCAAACAATATCAAGTCATATACGCCTATACGAAATATTCTCAGTCCCAACCATACAACACTATACAATAAACTGCATATAAATTTATCACATGCTAAATTGCAATAGAAATTATCGTAAAAGAAACATCTTGAAAAAGTTGTCATAGACAGCAACTTTGATTGAGAGTGCTGATAGATCTAAGGTCTTGTTCCGCTCATGGCTTTCAAAACTATATTTCAATTATGAAATAAACGAATGCTACTTGAATTGTTTGTGGCATATTGCAAATAGTTTCTCAAATAGCAAGAACCTTACTAAAAAACTTGAAATAACGCAAGAAATAATCAGTTTCAAAAGCCGCTTTGTTGAGTATTTCACGCTTAAAACCAACAAAAAGGGAAAACAAAAACTTGAAATTTGACAAATACTGAGACAGGAAATAAACATTTGCACTATATCTATCTCTTCCATCAATAAGACTGTTAATTGTTAAACTAAACCATCATTGTAAAATTATTCCAGTTCAGAATGGTGTAAGAAATAATTCCCTATTAAGTCTAGAAAAGAAAAAGGAACCTTCAACAGGAAACATCCTAAAGAACTTAACAAAAAGCTAACCCAAAAACTTATACTATTTTTTAAGCTCCACTAAACAACTTATTTACTTAATACTCTCTAGGAGAGCCTTTAATCTTTTGTTATAGTGAAAACGACCAACCATCTGGGAGTCTGGGACCATCATAGCCAAGCTTTCTGTTACTTAGACTGGAAAACACGAGTTTATTTTTTATTTCTATATTTGCTGTCTATTTTGACGGACCGAAAAGCAAAAGTAGAAGAGTCGTGTATTCAAAAGATAAAAGTATATATAACTTGCAAGGGAGGTACTTGTAGGTACCCATGGTTTGTTGGAAGGAAAAATAATGCATTTAAAATATGAAATATTTAATTAAAAAGTAACTTCTCTAGATTTATCAATTGTTCACCTAAGTTATTACAGGTTATAGTATATTTTGATACATAAATAAAAAAATCGTATCAAATTGCATAGGGCCGACTTTTTTCATTTTCTATAACACGAATCCACTCAGCAACTTTTTGATTCTTTGGAAAACTATTCCATTAGCTGAAGAGAATGGGGCCAAAAAGAACTTTGACACAAATTTTGGGGGTCTAGCCCTTTTAATTCCCAATTTGCAAGTTATCTAGTTCATGTGGTTTAGAATCCATGTTGTAAACATGAAAACACTAGATGTGCCAACCTTAATGCGCTGCATTTTGAGTTTCTACATTTGACTTTTAGGATGGGAATTGCAGTAAATAACTTGGTTATATATCCAGTTTTTAGATTCAGATTAATCCCCAGTTTTAGAGTGAGTTGTTGTAGTTCATATGCTGAAAAGGAAAATAAGATACTGAAATTGCAAGTTCTGGAAAAAGTGGATGAGAAACTTGGAAAAGGGGATGATAAGGAGGCACTTTCCCTTGTCAAGGACTTGCAGGGCCAACCCGGAGGCCTTCGTTGCTTTGGCTCCGCCAGGCAGGTTCACTTTCCCACAATCGATTTCTTATGCTTATACAGTATATTTCAAGCTGGAAGTCCTAAGTGACCACACTTTTAATTGCATTCAAAACTATGGTACCATAGGCTTTCCAACATAAGTTAAGGCAAAGACCTTGGGTATAATATATCTTTCATCAGTGTTAATCGTGTTGACATGTAGAATGGATTCTAATATTATTCTTGCCTAATTAATCAGTTATTCATCAGATATTTGTACTAATTTTGATGAATTGATCAATAATTATGAGACTTCGTCAATGTGGAATTTTATAGCTGATTGAAGAATGGGGGAATCTCTTAAGATTGTAAAGAAAATAAGAGTTGCTTAAAAGTTTTTTTTGCTCATACTTAATGAGTGAAATTAGTTCATAAAAGTTATATTTCCAGCCAGCTTAAATCCAACTCTTAAACTTAGCTGATGCAAAGTTAAAATATAGCAAGCCATTTTTCATATTTGGCCTTTTGGCCTATGTTGCATTTCAAAATATCACATTAGGTGTAGAAAAATAAACACGACTATCGAACCGGAACACATCAGATTAATATGTTAAACAGACTAAAAAAGGAAAACTGTACAATCTTATATAATTGCTAAAATATTTTTACGACAATTGTAGTTGTTAAAACTTCTTTTTTTTTCAAGCTCAGGTACCACAGAGGCTCTACACTTTGGATGAGCTAAAACTAAATGGAATTCAAACAAGTGCTCTGCTGGCACCAGAAGACACAACTCTTGGTTCTATCGAAAGAAATCTGCAGATTGCTGCTCTTATTAGTGGAATTTCGGCATGGAATGTTTTTCACTTTAGTATGCAAGAAATCTTTTATATCTCTGTGGGGTTCCTGTTTTTGTGGACGCTAGACGTGGTAAGTAAATTTATTAATGTTTTGAATATTAACCTTTGCAGTTGAAATCTAATGCTATTAATCCATTGCTTAATAACATGACAATAATCATCAAATTCTTGAAGTCGTTTTTTGAAGGTTGCAGTAGGTGGTGGAATTGGCAGCTTAGTTCTAGATACGATTGGGCATACGATCAGTCAAAAGTACCATAATAGGGTTATTCAAGTAAGTCTCCTTTTCATTTTCTATCACTGCTTTATTATGTTACTTATGCTTCGCGTCACACACAAACCTTAAAAATCTTCTTTCTTCCGGAAGTTGATTTTCCAAAAAAATAATGCAGCATGAAGCTGGGCATTTTTTGATCGCATACCTGCTAGGGATACTTCCCAAGGGATACACACTCTCTAGTTTGGAAGCTTTGAAAAAAGAAGGATCACTCAATGTACAAGCTGGGACTGCGTTTGTCGATTTTGAATTCCTTGAAGAAGTAACATTTCTTCCTTCCAAAATGTACTCTATTTTTTTAAGTTCTTTGTTGGGTGTGTGTTTGATGATTTAATCAGAAACTTAAAATCTTATGAGAGGAATGTTGAGTAATGGTTAAGGGAGTTAGCAAGAAAGTAGTTAACCTTACGCTTTAACTGATTATTCACAGTACTGAACATTCCTCAAGTGTTTAACATCCTTCAGTTTTTACCGGCTTGCGTTTATGCATTTGGGAAAAAGTGGCCATGTTTGGCTGCAGATTTTAGACTGGCTTTTCGGTTAGAAGTTATACTGCATTTAGCTTATCAGATAAAAGCTGTGCTTTTTGGTCCCGTGCACTGAAAAAACGAGGAGGTTTAAGCTGGAGAAACACAATATTTTCTCAGTCTCAACAGAATCTAGCTGATTTGCTTAAAATCTGACCAAAAAAGTTCAACATTTCAAGCAAATCTCATGCTATAGGATCTAAAAATGTTTATGGTTTACACTCCTATCTACCTCTATATCCAAACTAGAACTGCACCACTGTTTCTTTCTTCGTCTTTACTTGCTTTGGATTAGAGATGTTACTATCCGCTGTAAATAGAATTTCTGAAAGAGTTTATGGCTGTACTGTATTTTCCTAAAGTGGACATTTTCTTTTACTATATGGTCTACCTGACATAGTTAAATATGACATTTAGCGCAAGGCTCATAACGATGTGTACAGTTTAATCAATTCATTTGCTAAATTCTTCATTGTTATTTTTAAGTTCATTAGACAATCAGAAGCTACTGATACACGTTTCTTCAATGATTGTCTTCACTTGCAGGTTAATGCAGGAAAAGTATCTGCGACGGTATGCATACAATATCAGGATAAGAAACTTCATATTGCATTTTTCTGTTCCGCAGAAGGTTTATTGGTTACATTTTAACTAACGTTTTTTCCCCCCAGATGTTAAACAGGTTTTCATGTATAGCACTGGCAGGTGTAGCTACTGAATATCTTCTATATGGATGCGCTGAAGGAGGCCTGACGGATATTAACACGGTAAATACTCTTAGTTCTTGTTTTGGACAGCTTATAATAAAAAATCTAACCCCCTCCAATTTATTTAATAAATTAAGAAAAGTGAGGGGGGGGGGGGGTAAATTTTAGCCACGTGTAAGCTCATGATTACCGCGAATCAATATCACATTGTTATATGGTATGGTGAGAGCGCATAGTTAGTACGAAATAAAGGCTCAATTGAAGAGATCTTGCAATGCTTTAAATTTGAATCAGTTGCTGATTTGCTGTTTCTACTTTTTAGTTTCTAGTATATACTTTGTCATGACTCAAAACTATATATGCGTGATTGCGTGGACCAGAATCAATGAAAACAACAAATCAGAGCTAGTCTAGTTCAGCTTTTAAGCAAATAAGCTGGATTTCTTGATTATCAAAACTATATGTGTGATTGCGCGGACCAGAATCAATGAAAACAACAAATCAGGGCTAGTCTAGTTCAGTTTTTTAAGCAAATAAGCTGGATTTCTTGATTATCAGAAAAAAAAGTAGCTTCATTTAGCTAGGTTCAAACAAAAATCCCGATAAAAATTGCTTTTATTTTAGTCAACGAAATGCATTTAAACCTTTAAGCAAAAAGAAGAAACAAGCTTCACAGATACAAGTAGACAAGCCCTTGATCAAAAGTAGCTACAAAGCTGACATTTAAAAATATGCAATTGCAGCTGGACGTATTGTTAAAGAGCTTGGGGTTCACCCAGAAGAAGGCCGATTCTCAAGTCAGATGGGCAGTCCTGAACACAGTTGTATTACTTCGTCGCCACGAAAAATCTCGGGCTAAATTAGCCCAAGCCATGTCGGAAGGAAGATCTGTAGGTTCTTGCATCGTTGTTGTCGAAAACACTATTGATGTAACAGAGCTGTTGGATCAACCTTAGGGTTGTACTCAATATGTTGAATTTTTTTTAATCGTCCAACCAAATATGTATACATAATATTTGGCTATCTGCAGATAAGATTTTTTTACAGAATGTTCTGGGCCTATGGTTTGACTACAGCTTTTTCGTACTTGTGCTACAGTAAAACTTTGAGCAATTGTATACTAGTTGTTTATGAAAGCATTTCCAGGGGAGACTTGATTGAATATTGTTAATTTGTTATTCATGAAAAATTATTGTCAGTCAATTTTCTGAAGTTAAGAAAACGTTAGAAATTATGTCTATAAATGTGAACCTAGAAGCAAGCTTGACATAAATAAAATGAACAAAGACTCGTCATATGTCGACAATCACTTGGTTATAAGAAAATAAAATGAACAACCAGATGTGCAGAACTTAACCCCACATAAACACGATGAAAAGAAAACTGAATCCATTTCGTGTGATTTTTACCAAGTTTGAAAAAAAGAACAAAGTCATTTGACATTCAAATAGATTCCAATCCGTCTTTACTATATTTATTGCACCTATCAGATGAAAGAAGTAAAATATATGAATAAACCTTCAAATTCAAAGATAAAACTTTCTATTAGTAGAACATAGAGAATTTATTCATGGCTTGGTACACTGACTAGCCTAAAAACTAAATACGATGAAAATAAATGATAAACCATTATCGTATAAAATACGATTACATTTACCGTATGCAACAAGCAGTTAAAATTTTAAAGTGTAAAATGATGAGTTTTGTCTCGTGATGGTTTACTAAAGAACACCCACAAACAGATACGTTTTAAATCTACCAATTAAGTCCCCACTCTTACAAAAGAAAACGGATGCAACTAGATGAAAAATACTTTATAGTCATATTAAAACAGGGTAAGACCTCTAAAGAAAACTAAAGTTTGTCAATAAAAATGACTCTCTCCCCCAAAAGCTTGGTGTAATATTGTCGATGCCTTATGATAAGTGTATAATCATTAGCTCGAAGTTCGACAGTTTAACAAGAAAAACATCTTGCAATTCATCATTTTTATTAAACTTAACTGTAAGGACAAAAGCTTATACAATATGAAAATAATAGATATAATATTGCATAATCTACATGCTAGCATACTCGCAGTCTCATCTCTTATTTTTTCTTATTTAGGAGCTCATTTTTTTCATTTTTAATTATATATATTTTTTATTTGAGCCTTTGGCTTCTTTCCCCTTTAAATCGTCCTATACCGCTCCTCCTTATATCATCGGATTTTTTAGCCATTTATTCTCCTATACTTTTCCCATTCATCTTATCCTAAGTATAGAGGGTAACTTATAGCTCCCCCATTTGCCTTTCGGCATGTCTGGGAGGCATTCAAGCATATAAATACATAGGCACGAATTGTATTAGTACTAAGCTAGCCATAATATAAATATATGTCGTAAGGCTAGACATGTTCTCTTAGAGAACGTTGGGTTTACGCACCTGTCGATCCACCCCTAAGGTAATGCTGGGGTTATAGGGTACCAACAATGAATTACCGAGATCAAGTACACCGTCTACTTAAAATAAAACTTTTTAATAGTTTAAAAGTTCTATAAAAACAATTTTTGCAAGATTTTAGGGACTGTCGCGGTAAACTTAGTAAACGTTAATACACTTTAAACAAATGAGTATAACATGCAACTTGTACAATATTATCTCTCCTTAAATTGACTAGAACGAAATAATTAATGACAAACCAGACATATATAAATATTTAACACACTAGATTAATATAAATATTTTTTCCAATTTTTAAAGTATCGCCACATGTTCACGTATATGAGAGGGTTCCATAAAAGATAAACCAAAACAACTTAGGAATTTTTTTTTCCATTTTCTCATTTCTCATTTTTTTTTTTTCTTTTCATCGTGCAAAATGTGACACATGCAATCCTAACACAAATATATACAAATACAAAAACAATAGCCTAAACACGAAAAATATGTACAAATTAAATTAATAAAAGTCGGAGTTTTTGAATAGAATACACGTTTTAATGCAATGTCATGAAGGATATCACCTAATTGTCAAAGATGGCTAATGGTCACCATGTCATACTCCAAGTAATTCTCTGCCAATAATTGAACCTGAGACTATTAGTTTGCAATGGATACAATCTACGTACACTTGTTTTTGGATATAAACTTGACTACAATAAAAGGAACGAAACCGAAATTTACTGACAAATCACCGATAGTTTATAAATATCCGATAGGTTAAGCGTATTATCTTGGCCCTGACAAAGTTACAGGCAACAAAGGTGTAGCATCTCTGATCATAGTTTGTAGATGACCAACAGGTGCAGTATTTGACTTTGATATTACAAGGTTTGTGAAGTTATAATCCAAATTGTGTGCAGCATCTGCAGAACCCTCTAGGACCTTAACTACAACCGACATCGAGGGTCTTTTATTAAAATCGCTTTGGAGACACCATACTGCTACTTTCATCATCTCAATCACCTCCACCGCACTTAATTTTACGTCGCTGTTGTGTTTATCAACAATATCCTCAAGCCGACTTTGTTCAGCTTTCGTCTTGAATAACGCCAATAAATGCATTTCATCCTCGGGTTGAGAATGATCTATGTTTCTTCTACCACATAAGATCTCTAATACTACAACACCAAAGCTATAAACATCTACTTTCTCCGTGATGATCGAACTTAGCCACTCAGGAGCAAGATAGCCAGGTGTTCCTCTTAAAGTTGTCATAACTCTGCTCTGGTCCTTGCCGATCAACTTTGCCAACCCGAAATCCGAAACTTTAGCAGAGAAATCTCCATCTATGAGTATGTTTTGAGGTTTGATATCCAAATGAAAAATCTTCATCTTGCAATCCTCATGGAGATACGCTAACCCCTTAGCTATATCTGATATGATCTTCTTTCTACTCTGCCAACCTAGAGTGGGTTCCTCATTTTGAAAAATCCATTTATCCAATGACCCATTTGGCATGTATTCATATACCAAGAGCCTATGTGATTTTTCGGCGCAAAATCCGATCAAACTTACCAAGTTGACATGGTGAATGCTACCAATTGTCTCAACTTCGGCCAAAAAAGACTTTTTAATATGTCCTAAACCGTCGAGCCGTTTTACAGCAACTCTTGTACCATCATCAAGTGTCCCTTCATAGACCGACCCAAATCCTCCTTGACCGAGCTTAGTAGAGAAATCTCTCGTTATCGTTCTTAATTTTTCGAAAGAAAACCGACTAGGCATCCCAGACACTTGGTCAACATCAAACTCCTCAATTTCCTCGGTTTCTTTATTTCTCATAACAAGGAAAACACACAAACCAAACAAGAAAAGAGCAATGAAGGAACCGCCGAGGCTATATCCTAATATGAGTTGCCTATGACTCTTCTTCTTTTTGGTGGGAGATTTTTGTAAAGAATTTATGCTACTTTGAGGCATCTCGACCTTCAAAAACACTGAAACTCTATCAGACCCCCCCTCAGCGTTTATAAGAGAAAGTACTTCAGACACTAATAGGCAACCTCTTTGTCCAGAATTTACCAAGCCA
Organism: Primula vulgaris; assembly: GCA_963920805.1. Taxonomy (NCBI): domain Eukaryota; kingdom Viridiplantae; phylum Streptophyta; class Magnoliopsida; order Ericales; family Primulaceae; genus Primula; species Primula vulgaris. The sequence continues at coordinate 43,897,061 of OY987212.1, read as the reverse complement.
TAAGCAAATACAGCCGCTTTGCAAGAACAATTTCTCAAACATATTTTCTTGCAATCCTTTAAGTTCAGTCTTTCATCCACCTCAGAAATATTACTGCCATCATAAATATCTTGATTTAAGTTGAAGTAAGTAGTATCCTTGAGCTCCAAAAGGCTATGCAAATGAGAATTCTTACAAGAAATTGGTGTTATTGGAGCGCATCCAAGGGTGGGTTGCCGATAGCTTATTTGCCTAAAACTGCTTGTCTCGTTTTCAGCTTCTTCAGGACAACTACATTGTCCATTTGAGCACATACCGTATCTTCCACACACCAAAGGGTACCCACATTCACCACTAGTTAACGTAAATATATCTGTACCTGATAGATAATACGAGTTTGTCAACTGGTAAATTTTCAAGTGCCCATCAGATTCCAACCTTAGGAACACACCTATAGAATCAAGAGGATCCCAGCTAATTCCAAAGCTTCCACCACCGAACATGACATCAAAATTTTGGTTTAAATTATCGGTTTGATAATACTTTTGGGGTGGATTTGACTTCATAGTATAAGATACCAATAATTTATCTTGAATAGTTAACGAAAATTGACCTGTACTCCAATTCGATGAGGATATGCTTGAGATCAGCTTCTTCCCCTTAAATAAGTATTGTCCGGGGAGTAGTGAATCCGTTGGATGATCAAAAGATTGCCAAACAATTTTACCGACTTTGTCGTAAAGCACGAGATTTCCAATTTCGGTCAATTCCAACTTTGAAACATTCTTGTCTCTAGTGCTTGTAGACCATACAGATGAATCATCCGCATCTTTTAAGACCAAGTCACCCTCATTCGTGAAATTCAAGGTCGCGTTGATTTGAATAGGATGGTCACGATTAGCCGACCAAACGAGTTGTGGCTGGTTTACAATGTAAAAGCTTGGGCCATACTCTATGGGCAGATAGAGAAGGACACCAAACATGCAGTTTGCGGTTATATTATTAGGGCAAATAAACCCACACACAAAGTTTGTGTTGTTTGTTTTACTAAAAAGGATAGGTGTTAGAGAATTCCAGGACAGTGAGGTCGAGTTAACGAAAACGGAATAAGGTGTATAATTATTGATCCATGAAGAGGATAAATGTGCTACTGAATTAGTGACATTTAAGACATCGGCATGAGTAAAATATGGAGAAGAGATTATGAAGAAGAGAGCTGCAATAATACATGTGTAGAAGGTAACTGGTGGTTGATTCATTTTCAGAGCAAGTTTGGCTGTATAACAAAATGATAGCCAACCAAACCATGGGTATTGAATATTGATTGATATTCACAAGGTGAACGTTTTCATTAAAACCTACTAACACAAGGTTGAAGATGAAAAGTAGTGCATTGGGACCACACGTGTTTGACAAAGACTAGTGTTCCTTATTTCTGTGCGAGTTATGACAGATTTTTTTATAAAAAAAAAAAAAAAACTTATTAAAGATGAGTTATGACAGATTAATGTTTATAATTATCACTGTTTTACAAACCATATTCGTAGTAAAAAAGTCGATTAAAAACATTCAAAATTAGACTTTCCATTTTTTAAGGCCTCTAAAATCTTTTAGCACAGCTATTGCGAAAACGTTTTAGTCGCCTAAAGAAATCCATACGACATAAGTTATTATAAGTATAATAAATGAATCCATATCATCACGTACTCTCAAATAATCATCATCACTTGGTTTACTTAAATTGATATAGTATTAAATATTAACTACTAGTATATATTAAGCAGGTGCCAGTCCACTCAATGAGTCAACGCCAAAAATTCTACAGTGGTGGTCAGTGGGACCAATTTAATTAGCTCCTCACAAAATTCAAACTTTCACCAGTAACCAATAATAATTATTGGAAGAATACGACCATTTTTAAAATCAACAAATAATGAATAACAACGATACATATACTATATATTTAATAATGTTAAACACACAAATTTTGTAAAGACTCATGCACTGCACTTGTGAGGTGATTCCAAATATATAATTATTATAATATTAAAAATTAATTTAATAAACATTAGTGTAAATGTTAGTGGTGTCCACAATGTTAGTGGTGGAGTGCTTAATAATACAATACAATGATACATAGTATTTAATACTCCGTGATCATTAGTTTAATTCATCTTTTTAGTCTCGGACAATCTACACTACCGAGTCGTTCCTGTGCATATGTTGTGTAGGGATTACAACCGGAACGATTAAGTCATTCAAAACCCGACCCTATTGAATACAAACTTCACACAAACCCAACCAGTTTTCTTTCTCATTTTGAAATAAACAATTTTATTATCATGATTTGGGAAATGAATAAAGTGAAAAACATATGTTTGGAAACAGATTAATATGAACTTCTTGTCTAGCGTTGGGCTTGAATTAATATGGGTTGAGCATCTTGAATATTTTTTTGAAACATATTAATTGTTTCGAAACATATGTTTTACTTATCTTCCTTTTCCAAATCATGATGAGTAGCGAACCCATATTAGCAAATGATAAATAGGAACTCCTTAAACGATAAATAGAAACTCGTTATTGTAAGAATTTGAGATACTTCGAGGCTCGTCTACCTTTAAATAAAAAAACCAAAATCCTATAAGATCCTTCTGATTGTCTATTTGAAAAAATATTTGAGACACTAATAGACAACCTATTTAGTGTCTATCTTATAAGAAGGAGCATAAGAATACTCGGAGAACAAAGCACGATTTGAAATTAAGGTGATTCTAACACTATCAACTAAACTTAGATAGACCTTTTTGCATTTAATAAAACAACAGGCGAACATATGCCTATAAACGTTGATCCTGACAAAACTAACAACGGACGTGGAACTTCTTGATAAATCACAATGTTTAACTTCTTATATTTACTAACTCATAAAAGATCATAAAAAGGGCCTTCTACAACGCTATACATCAATCGAACGGTCTTGCATCATCAACCTTAACTTGATGGTCAATTAATTCATAACCGGTCCAAAACATTTAAACGAACGACTAAATATAAATAGTAACCGTCGTCTAAATTCAACCGTTCAAATAACATTAGAGACGGTTTGGTATATCATATTGAAAAAAGAAATAAGTTAGCACGTACTTAAAAGCTGCTATAAATTTGCTTATTAGGGCTTAAATAACTTACCCACAACATTTAAATGAACGACTAAATATAAATAAGAACAGTCGATCTAAATTTAACCGTTTAAATAACATCAGAGACGGTTTTATATGTCATATTGAAAAAAAAAAAAGGTTAGCACGTACTTAAAAGCTGCTATAAAATTGCTTATTAGGGCTTAAATAAACAAAGCTATAAAAAGTCAATCTTCTAATTAACTAATTGATTACGAGTGGCTCTTTGGAACAATCAACTTATTTATCTGTTTATGTTACAGTCACTTTAACCACTGTTAGATTAGAAAATGGACGGTTAGATAATGTTTTTAAATAACTAATTTATTTTTTCTATTTTCAACAAATTAGAATTTGATAAAATTAAAACAAAATGTACCGCAAATAAAAATATCGAACCCTACTAAACTTAAATACTAATTGAACATTTTTTTTTTTATCATGTAATACTTTTTTTATTTATGAAAAAGGAATGGGTAATTGCCCTTCATTAATCGTTTAGAAGATTAATAAGTAAAATAGATTCGTTGAGTGAGTTAAATAAAGCCTTTGACTCTCTCTCTCTCTCTCTCTCTCTCTCTATATATATATATATATATATATATATTATATATATATATATTGATGGCGGTGCAGTGGCTATTGGTATGCCATGGCTTGGTGACGATGTTAGTGGTGACGTCATTTTTATGTGGTCAATGGCCGATATTCGAAGGCACTTTTATTCAAAAATTTCATTTTTTCCTCACTTTTGGGGCTTATGACTATTTCCGGTATCCTTCTCTCTCTCTCTCTCTCTATATATATATATATATAAAATTTATTGTTACTTGGTATAATAATGCAATGATCACTATGTAGACTACTTGTTTTGCTAATTAGAATAATGGGTTTTTGATGCATTTGATATTTCACATTTTGGGATTTATTATTTTGGTTTAGTTGGGTTTTTGTACATTTTATTTTTACTCTTTCTGTATATATATTTGTATATAGAATTCATTGTTACTCGGTATAAAATCTGAAAATCACTCTATAATGTACTTGTTTTGCTAATCAGGACAATGGGTTTTGATACATTTGAAAATTTGATATTCGGATATTGGGATTTACCATATTGGTGTAATTTTGAACAATGGTCTTTTTATACATTTACACTCTCTCTTTATATATATATATACTAGCCGCAAAGCCCACCCGATGGGTGGAAACCGAAAAAAATATTGCTATCAATTAGTTTATTTATATAGTATTAAAAATCTGTCAAGAAAAAATGAATTGAAATCAAAAGTAAATGAGAATAAATTTGTACATAAGGAAGAGAGAGCACAGAGAACAATAGAGGAGTTATTTTTTGGTTTTCTTCAAATAGTAATTGGTATGATATTTTGAACGTGAGCAGTTTTTTTAGCAGTTACATTTTTTTTTAGTTTTTAAATTTCTAACATCATGTGTAATTTTTGAAACTATCCATAGTTTTTTGTAATTATTTGTTTCAAGGCTTCATAAGGGGTCTTCACATAAACTAATAGTATAGATAGAAGTATAGATAGTGTATATATATATATATATATATATTTGTTACTTAGTATTATATCTAATAATCACTCTGTAGTCTGTACTGTACTTGTTTTGCTAATCAGAACAATGGGATTTGATACTTTTGATATTTAGATATTGAGATTGCCTATTTTGATATACTTTTAATTTTTGAACATTGGGCTTTTATACATTTACTCTTTCCGGGGCCGCCTAATAATTTCACACCCCAACCCGAAAGAGAATTCATTACCTACTTACCTTACCCGACAATAAAATAACAATATTTACAGAAAAAAACTACAAAAAAAGTTAACAAAATGTAATTCAGGTCATAATATAAGCAAATATTGTATTGAAACATAATTTGCAGGCGGTTTATTGAAAAGGTGTGTGGGTCAAGAGGCACAGACGCCGTTTTATCCGTCGAGTACTACTGTTGTGACCGTCCTAATCCTATTTTACAGGTTCATATCTCGTCTATGTTGTTACTTAAGTCGTCTTAATGTATTATAAACCAGTTTTATCATAACTACTTGCATTGATTGTTAGTTGTGACTCATCAACACATGTTGGACTCAGAATATTATCTTTACTTATTCCGAGCGCTAATGGAAAGACATCGTAGCTATTAAGTACACTCCATATTATTTTTCCAGTGTTCCTTCTTGGGAATTTTGAACATTATTGGCCACTTCGTAAAAACAGTGGACATGATTATGCTACTTTCAGCTGTCTCAGATCTTTCCCTTTGAGTTATACCCTTTTACTTATAGAGTGCGATAAGAGATCTCCAACCGAGGGCCAAATTTGGAAAGTTAACAAGTTAGCGTAATATTGATGTTTATTAATAATTACATTCATCTTATAGACAAACAACAATAAACAAGGGGAGTGACTTACTGGGTATAATTTCATTAGTCATCAGCATCTTATTTATGGTCCTTGCTAAGCTTGTTTTGCGGAGCTCCGTTTGACATCGTTTCGGCATTCTTATACTTTAATTAAATTTAAATTGTTCATCTTGCCTCTGCTGGCATAAAGTGTCTCCTCACAGGCGATGACTAGCACTTACTGAGATAGCTATTTTTAAGATTGTTGCTATTATTTTACGCAATTAGATATTTTGGAGATGGTTTCCTCTTGTTTCTCCTATAAAGTTTTATATTTGATGGAATGCGGGGTATGAAATGAAAGAGCTGATGTTAGTTTTCTTTCCGTGGCAGTTCATATATCTAGCAATAGTTGGAGCTACTTATTACATTATTGTGACGTCATCTTTTAGCTATATCCCCGGATACTATCTTAGTGAATATCATAGGTAACTGATGATTTTTTTTCCTGACAGTTCCAAAATCCTTTTGATGTTCTGCATTTTATGATCTTTGATTTTCTACAGTATTTATGTACTTGCAGGTATACAAGTTTGCTGGCAGCTGGCATGGGTATTATACTCTTCTTACTAACCAGCTTTTCTGATCCAGGAACCGTGAGTGCAGACAATGTTTCTCAGTATCTATCTTCTTATCCATATGATAATTTAATATTTACCGAGAAAGAGTGCTCAACTTGCAAGATCATGAAGTGAGTTTGCTGATCTATTTGGAGTTTAGAACTTGATATTATGATATCCTGTATTCCTTTATGGATTTCTTTTTACTGCTGTAGGCCTGCTAGATCTAAGCACTGTAGCATTTGTGATCGGTGTGTTGCTCGGTTCGACCATCATTGCGGATGGATGGTCTGCTTCTATCCATGCCATGCCATTCCATTTTTTTTTAAGTCTGTTGATTCTTGTGATCCTGTGCTCCGAGCATAATCACTTGCTTAAAAGCCTCTCTTTTTGTTGTATGAAACAATTTATTTCTCAACATTGCAGAATAATTGCATTGGGGAGAAGAACACTCGCTACTTTATGGCTTTTCTACTCTGGTGAGCTATTGGTCAACAAAAGGCCACTTAGTAACACATGCCAAGATATAATGTTGTGCAGTAGCTTAGGCAAAACGTTGTTAGATGTTATTAGAATAAGAAACTACATATATGTTATTTCATCTTGTTTGTTATTTTTGTCTTTCCTTTCCTTTTTGGAATTATATAAAAAAACAACATTTTCTTTCTGTCTTATTAAGCTCCTGTAAATGGGGCTCAATGAAGAGAGTTCATGTAAATGTGCTAGGTGCTTTTAATTTTACAAACTAATTATATGAATCTTCTTGAAAAAAATCTCAATCTGTTAATGATTTTTCAGGCATTTCCTACTTTGCGTCTATGGAACTGTTGCCCTTGGATTGATTCTTGCTGGTCGAGTAAAAGAACTAAAAATTGTTTATATCTTAACAGGTAATTTAAGTTTGACATATCTTAGTTTCTGACTGATTATGCCTGCAGTGGAGTGTGGGGTGAGATGATTAATATTTTTTCCGCCTCCCCCCCTTTTGCAGCTTATTATGGGATCGATAATTCACTAGGTAGCTTGGCTCCACATGTTGTACAGGCAAGTCTTTTTTGGGTTGGAACTTGGGAAGAATTAGATGTATTAACTTTTAAGAGGTGTGGGCATGTATTTGGACTCTTACTAATCTTTTGACATTTAAAATTGAATAAATAAATAGGAAACAGATGGAAAAAATATGAAATCCTCTTTAAAATCTTTCTGCGTTTATTACTTTAACAAGGGTGTTAAACTTCCTTTTTGTTTTCATGTTTTGTTTTCCTGAGAGTATGAATAAAACTGTGACATAAGCCCCCGACCATTTAACAACCTCTTGTTCTCATAGAAGTATAGAGCACTTTTTGTAGCGGCTTTATAGTTTTTTTTAAAATAAAATAAAATTTCAGCCTATCCCTTTTTTTAGTAGTAGTCTGATTTTATGATATAGTAGTTCGAGATTGATACACAGTGGGGGCAATGGTTTTACATTCTCTTTATTGGAGATTTAGAGTGAGTGCTCTCCTTGAAATCATACTGATATATAAATCAGGGAACAAAATCCCAGAAGTTTTTTCTATGATTATTCCTGTGGCTGTGGCACTTTATTAGAGGTTCTTATATAATTATTCCAGTGGCTGTAGCACGTTATAAATGTCCTGTCAGTTTTTGGTACTGCTGTATTGGTTTGTATAAGTCATCCGAGTCTCTGACTGGCTGGTATTGAAGTTTTTTCCGAGGATTTAATTTTTCTGGTCTTCCCCACCTTTGGCTTATCTTTTTTTTTCCTGCTAGGTGAGCAGTAGTTTGATCTTGAGGATAAACTATTTCTATGTTGCATTGTTTTATCCTATTACAGTGGCTGTTGGGTTCGCACAACACTCAAATACTCCTTGTGGTGTTCCTAGCCATTGTTTCTCTACTTCTAGCCGGTTTCTTTGCTTATCATGCAAAATTGTGTATCACAAATACCACAACGAATGAGGTTTATTCCTTTACTTGATTTCTTTTTTTGTGCTTTGAACCCATAAATGCAATTTGTTTTCTGTCGTTGACTCGTTTGTACGAAGTGCTAGTTCAAGTTTTTTTTTTTCCTGTTCGTAATTTTTTTTTTTCATTTTTTAAAATGGTAGTCTTTCAAGTGGCAAGATTACCTAAGCTGGCAGAGAAAGGTTCTAGAGTCAAAGGCAAGTGAAGCAGCTCTTAGAGAAAGCGTGAGCGGATTAAGTAAAGAACAGAGTCCCCCACAGAGCAAATGGAAGACATTTTTCCGAAGGTCTCGTTTAGAAGAGGTGAAGGTGGATAAAAAGAATATTTACGATAAAGGGATATTACACAATCTTGGTGAGGTGATTTTTCCTCTCTCAAGAAGACCGTCTTTTTGGCACTCAAAATTGAAGTTGGGTTAGAAATTCATCCTCTGGAAGCTCCTTGCATCAACCTCTCTCTCTCTCTCTTTTCTCTTTCCTTTTCTAAGAATAGACGTAGATTTATACCACATATTTGACAATCTTTTTTTCAACCTGTTGTTATTTTATTTTGCTATTGAATTGGTTCCATAACTCGAGACATAGTATGATGACAATGTATACGTAGAAATATTTACATATTTGAAAATATTTTATAGTTTTGTTATAACTCAAGTGTAAAGGATTTTTAATGACCAATTGATTCTTGTAGAAACGATTGTGTTTACTACTTCTATCTATATGCAAGCAATCTGATCCCTGGCTTCCACTTGTAATACCGATCAAGATGGTGTCGTTAATTGGTTTGTCATCCGAGTATATAACATCTTTATTCCCATTCTTTGTTTATGTTCTCAATTGTGCTACTTTTCTATCGGACCACATATTCAATGGGAATATGTTATTTGTTGATGGAATTTATAAGCATTACAACCGAGTCATCACTCCTCATATATGGGTTGTTGATAAATGCTAGTAGCTTTATTGTTTTATGCAATATAGAAATAGTAAATTTTTGAAAACATAATTATCTCAATTCATGTTGACTCCCGTCTTCAGAATAAAGTTATAAGTTCTGGGATAAAATACAGATGCAGCAAAAAGTGGCCTTGCTTTATACTGTAGACATGTCAAGATAATAAATAAACTTGGTTCATGCTTGAAAATAGTATTTGCCTAACCGATGAGATATCTTCATCCTATGATAGTACTCCATTTCACAACTTATTATCCTTCAGTTGAATTTCATAACTTATTATCCTATGATAGTCTCCATACTGTAGACTAGTGTTCTTCCATTCTAGATGAATTGTTAGTGATTCGGTGCGCACTAGTTTTCACCTGAACATGTTTAAGGCTTAAAAAATACGGCCTGCTTTTTGACTTATTATCCTTTAGTTGAATCAATAACTTGAAAAAAGTGGTTTCGTTGTCCCTGAATATTTGTTCTAGTAATTGTGTGGCACATGTTATAATTTTAGAAACAAAGTTAATGAGTAAGGTAGCGAGTAACATGGAATCATACAAATAGTACACCAAAAACATATAAAGGTGTAAGCCCGTTATACCTACATAAAAGTATAATCACCCAACTTCACATCCTCCTCTCCACGATATAATAGAAATAACGGATTCAAAGAATCAGGAAAATAGAACTAGGAGGCGAACGCTACTATAATGTAGTATGCAGTATATGTATATGTACATATAATAGGATCAAGGGGAGCTCCAGGTGGATATTGAGCAGAAATGTGGTCCTACCGAGGCCCTTGAGGTTTAATGCCTCTATTTCGCATGTAAGTCAGAAATTGGCCTGGCAGTTCTTCTAGTAAACTTTGTACAACAGATATTTGCCCACCTAAAAAAAACAAAGTACCAAGAAAAGTATCTTCAGGCACAGAAAGAGGAAAGGTGCAAGTTACAAAAGCAGAAATTACCTCAATTTTCAACAAATCTTAAAATCTAAGCAAGAATCTTCAAGCATAATCAATGCGTTGAAGTGGAGATCATGAAAGCTTTATAAAGTTGTCTTAAGATTTCCATAGTTTTGTAAATGGCTTTTCTTGGATTCGGATACTAAATCCGCAAAAAAAAATCATACAAAGAGAATGAGATCATATCCTTAAGAATTTACCATTTCCTAACTAATCAAATTCATATTCATTTCCAAATTCAAGCAATAGATCATGGTTCTTGAATGTAATTGCTTTAAAAACAATATCAACAAAATTATATCTGCTTTAAATACTTTCATTAAGAAAAATGTGGTACTCGTGAATAAATTCGCTGTGCATCAGAACTTTCACCCATAACCAACATTATGTAGGAGAAAATTAAACATTTACATCACCCTCAAGAAAGTAAGAGAAATGTAGAGGGTGAGTTTTACAGTTATAGGCCTATCTAAAACAGATAAAACTGAACATGTAAACTGACCTTGCACTTCACGAAGTGGAACAAACTGTACAATGTCTCGTGTTGCTACCCTTCCAGTAGAACTCTCTAATCTATGTCCATTATCTGCGTCAAGGATCTGTACAAAAAGAACATGAATTATAAAATAAGATTGCTGTTACAAGATCATTAAACACTGAAAACACATGAATAAATACATGTTTTTGCTCTAAAGAGATTACAATTCTTTTTTTTAGTTTTGGAAATTGACAGTTTGAATGCTCAAATAATGCCTAAACAAAGCTTATACCTCCATTTCTTTAAAATCTGCAGAACCAACTCCAACAATAAGAACTGAAAGGGGAAGATCAGATGCCCTCACTAACGCATCCTTAGTTTGTTGGAGATCGGTAAGGACACCATCCTGTAAAAGAAGACTGCTTCAGACTCAAAATCAACAATAAGAAATGCCGAAATAAATGAAAACTATATCTAATTCAGTACCGTTATGATAAGCAAGACAAAGTACTTGCTACTGTTTTGAGAAACGGAACTAGCTGAGATTTCAGCTGCTGTATTGATCACTTGACCAAATAGAGTTGGACCGGAAAGTGAAACATTTTGTAGAGCACTAATGTACGCAGACATAATTCCTTCTACGCCTTCGACCTGTAAAGAAATAAGAATAAATGCCAATATATATAAATATATATATATATATATATATGCATAACATTGTAGATGCGGGATATGTTTCGTGGCTATGGACTACACAAGTCGACAGCAAGATATCTAGACATCGCCCAAATCACACAAGATTCTGAACAACATTGATGCCATTTAAATCAACCTCATCATTGAATTGATGAAGTGAAACTATGTTATACTCCTTTTTACCACCTGATTAGTTATTACAATGTTTCTAGAGTCTACAAGAATGGCGTTAGAAGTGCAAGGGATTACTTAAATATTCTACTATAATAACATACAGCACAGGAAAAGTAATTAAAAGAGTACAAGATTAATACAAGAAACACGTGAGTAATAGAAGAAGCAAGAAAACGTTTTAAGATAAGAGCAACAACTAAGTATGACTTATCACTTTTAGTGAGAGAGATTTACCTCATTGCCCCTTGGACTTCCATTTAAGTTAAAACAATGAGATATGGAACCACCATACGCTTTTCCACCAAAGCCCCAAGCAGGAAATTGCCTATCAGAATCATAAAACTGTATTACCTCCCCAACCTCCATTATGGCCTGCAAGTGTTAAGTCAGAATTACACACTATTAATAAATTGTAACCGTTACGACGATTGTGAAAATTTATTTTCTATTTCAATCTGCAGTCATTGAGTTAAATAGTCAATCTTTAACAACAAAACTACAATTTCGGCAGGAGGTCACCACATGGCATCCTGAAGCTATCTTTTAAGTTTTAACAAATTAGATAGTATAATAAGTAAAAAAGATAATACAAAATACAACCCAAGATATGAGTGCCTACCTGCTGATAAGCATTCAACCGTCCCGAGGGATCAATGTAATGCAATGAACCCGGACTGCGGGGATTACCATTTGAAGCTAAAAAAAGGAATCGAAGACAACAACAAACTAATAAAAAGTGCTGTCCTATACGAGCCATAAACATTTTATTAAAGGTTAGGATTACCTGTAAAATCAACAGCGACCATAAAATTTAGCTCAAATCCACTAGATATATAATCTAGAAAACTGTGAAGTTCCTTCTCGGCAAATACTTCTACAAATATTTGGCCCTTCAAAACCTGCAGATAAAGAAGTATTAAAGGCCTAACCAGAAATTTTCTCCAGATGAAGGTCTGGGAAAATTTACATATAAACCTTAGCCAGGAAAAGAAAATTAATACCTTTTCATGACCATGATGGTGGGAAGACGGAACACTAAAATTGGCACCATTTCCTTCATTATGAAGTCTTTCTAGTTCCGCCATCGATGTCTGAAGCTTACTGTTAAGAAAAAACATTTTTTAGTGTTTCTCTACAGAAAAGCTAGTAGGGAGGGAGAGGAAAGAGAGATGATAACAAGCTAATGTATATAACAAGTACCCGATGAGTGCATGATTGCCACTGTCATCAAAGTCAAAGCACTCGAGAATTAAAGGATTTTCCTGCATCAAAGTGCATCTGTATGAATCAACATGGGGAACCAAAAAAAGCTATAACACCAGGGTTTTTTTCCCAATATAATTTGGTCATTTTCCAGCTTGCAATTAGGCAAAATGATGGTGAAAAAACATGTTTAAATAATGCATTAGAACCCCCTAGAGATGCACTTAAACGCCAAAATAGCAATAAAAAAGTCGTGAAGACAGAGGGAACCATACATACAAAATAGCTGATTATATATTTACCTTGCTTCCAAACTGTTGCATAGTCAGCGATAGGGGCTTCCAAATGGGGTTCAAGTTGTTGTTCACAACTTCAGTTTTACAGATAGGCACAGAACCCCCTGTCTCAACGATCCTAGATATTCTTAAGAAAGGATCCTGCAAAAAATTAAAAATAAATAAGATTTAAATACCACCAAAAATCAGAGCAAATGCATAAACAAAATTGGCTTATGTACATACACTTTTGGAAAACACATCCTTGTTTTGCAAATGTGAACATCGAAATGTAATCTCTATAGCCTTTCTAGAAGCAGAAGTTTCCTCTGCATGGATGGTGAGAGATCCCGAACTTCTAGTATTATTAAACCCATTTTTGTTAGAAAGAGCGACGGTCAAACTCCGACTATGTTTAGTCACAATCTGCAATGTGAAATTGAGATATACGGAAGGGGAGGGTATAAAACAACCGGATGGGGAGGGTATAAAACAATTACTCTTGTTTCAAAAGAACAACAGAAAAAGAAATTACGAAGTACAATAACTAAAAAGCCATGCTTCTTTACCGAATAAAATTGTAAAGACAGCATACGTAGCAACACATGAACTAACTTTTGGCTAAAGACCATTTGGGGAGAAGCGACACAATCCAGTTTTACAAATGCAAATTTATCGAACCCGTTCTACCTAAAAACAGGTTGTTTCCCTAGAAAATTCACATCCAAATGCACGCACCAGTTACAAGCACTAGTTTAAAAGTTTGATACTTACCACAGATTTAAAAAGATCTTATACATGTAAACATTCCAGAGGATACCCTTATTTGTTCCTTTAAAACCAGATCTCAGATATATATCAAACTGATACTTGTGAAAAAGCACTGTAGCACTCTTGCAAAGTAATAATGCCAGGTTATCCTTTCCTTTTGCCTTTATTGCAAAGTGATAGTTCTTTGTTTATACCAGAATTAATTATGCATGTCCAGCTAGGGAGACGATAAAAGAAAAACTTTGACAAAGAAACTAGCAAGCAATTTCTCTATGGTCAAATACTGAGCTATACCGACAAACTTCCTAAAATGTCCTTCTTAACTTTAAGCAGGCTTTCATAGTTTTTTTAAGCAACTTACCTCGGAAAGAGCGCATGTAGCTTCACCAAGAAAGTCTTGTTCATCCAATTTTAATTTCTGCACGAAGTACCAAATATAAACTTTATTTGCACCTTTTGATAGATTGAAGTTGCTACAAAAATCCGTAGATCTAGAGAAAATGAAACAGTATAATCTGAAAAATGACTGAGACATTGATATATGTAAAGCATAACCACAAACATCCGGAAATATATTTCCTTGCAGAACTTAAGACTGCATCATGGCTGACATAATTATATAGGTCAAAGACGGTACATAAGAACGGAATACAAACAAAGTTCTAATGGTTGGGCTGATGTATAATGTCCACCTAGGTTTCAATAACAATAAAAATCATGGCAAAACTAAAAAAAGAATGGACAGGAAAGAGGTCTCTGAAGCTAAACTAAAACTTAAAAAGCAGAAATCTGTGCGGAAAAAAAAATCTTAACCAGCTTAAAATCCACCCACGTCGCTTCTAGATCAGAAGGGACAGAAAATAATGAGCAATTATATATGGATTTTTACAAGAATACTTTAAAAAAAAATAGCGCTCCAAATGGTTGTACATAAATAAAACAAAGGTACAGAGGGGGTCAATGAGAAAGATGTAGTAGTTCATAAAATCTGGTTGTCAAGACAGAAAAACACCAGATCTCTTGTTAACACTCAAAATCATGGGGTCAATACATTTTTAATCTTTCACCTAAAACAATTGATAGATAAACACAAATTATTTGGCCCTGCTTTAGCTTAATTTATATATGAACACAGATTGTTTGGCCCAGCTCATGGACATAACACAGAAAAAATGGGCTAAACAATGAAAAGCTGTGCAGATTCCTTACCAAAAGTAATTTTCTACCAAAGACTATCTTCATAACATTTAGGAGAAATTTTCTTTGCAAATTTTAAAAAAGATGCCATTTTTGCATTATAAAGCAAATACTACTAACATACCTTCATGGGTAACTTGTCGTATTTTGTATCAACATCGTATACACGGAAGCTGAAAAACAGCAAAATGCATGTAGTTAACAAATGTTAGCTCAAGAAACAAAAGAGTACGTATTACAGAGTAGCAATTATCAAGAAAAAGTTTCTATGAAATTGTTCAAAGTGCAAAAGCTTACACCAAAGGCTGAACCATCTCAAACTGATAAGACACATTTATTTTTTTAATCCAAGCCGGATCTAATGAGTTCATCAATACTTCAGTTCGACCAAGTTCCTCAAGGGTTCCATCCTTTTTCTTTGAATAAACAACTGCCATAGGATCACTCTGCAATAAAAGGGAATTAGTCATTAATATGTAATAAAGCCAAAAGTGTTAAATAATATCATTTATACTGACAGATTGAACAAAATACATGCTCAAACATTCGTTAACCTGGCTTGTTATAAAAATATTGTCCCAAATTTTATCCATGAGCCAAATCTCGCTTCTAAATAAATATATATATATATATATATATATATATATATATATATATTTATTTTAAAATAAATAATATGATGAAAACTTTGCACCTTCAATCGTTTGGTTGGTGGCACAACATGATAAAGCATTATTTTATCTGACAAACAAAGCAGCAATGGAATTCATAACAAACTCTCCTCTTCGATCAATATATATATATATACATGCAGTACACAGGAAAGGTAAACGTAAAAAAATGCTCCACAGTACGGCATAACTCAATTATACCACCAAATAATTCTCAACATTGCAATTAAATCTGAGAAGTGTTTGGTAAGCTTTGCATGTGTTAATTATGACAATACTTTATTTGAGGTGCAACCACCGTTCTTGTTCAATGTGGTAAAAGGAAAATTACGTTAAGGAAAGGGCATAAGATCTCAATTATTGTTGCGTGTGTAACAAGAAATTAATATTAGTACACCGAGATCTCCTATTATATTACAACTCAATGTCAAACCTGAAACTTGCCGCAACATTATTGAAGTTGCAAATGCTCTTCAAGAAGATTAACTAGCTTTTTACTGGATATAACAAAGAGGAAAGTTTTTGGCTGTCATTTGGTACTCTCACTGTCTTAAAAATACAACCCACTTATTGGATGCATGTATAGCACTATCTTAGAAATTAACTACCCGCGATTTTACCGTCTCCAATTTCATATAGCAGAGTTATATTTTCATCCATGTTAGAGTGAGTCTTTTTTCAGTTCTCTTATATGGCTACTCTAAGACTTCTACAAAGAAAATGTAATACCTAATCAGTACCAAATAAAACATTACTATGCTCAATTTTGTGGTAAAAACTAGTATACCAAATTCCCTCCATATGCCAATCAACGGAGTCACTGACATGGCATGATGAGAGAGCTTAGTTAAAAGTTCAAACTACAAATCACTCTTCAAAAAGGCTCGTGGAACAAGATGCAAATATAAGAGTAGTCGACACGAGATTAAGCCAGCAATTAGACCCACAAAACACATCGCATGTAGCAACATAAAACGAAAGTTATCTACACTCTCCGAGTAGTAGAGTAGTACGTGCATGGGAAAGCTTACCTTGGAAACTATATCACGATCCAGCAACTTCGAAGCCGATAAAGACAACTGTAGTTTGCAAGGAAAAAAATATATTGTTAACAGAGCAAGAAAATAACTAAATCTAAAATAAAAGGTACAAAGGAATTAAGAAAATTTATTTCCCCTGGTTAGGATTTCTGTTTTTCCCTGTAAATCAAAGACATGTTTGTCAAAGGGATGAAGAACAACAGTTGAGTAGAAAAAGATGGAAAAAATCGATAAGCGATTCACATTCAAAATGATTAAAACATCCTAACTTAAACAAGGTTATATTTGTAAACGAATTACGAGTTTGTCACGTTATCATATCCATGATCCACAATTGTCAAATTGAGTTTCCGACTCGAACGCAAGCCCAATCCACAAAATCCAACAACCTACCTACGGCATCTCTAACTGACAGTGGAGAACACACAAGCAGAGATACAAACACATTATATAGACACACAAACATGTGCTTATACATATTCAAATATATAAACAAAATAAAATATACCTCGGTTAGAGCTCTAGTAGTATTTATATCACGTGCAAAAGTATATAATTTACACTAATTAAGAGTTCAATTAAATTACTAAACAAAATCCAACAATCTACCTAGGGTTATTTTATAGTGAGGGTCCACAAACACACCCAATCACAAACATTAGCAAACACATATATAAATAATTAAACATATATAAATTTACGTTATTGGGAATGCAATTAAATGATAAACAAATTCAAACAATATACCCAGGTCAGTACTCAAAAACCTCTCTAAAGTCATATCCGATAGCGGAAAAATATTGCTAGGTTATGGTTCAATAAAGGTCAAACCGAAAAAATATAATTTCTTAATGTATTGTATATTAAAAAAAAACATGTTTGTAAAATATTTAGACCTCGACAATAAAATGTTCATGGAGACGAGCTATTTCCTACGCGCAAGTCAAAAAAATGCGGTAACAAGTTGAAACTTAAGCCACTATCGCAAACAACATTAAATTAATATTTTATCTTCGACATAAAATGTCAATGTAAACAAGCTATTTCGTACATGCAACTTAAAAAATATGGTAATAAGTCGGAAACTTAAGTCATCATCTAAAACTTATAAATATTTTTTCAATATATTACTATAAATAGACAAATTTCTTAAATTGATACCTAAAAAACGTATGAAATATTGTGACAAGGTGAAGTTTATTATTATTTATAAATTATAATTAAACCCAGTAGGGATCATAAGGTTTTATTCACCTACTCTTATAGAGTATAGACACTATAGAATAAATATTATTTCAATATATTACTAAAAATAAACATATTAAATTTATACCTAAAAAATAAAAATCATATGGAATATGACAACGTAAAAGAATAATATTATTTATAATTGAACCTGAGTAGGGGTTCAGAAGTTTCTATTCAGTTATAGTGTGTTTTTTCATAAAGTAATAAACTATAGACAAAAACAAAAATAATTACTAAATAGAGACAAACAAACAAGTATACATACATTTATACATATATATATATATATATACAACAAAATAAAAATATACCTCGATCGGAGTGAATAAGTCTTGCATACCCTTCGTCCTCACGAATAAATCCACGGCGTCGTTGTGTCCGCCGGCGCCGATGCTACCGCCAACGCCGCCGTGAGGGACTTTTCCTCCAACCGCCGCTTGCCCTCCTTTCACGTCCGAAAAGCAATTCCCCATTCTCTCTCTCTCTCTATAAATATATATACTGGCAGCAGATAATACTATTCTCTCTCTCTATATACAACGGTTTATGGGATTGGATTACAGCGACTTTGATCCCTGTAGTTTCGTATTAAATGTTATTGACCCTACGCGCTTGGTTCATACTTCATATAACCTCCAATTTTTAAATAAGTTGCTGATTTGGTCCTTTCAAAAACATTATTCCGCAAAATATAAGTACAGAGCAGTAAAGCACCTTAAATATAAATAGTGGATGAAGAGAAAGTCATGCAAGATGATCAAGTTAATAAGACTTGGTAAAATCAATTGACCCACTATTCCGACACGAACCTATATGTTTCGAATAACTGGTAATTGTAATTTTATCTTCTTCTTTTTTATTCATTTTCTTTTTGGCGTTTTTTGGTTTGAAATGAGGCAAATAAATCCAAATGATTATTCGAATACAATCATTTTAATCCATTTGACCTGATCCCGTTTCGATACGTAAATTTTATGGGATGGATTGACAATTATGACGGTCCCAACCAAACTAAGGTCTTTCAATATTTTAGAATTTATCTGATCCTAGCAGAATCGTGAGTCTGTGACCATTTGCACAGATTTTATAAGTAAATATATATTTCTTTTGTAGAATTGAGCGACAAAATGTCATTATCGAACCTTTAAGTGCAGTTATTATTTAGTTAGAATTATAAGGACTAAGTAACATGCCAATTGGCCGAAAAATACTACTCTATGTTTTTTCCAGATAGTTTCATGATGCAGTCTACCTGCCTATATTAGTTTCAATATATACCTTACGCGTTGACTTTAATTTCAAGTAGAAGTTATCGGAAGAATGGACTCTTTAACTGGTTTTTTTAACTGTTAATCCGTCTATTCCCATTTAATTATTTATTATGAAATTACGTATAATTTTGAGTGGCCAATAACGTGTATCAAAATTGTCGTAATGAAAATTTTTAAAAATTAATTATATAGTTCAAATGTTAAATTTTATAATTAGATTTAAAAAAAAAAATTATTTTGACAATTAATATAAGTTTATGTCGGTCAAAATTAAACGGGGTGGTGAATAATATGATTTTGTTTACTCAAACTATTAGATCCATTTAAAACTTGATTCAAAGGCTATCATCAATTCGGATTCAAAAAACATTAAAAACCAAACACATAATAATTTACTTTTCTCTCTCTTTCTTATTGTTTTTTTTTTAAAAAAACTTGCTGATTTAAAAAAAAACCTTACCGAAACCAACTCCATCCAAAACCACATCCATAAAAACCTCCCTACATAAATTAGCAGAAGTTATTTTGGTCAGTCTTCAAGAAAAGAACAGTCAATGAATTTTATTTGTAATCTTCAAAAAAAGGGTTTTACTTTGTACGAAATAATGACTTTGCTTGTTTAAGAATTTGGGAGAAGAATGTGTCATGTGTGCAATAGGTCAACTTAGCTATTCCCTACAAATTTACATGAATGTTATGGTGTATTTGAGGGTGTTAAAAAAACCGTCAATTTATGAATCGGAATCGATCCGGTATTTTGGTCCAGCCTAGCATTCAAAAAATTCAAAATCGTTATTAATGGACTGGGCCAGGTTTATCTAATAAAAAATCATACCGGACCAGACTAAATTAGACCAAATCGTGGTGTCCAATTCAAACCAAACCGTGAAAACCGTTTTAACCCACTAAAACCATCAGAATATTTATGTTAATTAACAAAATATATAATAAATTTGAAATTGTCGCAGCCATTGATTTTTAACCTTAATTAACAAATAATCATAGGCATTAAATTAATTGTATACAATTTTTAGAAAGATTATTTGTTTGAATTTATGTTTACTCTTACATATTCGGATACAATTTATCATGATGTATTTAATGTGAAGCCGCGATAATCCGAAACTCAATCCATCACCCAAAAAAAACATTCAACCTGTAAGACAGTTCGAAACCAGACCAGTTCTGGTTTAGACTTGAATATTATATTGGTCTGGTATAGGTTATTTTTTTCAAGCTATTTCAACATGATCTGGTTATAATTGTTACAAGTTACAACTCTGACCGTGAACTGTATCTTCCAATTTTGAGGAGCATATATGAACCTAAATATTATAAGTATTGTGTATTTAATTAGCCATGCCAACCGACTTCATGCCTTCACGGCTTCAAGCGAAGTTTCTTCAAATATTGTAAATTTTATATATATAGATATTATTCTTACAATGCATAGTTTACTTGTAAAGTTGTAATCGTACATATACAGATGCTAATGATGTAAAGCCAAAAGTATGTAATGTTAGTATCATTTATAATGCCGGCCGGATTAAACAAGATTCATGGTCAAGCATTCGTTAACATTGTTATAAAAAATATCTTGTCCCAAATTTTTATTATTAAATTATGAAGAAAAAGAATAATAATATACGATGATATATTACCCTAGATCTCGTTTCTATTTTATTTTTTTTTGCAAATTAAATAATATGGTGAATAATTGTTTGATCGGTGTGGCACAACATGATAACGCATTATATTATCTAACAATCCTCTTTAAACAATATTATACCGTTTACAAAAAAAAAATTAAACGTCAACTACCTTCAATAATTAATGCTAGCTCTAAATAAATGAAATGAATAATGACATATTAATTCACATTAGGAAATGATGGACGGATAGATCAGAAAACGTGTGAAACCACAAGGGGAACTATGAAGGCGACATAATTAATGAGTAAAATAACACAATAACACGTTTAAGAAAGAGCAAAGGAAAGTATAAAAAGCTATGATGGTTTCGTTTTCGGTTTTCCTCTTGGTTTGAAATCATAAGGGTCGGAACTGCGAATGAACCAATTAATCGGTGATCAATCGACAATCCATGCTTATAATTCACCGGAGAACCACTTTGTTTTTCTTTAACGAACGGAATGGTACGTAAAAATACTCTTCGTGAAAGTAAAACGGCTTACGTACCAAGTACAAGTCACCGGTGATTTATAATATTATACTTACTACTATTAATTTATGAATATTATACTTACTGCAAAAAAAAAGGTAATAAACATTTTCAGAAGCAATTAATAAGCAATTACACGACGGATATACAACTAAACAATAAGGTAATTAATAAACATTTTCAGAAGCAATGATAAGCAACTACATCTATATATGTAAAACTTCCATTATTTACGTAAGTCCATCATTTGTCCAAAAATACAAAGAGAGATACAGTCTCTTTATTAATAAATATATATATATATATACTAGTAATCGTGTCCCACGCTTTGCGTGTGAAACACGTAATACGATAAAATTTAGAAAATAAGTATAGTTATAATACAAATATTTGGAGAATAAAAAAAATATAAGAGTATAAGATGAGAAGACACAAAAGAATTTTAAGAGTTTAAATAGGGATAAAAAGTGTTATTAGTTATTACTTTTTCTATATTTTTTATGAGAATATGGTATTGTGGTAATTAATAAAAAAGTGTAAGAGTATTTTTGGAAAAAAGTGGTAAAATTTGGCAGCCTCAACAAATCTTGGGTTGAATTATTATAATAATATATATATATATATATATATATATATACTATTATAATAAGTCAACTCAAGATTTTTTGAGTTGGCAAATTTTACCACTTTTTTCCAAAAATACTCTTACACTTTTTTATTAATTACCACAATACCATATTCTCATGAAAAATAGAAAAAAAGTAATAATTAATAACAATTTTTATCACTATTTAAGCTCTCAAAATTCTTTTTAGTCTTCTCATCTTATACTCTTATCTTTTTTTTATTCTCCAAATATTTGTATCATAACTACACTTATTTTTTAAATTTTATCGCATTACGCGTCTCACACGCAAAGCGTGGGGCACGATTACTAGTATATATATAAGGGAACTCAAGAAATCTTGAGGCTGTCCAATTTTACCCATTTTTTCCAAAAATGCCTATATTCCAATTTACTAATTACTAAAATAATTTAATGCAATTTAAATAAATAAATAAATGTTTTTTTTTCACATATCAAATCATCTCTCAAACAAATCATCATACATGTATTTTTATATTACTATAATAATAAAACATTATATTTTTACGATATTCAACCAATTATTTTTGTAAACTTTATGAAAATGTTAAATTTATTTGTGTCAGATCATATTTATGCAATTATGTGTCACACACACAACGCGTAAGCTATTATATATATATATATATATATATGATGGGTCATGTTTTTCTCTCACTTACTTCTACATCAATTCTGCCTATATAAATATCATTGAACCCATATTTTGAACTATTAAAATATTAAGTAAAATGTGTTAGTAAATGTTTTAAAGAGGATGATAAGGAGATTGATACATTGTGTTGCATGTCAATATAGTAAAGTTGGTCTTTTTGCTTTAAGTTATGGAAAATTTTGAAGAATTTGATGCGGGTGCTCGAATATTAAAACTTTAAGGACACACGTAAAGTACGACAAAATATTTAACTGTATATATTTAATTAGCCATGCCAACCGACTTCTGCCTTCAAGCCTTGAAGCGAATTAGGTTTCTTCAAATATTGTAGTAAATTTTAACATAGATAGCATTCGTACGATGCATTGTTTTGTTTTTTTTTAAGTTGTATTTCATCGTTTCCAATTAATTATTCTCTACGAAATTACGTCTAATTTTGACCAGTTTATAACATGTATCATAATTGTCGAAATGAAATTTTTTAAAACTAAATCATATAATTTAATGTTTGAACTATATGATTAACTTTTAAAAAAATTCATTCCGACAAGTTTGATAGAAGTTATTGCCGGTCAAAATTACACGTAATTTCGTAATTGACAATTAATTGAAAACGGAGGGAGTAATATACATAAACATATGTTAATATGTAATAAATCCAAAAGTGTTAAATAGTATCATTTATACCGACAGATTGAACAAAATACATGCTCAAACATTCGTTAACCTGGCTTGTTATAAAAATATTGTCCAAATTTTATCCATGAGCCAAATTTCGCTTCTAAATAAATAAAATAAATATATATTTTTTTTGATTTTTTTGATTTTTTTTAAAATAAATAATACGGTGAAAACTTTGCACCTTCAATCGTTTGGTTGGTGGAACAACGTGATAAAGCATTATTTTATCTGACAAACAAAGCAGCAATGGAATTCATAACAAACTCTCCTCTTCGATCAATATATATATACATGCAGTATACATGAAAGGTAAACGTAAAAAAAAATGCTCTAATAAATAGGTAATGACGTATTTATTCACATGAGGAAATGGTGGACGGACAGATCAGAAAACGGGTGAAACCACAAGGGTAACTATATCATTCTATTATAACAAGTCAATTCAACTCAAATGAGTCTGTTCAATTTAGACATTTTTTTTTCAAAAATACTCATATACTTTTTTATTAATTATAATAATACCATACCTATATAAAAAAAATATAAAAAGTAATAACTAATAACACTATTTATCCCTCTTTAACAATCAAACATTCTTTTAAGTATTATCATCTTATATTATTATTTTTTATATTATCCAAATATTTGTATTATAACTACACTTATTTTTTATATTTTAATTATATTACGCGTCACACACATAATGCGTGGGGTACGATTACTATTATATATATACGAAGGCGGATCAATGAGTAAAATTTCACCTCACTCTAAAAAAGACCAAAAGAAAGCATAAAGAATTATGATCGTTTAGTTTTTGGTTTTCCTCTTGGTTTAAAATCGTAAGGACCGGAACTGCAAATGAACCGATTTGGTTCACCGGAGAATCATATTTTTTTTTTTACAAAAGTAAAAGTAAAATAGTCTTCATGAAAGGAAAAAGGCTTACGTACCCAGTACAAGCCTAGAGCTGATTTATATATAAGATTATACCAAAACAAATAACAAATTTATTTATGAATGTTATATGAATGTTATACCAAAACAAATAACAACTAACTACAGTTATGAGCTACCCATCAGTTACATGTTTGCAAATTGCAATAAACCTCATTTTGAAGAGTGCTTGAGCTTAAACTCTGATAATGGCTGGTATAATTAATGAACGGGATATAATGAGACTCTATCCTGGACAATTATTGTTATAACTACTTCAAAACTTATTAAAAAACTTTTACCCGCGACGTGTCAGACTAGGTGAACCAACTAAGGATTAAATGAAAATATGATTTCAATATCGAAATAAAAATAATTGGTACACTTAACCCGTCACATCAGCTGACAAAGTTTTTGGATAAATTCTTTGAATGGCTATATCATTTATGAACACACCCGTTTGTTTCCAACACAACAGTTACATATTGACTGATACTACCAATTAAAAGGAAGGTAATAAACATTTTCAGAAGCAATAATCAACTGCGTCTTCGTGGCAGATGCATATCAGTGGTCATATATATCACTAGGGAGTTTATTTTTCAGAAATGAGCTCATAGAAGGAATGAGTATCTTGTGTTGCAGTGTTAACGTTAACGTAAAACAAATTTATTTCACTACCCTGTCAAGTCGGACCCCGAAACCATTTGAATTAGTGTAGTATGCCATTCAAAATAAAGTTTTAGCATTTATGTCCAAGCAAAAGAATTTCAACGTTCTCAGCATCAGGATATTGAACATGAAATGGCAAGAAACTCAAGTAAACACGGGAATACAGCGCCCGTGTTTACAGAAATCTTTCAAACCACAACCACACTTAAGTTCTTAACAAATGAAAGGAATATATCTAAAAACATTCCACAACGGAATGGCTCGTGACTATTAATTTAGCAAGCTAAATTAAGCATTTATACGCTAGTAATTTATCAAATCTTCTATCAATAATTCAACAAAAGTTATGATAATAATATTTGCACAGACGAGTATAAACCAAAATAATTATAACGATGTACCAAAAGACAAATTTGAGTTATGAATCTTGATTGATCAACATGTACTTTCGAGTAATCTTTTACGAGTCTTTCAATAATAAAATTTCTACATATTTTGACCGGATTTGACTCATATAATAAAAGCGCCAACTATTAATAGACAAAGGCCTAGCGGGGGAACTTCTGAAACAACAGTGACTACCTTCTTCGAGTACAAAGGCGGGTCCATAGCAAAAAGATCGCTTAGCTCCTTCGCCAACCCAACCAGACTAGACCCCGGAAACACCCAGTTTGTTAAATAAGGTATCGAAACCACCCCAGAAATAGGGTTGACAAATGGGTGTGGTATTTTGATGGCCATGCCCCGGGTCGGGTTGACGAAGACAAAGGGTGGGTGGGTGGGAAAGGAGTCTGGTAGCAAGAGGGAGATGGGGATGTTATAGGTGACGGAGTTGTAGAGCATACACTACAATAAAATGCCCATATAGTAACTTAAAATTCCAACTTATTTGTTAGTTACTAATCACTAACCGAATCTCTAACTAAAATTTCATATTTTTATGATTATTAGTTGCTAAATAGTAACTAACCTGTAACTTACACTTTTCAGTTGGTAAGTAGTAACTGAATAGTAACTTAAATTTCGACAGTTACTAACTACCACATTTTAGTAGGTAAATACCAACTATGTTAGCAACTTTTGCTCTTGCACTTAAAATTTAGTAACTAATTTTAATAGTTAATATATACCAACTGAAATATATTTTTTTTTTATTTCTTTTTTCATAAATATGAAATCTACTTTCTTATCCAAAAATATGTCTTTTTCTTACAGCAATCATATTCCTTATCTATTCGATTCAATATTCACTCATATATATGTAACATTTTCACATAACCCAACCACTAAAAAATACAATCATATGCAAAAAAATATATAAAAATAATACCTATTTATAAAAATTTGTACACTAGAATTACTCGTTACCCAAAATTTATAAAGGTCTTTGCACCGTGTAAGATTAGTTTTCTAAATTTTGTTATAATTATTTTTTTATTATAATTCTGCTAGTTTAAATTGATTTTTAGTAGGTTAGTTTTATTTAGCCGTAAAAATAACGTATCGATACTTTGTATGTTTTTAAATTACATTGAAGGGTTTAAAATTTCGTTAGTACAGAAATATAAATAATAATCAAAATTAGTGCTAATTAAACACAAACTATCTTTATTTCGGTAGTTTTAAATTATTTTTTTAGGAGGTTAGTTTCATTTAGCCGTTAAAATCATGTACATAATTATATTTTTTAATTAGTTTCATTTAGCCTATGGTTTTAAATCTTAATTAGTACGATAAAATTACCATGTCATTGTTACATATATAATATAGTGTACAATATAAACTATATAGTATATGAGTACCGAATTGATTTTATTCTCAAACTATGAAAAATATTTCCTTAAAAATGAACAAGTTTGGTCTTCATAGAATTATTATTTATACAAAGATGAAATTATAAGATAAAATAATAATGCACTAAACTGAATACTCTGCCACTTGTGTTTGACAATTAGGTGGAAATACAAATCAAGTATATTGATAAAAGATAAAGACGGTTCAAGTATATGCTTTTTGGGCTAAATCATAATGCTGGAGCAAACTGGGTTTTAATTTTATAATAACTAACAAACATTAGGCTTCATAAATGTATTTTCGCTAATATAGTATCAGTATAAGAATTATAACAGTGTTGGTCCATATTTTTCAGTTCATTACATAGAAAACTACAGTTTACATAGCGTTACATATTAGTCCAACAGAGTTGGTACTGCAAAAATGACATGCATGTTTTTCTTCAGTTCATGGACAACAGTTTATAAGAGTTATACTTATTTTTAAGAAGGTTTTTTTTTATATTTTAAATGGAGTCAGTTTCATACTTCTAATTAGATTACTATGTTATTTTAATTAGATTACTATGTTATCTTCCTAATTTGTATTCAATTAATTCATGAACAGGAAATTGAGCCTATAATGGACAGGTCATGGATGTATACTCGAACTAATAAGAAAAAACAGTTCAATCCCGTATTTATGGAAAATTTGGAGGATTTTATTACATATGCCTGTTCTCAACCGAGTCACATGAATGGTACTACGATAAGGTATCCTTGTAAATCCTGTTCAAATATGCAGTTCCACGAATCCGATATAGTGAGATTGCATCTCTATAAAAAAGGCTTTGTTGCTGATTATTATCAGTGGATTTATCATGGTGAACCATTTTTGTCTGTGTCATCTCAATCAATAGACGTTAATATTGCATCACAGAATTATGATTCTGGTGGTACATCTAACTCATATCAGTTCGCCACTCCATCGGAACCTCCTAACCCACATGTTGATAATTCTACCTATTGGTGAAACCGAATCAGAAGATGAAATTTATTATGAAGACATAGGGGATCGTAATTAAAAGGGTCCAATTTGGTTTTAATATTGGATTTCAATTGTTAGTTTTGTATTAAGAAGGATCAATTGGTAAACAATTAGTAACTTGAAATCAAAATGAGATGTCCAGAAATGAAAGGAAATAAAAGAATTGGTCTTATTACAAACTTTATAAATTATAAATATCTAGTCTATGTTGAGGGGGAAAGTGTGGATAATCTGGCGGGATAACCTAATAAGAGAGTAGAGAGAGAGAATCTGCCGCTTCTCACCATCTCCATATTTAAAACGTCATTTCCTCTCTCTTTTTGGTTACAAATAATTCTACTGATTAGATCTGAATTAGCCCTTTTATTTATCATGTTGATACAAAATATTTCAACTTCTTTGGTACTTATAATTGCGAATTTAGGGCTTGAAACTTATTCACGCACTACTTAAGGTTTTTATTCTTAGTTTGTCAATTTGGGTATCAATTGATTATCCAAGTTAGTAATTGTGTAGCTTATTGTTTAAATTTTCATAAGCAGGTTTAATTATTGGGATTTTATTGTTTAAAGTTTCTTAAGCAGTTTTCTATCAATAGATTATTCAAGCTAGTAATTATGTATGTTTTTATGTATGTTTACTAGACTGACTTCGTCTTTTATGGTTAGTTTTAGTTTAAGATTAAGAACTAGTTTAGTTAGATTTAAACTGTAACTTAATTTCCGAATAGGTTTATGGATGAACTAGCTTAAAGTCTACCACTAGTTAGCAATTTGTTGTTTTTAAATTGGAAAGCTAGGTTTCCCGTGTTACTGATACTTGCAATGTTCACCTATATAATAAATTTCTACTAAGTTGATACTATAATTTAAGCTTTACATGAAAAACACAACTTTTGTATCAACTCGGGTAGGAGGCATGGTTAGTCAGAACGATGTAAACTCGGGTAGTAACAACAGGGGATATGGTAAGAAAATATCTCGTGGTAGTGGCAGAGAAAGCCCTTCGATGCGTGGGGGTTTTACTGAAAGTGGTAGTCGTGGGGTCCAATCCTCAATCCGTGGGGGTTTTAGTAAAAGTGGTAGTCGTGGGGTCCAATCCTCAATGCGTGGGGGTTTTGCTGAACATGGTAGCCGTGGGGGCCGATCCTCGATGCAGGGAGGTTTTGCTGCATATGGTGGGGGCGGGGGGTTCATGGGGATGTTAAATAACATGGATGTGTATCGTCCGGAAATGCCGAGGAACGAGGAACGGGGATTTCAGTCGAGGAACGACCACTCTTTACCATCTCGGGCATTTGGCTATCACCTTCATGATCATGATGATGTTGAAGTTGAGGAACCGGTTGATGACGAAAATGAAGATCAAGACCAGAGGGAGAATACGTGGACGATAACGTGTCTATACCATCTCAGACAGGAAGTCATACTGTCGTTGTGCAAGAGACAGCAAGGCCGCTAGTTTTTATACGAGATGGCACTATTGATGTGTAAGTATTTCAAGTTTAGTTTGAAACTTCCATTATATTTAGATAAACATTGTTGTTGTTTAACCTTTCTTTTATAACAGGTTGGAGCCATCTTTTAAATGTAGTGAGGCGATTACCGACGGTTTTAAGAGCGGTGTGGAGATGGAGTATTTGAATTGGGGAAAAGTGCCACTTGCTAGGAAGGACCAATATTTTGATGAGTTCAAGGTATGTTAATAACTCTACTTTTTACATTTTATGGAAAAATGCTTTCCAAGTTAATAAAAAATGCTAACATTTAAGTTGAACATAGAGATATTATTGGTTCCTACTTATTTTTTAGAAATATTTTGTCTTCACCTAATTAACAAATTAGGTTTTGTAGTTTTTGTTAGTATATGAGGCAGACTTTGTTAAAGATTGGCGCTTTTAAATCAAGTGATTGTTGTTATTGTTAAGATTGCTACTTTTATTCTAAGTGATGGGTTATAATGTAATATTAAGCCAATATTTTTTCCGGTGTTTACTAAATGTAACCATAGCTTATATAAATATACTTTTCACCACCAATATCTCTCTGTTATTTTAAAACCTTGAAAAATGGGAGTTTTAAGTTAAATAAACTTAACCTTTTTTTTCAGACTCAAGCAAACTATTTAAGCCACTAAGTTCTGCCAAGTATGCCCATAGACATAGTGCACAAATACGCGATTAAGTTTAGACTTTAGAGAAGATACTCTCATCCGGCATAAAGCTTCTGGCTTTTCAGTCTAAGTTCCCAGAAAACCACAACTTTTAAGCTCGTCAATCAACCCCATTAGACATTACTTAAAATGTCATTTTTTCACACACAATTTAATGTGCACTATATCTATTGTAAGTAACAATCATTGTTCTATGTAATATTTCTTAATATCTGGATTGTTGAAAAACATTACTCTCATGTTTTGGAAGTTGATTTAGATTTGATTTTAATTTGAATTTGATCAAAGATGCTGGTTCTTTGCAGAAAAGATTCGCTTGGGATAGTAGCGAAGAAAAGGCTATTCGTGGTGGGTGGAACAAAAAGGGCCATAAAGAAATTTGCAGATTTTACTAGCGCGGTCTGCCACTCTCCTGAAAAACCTGATTATATATTGGAAAGTGCGTACAACAATTGGATGGCGCGATGGGCCAGCGACCAAAAATTTAGGTAGTTCTTGAAAGCCGCAGGTGGGGTAACCAAGTCAAGCGTGTACGGTGTTGACAAAAGGCTTTACTATGACAGTTGTTCTGGTTCATCTTTCAAGAGTTTAGGTAGTTCAGGGACTTTCCTTGTGAGCAAGGTGGAGCAGTTGAGTGAGGGATTACGCATCGAGAAGGAAAAATCTTCTAAAATGGAGAAAATGATGGCTCAATTGATGGTTATGTTCCAGGAAATGCCGAACATGCCAACACAGTGTACCAATGAAGACCTTGAGAATGATAATATTTGCCACGACAACCTGTCCTTGGACTGATTTCTATTTAGTGTTTAGTGGGTGTAATTGACTAATTATGTTTAACACTTGTATTTTGTATAGTATTTAATTTTGAAATCGTAACTATGATCGGAATTGACTTACTGGAAGTCTTTTTTGTATGGTATTTGATTTGGAATCATAACTTTGACCGAGGTTCGTTGTTTATTTTTAATGAAATGTCGTTTAGCGTAACTCACTTTTAATTTTTATATTACTATTTGAATGCCAATTATTAAGATTAATCAGCAATTTCTTTTTAGTTAGTAACACCAGTTAGTAAATCAGTAATTGATAAAATCAGTTGGTAATTTGTAACTTGATAAAATCAGTTGGTAAGTTGTAACTGATTAAAATCAGTTGGTAGTAAGTTGTAACTGATAAAATCAGTTGATAATTTGTAACTGGATAAAATCAGTTGGTAAGTTGTAACTTATTAAAATCAGTTGGTAGTAAGTTGTAACTGATAAAATCAGTTGGTAGTAAATTGTAACCGATAAAATCAGTTGGTAGTTCAGTTACTAAATTGTAAACTAGTCTTTTACTAACTGATTGGTTAGTTAAGAAATCAGTTACTAAATTGATTTTACTAACTGATTTAGAGGCTTACCAACTATTTTTCTAGTTAGTGTTTGGTCATTTTCTTGTAGTGATAGGGAGGGTGCCCTTGGTTTGAAGGAGGGTGAATGAGCGTCCCTTGTGTTTGTGGGTGTTGGTCGTTTTCGGGGTGAGTGAGGGGTGTTTGGTGGTTAGAGCAATGAGCTGGTCTCGGATGTGCTGTTTGTGGGGCTCAGCATAGGGTATGGTATGGTGGGAGAGGACCTTCGAGAGGTACTGCTCCATTGGTCCACCATCGGCAGCAGCGGAAACGCTTCTGCCGCTATGAGTGACTCTTTCCTCCACTGCCGCTTGCCGTACTTTCACTCCTGAAAAGCAGTTCCCCATTCTCTCTCTCTCTCTAATCTCTATACTGGCAGATAGTAATATTCTCTCTCAATATCTACACTCGTGATTTATAGTATATACGTGTATTAATTATGACTAAATTTGACGATTGGGGTCCTCGTAGTTTGTAAGCGGTTTTCGGATTTACAATTGTGGTCCCCATAGTTTCAAATAAATGTTATTGACCCTAGTACTGGAGAACAAACACAAACAGTAATACAAACGCATTATATAGATACATAAACACGTGCTTATATATAGCCTAATACATACATCAATAAATAAACAAAATAAAAAATACCAGCCTAAAACCTTCTAGCTTCCTCATGGCGTCCAAACGTATATATATATAATTTACAATTATTTGGAGTTCAGTTATATATATATACTTAGTACTAAACAAAATCCAACAGTCTACCTAAACAAAAATGTGCATGGTAACTCGTCAGAAACTTAAGTCATTGTCGCAAGCAATGGTATATAAATATTTGACATCATTTGAAACTTAACGTAATGGGATAACTATTTTTGAAATATATTACTATATATAAAGAAGTAAATTTCTTAATGTGTGACCTAAAAGCATATGGAATATGACACGGCTTATAAACAATCTGAGTACATAACTTTTAATCGTATATCGATATACTGTACTGCAGTGTTTGGTTTAACCCTAAACACAAAACAAAAAAAAACAAAAAACTAGACAACAAAAAAGCAGTGTATATAAATAAATACATACATTTATACATATATATATATATATATATATATATATATATATATATATATATATATACAACAAACCAAATGTTTGGTGAAAACTTCAGGGATGGGGCATCTGACTATGTTTACTGTGTAAAATTTAGTCAGAAAAACTGTGTTTAGGTCTAAACCGTCTAATCAAAAGATCAGACGATGCAGATCTAAACACAGTTTACCTGCACCTCTTCCAAAACTTCACGCCTTCAATTGTTTGGTTGGTGAAGCATTATCTTATCTGACAATTAAAGCAACAATGGCATTCAGCAACAGACTCTCCTCTTCGATCAATATTATATCACCGTTTACAGAAAAAGTAAACGTCTACTTTTAATGCTCTAATAAATAGATAATGACATTTATTCAAATGAGGAAATGTTGGACAGACAGATCAAAAAACGTGTGAAACCACAAGGGGAACTATGAAGGCGACATATATATATAATGAGTGAAAAAACAACAACATCAGTTTAAGTAAAGACCAAAGGAAAGCATAAAACGCTACTGTGATCGTTTTGTTTTCGGTTTTTCTTTTGGTTTGAAATCATAAGGATCGGAATGAACCAATTAATCGGTGATCAGTTGACAAACCATACTTATCACTACAAAATAATGTTCGATGTAGTGAGAGTCAAAAGTTGTCACAAGTCTGTGGCTAATTTAAAAAGCTGTCACAAAACCGTCATAAAAACCGTTGCTAATAAGCTCGTAACAAAAAATACCGTCATTAATCCCGTCGCTATTTGAGTATTTTTTTTATAGTATATGGTTCGCAAGGACTGTTTTTTTTTACGAAAGGAATAGAATAGTAAAATACTCTTCGTGAAAGGAAAACGGCTTAGGTACCAATTTGTACAAGTCACATCTGATTTATAATAGTATACTACTATTTATAAAAATCATACCAAAGCAAATAACAACTCACTACAATGATGAGCTAATCATCAATTAACATGTTTACTTATAATCGGTCAACACTCTTCCATACAAATTTACATGAATGTTATGGTATCTTCCAAATTCCAATTTTGACTATTAATTAGCACATGAACCTAAATATTATACTATTAATTAGCCATACCAACTTATCCCTTCTACCTTCAAAGCTTCAAGCTAAGGTTTCTTTGTATTCCATCTGTGTCAAATCACTACGAAACTAGTGTAAAGTTTAATCGAACAAGAGTTTGTATTAAAATTATCAAAATTAAAGATTTTAAAAGTTAATCATATAATCAAAAGTTAAATTACATTATTAAAATATTAAAATTTTAATTTCGGCAATAGATAGTACGTATTCTTACAATACGTTTACTTATAAAGCTGTAACAGTGCATAAAGTCATAAACAGATGCTGATGGATCATTTATACCTGCCAGATTAAACAAAGATTCGTGGTCAACATTCGTTAACGTTGTTATAAACCAAAAATTTTATCTTTAAATTACGGAGTAAAAGAATAAAACTATACGATGATACTCAAATCTCGTTTCTAAATTCCAAATATATTATCTATTTTACAAAATAAATAATACGGTAAAAACTTTACGCCTTCAATTGTTTGGTTGGTGGCACAACGCGATGAAGCAATTTTTCTACATGACAAACAAACCAGCAAATAGCAATCAGCATCAAAACTCTCCTCTTCGATCAATATACAGAAAAAAGTAAACGCCAACTATCTCCAAGCAGGATCCAATGCACTGATAAATAAAGACTTTTTTTTTTTGAAGATTTATAAACAAAGACATACTTATTTACAGGAAATGATGGAAAACTGTTCAGAAAACATGTAAAACCACCAGAGGAAGTGAGGAACTATGAAACCAACGAGTTAAATAACACAACATCAGTTTAAAAAAGACCAAAGGAAAGCTTAAAAAACCATGATCCTTTTGTTTTTGTTTTTTTTTCTTGGTTTGAAATCGTAAGGACCGGAACTACAAATGAACCAATTAATCCCATGCACAAATGAACGTTCACATTGTATTTCACTGCCCAATCAAGTCGGACGCGAAACAATTTGAAATTATTTAGTATACCATTCAAAATAAAGTTTAAACATTTATATCCAAGACAATAATTTCAATAATCTCAGCATCGGGATATTGAACATGAAATAGCAAAAAACTCAACCACAAACTATACAGAGTCTTTGTTTACAAAAATATTTCAAACCACAACCTATAAGGGAAAAAACCCAGTCAAAAATGCTAGTACTTCGTAAATAAGAAGTGGCCCTGTGTAAGTACATTCTAATACAGTACATTTAATAAATGAAAGGAGCATATCCAAAACATTTCAGAACGAAAAAGCTCGTCACTCCTTTGCTTCTTAGTATGGCGAGACACGGTCACTTTCTTGTCTGCTGCTGCTTTTATAAATTAGATAAATTGCAAGCTTGAGATACAAAACTGCATGGAGAGGGCTATCACAAGAAAAGATTAGAACCTCCGATTTCACAATGCGACTTGTAATCCCAGATCAATACTTAAGCAGCTTTGAGGCTTTGCTCGAAAAGATAATAGTGATGTTTTTGCTGCACAACAAAGCAACGATGTTTATAACAAAAAGTATACAAAAAGAAGAGGTAGACCTAACCTACCGAGAGAGTATTGGATGGGTTCTGGTGTACTTAAAAATAGGTGGTATGCCCCACCAATCACATTTTAAGAATTTAGATTAGTTGTGGGGCCAACAAGGGTTCCCTCCCAATCGTAGGGTTTTTATTGATGGGAACACAAGACTTTTTAATACACAAGACCCACCAAATAGTCACTCATTCCTACCCATTTGCATAGTTAAACTCTACGAAACAATACCTCTTCTGAAACAGATGGAGAGATTTTCTTTAGTGCTTGCTCAAAGTGTTCCTTCTTGACAGACCACAAGGTTGCATCCGAACTGCTACTTTCTGTCGTAAGTCTCCGTCTCTCTTCAGCCGAGAGCATGGCTGCCTCATTCATCTACAGGTGAAGAATAAAAAGAAAACAAAATAAGAAAAGAAGGATTCAAGGAAATCATAATGTTTATCATGGTTTTGTACGCTCAGTTATCACAAAAATTAAAAGTTGACATCATACTATGAATTTTTTTACTCTGTGTGCTGAACACAGATATTTCTGTACATTTAGTACAGTGCTGGAGAATTAATTAAATATCTAGTGTCACACTTTCTTAAAAAAAACTGATGGTAACTTCGCATACTAAATTGCAATGTCGTGAAAGGTAAAAGTACTAAATTGAACAAGTTCATTGTCAGTATGTAAAAATTCAAAATTCCGTCACAGTTAAGTGTACTAAACCTTAATAAACCTGAAATTACATCAGTGCTCTCTCTTTATCTCTCTAGTTTGTAATAACATGAGAGAGAAAACTTTAGCTGTTTAATACTAGTCTTGTTAAGGGGGCAAGGTGTGAAATCCCTTATCCTCAATGAGATTTTTTTAAGAAAACAAAAAAAAAAATCAGATGTATAAAATGAGTAATACCAGAGCAGAAAGATCAGCTCCACTAAGGTTTTTACAAGCTTCATCTCTTCCAATGGCTATTAGATCCACACTGGCATCCATATCCTTTTTTCTTGCAAGAGCTGTTAAGATGGACCCTCTCTCATCTTCATTAGGCAGAGTTACATGCATGAGCTTCCCAAACCTTTCGTTTCTAAAGAGTGCACGGTCCATTACCTCGGGTCTGCCACATAACACGGCAAGTTTAGGAGAGGGTCGAGAGACAAGGAGAAAGGAGATTTTTTCTAAACTGGCCTATTGGCCCACTGTAATTCACTTTTTGGCCTAGATGTACTATTAATTCTCATATTGGCCTGGTCTATCTCGCATGACCAATGAGCGAGATAGACTTCCCTAAAAGTCATTCTATCCTTCTTTCTTTATTCTTCTTAATTTCTCTTTAATTTAATAAAAGACAAACAAACAAACAAACCTTAGCTATTCAAATTTGACGGATAAAATAGAAAAATTATAAAAATTAGTGTAAAAATTATTTTGGACCCATTTTACCTTGGAATAAATATAAAAATTAGTGTAAAGTAAACATTAAATCTTTAAATAAATTGTGTAAAACAATATTATGTCCAAATTTCATGAATTTTGCATATAATATATTATAAAAGTTTATAAACATGCGAAACAAGTTGTGAAAATTTAAAATTTGAGTGAAAAAACCAAGGGGGTTCGGAAAGGGGTTTAGTCTGACCTTATTTTTTTTATTCATGTCAATTACTCTCTAAAAATAATCGAAACAAGCAATAAATAATTTAAACGTACAAAATAAAAGTTATTCGCGGAAAATTTTCCATCATAAGTGCAGTTTTATTCGCATAAGCATAATTAACCATAATAGTTAAAATTTTATTAGGTTAAACTGTTTATTATGTATTTTCAAATATTTATACGTATATTTAATTTGTTTTTATTTTTGTGGTTCAGCAGGTTGGCACGAGGTTTAAAAATAATAACTCGAACCAACCACCAGGGGCGAAGCCAAAAATAACTCGTGGGGGTGTCGAATTTACATAATCAATTATATTAAGTGAAATAATTGAAATTGGGGGTGCCAACCCATTGTTTTTGACATATTCTAATAAAATTAAATGGTTAAAAATTAAAAAAGTTGTAATTATCGAAATATGGGGGTGTCGTGGCCCCCGATGGTCTGCACTTAGTGTCGCCAGTTTAGTTCTCGTTAATTATTTTGAAAAGTTCAACCCGACACAACCAACATCGGGTTGGCAGGGACATAATATTGCTTTAGACAATTTTTTTAAGATTTAATGTTTACATTAATTTTTATATTTATTCCAAGGTAAATTGAGTCCAAAATAATTTTTACACTAATTTTATAACTTTTATATTGTATACGTCGAATTTGATTAGCTAAAGTTTGTTTGTCTGTGTTTTATTAAATTAAAGAGAAATTAAGGAAAATAAAAAAGAGAGGATATAATGAGTTTTAGTGAACTCTATCTCGCTCATTGGTCATGCGAGATAGACTAGGCCAATATAGGAATTAATAGTACATATAGGCCAAAAAAGTAATTACAGTGGGCCAATAGGCCAATTTAGAAAAAATCTCAGGAGAAAGAGAGGAAGGAAATGGAGGAGTTCTGAATTACCTATTTGTAGCACCAATGAGAAAAACATTTCGTCTTTCATCTGAACCACTTAGCTCTATCATTAGCTGCAGATATTGAAACATCATCCTCACTTGTTCATCTCATGATATTTCTAGGTAGATTTAGTTTATAATATGCATTGGACTGTTTTACCTGTCTCAGAAGGCGACTAACTACCCCGCCCCCCTCTGTATCACCATTTGCTGTTAAAGCATCAACCTGCAGAAAGAAAATTCCATAAACAATTCTTTAGACCTTTAAAATGGAAATGATTAGCATTACTAAAATTACAACAGAATAATCCTAGAGGTAGACTATACACTGTGTACCATCAAGCCTACTAATTAATCTAACAATATCAAATAATTCCATAAGCCAGTAAGTGAACCATCTAATTTAAGGAGAAATAAAATATTGAAACTGATGTGCTGATGATGACTGAATTAGATCTTCTCCAAAACAAGTGGGAGGGAAAGATAAAAAAGAAAAGAGAAAAACAGCCTAATTATTTCTTACAAGGTGAGCTTTTTTTTTACGAAGAAACATAAAAGCGATTGATATTTCCGGTGCTAAAAAAAAAATTAAACTAAAGTAGGCAACCACATACCTCGTCAAAGAAAAGTATACAGGGTGCACAAGTTCTTGCACGGCTGAATAATGTTCTAACTGCCAACTCACTTTCTCCAACATACTTGTTCAGAAGTTCAGGGCCCTTCACCAAATAAGAAAAGGTCGGATATTAACGCAGATAGTCATATTTAATGTAAAATTAGCATAAAAGATAAAGAGACAAACCTTTATATGAATAAAGTTAGCTCCAGCCTCATTTGCAACAGCCTTGGCTATTAATGTTTTACCACAGCCAGGAGGTCCATAAAGCAGAAAACCAAAATCCAGATCCACATTCTGAAAGTATCAGCAGCAGCTCATTTTAGAGATCAAACTTTCTATAACAGTAAGCACATGCACATTTCTTATTAGAAGTAAATACTAAGATTAATATCAAGAAATTACCGCATAAAAATCAGGATTTTTAATAGGATTAACAATGTAGCGGTCGAATTCTTTCCTCAACTCGGGTAGACCACCAACGTCTTCCCATTTCACATTGGGAACAGAGGAGAATCCTTCTCTTCTAGAGGAGGGCTGGACCAATGTAGCAGCTTCCTGTAATTTAACATTTTAACATATGTATTAAAAATTAACTTCCAAAAACAAAACTTATACTAAAACTTTAAGTGAACCATTAAATCAAATGCAAAGCGTATTAGAATAACTAAGGAGCATAATACCGACCCTTTTCGACCCAAATCTTCACATAAAATCCAAAAAAGAAAACGCTTTTAAGAGAAAAACATCAAACCAGAAAAGATTACTGAACCTTATGGGGATTTCTGAAGCACAAAATCATCATCTTATGAAACACCAAGTATGTTTAAAAGGAGATGCACAAAAGTGTACGGATAATTAAATTTTAGGAACGCCCAGGTGTGCCATGAAACAGAAAAAATAGGTACTGCACATAGACTCGGTCAAGAGGTGGGCACTGTAGTGAGATTAAATGGTTACAAATTTTCCTTTACACGATCATTAATTACTTATAACCACCCCCCACCCCAAACAACTCAAAACTAAAAAATGGAAACACAGAAAAGTCAAACAGAAATTTGTACAAAGAATTAAGGAAAAAGTGAATGATTGTTACTCCAGTAGGAAAAATATGTAGAAAGGTAAGTTTTCAACTACGTAGCTGCCTTTTGGCAAATTGCTTGAGTTACCTCGAAATCTGCCATGGTGATACTTAGATTTTCCATCTCTTGGGCTGACAACGGAAATGTCCACCAATCTTCACCCTGTAGAGGTTCTTTAGAAAGCTCATTCTTTCTCCTATCACTAATTCTTTTCATAGCAAGATTCCCAGCTTTATTAACTAAAGCTGCCAGATCTGCCCCAACAAACCCTGGCGTAGACCTCGCTATTTTTAAAAGATCAAAAGAATTTTCACCTTCAACTTTAAGATTAGCAACTAGAACGGATAAAATTTCAAGCCTCGCTTTTTCATCAGGTACATTCAAAGTAATTTCCCGGTCAAATCTCCCAGGCCTTCTCAACGCAGAATCCAGAGAATCAGGTCTATTTGTCGCACCTATAACAAGAACATAATCTGATTTTCCTGATGGATTTGAATTATTATCAGATGATTGTGTAGCTTTGTGTGATTCGTCCATGCAAGTCATCAACTGAGTCACAATCCGTCTCTCCATCTCTCTCTGTTGATTTTCTCTCTTTGAACCAATTACATCAATTTCATCGATAAATACAATGGACGGTGCTGTTCGGTAGGCTTTTGCAAATAGTTCTCTGATGTTCTCTTCAGAGGAACCTTGAATCATTCACCACAAAAGCGCAATTCAATATCAAAATTTACATGATTTTATAAGTAGCAGAGAAATTTAATCAAAGATAGTAGTATAAAGAAAGAACAAAAGCAACGAAACTTCAGAATTGACAAAAACCGAAGAGCATGTCTATACACTTCTTTACTCATGAAGTTACAATTATTAGTATAGATCTACTTAGAAACATCTCCTGACTAGAAGCAATCATGAAAGCATGATCACGGATAGCATAAGCAAAGAAGAAAAGCTAGTAAAACTCCAAAGTTGACAAGAAGTAGAGAAAGATGTATAGAATGTTATTACTCAAAAAGTTTAATTTAGTTTGATTCTAACTTATGACTAAAAGTGGAGCGCCTTAAAAGGTTACTGCTCCATTCATAGACTTTTGAAGTTTGGAATTCGGAAACAATGTAAATAATGCATCTTTCTTAGAGAGAAAAATTAGAAAAAGATCCATATGCATTACGACTGAATATAATGTATTTATTCTTCCAGATATGAATAAGTTCACGGTTGTGGTGGATTTGGCTAATGAGTACAACAAACAACCCAGCTCAAAAAACCCATCTCATCATCTTCTTCCAGAGAGTTTAAGGCGGGGATAAAGGTCACATGTTTGAAGTGTTTATCACACTCGTAGTAAATGAGATGGGAATTTCATATATCATGCAGGCTGGGAGTATTCATACGCATAACATGGTCAATTTCCTCTTCAATAAACTTCAAATGCCAGGTAATACCCACGGCAACAGCAAATTTATCTTTATAAAGAAAATAATACCTGTTTTATTCATTCTCAATGGACTATGTTCAAAATTTCTACACTAAAATTATTACCTTTTTCACTTTCCCCCCCTATGAGATGCATCATATGCATGATATCAGAGTTCAGTCCGCATTCCGGAATTTGTTAGAAATATTCAATGACCTCATTTAATAAGGAGGCAAAGCTTTATTTGTTATTTTCTGCATTGTTTTCATTACTGTCCTTACACTTGACATTGCCTCTCCACATAGGTGACATGATGCGATGGAGGGCCTTCCTCCTATTTCTAAAAAGTTCTTGACTCAGTGATTCACCAAGATGACAAGTTTTTGTTGGTTTGAATTCGTTACCAAAAAAACGCCTTAAGACTAAAAGCACGACACCTTTAAAACAGGAATTGAGATTACTCCTTAACTGCTAAAAAGGAACACATAACAACTCTTCATCCGTGGATTGCCATATATGCCCCTACTCACATGGAGTTTATGATATTACAAAAAACTAGCTAATGAATATAATTTTGTTTTAAAAAGTTAATGTAGTTCTCTTTACTCCTCTCCCAACATTCATGACCTTAACTCTTAAACCTAATTCTCAATTCAATAAGGCGTTTTAACTCTCATTTCTCCCAAAGAAACTAGTTATCCCTCTATTTCTTCTGTCTCAACCTAATTTCCACGAAATCAGCAGCAGAACCTTGAAAATTCACACATATACATCACAGTCGATATGCCTCAAGCCAAGTTTCTCTCCTTACAATATTGAAACTGAAAAGAAAAAAGAACTAGTTTTTCTAGCCGAAAAAAACAAAACCTGGCTTTAAAGTGCCAAAACATCTGCAATCTATAAATGGGAAGCCCAAATGCAATGCTACTCTATAGTCTATAAGAATATAAAAAAAATACGAGCTTCAAATTCTTTTCCTATCATTTTCCCAAATGAACAAATTTAACCCCAAAACAGCACAACTTAGTAAAAAAACATCAGTAATCATCAAAACAATACCAATCAAACAAACAATCACAATATAACAAAAATGAATATATACCTGAGACACCAGATATCAATTCAGTCGCCGCGATTTTATAAAAAGGAACCCCTGCCTCGTTGGCAACAGCATGAGCCAGCTTGGTCTTCCCACACCCTGGAGGACCCTTTAGTAAAATACCCTTTATCGGATTAACCCCAAGCTTTCTCAACATCTCCGGATTAAACAACGGAAACAAAACCTCCGATTTTAACCCCTCTATAATCTCACTCATCCCACCCAAGTCCTTGAACCTCGGCCCACCCAAGTCTTTTCCCTCCTTGCTCGTACCCTTCTCGTTCTTCCTCAACAAATCACCCTTTTTCGGAGTTTTAACATTATTACTATTACTAACAACCTCTATTTCCACATTCTTGTCCCGTTTCATCACTTTCTTTGACTTGGCACTATCTAACACCGTATCATCATCCGTACTATCAGTCAAATGACTCAAATCAATCCTTTTCGGGGTTTTACTGCCACTTTTTAAAGCCACTCCATCATTACTGTCAGTCAAATCAGTCCTCTTCGGGGCTTTACCGTCACTTTTCAAAACCGTAGCGACCTTCTGATAACTCTCCCTAAGCATTGATTTCGTAACATCAAACTCAGGCTCCACATCACTCTCGTCCGTCTCCTCCGAATCGGACGATGATGAAGATGACATAGCATCACCGCCCCGCCTCCTACTCCGCTTCCTAACAGGGCTGTCGTCGCTGTCCTCGATAAAAAAAGGCGGCTCGGGCGATGACGTGGAAGCAGGTTTATCGGGGCGGAGGTGTTTTAAAGTTCGTTCGACGATGGCGGTGAAGTTGGGGAGACGGTTGTATTGGGGGACGGTGGAGCGGAGATGGGTGGCGATATCGTCGGCAGTGGGGTATTTGTGCTTGACGGATTCGATTCTACGGCGGAGGGTTTGTTCGAGTGATGAAGGTCGGGGTTTTCCGGCGCCGCCTCCGCCGCGTCGTCTGCCCATTTCGGTTTCTCTCTCTATATGTATATGTATATGTATCTCTCTCTAGGGTTTGTGGAGAGAGATGAAAGGCAGTGGGTTTTAAGTTTTTATAGTAACTCTTTAACTCTATTTATTTGCAATTTCATATGGTATTTTCCAAAGTATTGGGATTAAGGCATTTGATTCTTTACATATTTTAATTATAAGAGTTTTTGTACAAGTAATGTCCAAAATGTTGCAAGTTGCAAGTTACGTTTTAATCTTACTTGACGATAATCCAGTCTCGTTCAATCCCGTTATATTACTTAGGCGTTGAGTCTCCCCTTCTTGCCAAATTTCGTGCATAGGCTTCGACGAGGCCTTTAAAACATTGGTAATTACTAAGAATTGTTAATTTTCGTTATTTGAATTTAATAGTTATTGATTTCCATTGGAAGGAAGGATATACAAAATAATAATTTCAAGGGGACAATACTAAATAAAAATAATAACATAACATTATTACATTTGTGACATAGCCCCTTAAACTAGTCTGTTAATTAAAAATTCACAAAATAATAAGTTGAGTAAATGTGAACTTCCTTTAGACACAAGCCGATTCCCACAAATACGTTATGATTTTCAATTATTTTGTAATATTTACTATAGAGACTTACTATTCTCACATACTCCTCTAGTGCACTAGTTTAGCAACTGATCTCATTTTGAGACTGATAGTACATATAGCATTAACTCTTATTTGAAA
This sequence comes from Primula vulgaris, assembly GCA_963920805.1. Lineage (NCBI taxonomy): Eukaryota > Viridiplantae > Streptophyta > Magnoliopsida > Ericales > Primulaceae > Primula > Primula vulgaris. Next base: position 43,853,716 of record OY987212.1, on the reverse strand, counting down.
ACACATACACATATAAAAAATCAATAATCATCTAAAAAGTCACGTATATCGACTGGAATGAACTTACTCTAATGTATAAATGTTGTCTAGAACTATGTAGAGAAACCTGAATTTGAATTGGCTACTAATTTTCTCTAGATTTGGTAACCAATGGTACCAAATATATATTATTAATAGTTGATGCTACAATTTTGTAAAGTGCAAGTTAAATTATAAAATAATTCCTTTTTCCACCAACCTCCGTCCACTGATCTCTCTCTCTCTCTCCGGTAAGTCCTTCAATACACTCTCCAATCTCCACCAATCTTAATTTTACCTTATATGTTTATGTTTCTTTATTTCTTATCATGGTACTAAATATCACTATAACTATACCTTGTTTTAATAGGTGGCAGTGATTAATATTAATTCGATTTCTATGTTTATTCTGATAAGAAATTCTCTCTCCTTTCAAAATTAAAAATTACATGTTTCCAGTTTTTGGTGTTCCGCTTCATAAGTCAAATTTTCATACTAAGGGCCCATTTGACAACATGTTTTTTTAGTTGATTTTTTGATTTTATATTTTAAAAATCCGTGGGTGTTTGGACTGTAGATTATTTAGGTTCTAAAAAAGATGCTTTTTAGGCTACAAAATTTAAAAATTCCATATTTTCAGTGGACTTTTAAAACTTAAAACAGATTTTTAAAATATGAATTTTGGCCCAAAAAATCTGTTGCCTAACATAACTATTGTTTTGTTAATTTTACATATTTGCCATTATCACATTATATTTACTAAAGTCTGTGGAAAAGTAATGAACAAATTTGGAATATAGGTGTAAAATACGGGTAATCACAAACAGGAGAGGAGGTGTTAGTGTTTTTAAAACCCCCCTTTATTGTCGAATGAGTATTAAATTATTTTATATTCGTATAAATAAAATAGGGGGGCAAGAAACAGTTGGATGGAATGGGCGGCGCGGGCGGACCACTTGGGAGGATTCCCAAGAAAAGCAGCAATAATGGCAGCCGCAGCCTTTGCAAAAACCGTTGCAAACATACTAAACACAACCACAGTGCATAACCCACAAACCTTACTCAATCTCGTCCGTAACCGCCCACCCAATCTCCCTCTCCTCACCGTAAGCAACCACGTCTCCACCTTAGACGACCCTGTAATATGGGGGTTCAAGGGTTTTCCCACAAGTAACGCGAAGCTTGAAAGATGGACTTTAGCTGCTGAAGATATTTGTTTTAGGAATAAGGTTTTGGGTTACGGTTTTAGGGTTGGGAAATGTATTCCTATTAAAAGGGGTGGTGGGATTTATCAAGAATATATGAACGAAGCGGTTGAGAGGTTGGACAGTGGGGAGTGGTTGCATACGTTTCCGGAAGGGAAAGTTTGTCAAGAAAATGGACCGATTAGGAGATTGAAATGGGGTACTGCTAGTTTGATTGCTAGAGCTAAGGTGAAACCTGTAGTTTTGCCGGTTTTTCATCAGGGTTTGGAAGAGGTGATGCCTGAGAATTACATGTTTGGAAAAAGACGGCCTCTTTTACCGTTGTGTAATAAGAAAATAAGTATTATTGTTGGCGAGCCGATTGAATTCGACCTTCCAAAGTTGAGAGAGATGGCGGTTTTAGCAGCTAAAAATAATGACTCGTTTTCTTCCAGTTTTGGGTGGTCCACCTGTTGTGGATTAAACGAGGTTGAGCAAAAGCATCTATATAGCATTATATCGAAGCAAATCAGAACAGTTTTGGAGAATATGCGGATATTTTGTAAAGAGAAGTTTGAGAAAAGAGATTAAAGGCGGCAGGCTCGAATCGGAAAGTACTGATGCCTTATTTATTTATTTATTGGTTCACCTTTGAATGTTTCTGTTATAATTTGATCTCCATTATGTCTTATCTGTATGGGCTGTTGCTAATCATTTTTAGAAGGGGCATTGGCTATAAATCTAGCATTGTTGTTTTGTAGTAAATCATTTATCTGGATAGTGTCTCATGTCATGTATACACTTTCGATATTTTTAATAGTGTTCTATTTGGGTACAGCAGACCAATTTCAAATTCCAATAGTTTGTTGTGGTTCATTTGGGAATACTGAATTCAAAAATCATTCAAGAGTGGTTTTGTATTTTTAAATTAAATCCCCATGGTTTGAAGTTAGACCCAAAGCGTACTGTACGGTCCGATCCCGTTTCTAAGAGCCCTTCTCTTTACATTGTGATAAAGTTATATACTCCATTAAAAAAAAGTGCTTATGAAATTTGAGAAAAGGCAATTTTAGGGTGATGCTATGCAGCTATGGTGTTCTCGTGAATCTAGGGAGCTTATCAGGATTGTGATATCATATTAGTCATGCCGAGGGTATGAATCAAATTGTACCTACAGAACAGAGAAAAAAAAACGACCAGAATGTGCAAATTATTACTAATGTTTTCACTTTTGAAAAATTGTATGAAGAATATCGAGAAAACTTTTGGCTGCAAAATTGTTTGACAGAAGTGGAAACTTCCTCTTTTGTGAAGTATTCCGTCTGGTTACTACTTATCAGACTTCCTTTTCGTGTCTTGGAAACTTATGTTTCATTTTGTTTACCCTCGTATTTCCTCTTATGTTTTTGTACAATGTAATGAACGTGAATTTTTCGGTTTAATGATAATGGGCATAACTACGATTCTCGATTCTTAACTTGGTAGTAGTTTTGTCTCTGATTGTGGTTGTTTGGCCATATAACTTCTATGGTAGTAGGGGTTTGATATGAAATCGCATACTTATACTTGTTTTTGAATATAGGTTATTTGTTTGAACTGAATTGGTTATTCTTAATCTTTTGGTACTTTAGTACAACACCTGTTAGATACGGTATTGAGCTTATATTGACTTTGACTCTACATTATAACAGTAAAATGGAGAAAGAGGGTGAAAACATAAGTGAGGAATTGGTTCATTGAGAATATAACTCAATCACACGGTAATCATACTAATAGTCTTTTTTGTTTTAAGTTATACTGTAATAGTTTAATATAGTAGGTTAGGTGAAAATGTAAAATACATATGGCGATATTTTATTCTTCCAACCGGTGTACATATATAATTGGCGGTGCATATACTATTTACTGATTACCTTGGTATCTCTACAACTATTATATGAATTGTCATGTCCATTTGGGTGATGTTGAAGTCCTTTTGAATTATTTTCAACTACACGAGTGACTATTTAGTTATTAAACAATCACGGGATACATCAATTTGATGGAGTCTACTGAGGAATAAAATATTATCGGTGGGGCGGAACTTATGGCTTTTATCGTATTAACGCAATATTTTTTTTTTTATTATTAACTAGAGCAAGTGATAGAACAATTTTGATTGTTACATGAAGCAGCGAAAACAAGCAATCTGTCAAGAAAATGGAGATTATGTCATTTCCCTATAAAATAAAAGACGCAAATTTTGTATATGTATGTGTACATGTATGTGTCTACATCACGGTGTGAGATGTTTTATGTAGAGTTGCCAACTCGCAACGAGAAATACGGACAAATATATAATGCAAATGTGAAATTACTACAATAAAATGTTAGTTTACCATTACATGTATTTTTTCTAAACCGATGGTAAATTGAATGTCGTTAATTTTATCACCAGAGTTAGTAACAAAAACAGATACTAAATTGTTGTTAAAATCACCGACACTTGATCAGGGGCGAAGCCAGGATGTGTAAATGGGGGATGCCAAAATATATGTACAAGTAACATATTTTTATGGGGGTGCCAAATCTACACCTAAAAAGAAATTGTACTAAAAAAAAATTGCGTCACTTGGGATTTCTAAAATTATGGGGGGTGCCGTGGCACCCGATCGTCCCCACTTAGCTTCCCCCCTGCACTTGATTTACCATCAGCTTATCAACAAATAATATGATGGTAAACTTACATATTTTTATAGTGAATGTGAGTGATATTTAATAAATTTAATAAATCGTAATATTGGCAATAACATTTGCAAAAACCGTCATACTAAACATAACCACAATACACAGCCCACAAGATCACACCCCCCTCTGCAAAAACAGTAATATTATATGTGTTTCTAAACTTTTTAATAGTATTAAATTGGTACATAGGGAAGTATTGATAAAATATTTAATAATTACTTATCCTTTAATAATAAAGGAACCAAAATGGCTTTAGATATTTTACACCTCCTTCGCTAAACAAAACAATTGGTCATATTTACTTGGGCCGAAATAATAGGAACTAACATTATTTTACTTGGGCCGAAATAATAGGAATCCGGACGTTAGAGAACGCGTGAGACGGACGCAGCAAGTATTTGCCTTCTCTGTGTTTCTATATTAACACACAAATCACCATCAATACTTTCATTATTATCTCCACTCTCTCTCTCTCTCTCTCTATATATATATATATATATATATATAATCCGGTAAATAAAAACTCTTTTTAAGGCGTAATAATCGTCAGCGAGAGATCCAATCGATTTATATGTATATCCTCCCCTCTTTATTTATCTGTATGGGTTTTTGTATATTATTGGGTTTCTCTATAGATTCAATCGAGTTTTATGTTTTGTTACTTTATTTTCTATTGATTGATTTTGGCCAACTTAATTGTAACTTGAATCGATTTCGATCTTGTTAGTGTTTTCTCTAAAGTTATCTGATCTACTTTTTCTTAAAACCCTAAGTTGTTAATTGTTTAATATTACCGATTGATTACTGTTTCTCTGTGTTGCGATTTGAATTAGTTTCGATCTGGTGAAGTAATTGGATCTATTGTTTTGAAAAACCTAATTAGTTTCTACAAGATTGATTTTCGGTGTTTAATTGCATCTTGAATAGATTTTAATCTGTTTTCTGTTTTCTCCGAACTAACTAGACCTGGTTACGGTTCGCTTTGAATTAAATTAGATCTAGTTTTAATTGTAAAAACCCTAATTAGTTTCTACGGATTGGTTTTGGGTTTTTAAATTGCAACTCCATTGTTAAGTATAAGTATAAGCCTTTTTTAGGATATCATAATCTTGTGAGTTTGTTCCTTTTCTTATCCAAAATATTGGGCTTTTTTTAATGAATTTTAATTGGTTCTATGCTATGATATATCTTCTCAAGACTTGGCTTGATTGTCTTTTTTAATTGGTTTCTAAATCCCTAATATGTATTGAATGTTTCCTTCTTGCATATGATTTGCAATTTTGCTTGTTTTTTTTAATTATATTGCTATAGGTCTTTAATTTGTTTGATATATTGATTGTGGTCTTATCAATTTGGTGTTGGTTCATTGGTTTAGGATGCATATAAACTATCATTAACCTGTTTAATATGAAATACAATGTCTGTAAAAAAACACAACCTTATACTTTTTTTAAATTACGATTTAGGACTTCTGCTGTATGATGTGTGATTTTGGTTTTTGTTCGTTAAACATCGTCCCATGGTTTATTCTTGAATCAATTTCTATCGTTATTATAAGTAACAGCCTTTTTTTAGGCTATCAAAATCTTTGTGAGTCTGTTCCTTTTTCCTATTCATATATGTTTTTGGTTCTATCTTATGAATTTTACGATACATCTTCTTAATCAGGGTTGATAGACTTTTGGTAATGAAATAGTTAGATATTGGTTTCTAAATCCCTAATAATTTTTGAATGTGGGTAAATAGAAATTTCCTGTTATCTTTTCAAATCATAATCTAACCTGAAAGAGAAGTGTTAGCTTTGTACTCATTCGGACCAGTTTATTAGTATTTGTTTCCTGTTTTTAATTATCTTGCTTTAGAGCTTTTAGTTTGTGAAGACATGCATATGTTTACCAAGAAAAATCGTTGATTCCTGTATGAAGGTAATTGAAATGTTTCTTTCAAGAATTAAGTCGTTAAGAAAAGTTTCGTCATTGTTCCAAGTTCTTTTTTCAACTTGTTATGTTTTTTATACAGTTTTTGTGATCATAAAAGGGAATGTGGATTTGTTAACTTTAAAGAATCTAGTTGGTACAATTCAGGGTCTGATAATGCAGGCTTGAGAGGTTATGATACACATTGTTTGTCAATGACTTCTGTGAATTTAACTTGAGATGGAAAATTTGAGAGTACACTTTATTTGAAAGGTTCTTATGTCGTCTAAAACTTAAATTCTCATCATGTTTACATTTACGTGTTTACCAGAATTCATTACATGCTTCTTCTTTTTCTTCTGTTTTATTCGATCTCGTGTGAAATCTTGTTTACCTTGTGAATGCTTGTATACCGAGTCTCATCTCTATTCGTGATTTTTGTTTACCTTTTCGACTATAGGTTTGTTAATGATTCAAATTGGTTTTTGTATTATTATTTTTAACACATCTATTTTTTGCTGGGTTTTCATCCATGATTAAATTTTCTTTTATACATAATTGGATTAAAGGTTTTTAATTGCATCTTGAATTGATTTTAATCTGTTTTCTCCAAACTAATTAGATCTGGTTACTGTTCGCTTTGAATTAAATTAGATCTAGTTTTAAGTGTAAAAACCCTAATTAGTTTCTACGGATTGATTTTTGGTTTTTTAATTGCTACTCCATTGTTCAGTATAACTATAAGCCTTTTTTAGGATATTAAAATCTCGTGAGCCTGTTCCTTTTCTTATCCAAAATATTGGGCTTTTTTAATGAATTTTAATTGGTTCTATGCTATGATATATCTTCTAAATGCTTGGCTTGATTGATTGTCTTTTTTAATTGGTTTCTAAATCCCTAATATGTATTGAATGTTTCCTTCTTGTATATGATTTGCAATTTTGCTTTTTTTTTTTAAATAGGTCTTTAATTTGTTTGATATATTGATTGTGGCCTTATCAATTTGGTGTTGGTTCATTGGTTTAGGATGCATATAAACTATCATTAACCTTAATATGAAATACAATGTCTGTAAAAAAGCGCAACCTTATACTTTTTTTTTTAAATTACGATTTAGGACTTCTGCTGTATGATGTGTGATTTTGGTTTTTGTCCGTTAAACATCGTCCCATGGTTTATTCTTGCCTTTTCAATCTGGGCTTTTGGTCCCTGTCGGTGTTTTAATTTGTGAAGATATGTATTTGTTGTGTTTAGTTATATTGCAATGATTGATTGCGAGTTTATTAATTGATGTTGATCCTGTTAGTGAGTTTATTTTAATGCTATCATGATTTCTTTCTTGATTTAAAAGAACTATCACTGTTGTTTATTTTAAGGAATATTGGTATACGAAAATAGAACAAGCTCTGGCTCCCCTCCCCTCTCTCCGTGTACATCCACAGCTCCCATGATCCTCTTTTATCCCATCTCATCTCTCCCTCTCTACCCGAGTACATATATCGCTAGGCAATCAGACGGCGAAGAACTCGGACACACCCCCACTCTTTAAGGTGACCCGAATCTCTCATTCAACCACTGGCCGAGGAAGAGGAAAGAGTAGTAAGGAGGGTTACATGGAACATCTGGGTTTGGATTAAGTATGCTCAGTGCAGTGCAAATAGTCTCTTTAATCATGCTCACTCCATCTGGGAAGGTACCTTTTATTGTGTTATTATTAATTATGTACAAAATAATTTAATATTTGGTGTTTTTGTGTATGTCACACACCTACGTCTTTGATTGTATGTGTTTGTATAACCTTTGTTTTGTTCTTTTCTGCTTCCCCCTAATAAGGATTCCTGCCCTATATTAGGAAAATTTAGGAGAATCCCAGAGAGGGCAATGTCTTGTTTGGATGCATATTTTAACCTTATTATTATTTTTTTGCTTAAAATCTGTACTGGGATTGGGTGGGTGATTAGCCTAAAAATGACAGTTTACTTTTAATGGTCACGAAAAACTCCCAAAAGATTAATAATCCTAAAATTAATGTACAAAAAACTTAAAAATAATACCCAACTATATTATATATATTTTATAAAAAATTAATAGACGCTTCCGACGACACTCCCCCTTTTATAACAATCCGCTTCCCCGTGCCTGTACCCGCTCCTGCTTCGTGCAACTATGGTATATTTTTTTTTTCATCATTAGTGAGCAATTCCCGAGTCTTATTAAGAGAAGGGGTTGGGCTGTGATAACATTTGATCATCCTTAATAAGATTTTTGACATACCAATAAAAAAAATAACAATATCGATCTTTTAACATGCCATAACTTCGTTTCTCATCCATTCAATTGATCATTGCCCGAGTGTTATGAAAAAAGAGTTGGGTTGTGATGACCTTTTATCATTTTTAATTATACTTTTGACATAACAATTGAAAAAGTATAATTTTCAAATTTAATTGAACAATGTCCGAGTGTTACGAAAGGTTTGGGCTGTGATGGCCTATAATCCTCTTAATATGATTTTCCAAAGAACAATAGAAAAACAATAAAAATATTGATCTCTAACATGCTCTCACTTCACTTCCCATCCATTCAATTGAACAATGTCCGAGAGTATTATGAAAGGGTCGGGCTGTGATGGCCTTTCCTTTTTAATGAGATTTTTGACATAACAATTGAAATAGTATAACAATGTCTTATCTTCAATATGCTATTACTTCTTTGATCATCCATTCAATTGAAAAATGTCCAATTCTTATGAGATGGTAGGCGTGACCCTTTGATCATCATTAATAATACTTTTGACATAACATCTGAAGAACAAAAACATCTATCTTCGAAAACTCTCATCCATTCAATTGAACATTGTCCGAGTGTTACGAAAGAGGTTGGGCTGTGATGGCCTTGTCCTTTTTCGTAAAACTTTTGACATAAAAATTGAAAAAGTATAACACTATCTATCTCTAACATGCTCACTTCCTTTCTAATTCATTCAATTGAATAATGTCGGAGAGTGTTATGAAAGGGTCGAGCTGTGATGGCCTTTCATTTTTAATGAGACTTTTGACATAACAATTGAAATAGTATAACAATATCTATCTTCAATATGCTATTACTTTCTTGATCATCCATTCAATTGAAAAATATCCTAATCTTATGAGATGGTAGGCGTGATTGGCCCTTTGATCATCATTAATAAGACTTTTGACATAACATTTGAAGAACAAAAACATCTATCTTCGACAACTTCATTTCTCATCCATTCAATTGAACATTGTCCGAGTGTTATGAAAGGGGTTGGGCTGTGATGGCCTTTTATCCTTTTTAATAATACTTTTGACATAAAAAATTGAAAAAGTATAACACTATCTATCTCTAACATGCTCTCACTTCTTTTCTCATCCATTCAATTGAACAATGTCCGAGTGTTATGAAAGGGTCGGGCTGTGATGGCCTTTCCTTTTTAATGAGACTTTTGACATAACAATTGAAATGGTATAACAATATCTATCTTCAATATGCTATTACTTCCTTGATCATCCATTCAATTGAAAAATGTCTAAGTCTTATGAGATGGTAGGCGTGATGGCCCTTTGATCATCATTAATAAGACTTTTGACATAACATTTGAAGAACAAAAACATCTATCTTCGACAACTTCATTTCTCATCCATTCAATTGAACATTGTCCGAGTGTTATGAAAGGGGTTGGGCTGTGATGGCCTTTTTTCATTTTTAATAATACTTTTGACATAAAAATTGAAAAATGTATCTATCTCTAACATGCTCTCACTTCGTTTCTCATCCATTCAATATCTATCTTCAATATGCTATTACTTCCTTGATCATCCATTCAATTGAAAAATGTCCAAGTCTTCTGAGATGGTAGGCGTGATGGCCCTTTGATCATCATTAATAAGACTTTTGACATATCATTTGAAGAACAAAAACATCTATCTTCAACAACTTCATTTCTCATCCATTCAATTGAACATTGTCCGAGTGTTATGAAATGGGTTGGGCTGTGATGGCCTTTTATCCTTTTTAATAATACTTTTGACATAAAAAATTAAAAAAGTATAACACTATCCATCTCTAACATGCTCTCACTTCGTTTCTCATCCATTCAACTGAACATTGTCCGAGTGTTATGAAAGGGGTTGGGCTGTGATGACCTTTCATCCTTTTTAATAATACTTTTGACATAAAAATTTAAAAAAGTATAACCCTATCCATCTCTAACATGCTCTCAATTTTTTTCTCATCCATTCAATTGAACAATGTCCGAGAGTGTTATGAAAGGGTCGGTCTGTGATGGCCTTTCCTTTTTAACGAGACTTTTGACATAACAATTGAAATGGTATAACAATATCTATCTTCAATATGCTATTACTTTCTTGATCATCCATTAAAATGAAAAATGTCCAAGTCTTATGAGATGGTAGGCGTGATGGCCCCTTGATCATCATTAATAAGACTTTTGACATAACATTTGAAGAACAAAAACATCTATCTTCGACAACTTCATTTCTCATCCATTCAATTGAACATTGTCCGAGTGTTATGAAAGGGGTTGGGCTGTGATGGCCTTTTATCATTTTTAATAATAGTTTTGACATAAAACATGAAAAATGTATCTATCTCTAACATGCTCTCACTTCGTTTCTCATCCATTCAATATCTATCTTCAATATGCTATTACTTCCTTGATCATCCATTCAATTGAAAAATGTCCAAGTCTTATGAGATGGTAGGCGTGATGGCCCTTTGATCATCATTAATAAGACTTTTGACATAACATTTGAAGAACAAAAACATCTATCTTCGACAACTTCATTTCTCATCCATTCAATTGAAAATTGTCCGAGTGTTATGCAAGGGGTTGGGCTGTGATGGCTTTTTATCCTTTTTAATACTACTTTTGACATAAAAATTTAAAAAAGTATAACACTATCTATCTCTTAACATGCTCTCACTTCTTTTCTCATCCATTCAATTGAACAATGTCCGAGTGTTATGAAAGGGTCGGGCTGTGATGGCCTTTCCTTTTTAATGAGACTTTTGACATAACAATTGAAATAGTATAACAATATCTATCTTCAATATGCTATTAATTCCTTGATCATCCATTCAATTGAAAATTGTCCAAGTCTTATTAGATGGTAGGCGTGATGGACCTCTTTGATCATCATTAAAGACTTTTGACGTAACATTTGAAGAAAAAAACATCTATCTTCGACAACTTCATTTCTCATCCATTCAATTGAACATTGTCCGAGTGTTATGAAAGGGGTTGGGCTGTGATGGCCTTTTATCCTTTTTATTAATACTTTTGACATAAAAATTTAAAAAAGTATAACCCTATCCATCTCTAACATGCTCTCAATTTTTTTCTCATCCATTCAATTGAACAATGTCCGAGAGTGTTATGAAAGGGTCGGTCTGTGATGGCCTTTCCTTTTTAACGAGACTTTTGACATAACAATTGAAATGGTATAACAATATCTATCTTCAATATGCTATTACTTCCTTGATCATCCATTCAATTGAAAATTGTCCAAGTCTTATGAGACGGTAGGCGTGATGGCCCCCTTTGATCATCATTAATAAGACTTTTGACATAACATTTGAAGAACAAAAACATCTATCTTCGACAACTTCATTTCTCATCCATTCAATTGAACATTGTCCGAGTGTTATGAAAGGGTTGGGCTGTGATGGCCTTTTATCATTTTTAATAATACTTTTGACATAAAACATGAAAAATGTATCTATTTCTAACATGCTCTCACTTCGTTTCTCATCCATTCAATATGCTATTACTTCCTTGATCATCCATTAAATTGAAAAATGTCCAAGTCTTATGAGATGGTAGGCGTGATGGCCCTTTGATTATCATTAATAAGACTTTTGACATAACATTTTAAGAACAAAAACATCTATCTTTGACAATTTCATTTCTCATCCATTCAATTGAACAATCTCCGAGAGTGTTATGAAAGGGTCGGGCTGTGATGGCCTTTCCTTTTTAATGAGACTTTTGCCATAACAATTGAAATGGTATAACAATATCTATCTTCAATATGCTATTACTTCCTTGATCATCCATTCAATTGAAAAATGTCCAAGTCTTATGAGATGGTAGGCGTGATGGCCCTTTGATCATCATTAATAAGACTTTTGACATAACATTTGAAGAACAAAAACATCTATCTTCGACAACTTCATTTCTCATCCATTCAATTGAACATTGTCCGAGTGTTATGAAAGGGGTTGGGCTGTGATGACCTTTTATCCTTTTTAATATTACTTTTGACATAAAAATTTAAAAAAATATTGACCCTATCCATCTCTAACATGCTCTCAATTTTTTTCTCATTCATTCAATTGAACATTTGTCCGAGAGTGTTATAAAAAGGTCGGGCTGTGATGGCCTTTCCTTTTTAATGAGACTTTTGACATAACAATTGAAATGGTATAACAATATCTATCTTCAATATGCTATTACTTCCTTGATCATCCATTCAATTGAAAAATGTCTAAGTCTTATGAGAGGGTAGGCGTGATGGCCCTTTGATCATCATTAATAAGACTTTTGACATAACATTTGAAGAACAAAAACATATATCTTCGACAACTTCATTTCTCATCCATTCAATTGAACATTGTCCGAGTGTTATGAAAGGGGTTGGGCTGTGATGGCCTTTTATCATTTTTAATAATACTTTTGACATAAAACATGAAAAATGTATCTATCTCTAACATGCTCTCACTTCGTTTCTCATCCATTCAATATGCTATTACTTCCTTCATCATCCATTCAATTGAAAAATGTCCAAGTCTTATGAGATGGTAAGCGTGTGATGGCCCTTTGAGCATCATTAATAAGACTTTTGACATAACATTTGTAGAACAAAAACATCTATCTTCGACAACTTCATTACTCATCCATTCAATTGAACATTGTCCGAGTGTTATGGAAGGGGTTGGGCTGTGATGGCCTTTTATCATTTTTAATAATACTTTTGACATAAAAATTTAAAAAAGTATAAACCTATCCATCTCTAACATGCTCTCAATTTTTTTCTCAACCATTCAACTGAATAATGTCCGAGAGTGTTATGAAAGGGTCGGGCTGTGATGGCCTTTCCTTTTTAACGAGACTTTTGACATAACAATTGAAATGGTATAATAATATCCATCTTCAATATGCTATTATTTCCTTGATCATCCATTCAATTGAAAATTGTCCAAGTCTTATGAGATGGTAGGCGTGATGGCCCCCTTTGATCATCATTAATAAGAATTTTGACATAACATTTGAAGATCAAAAACATCTATCTTCGACAACTTCATTTCTCATCCATTCAATTGAACATTGTCCGAGTGTTATGAAAGGGGTTGGGCTGTGATGGCCTTTTATCATTTTTAATAATACTTTGGACATAAAAATTGAAAAATGTATCTATCTCTAACATGCTCTCACTTCGTTTCTCATCCATTCAATATCTATCTTCAATATGCTATTACTTCCTTGATCATCCATTCAATTGAAAAATGTCCAAGTCTTATGAGATGGTAGGCGTGATGGCCCTTTGATCATCATTAATAAGACTTTTGACATAACATTTGTAGAACAAAAACATCTATCTTCGACAACTTCATTTCTCATCCATTCAATTGAACATTGTCCGAGTGTTATGAAAGGGGTTGGGCTGTGATGGCCTTTTATCCTTTTTAATAATACTTTTGACATAAAAATTTAAAAAAGTATTAACACTATCCATCTCTAACATGCTCTCACTTCGTTTCTCATCCATTCAACTGAACAATGTCTTATGAAAGGGTCGGGCTGTGATGGTCTTTCCTTTTTAATGAGACTTTTGATATAACAATTGAAATAGTATAACAATATCTATCTTCAATATATTACTTCCTTGATCATCCATTCAATTGAAAAATGTCCAAGTCTTGTGAGATGGTAGGCGTGATGGCCCTTTGATCATCATTAATAAGACTTTTGACATAACATTTGAAGAACAAAAACATCTATCTTTGACAACTTCATTTCTCATCCATTCAATTAAACAATCTCCGAGAGTGTTATGAAATGGTCGGGCTGTGATGTCCTTTCCTTTTTAATGAGACTTTTGACATAACAATTGTAATGGTATAACAATATCTATCTTCAATATGCTATTACTTCCTTCATCATCCATTCAATTGAAAATTGTCCAAGTCTTATGAGATGGTAGGCGTGATGGCCCTTTGATCATCATTAATAAGACTTTTGACATAACATTTGTAGAACAAAAACATCTATCTTCGACAACTTCATTTCTCATCCATTCAATTGAACATTGTCCGAGTGTTATGAAAGGGGTTGGGCTGTGATGGCCTTTTATCATTTTTAATAATACTTTTGACATAAAAATTTAAAAAAGTATAACACTATTGATCTCTAACATGCTCTCACTTCTTTTCTCATCCATTCAGTTGAACAATGTCGGAGAGTGTTATGAAAGGGTCGGGCTTTGATGGCCTTTCCTTTTTAATGAGACTTTTGACATAACAATTGAAATAGTATAACAATATCTATCTTCAATATGCTATTAATTCCTTGATCATCCTTTCAATTGAAAATTGTCCAAGTCTTAGGAGATGGTAGGCGTGATGGCCCCCTTTGATCATCATTAAAGACTTTTGTCGTAACATTTGAAGAACTAAAACATCTATCTTCGACAACTTCATTTCTCATCCATTCAATTGAACATCGTCCGAGTGTTATGAAAGGGGTTGGGCTGTGATGGCCTTTTATCCTTTTTAATAATACTTTTGACATAAAGATTTAAAAAAGTATAACCCTATCCATCTCTAACATGCTCTCACTTCTTTTCTCATCCATTCAGTTGAACAATGTCCGAGAGTGTTATGAAAGGGTCGGGCTGTGATGGCCTTTCCTTTTTAATGAGACTTTTGACATAACAATTGAAATGGTATAACAATATCTATTTTCAATATGCTATTACTTCCTTCATCATCCATTCAATTGAAAATTGTCCAAGTCTTATGAGATGGTAGGCGTGATGGCCCCCTTTGATCATCATTAATAAGACTTTTGACATAACATTTGAAGAACAAAAACATCTATCTTCGACAACTTCATTCTCATCCATTCAATTGAACATTGTCCGAGTGTTATGAAAGGGGTTGGGGGCTGTGATGGCCTTTTATCCTTTTTAATAATACTTTTGACATAAAAATTTAAAAAAGTATTAACACTATCGATCTCTAACATGCTCTCACTTCTTTTCTCATCCATTCAATTGAACAATGTCCGAGTGTTATGAAAGGGTCGGGCTGTGATGGCCTTTCCTTTTTAATGAGATTTTTGACATAACAATTGAAATAGTATAACAATATCTATCTTCAATATGCTATTAATTCCTTGATCATCCTTTCTATTGAAAATTGTCCAAGTCTTATGAGATGGTAGGCGTGATGGCCCTTTGATCATCATTAATAAGACTTTTGACATAACATTTGAAGAACAAAAACATCTATCTTCGACAACTTCATTTCTCATCCATTCAATTGAACATTGTCCGAGTGTTATGAAAGGGGTTGTGCTGTGATGGCCTTTTATCCTTTTTAATAATACTTTTGACATAAAAATTGAAAAATGTATAACACTATCCATCTCTAACATTCTCTCACTTCGTTTCTCATCCATTCAATTGAACAATGTCCGAGAGTGTTATGAAAGGGTCGGGCTGTGATGGTCTTTCCTTTTTAATGAGACTTTTGACATAACAATTGGAATAGTATAACAATATCTATCTTCAATATGCTATTACTTCCTTGATCATCCATTCAGTTGAAAATTGTCCAAGTCTTATGAGATGGTAGGCGTGATGGCCCTTTGATCATCATTAATAAGACTTTTGACATAACATTTGAAGAACAAAAACATATATCTTCGACAACTTCATTTCTCATCCATTCAATTGAACATTATCCGAGTGTTATGAAAGGGGTTGGGCTGTGATAGACTTTTATCCTTTTTAATAATACTTTTGACATAAAAATTTAAAAATGTATCTATCTCTAACATGCTCTCACTTCGTTTCTCATTCATTCAATATCTATCTTCAATATGCTATTACTTCCTTGATCATCCATTCAATTGAAAAATGTCCAAGTCTTATGAGATGGTAGGCGTGATGGCCCTTTGATCATCATTAATAAGACTTTTGACATAACATTTGAAGAACAAAAACATCTATCTTCGACAACTTCATTTCTCATCCATTCAATTGAACATTGTCCGAGTGTTATGAAAGGGGTTGGGCTGTGATGACCTTTTATCCTTTTTAATATTACTTTTGACATAAAAATTTAAAAAAGTATTGACCCTATCCATCTCTAACATGCTCTCAATTTTTTTCTCATTCATTCAATTGAACATTTGTCCGAGAGTGTTATAAAAAGGTCGGGCTGTGATGGCCTTTCCTTTTTAATGAGACTTTTGACATAACAATTGAAATGGTATAACAATATCTATCTTCAATATGCTATTACTTCCTTCATCATCCATTCAATTGAAAATTGTCCAAGTGTTATGAGATGGTAGGCGTGATGGCCCTTTGATCATCATTAATAAGACTTTTGACATAACATTTGAAGAACAAAAACATATATCTTCGACAACTTCATTTCTCATCCATTCAATTGAACATTATCCGAGTGTTATGAAAGGGGTTGGGCTGTGATAGACTTTTATCCTTTTTAATAATACTTTTGACATAAATTTTTTAAAAAGTATAACACTATCCATCTCTAACATGCTCTCACTTCGTTTCTCATCCATTCAATTGAACAATGTCCGAGAGTGTTATGAAAGGATCGGGCTGTGATGTTCTTTCCTTTTTAATGAGACTTTTGACATCAATTGAAATAGTATAACAATATCTATCTTCAATATGCTATTACTTCCTTGATCATCCATTCAATTGAAAAATGTCCAAGTCTTATGAGATGGTAGGCGTGATGGCCCTTTGATCATCATTAATAAGACTTTTGACATAACATTTGAAGAACAAAAACATCTATCTTCGACAACTTCATTTCTCATCCATTCAATTGAACATTGTCCGAGTGTTATGAAAGGGGTTGGGCTGTGATGGCCTTTTATCCTTTTTAATAATACTTTTGACATAAAAATTTAAAAATGTATAACACTATCCATCTCTAACATGCTCTCACTTCGTTTCTCATCCATTCAATTGAACAATGTCCGAGAGTGTTATGAAAGGGTCGGGCTGTGATGGTCTTTCCTTTTTAATGAGACTTTTGACATCAATTGAAATAGTATAACAATATCTATCTTCAATATGCTATTACTTCCTTGATCATCCATTCAATTGAAAATTGTCCAAGTCTTATGAGATGGTAGGCGTGATGGCCCTTTGATCATCATTAATAAGACTTTTGACATAACATTTGAAGAACAAAAACATCTATCTTCGACAACTTCATTTCTCATCCATTCAATTGAACATTGTCCGAGTGTTATGAAAGGGGTTGTGCTGTGATGGCCTTTTATCATTTTTAATAATACTTTTGACATAAAAATTGAAAAATGTATCTATCTCTAACATGCTCTCACTTCGTTTCTCATCCATCCAATATCTATCTTCAATATGCTATTACTTCCTTGATCATCCATTCAATTGAAAATTGTCCAAGTCTTATGAGACGGTAGGCGTGATGGCCCTTTGATCATCATTAATAAGACTTTTGACATAACATTTGAAGAACAAAAACATCTATCTTCGACAACTTCATTTCTCATCCATTCAATTGAACATTGTCCGAGTGTTATGAAAGGGGTTGTGCTGTGATGGCCTTTTATCATTTTTAATAATACTTTTGACATAAAAATTGAAAAATGTATCTATCTCTAACATGCTCTCACTTCGTTTCTCATCCATCCAATATCTATCTTCAATATGCTATTACTTCCTTGATCATCCATTCAATTGAAAATTGTCCAAGTCTTATGAGACGGTAGGCGTGATGGCCCTTTGATCATCATTAATAAGACTTTTGACATAACATTTGAAGAACAAAAACATCTATCTTCGACAACTTCATTTCTCATCCATTCAATTGAACATTGTCCGAGTGTTATGAAAGGGGTTGGGCTGTGATGACCTTTTATCCTTTTTAATAATACTTTTTGACATAAAAATTTAAAAAAGTATAACCCTATCCATCTCTAACATGCTCTCAATTTTTTTCTCATCCCTTCAATTGAACAATGTCCGAGAGTGTTATGAAAGGGGATCGGGCTGTGATGGCCTTTCCTTTTTAATGAGACTTTTGACATAACAATTGAAATGGTATAACAATATCTATCTTCAATATGCTATTACTTCCTTGATCATCTATTCAATTGAATGCCTTTTATCATTTTTAATAATACTTTTGACATAAAAATTGAAAAATGTATTTATCTCTAACATGCTCTCACTTCGTTTCTCATCCATTCAATATCTATCTTCAATATGCTATTACTTCCTTGATCATCCATTCAATTGAAAAATGTCCAATCCTTATGAGATGGTAGGCGTGATGGCCCTTTGATCATCATTAATAAGACTTTTCACATAACATTTGAAGAACAAAAACATCTATCTTCAACAACTTCATTTCTCATCCATTCAATTGAACATTGTCCGAGTGTTATGAAATGGGTTTGGCTGTGATGGCCTTTTATTCTTTTTAATTATACTTTTGACATAAAAATTTAAAAAAGTATTAACACTTTCCATCTCTAACATGCTCTCACTTCGTTTCTCATCCATTCAATTGAACAATTTCCGAGAGTGTTATGAAAGGGTCGAGCTGTGATGGCCTTTCCTTTTTAATGAGACTTTTGACATAACAATTGAAATAGTATAGCAATATCTATCTTCAATATGCTATTACTTCCTTAATCATCCATTCAATTGAAAATTGTCCAAGTCTTATGAGATGGTAGGCGTGATGGCCCTTTGATCATCATTAATAAGACTTTTGACATAACATTTGAAAAACAAAAACATCTATCTTCGACAACTTCATTTCTCATCCATTAAATTGAACATTGTCCGAGTGTTATGAAAGGGGTTGGGCTGTGATGGCCTTTTATTCTTTTTAATAATACTTTTGACATAAAAATTTAAAAAAGTTAACTCTATCCATCTCTAACATGCTCTCAATTCGTTTCTCATCCATTCAATTGAACAATGTCCAAGAGTGTTATGAAAAGGTCGGGCTGTGATGGCCTTTCCTTTTTAATGAGACTTTTGACATAACAATTGAAATAGTATAGCAATATCTATCTTCAATATGCTATTACTTCCTTAATCATCCATTCAATTGAAAATTGTCCAAGTCTTATGAGATGGTAGGCGTGATGGCCCTTTGATCATCATTAATAAGACTTTTGACATAACAATTGAAAAACAAAAACATCTATCTTCGACAACATCATTTCTCATCCATTAAATTGAGCTTTGTCCGAGTGTTATGAAAGGGTTGGGCTGTGATGACCTTTTATCCTTTTTAATATTACTTTTGACATAAAAATTTAAAAAAGTATTAACCCAATCCATCTCTAACATGCTCTCAATTTTTTTCTCATCCATTCAATTGAACATTTGTCCGAGAGTGTTATGAAAGGGTCGGGCTGTGATGGCCTTTCCTTTTTTATGAGACTTTTGGTATAACAATATCTATCTTCAATATGCTGTTACTTCCTTGATCATCCATTCAATTGAAAATTGTGCAAGTCTTATGAGATGGTCGGCGTGATGGCCCTTTGATCATCATTAATAAGACTTTTGACATAACATTTGAAGAACAAAAACATATATCTTCGACAACTTCATTTCTCATCCATTCAATTGAACATTGTCCGAGTGTTATGAAAGGGGTTGGGCTGTGATAGACTTTTGTCCTTTTTAATAATACTTTTGACATAAAAATTTAAAAAAGTATAACACTATCCATCTCTAACATGCTCTCAGTTCGTTTCTCATCCATTCAATTGAACAATGTCTGAGAGTGTTATGAAAGGGTCGGGCTGTGATGGCCTTTCCTTTTTAATGAGACTTTTGACATATCAATTGAAATAGTATAACAATATCTATCTTCAATATGCTATTACTTCCTTGATCATCCATTCAATTGAAAAATATCAAAGTCTTATGAGATGGTAGGCGTGATGCCCTTTGATCATCATTAATAAGACTTTTGACATAACATTTGAAGAACAAAAACATATATCTTCGACAACTTCATTTCTCATCCATTCAATTGAACATTGTCCGAGTGTTATGAAAGGGGTTGTGCTGTGATGGCCTTTTATCATTTTTAATAATACTTTTTGACTTAAAAATTGAAAAAAAGTATAACACTATCTATCTCTAACATGCTCACACTTCGTTTCTCATCCATTCAATTGAACAATGTCCGAGAGTGTTATGAAAGGGTCGGGCTGTGTTGACCTTTCCTTTTTATTGAGACTTTTGACATAACAATTGAAATAGTATAACAATATCTATCTTCAATATGCTATTACTTCCTTGATCATCCATTCAATTGAAAAATATTCAAGTCTTATGAGATGGTAGGCGTGATGCCCTTTGATCATCATTAATAAGACTTTTGACATAACATTTGAAGAACAAAAACATCTATCTTCGACAACTTCATTTCTCATCCATTCAATTGAACATTGTCCGAGTTTTATGAAAGGGGTTGTGCTGTGATGGCCTTTTATCATTTTTAATAATACTTTTGACATAAAAATTGAAAAATGTCTCTTATCTCTAACATGCTCTCACTTCGTTTCTCATCCATTCAATATCTATCTTCAATATGCTTTTACTTCCTTGGTCATCCATTCAATTGAAAAATGTCCAAGTCTTATGAGATGGTAGGCGTGATGGCCCTTTGATCATCATTAATAAGACCTTTGACATAACATTTGAAGAACAAAAACATCTATCTTCGACAACTTCATTTCTCATCCATTCAATTGAACATTGTCCGAGTTTTATGAAAGGGGTTGTGCTGTGATGGCCTTTTATCATTTTTAATAATACTTTTGACATAAAAATTGAAAAATGTCTATCTCTAACATGCTCTCACTTCGTTTCTCATCCATTCAATATCTATCTTCAATATGCTATTACTTCCTTGATCATCCATTCAATTGAAAAATGTCCAAGTATTATGAGATGGTAGGTGTGATGGCCCTTTGATCATCATTAATAAGACTTTTGACATAACATTTGAAGAACAAAAACATCTATTTTCGACAACTTTATTTCTCATCCATTCAATTGAACATTGTCCGGGTGTTATGAAAGAGGTTGGGCTGTGACGGCCTTTTATCCTTTTTAATATTACTTTTGACATAAAAATATTAAAAGGTATAACACTATCTCTAACATGCTCTCACTTTGTTTCTCATCCATTCAATTGAACAATGTCCGAGGGTGTTATGAAAGGGTCGGACTGTGATTGTCTTTCATCCTTTTTAATTAGACTTTTGACATTACAATTGAAATAGTATAACAATATCTATCTTGAATATGCTATTACTTCCTTGATCATCCATTCAATTGAAAAATGTCCATGTATTATGAGATGGTAGGCGTGATGGCCCTTTGATCATCATTAATAAGACTTTTGACATAACATTTGAAGAACAAAAACATCTATCTTTGACAACTTCATTTCTCATCCATTCAATTGAACATTGTCCGAGTGTTATGAAAGGGGTTGTACTGTGATGGCCTTTTATCCTTTTTAATATCCTTTCATCCATTCAATTGAACAATGTCCAAGTCTTATGAGGTGGTGGACATGATGGCCTTGAGTTTACAATAGAAAAAAAAAGCAATATCTATCTTCAACATGCTATCTCATCCTTTCAATTGAACAAAGTTGGAATGTTATGAAGGTGTTGGGATGTGAGGGCCTTTTATCCTTTTTAATGACTTTTGACATAAAAGGTGTAACAAATATAATAATATCGATCTTCAACATGCTATCATTTTGGATCTCATCTATTCAATTGATTAATGTTTGAATGATACGAAGGGTTTGGGCTGTGATGGCCTATATACCCCTTAATATGATTTTTCAATCCATTTCCCATCCATTTAATTGAACATTATCTGAGTCTTATGAAGGTGTTGGGTTGTGATGGTCTTTCATTCTTTTAATGAGACTTTTGACATAAAAATTGAATAAATATTAACAATATCGATCTTCAACATGCTATTACTTCCTTTCTGATCTATTTAATTGAACAATGTCCAAGTCTTACAAAGTGGTTGGTGTGATGGCATTTGATCATATTAGTCTTTTGACATAACAATTGAAAAACAAAAACAATATCTATCTTTGACATGCCATCATCGCTTCATTTCTCATCAACTAAATTGAACAATGTGCTAGTATTATGAAAGGGTTGGGCTGTGATGTCCTTTTATACTTTTGATAAATACTTTTGGCATAAAAATTGAAAAAGTATAACAATTTCGATCTCCAACATGCTATCACTTACTAAACGAGGTGTTGAGCTGTGATGCCTCCTTAATATGGTTTTCCAAAGAAAATAGAAAAACGATAAACTCCGTCAACTCCTTAAATACAAGTCGTTCTTTGATAGCACGAACGGAGTTTGTCATAGGTAGATCTGCAACGGCTCTATAATATGGTGTGTTTGAAAAATGCTTTTCTTTATTATTGAAGGGTTTGTTTTTGTTTTCTACTCTGTAAGTTGTGTACTCCATAGTGTAGTAAGTATTATAAATGTTTAATAAGCTCTTTCTCTTGGGCTCAAATTGGCCGTTTATCTTCTGAAAGTGTTACAGTTAAACTAACCTTGCTATATTGTGTTTGAAATTAAGTCTTATTCAAGAGATAGTTCATATGGAAATAGACTCTTTTTTTACTCTTTATATTAGCTCCCTGTCGATTGCTGAATGTCACTATCGTCTCCAAGGTTATGTTAATTTAATTCCATCTTTGTAAACAAGATTTCATGTGTGCATGCAAATGTGTTTTCAATTTATTAATGTACTGACTTTCCTTATACTAAAACAACTTTTTTTAATTTCTATATGCATGTAGCGGGTGTGGATGCAGAGCAGAGCAAGTAAGGCATGTTGGCCTAAAAGTGTTTAAGATATGAATGACACATCGATGGGTCTTAAGACTATTTGATTACATGGTCGTGACGCTTTGCAGGTAAACTTGACTTGAGTAAAATGCTTATTTTTTCAGTCACAACATAGTATCTGTCAGCCATATAGTTTATGATGTGTATTTGTTTGTTATGTTAAATTTTTTTATTGTGATTTCTATCAATTTGGCGTTCGTTTGTGGTACTGACTTTATTTTGACTGTATCGTGTTTTGCTTTAATTTTAAAGGAATTCTTACAATCATACGTGTTTGTTATATGGAATAGGTGTAGAAGATTGGTCTTGAAAAACCTAATTCGTTTCTACAAGATTGATTTTCGGTATTTAATTTCATCTTGAATTGTTTTTAACCTCGTTTCTGTTTTTTGTTAAGTAAATTAGATCTAGATTTGGAAAATCTTAAATTGTTTTTACAAATCTGGTGTTTTTATGGTTACTGTTTGCTTTGAATTAAATTCGATCTTGTTTTTTTTTTTTGTAAAAACCCTAAGTAGTTTCTACGGATTAAGTTTGGGTTTTTAATTGCAACTTCATTGTTTAGTATAAGTATAAAAGCCTTTTTTAGGATATTATAATCTTGTGAGTCTGTTCCTTTTCTTATCAAAAATATTGGGCTTTTAATGAATTTTAATTGGTTCCACGCTATGTTATTATATCTTCTTAATGCTGACTTGATTGTCTTTTTTTAATGAAATAGTCGGATATTGGTTTCTAAATCCCAAATATGTATTGAATGTTATCTTTTATGAGAATGGTAAGCTTTGTACTAAATCGGATAGGTTTACCACTATTGATTGTTTACTTTATTCTTTTTTTTTTAATTTAATTGGTTTGAGATGCATAATATCTATCATAAACGTATTTATGATGACTGGTTTTGGAAACTTTTTCCTTCTTACATATGATTTGCAATTTTGCATGTTTTTTTAATTATATTGCTATCGGTCTTTTAGTTTGTGAAGACATGGATTTGTTTATCAGTTTGGTATTGGTCCATCGGTTTAGGATGCATATAAACTATCATTAACCTATTTAATAATATGAAATATAATGTCTGTAAAAAGACACAACCTTGTCATTTTTTAAAAATTGATTTAGGACTTCTGCTGTATGATTTGCGATTTTGGTTTTTGTTCGTTATATAAAGTCCCATGGTTTATTCTTGCCTTTTCAATCTGGGCTTTTGGTCCCTGTTGGTGTTTTAATTTGTGAAGAAATGTATTTGTTGTGTTTAGTTATATTGCAATGATTGATTGTGAGTTTATTAATTGGTGTTGGTCCTGTTAGTGAGTTTATTTTAATGCTATCATGATTTCTTTCTTGATTTAAAAGAACTATCATTGTTGTTTATTTCATATCCACAACTCCCATGATCCTCTTTTAGCCCATCTCACCTCTCCCTCTCTACCCGAGTACATATATCGGTAGGCAATCAAACGGCGAAGAACTCGGACACACCCCCACTCTTTAAGGCGACCCGAATCTCTCCTTCGACCACTGGCTGAGGAAGAGGAAAGAGTAGTAAGATCTGACAAGGAGGGTTACATGGAACATCTGGGTTTGGATTAAGTATGCTCAGTGCAGTGCAAAGAGTCTTTAATCATGCTCACTTCGTCTGGGAAGGTACCTTTTATTGCGTTATTATTGATTATGTACAAAATAATTTAATATTTGGTGGTTTTGTGTAGGTCACACACCTACGTCTTTGATTGTACGTGTATGTATAACCTTTGTTTTGTTCTTTTCTGCTTCCCCCTAATAAGGATTTCTGCCCTATATTAGGAAAATTTAGGAGAATCCTAGAGAGGGCAATGTCTTGTTTGGATGCATATTTTAACCTTATTATTATTATTTTGCTTAAAATTTGTACTGGGATTGGGTGGGTGATTAGCCTAAAAATTTGAGCTTTTTTGAAACCTCGATGAACCTAGCTTCTCGGAACCTTAAAACATCCGACGTAGTTGTTTAATGTTAGAAACCAAAGAATCCTACAAAACGGAGTTCTCTCTTTACATATATATACACACACACACACATATAATTTATCTTTTTGTAATTATGTGTATACCCTTTGTTATGTTTACAGTTTGCATGATCAAATTTAGGATTTCTTCCCTAAAGGAAAGCTGAGGAAATAAGAAAGCTGACGTTTTTTTTTTGCTTAAAATCTAAACTGGTTTCGGCTGATTGGCTTAAAAATATGAGCCTTTTTAATACCCGGATGAACCAAGCTTTTCTAAGCTTCGAAAAATTGACTTTGTTGTTTAAAAGTATATTTATTTATGTGTATACAGCTTCCTTTGTTTTGTTCTACAGTTTTGATTACCGGTTTCGGATTTTCCCCTAACGTAGGATTTTGAAGGAGGAAATATGGGACCTTATTTAATTCTAGGATAAAATCTGAACTAGGTTTGGTTATTAGCTTAAAAACCGTAATTTTTTTGATACCCTGACGAATCTTGCTTTTCTGAGTCCTTGAAAAACCGTCTTAGTTGTCAAAAAATATATTTATCATATTTGACAATAGCTTCCTTTGTTACGTTCCACAGTTTTGATTTCCAATTTAGGATTTCTTCTCTAATTTAGGAAAACTAAGGAGGAAACAGGGGAAGTCAGTTTAGGTTTTGCTTAAAAGCTGAACTGAATTTCGGTAGATTAGTTTATCTTAACCTTTTTTGATACCGGAGGAACCCAGTTTATTATGTGCATAGCATATATGTATGTGTATATCCCATAGTTGCAGGAATTTCCAAAACCTTAAGCGCTTCCCTGTCGGAAGCTCGATTTCGTGCTTCCGTCAGTGGAAGCTTCCGTAATCTTCTTCCGGTGAATATATAACAGAGAAGAAAAGAGAGACTGGGAGTACAATTTTCTAGGTTATCATAAAAACTCATCCAATGTCTAAAATGTTACAATAATATCATTATTATCACACATTATCCCAATGAAATTATAGCGCGTCTATAGTAAGTTTTAATTATTCAAGCAATGACTGTTTACTTTTAATGGTTATGAAAAACTCCCAAAAGATTAATTATCCTAAAATTAATGTACAAAAAAATTAAAAAAAATACCCAACTATATTATATATATTTTATAAAAAAAATAATAGACGCTTCCGACGACGCGCCCCCCCCCCCCTTATAACAATCCGCTTCCCCGCTCCTACTTCGTGCAACTATGATTTAGGATTTTGGTCACTGTTTGGTAATTATCAAACAATGGTTGTTTGCGACCTTTTTAATCTGGGCTTTTGGTTCCTGTTAGAGCTGTAGTTTGTGAAAACTTGTACTTCTGTTTGTTATATTGCAATGATGTATTGTAATTTATTAACTAAGTGTTGATCCCTGGTAGTGGTTTTTTTTATGTCATTGTTTTTTGCTTTGATATCACAGAAATTTTCATAATTGTACTTGTTTATTACATGGAATAGTTGCAGAAGGTTGGTTTAGGAAAAAAAGTTGCATTGATTGAAATATGTGTTCCACAAATTTGCATCTGCTTCTTTGTCACTGTAGCTGTGTTGAATCTGATGGCACAAACATGCCTGGCTGATAAATCTCCTGCTGGGCATAGTTGGTTGTAAGGTAATGATACAATGTCAACTAAGTGTATTGAAATATTGGCTTATGAGTAATAATTGGCAAATAGACTATCTAGACTAAACTTGCAAACAGACTTATGTGTCAGCGATACACTAATTGAACCATAGCAGTGAACACGTTGCAGTCCATAGACTATTTACATGCTGACTCATTAGTTTGTTAGAGGTGCTCATTTGTTTTGTTTGTTTAATGTGCTAGCCTTGTTGTCCGGTTTCCTTTTTATTTTATAATGTCTTCTTAATATGAAATGTAATTCCTGTAAAAAACACAACCTTACCCTTTTTTTCAAATTCTGATTTAGGACTTCTGCTGTATGATTTGTGATTTTGGTTTGAATTAATTTCGATCTGGTGATTTCTGTGAAGTAATTAGATCTATTGTTTTAAAAAACCTAATTAGTTTCTACAAGATTGATTTTGGGTAATTAATTGCATCTTGAATTGATTTTAATCTGGTTACTGTTTTCTGTTTAGTAAATTAGATTTAGATTTGGAGAATCCTAAATTGTTTTTACAGATCTGGTGTTTTTATAGTTACTGTTCGCTTTGAATTATATTAGATCTAGTTTTTTTGAAAAACCCTAAGTAGTTACTACGGATTGATTTTGGGTTTTTTGATTGCAATTCATTGTTCATTACAAGTAAAAGCATTTCTAGGATATCTAAATCTTGTGAGTCTGTTCCTTTTCCTATTTAAAATCTTGGGCTTTTAATAAATTTTAGTTGGTTTTGCGCTATGATTTATCTTCTTAATGCTGGATTGACTGACTTTTTGTACTGTGAAGTAAAATATTTTATGTTATTTATTTTAATGACAATCTACCCCTTTAGAGAAGTGTAAGCTTTGTACTTAATCGGATCAGTTTAGTACTATTGATTGTTCACTTTGAGTCTTTTTTTTGAATTAATTTGGTTTGAGATGCATAGAAACTGTCATAAACGTATTTATGATGCCTGGTTTTTGAGACTTTTTCCTTCTTATATATGATTTGCAATTTTGTTTGTTTCTTAAATTATATTGCTATAGATCTTTTAGTTTGTGAACATGGATTTGTTTGCACTATTGATTATGGACTTATCAATTTGGTTTTAGTTAATTGTTTTATGATTTTAATGTACCTCTTGAAATTATCTTTGTGAACAGATGACTAAAGTCTGATTTATTAAATTTCGGTTTAACCTATTTATGATGCATGTTTTTTAATCTGTAATGTAATGTCCGCAAAAAAACACAACCTTACCCTTTAATTTAAATTCTGATTTAGAACTTCGTCTTGTATGATTTATGATTTTGGTTTTTGTTCGATAAATATAGTCTCATGGTTTATTCTTACCTTTTCAATCTGGGCTTTTAGTCCCTGTTTCTGATTTAATTTGTGACGATAAGTATTTGTTTTGTTTTGTGAGTTGGTTCCTTTTCCTATTTAAAATATTGGGTTTTTAATGTGTTTAATTGGTTCGATGCTATGATATATCTTCTGAATGCTGGGTTGATTAACGTTTTGTAATGAAATAGTTAGATCTTGGTTTCTAATTCTCTAATATGCATTGAATCTGGGTAAATTAAAGTCATATTCATTGAAAACTGGTTGACTTTGGTTACTTGATCGTAAATTGAATTGATTTGACCCTTATCAGCCTCAACGAGATCCTTCTCCGGAAGGTTAACTACTCGCCTAATCATCGCCTGTTTACTTGATTGTAAATTGACTTTGGTTACTTGATTGTAAATGGAATTGATATGATCCTAATCAGCGTCAACGAGATTCTTCTCTGGAAGGTTAATTACTCGCCTAATTATCGCGTGTTTATTTTATTTGTATTAGCCAGGGTCATATTCGAGGGTTTCTATAGATTGAGCCGATTTAAATATTTTATTATGTTTTTTATGTTAATTAAAAATAGATCTAGTTGCTGAATACCCTAGTTTATTTTATCTCTTCTGATTGATTTTGGTTTCTTTGTCTGCAGTTTGAATTAATTTCGATCTTGTGTTTTTTCTGATATATTGTTTTGGAAAATCTAATTAGTTTTTACAAGATTGATTTTCGGTATTTAATTGCAACCTGAATTGATTTTAATTTTGTTACTGTTATATATGAAGTAAATTAGATGTAGCTTTAAAAAACTTAATTAGTTCTTACAAATTAATATTTTGTAAGTTCATTGCAACTTGAATCTATCTGGTTTCGGTTTTCTATTTTCTGTTGAACTAAGTCTTTCTTGTTTAATAAGCCTCTGTTGAACTATCAAAAAAAAAAGTCTACTGTAATTGATTTGATCTATTTGATTTTGAGTATTTCAAATGCAACTTGAATTCATCTGCATCCGGTTACTCTTCTTGTTGAATTAATTTAATCTAGTTTTGGAAATCTTAATTAGTTATTACATATTGATTTTGGGTTGATTAATTGCAAATTGAATCAATTTATATCTTTATTGGAGTATAAGTAACAACCTTATTTAGGATATCAAAATAGGCATGTGTTTACCTTGTGAATGCTTGTATACCGAGTCTTATCTCTATTCCTGATGAACCTAGCTCTTCTGAGGCCTTGAAAAACCGTCTTAGGTGTCAAAAAATATACTTATCATATTTGTGCATAGCTTCCTCTGTTATGTTCCACAGTTTTAATTACCAATTTAGGATTTCTTCTCTAATTTAGGAAAACTAAGGAGGAAATAGGGGAAGTCAGTTTAGTTCTTGCTTAAAAGTTGAACTGGATTTCGGTAGATTAGTTAATTTAAACCATTTTTGATATCAGAGGAACCCAGTTTATTATGTGCATAGCATATATTTACGTGTATATCCTTTGTTCTGTTCTACAATTTTTATTCCCCAATCTGTGATTTATACCCAAAATTAGTTCTTGTTTAAAAGCTGAACTGGATTTCGGTAGATTAGTTAATTTAAACCTTTTTTGATATCAGAGGAACCTAGTTTATTAGTGCATAGCATATATTTGTGTATATCCTTTGTTCTGTTCTACAATTTTTATTCCCCAATTTGTGATTTATGCCCAAAATTAGGATAATTTAAGGGAAATAAGGAAACCAGTTTGCTTTTTTGCTTTAAAGCTGTGATCGCCTATAGTACTCCTTAATAGGATTTTTCAAAAAACAATAGAAAAACGATAACAATATCGATCTTCAACATGCTATCAATTCCTTTCCCATCCATTCAATTGAACATTGTCGGAGTGTTATGAAGGTGTGTTGGGCTGTAATGGCCTTTCATCCTTTTTAATTAGACTTTTGACATAACAATTGGAAAGATATTAACAATATAGATCTTCAACATGCTTTTACTTCCTTGCTCATCCATTCTGTCAGAAATAGTTGTAATTGTAATTGTTATTAGTAATTAGTTAGTGTGTGTTTGGTGTTAGTTGACAGTTACATTTAATGTAGATCTAGAAGCTTGTACCACATCCGATATAAGTCTTCACATGTACACATCTCAGAATGTAATCAACAAATATAAAAATATTCTCCATATTTCTAAAATCTAACATGGTATCAGAGCTTTAGGCTCTTTTCTGGGCTTCTTCTTTGACTGAATAATCAGTCCACTCCTTGCTAAACTTATCTCCATAGCAGCAGCATTGATAGCTGTTGTTTCTTTTCCACCTCGCAACAGAGATTATTGCAGTTTATTTTACCCCTTTGTTGCAGCCTTAATTGCTGCATTTTCCCTTTCGGTGCGACCTTAATTGCTGCCCTTTTTCCCTTTTGGGTGCGGCCTTAATTGCTGTTGGTCTCCTCTGCTAATTTTCTCTTTATTTGACTGCTGCATACTCAAACAGAATGTCCGGCTTTAACACTAACCGATTAAATCAAGAAAGAACTAGAAAGCAAGTGGAGTTTAACAAGAGGAGGAAATCAGAAAACTCAAGGAGTTTCTCAGATTATTGGAGAAATCAAGTGTAACATTTTCTCTTTCACTCTCTGGTAAGTTTTCTGCTTCTCAAGGATTCAATGTCTCGGATAAATCAATTAAAAATTTTTGGATAATTGACTCGGGAGCTACTGATCACATGACAAACTCTTCCATACATTTTAAATACATATACACCATGTCCAAGTAACCGCAAAATAATAGATGTAGATGGTTCATTCGCCACTGTAGCTGGCATAGGAGACATCGTCGTTAATTCATTTATCACTCTGAGAAAAGTTCTTCATGTACCTAAATTATCCACCAACTTGATTTCGGTACAAAAGCTCACTGGAGACATAAACTGCAATGCAATGTTCTATTTTATCCTTTTTACTGCCTATTTCAGGACCGGGTTTCAGGAAAGAAGATTGGACTTGCTAAGGAAAAGGACGGCTCTACTATCTTGAAAATGCTAACAAATTAAGTACTATAAACGATAAATTATCTGTCATGTTTTTCAACTGCCAATAGAAAAATCATGGCTAAATCATTTTCGGTTAGGACATCCATCTTTTATAATTCTAAAATCAATGTTCCCTTCCCTGTTTACCGGACTAAGTATAAATGATTTTCATTGTGATGTGTGTGAACTAGCTAAACATAAGCATGCATCGTTTTTACCTAGTAGTAAAAGAAGCTCAACTCTTTTTTATTTAATCCATAGTGATATATGGGGTCCCTCTAAAGTCCCAAATGTGTTGGCTCTAGGTGGTTTGTCATTGATGATTGTACAAGAGTTTGTTAGATATTTCTTCTTAAATCAAAATCAGATGCAAGTATCGTTGTTCCAAATTTTCATAATATGATTCAAAACCAATTTGGTGTAAAAACTAAGAGGTTTCGATCCGACAGCGCCTACGATTATTTTAACAAAACAATTTCCCCTTATTTTCAAAAAAAGAAATTATTCATGAATCTTCATGGGTTAATACCCCTCAACAAAATGGCATTGCAAATTTGTAACCCCCATTCCAAAATGTTTGTCCATTACGGAATTACGTGTAACTTTAATTTGATCGGTGAAAAACTCATGTCAATTGTCGAAACAATTTTTTTTCAAAAATTAACAAAGTTGTACCGCGTAATTTCAACAAATAATTTGGAACCGAGGAGTTGGCGACATAGGTGTAATCTTTTTATGGCACGTATTTGTACTATAGACATGTTATGTTTTAGTAGTAATTTTTAAAAGAAAATGATAGATTAATAGTCTATTATATTGGAGATTTTTTCTGAATTAGCCTATGTGGCAATTTATATTCCCAATTTGGCCTATCTTTCGAAAATTTTGCCATTTTAGCCTACATAAAAGAGCACTTTGGAAGTGCGCTTTTTAGTATCAAAAAAGGCACTTTCAAAGTGCGCTCTTTACTTATCCAGAGATAAAAAGGGCGCTTTCAAAGAGTGCTTTTATTCCACAAAACCAACACCACATACAACTTATTCAAACAACTACAACTCTCCGAACGAATCTATCATCTCAAATAGCTACAACTCTCCGAACGAACATGTCGAAACTAGTAAGTTCAAAACTCTATTTTAATTTATTAATTGCCATCTTATACTTATCAATGTTGCTATGTACGATTTTTTGTTATTGGGATGGCGAAATTGTTGAGAATACGGAGGAAGGTTTATCGTATAGTATTTCTCACAAAAAAATGTTTAAGATTAAAAGAAATGCTAAATACGAACAATTATTGGAAAAAATGTTTGAAACAATTAAGATTTCTCCTAATTTCAATCAATTGCAGCTAACTTGTTGTTACCTCTATCCAACCACAAATACAATTTTTAAATATATGTCATTGTGTATTGAAGATAACGATGTTGCATCAATAATGTTTGAATTTTGAAGTGGATGGAGCAATTTTTTTACATTTTATATATTTTAATATTTTCTAAAATTTTTATTTATATATATTTTATTTTGGTTTTTTAAATATATATTTTTGTAGAAAAGTTACACCAAAAGAGAATATGCGGTTTTTTAGTTTGTAAATAATTAGATGAGGGTGGTTGGGTGGGTAGAGAAAAAAAGAAAAGCACACTTTGTAAGTGCCATTTTTAGCTCTGGATAAGTAAAGAGCGCAATTTGAAAGTGACTTTTTTGATACTAAAAAGCGTACTTCCAAAGTGCCCTTTTATGTAGACCAAAATGATAAAATTTTCAAAAGATAGGCAAAATTGAAAATATAAATTGCCATGTAGACTAATTCAGAAAAAATCTCCAAGTATTGCGTTTGTTAATGTATTTCACCTTTTAGTACAACATGTCATAATGACACTAAATGATGTATTTATTTCTTATTAATATATGGAGTTGGTTTTGAAAATAGTCCAATCCCCGTGAATAATTTAGTCCGACTTAAAAATGCCACAAACAATTAATATTAGGTTATAAATAACACTTTTTAGTCTAAAGAGCCACCGACTTATTTCCAAAAAGTAAATTACACCGCCTCTCTCTCTATATATATCTATACTATTAATATATGTGTAGACCCATGAAGCCTTGAAACAATTATTTATAAATAAACCTTGATAGTTTGAAAAGTTACACACCTCCCCAAAAACAAAACCACTAGGTCTCCTTATTCTATTATATTCTCCACCCACTCTCTCTCCCTCTCTAAAGTATATTTACAATATGTACCAATTTCTTCATTAATAATCACAGGTATGACAACATTTGTTTTATCATTTTATATTATATATGTTGGTTTCTTCCCTCTTTCAAACCAGGTAAATACCATTTCTCTCCATTTATTCTACTTTTTACTTCACATCTTTATCTCATTTATTATTCAAATTAAAATATAGAATCCAGCGTATTTTGTTATTACACGTATGTATGCATATATTTTTTTTGAATCACACCCATCGGGTGGGCACGTCCGCTAGTATATATATATATACGCCTCTATCTCTCTACAGCTCCCATCGATCCTGTTTTACAAGATTTATTTTCGGTGTTTGATTGCATCTTGAATTGGTTTTAATCTGATTTCTGTTTTATGTGAAAGTAAATTAGATTTATATTTGGATAATCTTAGATTGTTTTTACAGATCTGGTTTTTTGTGGCAACTGTTCGCTTTGAATTAAATTAGATCTTTCTTTTTTTTAAAACCCTAAAATTAGATCTTAAATTGGTGTTTGTTTACATGTTTGTTTTACAAGCACGATCACGAACGAGCCAGAATATAAATTAAGGAAAAAAACTTTCGGTGTCTCTTGTGTTTAAAAACTTGAAGGCCCTTTTAACTCAGTGGTAGAGTAACGTCTTTGTAAAGCGTATGTCATCGGTTCAATTCCGATAAGGGGCTTTAGTCCAGAAAAAGTGATCCGACTTCCTTTTTATACTTCCATATTTCGGTTTTTGCTCAAAATCATTTTAAAGAATAGAGCATCATAAAAGTTTCCATAATTACTAATGACATTTTTCAAAGTTTCTTTAAAAATTTAGACACAAAACAGGGAAAGTTTGTTATGGTTTTACCTGCTGTCACTTTGTTACAATTTCCTGTAGTTCATAAACATAAACATGATACTGAATGTGAGCACAAGATTGTATTTGTCGTAAGATTAGTTTGATATACTCTTTCCTTATTGGATATTGTAGCTAAAAACACCAATTTTATTTTGTATTTTGCAAACGTATTCATGCTATCGGTACGAATGTCATCTAAGGTAAATTAATTTTGTTATTTTCCACATTGTACCAGCGTTTTAGAAACCGATGCTTAGACAGATAGCTTAGACCACCCGGATTCACTATTATTCGATGTGAAAGGAAATTAAATGAAGAGACCGTGCAAGAGAGAGAGGGGGTGACAGTAGGAGGACACTGGTTGTGACCCATTTGACTCGGCATTCTCCAATCATTGCAGCACTCTTGTATACTTTTCACCACTTAGCACTCAGGTCTGGATGCTACTAACAGTTTATGCGGAGTACAGAGGTAGTAACTGGTTCATGATCGGATAGGGCTTATTTTATAAAGATTTCACTGAGAGGTGATCTTTTACTCTTAGTACCTGGTTATTACATTTATTCTTTCTTTTGTTTTTTAAGGTTCTTATTTTATTTTTTAGATTAATGCTATTCAGCAAGACGTTTTTTTCGCTGACTTGTCAGACAAGTGCACTCCAGTTTTTTTGTAGGTACCATTTTCCTGTTTGCACCCCTTAGTTGTAATAGGCATAAGACACATTCATATAGACAGACCACACGGTCCACACACATAGATATTGACTTCACTGACTTCAATTCCAAGAATCGTAGGACTCTGAATATTGACAATCTCTTGGCTTAAAATCCGAGATCCATTGGAAAATATTGACAACCTGTAATCCTGGTCCTCTCGACGTAACATGGTGGTAGTGGTCATTGGGGTCAATGTCATAGACTCTTTGGTGGTAGGAGAGAGTAATGTGAATATTGAGGAAAACGTAAATTAGTTATAATGTGAGGGAACAACTTAAACTTTGGAACTACAAAATGGACTTGGGTCCATATATCGAAAAAGTCTGGTGAAAGTCCTGTAACGGAGTAGCATTTTTCTAGATTTAACATTGTACTGTGTTCAAGAGTTGTAAGGGTTATGTAAGGAAATATTTAATGAATGAACCTAACATATTCAGGTCGTGACAAAGTTGGGTAAGCACTCTAGGTGTTTCTCAGCGGGTAAGGCGTTTCGGCGTCCCCACCGTCTGGAACCCATTCCATTAAAAATTATTAGCCTATTAGGTTTATAAAGTTATATAATTACCAAACTTATTTTAGAAGTAAAGAACCCTCCCTAATCAAGCATGTATATAACATTTATACTGGGTAATGCATTATAAAATACTAGTTGTTATAAAAGCATAGCTATAGATCTCGTTAGATTTAAATTAAATTTTACTTGTATCTATGTAACATTGTAACTAAGTATAACACATAATAAATATATCTTTCAAATTCCACTTATCAATAGAAAAACCCTACAAATTTAAGTAAACGATCCCAATAGCGGTCCCTTGCTTTCATTATCACCCTTTCCCATCCTCCCGTTCCTGCTCCCGTCCACATTCCTGTCGTGCTACCAAGGTAACCACACTTGTCTTTTTGTGGAAGTTGATAGGAGAAAAGTATAACGATTGGTTGGCATATAATGATACGAAACCGGTCCGACTGTTGATAGAGTGCATGAAAGCTCAAAACCAGTGTATTCTCCAGGTGCAAAGATTGAGCTTTAAATTGGAAATGTTCCTGTATTACTAATGTTTCGGTTATCGGGAAATTTGCTATTCAGCATGGGAAGCTGCATGTTACTTTTTAGCAGTCATATATTGGTGCTATTAACTTAATTTAGAAAATAAGTTCAAAATTTGCAATCATTCTTGCTCTTTCACATGTCAGAATGATGGCTGTATACCTATATACACGTGCTCATGTAATCAAAGCCTCTACTAGTGAGTAGTGACACTTTGGTTGTTTGGTTTTTCTGGATTCCTTTGGTGCCTTTCACACTTACTTTCTCTGACTAAGTTAGCATTTTGTATGTTAAATATATGAATAATATGTTTATATGGATTTATGTTTAGTCAACTCGTTCCTTTTTCACCCATTCTGTTCTTTTTCTCTTGATCTTGTCCTTAACCCCACTTAACTTGAAATCATCATTGATTGGACTGCTTAATAGGTTGCTTCATATTCGAGGCATTGGTGTTTGTGGGAGATGTGAGTAAGAATCTCATTTTGACCTTAATGGATTATATAAAAAAATTAATGAACAGCTAGCGAGGAAGGGGTTTCGTGTTAAATGACCAGCTAACCATTGTGCTGTTAAAGGTTTTCGGTGTGTGTTTTGAGTTATTTTTCTTTGACTTGGCTCGAAAAAACATATATATTTATAAGATTTCTACTGTGGTATTACCAAATTGGCTTGTTTGGATTTAGCTTTTAAGGAAATAAGTTGGATTTTTAAGATTCAGGAAGAGGCTGTATTTATCCAGCTTAAAGATGAGAGGTTATTAGGGCCAAATTCAGTAAATTTTAGGTTCTAAAGCTGGTTAACTAAATTTATTCTTAGTTTTTAGTTTAGAAGCTGCAACCACACAGCCCTATGTTAATTAAATTTGTATTGCTTAACTTCGTGGGTTGGCTACTTAATGCGACCTGTCTGGTATTTCATCTGAGCCTACTAAATGATTAAAATATATTTGCTGTCAGCCTACTTGTTTCATGTTCCTTTGGGGACATCCGATAAGAAAAAAACTACTCGTCTCATATAGCAGCAAGTCTACCTTAACAACTCCGTTTTTCGAATTCAAATCCATTATATCCTTTCTAAGTTGATCTTTTCGGTGTTCTGCAAATTAATGCAAATTTTGGGTGTAATCCGAGGACATGTATGTACTAAGGCCTTGCCCATGCTTTTCATTTTCTTTTGTCGCAACATCCGCTTGTTCGTGTTAGAAATTATTGGATTTGGAAGATTAATCTCCAATTAAAATTTAGAGACAAAAGTTAAATACAGTCGCTGCTTTGTTTTAAGTGACAAGCAAAAAAAAATAAATGAAAACTCCCCAACTGTTTGAAATTCTTTTTGTTCCCTTGAATAAGAACAAGACACTAAACTGTATATTTATAGAAGACCAGATTGTACTCTGCATGTATGTATGTCTCATGGATAAACCAGACCCTCTATCCCTCTTAATTTATTTTTGCTGTTGCAAAAGTTGTCGAACTACTCAACTGGAAAATTCCTGAAAATTTATACTGGTTAACAGAACAGGAATCATAAACAAATCCCCGCATCAACATTTCCCAGGAACTGGAATATGTTTCAGTTCACTAAAACAGACGTGCGGTAGATCTTAGTGGTGTACCCAGACAATGTTTTAATGATTTTTGAAACCGACAAACTAAACTGATACTAATTATTAATAAAAAAGGTATTTAATAACTCAAAAGAAATTCTTAATTTATACAGCGACTTCCCTTATACATATTAAGAATATTTTAAAGAGAAAAGAGCACTGAAAAACGAACAAATTGGTATTGGAGGTACAATTTAAATGTTACAAACCCAAAAGCAGCCTGGATTTAATCCTCACCTTGACAAGAAATTGCACTAAAGAGAAAAAAAATTAAAAGGTTACTGATACTAGCGGGATGGACCTGCAAAAGAGTACCGAGCCGAAACAGTTGAAAACGAGGTTTCGGGTTTATTCCCCTCACTCGTGTGTTGTTGGTTGTACTCGGAGAGTGCTTTTGAAGCGTAAGACGAGTATAATGAACCCACATCATGATTCTCTCTCCTCCCCACATGACTTGCTTCCGTCAGGTAATGTCTGGTTTGGCTCGAGTAAATCTCTCTTCTCGGCAAGTAACTCGGCTCTGATTGGTACGTTGTTTCCCTTCTACCAAGAGAATAAGATCCTAAAGCTACTTCCTCTCTCTCTCTCCTCAAGGGAGGCTGATACGGGTTACTAGACGAACCATAGTACGGAACCTTCAAGTAAGAGTCTACAATAGATGCCGTACTGGGATTTTCATAGGGGGGCGAAGAATGCAGTTCTTGTCTAGGTAACTGACTATGAGGTGTAGGGTATTCGTTTTCACCATACCTATATGTACTACGAGGGTGTACCGTAAGGGGCCCTTGAGATCTTGAGTCAAGTTCCAAGGTAGGAGCAATATGACTTCTAGGTGGAGAAACATTCCTTCTCTCTCTACGCAGACCATGAGTGCGGTAGTCCTTTTCACTGAGAAACAGTTTCTCAGGAGAAGTCTCCCTCTGGGGTGAAGGGGCACGCCTATATGCCAAACGCTTGTCAGTCTCGTTTACGTGCAAATCGTATCTCCTACGTTCATCATAGTTGTAAGGTTCTCTAGCTGAGGATTCCCTGTGATGATGAGATAAATATACAGTCTCTCTTTCTTTTGGTTCTTCCCTGCTAACATTCACTTGAGGTGGATAAATGGGAGGAGACGCCTGGTTTTTTATTTCTGCAGGTTTGAAAAGTACCATCAACCTGTTAACCTGCAACAAAAAGTGGTAAACAATATAACATGAGATCATAATAAGATTTAGCAGAAGTGAACCAAAAAGAGAATCAATTGACTGAAACTGCTAAGAAAGACAGTGTCTTTCACTTGTTGGTAAGTGAGCTCCGGATCAAACTTGTTATTTCCGCTATAATTTTCCTCAATTGCCCTTTTGAAGACACTCTCCGGGAGAGGGTTACAATCTTGGTAAATTTCAAACCGCACCTGAAAATAGAAAATGAACTGGTAAATATTTTACATGAATACATATAAGAGTAAAAGTTAAAAGAATCAAACCGAGAGAAATGTAACCTGAACAGGGAAGTTTCCACCAAAAGCTGCAGGCTCTAAATTCATACCACCAGGAGATGTTGCCCTATAAATACCATAGAAGAGTTTCAAAGCAAAATCATAGAGAAACAGCTTCATCCCCGGTTTGATACTCAAAACGATGTCCTGCCTGTTTGCTGATACACCCATGATGTTGTAACGGAAACAATCCGGCTTTGTTTTTGAGCTACAAAAGAAAATCACACCACCGACTTTCTTATTTCGATTTTCTCTCCGCTCGCCTTCTCGTTGATGCTTCTTTCCTTCCTCTTTACGGGTCTGTTCATAGCTAGGCCTTTCTTCGTTTCTCTGTTTTGGTTTAGGATTACTTGACAACCCATTTCTATCTTCACTAATCTCTTTATGTCGTTTATTGCTCGACCCACCAAAGTTCTCTCTGTTCTTCTCATCATGTTCCACTTTGTTGTTTCTCTGTTTTGGTTTCGGATTACTTGACAACCCATTTCTATCTTCGGTGTTCTCTTTATGTCGTTTATTGCTCGACCCACCAAAGTTCTTTCTGTTCTTCTCATCATTTTCTACTTTGTTCTTCACATCCTCGGGTCTCCTTTTGCTATTCCCCGGGCTGATAATATTTTTCGCTTTCAAATCCTCCGTCATCAGAGCCTGAGACCCCTCTTTATTATTACTGTTGACTTTCTTTCTAACAACAATAACCTTCTTCTTTGAATTCACATTGTTATTTTTGCCGTTCTCCTTCTGCTTCAGATCCTCATTAAAATCCTGACAGTCCACTCTATCTTCACTCTTTTCCTTTGAAGTCTCAAGGTTTCTTTTGCTTTGCTCGCCAACAACAACATTCTTTTGTTTCATATCACCGTCATCTATACTCTGTAACTCCTCCTTTTTATCAGGAATTTTGTTTCCTGAATCATTTTTATCAACCTCCGTCTTTCTCAAGATTTTGTTCCCAATACCACTTTTTTCCTTCGAATTCTCAAGGTTATTTTTGCTTTGCTCACCAGCGAGAGCAAGCTCTTGTTTCACATCCCCGCCATCCCCACTTGGTACATCTTCTTTCTTCTTCTTAATAATAATCTTCTTTTTCACAATTTTCTTTTTCACGATTTTCTTTTTCCCCTGAACAGGTGGGGGGATGTTATTGAGTCTACTGGCACTTGCAACACTATTGTTCACAGTTTCTTTAACAATTTCACATTTGGCCTTCGGCAAATTTGGACCTTGATTGCTAGATGCTAGCGGTACTGAAGGAGTTTCGACGGTAATTGTGCTATCTTTTCCATCTACAAGCACCATGGTTTAACACTCGAATTCCAGCGTCGAGAAGACTGTCCTTTTTTTCTGAAGAGAACCTGTATATGCAACGAAAATTAAATCAACAATTATGCAACATTTCAATATTTATAATCAACCGGAGTTTCTTCATATTGCTAATGAAGCATATTTGAAGCACGAGGCATGGCATAATACAACCAACATTAAACATTCACAAATAAATATATATGACAATGCCATTAGAATCATCCCCTGCCATAACCTCATTATTCCCGGAAAATGATATCACATCTCAGTAAATTGTGATATTATCCGGTTCCTAGGTACAGCCGAATTTTTACATGCATTCACAGAACTTTTACCTATGCATGAACTTTCCAACACAAATGTATAACACAACAGTATAATGCTTGTACGTTGTAATACACTAGAGTTTCTTCATATTTCTGACAAAAAACATTTTTTAAGAGTTTAGCATAGGGCCTAATACGTCAATTCGCAAAATGAAATTATCCCCTGCCACAATCTCATTCTATCCTTCGTGAACCATAATCCCAGTAAACAGATCATATTCTCACGCTGTTATTTAAACCCTCTCATAACTGGGCATTCACGAAGCTTCTTTTTAACAATTCGTCCAACTATAGAAAAAATTAAAAAGTGAAAGTATATCTTTATGATAAGAATCTAAAATTGTAACAAGGAACCCAAGATGAGATCATTCTTTTTCTCATATTGTTGTTTCTCTGCACTAAATTTGAGTGTCGTTGATTTTAACAATTCATTCCAACTATAGAAAAATTAAAATGTGAAAGTATGTATAAAATAATTTATCTGCACCACAACACATACCAATACATGTATGTCTGCAACCTAAATTACCATAAAATAAGTACGACATTATAATGTCATATGTCAACAGTCCATTAATATATGATATATTAACAGGTTCAAATAATTACTTAACCAGGACTTGTTAGTTGTTTTCTGTGTGCATCTTGGCTAAATGCAACTTGTAGAACACCAAAATTTTATAGATATATTTATAAAATACTTATACTATGGTAAAAACCAGATCCAATAACCCACAACAACATTATTATTGAAATTAACATCAAAATAAAAGTTGCATTACTTAAGATTAAAGACTTCATTCCATCCAAGAAAATAAATCTCCATTCACCAAATATAAGTATTACATTAATTATGTGCGACAAATTTGCATACAGGAAGACTTTACTAGCAAACTTAAACCGCAAACTCACAAAGTATTAACAAGAGGAAAACAAAAAAAAATAAGAGCTCAAAAGTTGCAATCAAACATGTAAAGCATTTAATTGAGCTAAAATAGAATCCAAAGATTTTACCATAACATGAAAACCATCTGATTGGCTCAAATTTTAAGGAAAGTAAACTACTAATTACTCGAATGAAAAAGCAAAGCATTTTCAGTAAGCACAGTTTTGACCGTCACAATTACGACAGCTGCAATAATCCCGCGACTGTCTTATAAGGAAAGATGGTAGCTAATATTGAATAAATGTAAATGATATCAGATTAGATGTACATCAGGAAGACGTGGCCGACGTTTCTAATAAAATTACACAGGTTCAAGGAACCGAGTACAACTTAAATATCAACAACACACATGAAAAACATCTAACTGAGCTCAAATAGTCGAAACAACCAATTACCCATAAGTGAAAAAACAAAGCATAAACTTTATAAAACTTAGGCTCCGTTTGGCAGGGCTTAGTTTTAGATATCTGTTCTTAAAAATCAATAGGTGTTTGGACAGTCAGCTTATTTAGCTTCTAAAAAACTGTTCTTTAAACCACAAAAGCTAAAAAATTCTAAAAACTGAAATCTTTTTCTTCCGTTGGATCTTCGAAACAACTTTTTTAAAAGTTGATTTTTGACAAGAAATTAGACTGACTCAGCACGACAGTTTTTGAGAGAGGGGGCTAATTCTAGCACAGGCAGATTTTGGGGAAATAAGCACAATTGGTTAATTTTCATTTTTTAGATACTAAAATTATTAATAACTCGATCATAACAGGACAGGAAAACACTAATTAGCAGTGTCTCTAACAAAAATTCTCAATTTTACAGATCTAAACAGAATTCCGATTACCTACCAAAAACTTGAAAAGCATCTAAATATCTAATTGAGCTCGTATTTCTGGAAAATAAACGTTTATATACACAGATAAACTAAAGTATCACAACAAAATAGAGAAACTGAGATAAACCTAATGTTATCAGATATTGGGGAGAAAATAGAAGCACAATTCATTGATAGAGGCAAAATAGCCCAAAGAGAGAGAATAATAAGATACCTGTGGAAATAAATCAGAGAAAAGAACCCAGAATTCGTATTTATATATATATATATATATATATATATATATAGAGAGAGAGAGAGAGAGAGAGAACGGAGGCAATTGAGCTCATAAGATTATAGTTTGGTTGAATTACACTAATTGTCCATATAGTTGAGATAATACTCTTAACGGTCTAACCAGTTTCTAGCCGTTTCAGTTGAATATAGTTTCCGGTGTGGGAAACCGATATGTCAATTGACAAGAGAGAAAAATACGTGACTAATATAAAAACTACTCGCAAAATAATGGAGGGAGATAGATAATATGGTTTTTCGTAAAAAAAGAGTTCTACGTTAACTATGAGGTTAGAGAGATAAGGCCGATGGGAAATGTATGAGCTTGTGCTCTGTTTGATTAATGACAGTATTATTCAGATGAGTTACACTCATGATTCGTATAGTTGGGCAAATATTTATTGTATTTCCAACTACTAAAAGAGCAATAAATACCCAAATTTGATACGAAGGGTTTAATCAAGAAAGAGTGTTTTTTGTTTGCTTTGGACTCAAGTTAACCAAACGAACCATTTACATGCAAGCTAAAGCATTTAATTAAGCTAAAATAGAATCCAAAGATTTTACCATAACATGAAAACCATCTGATTAGGTTCAAATTGTACAAAAGTGAACAACTAATTACTCGAATGAAA
This sequence comes from Primula vulgaris, assembly GCA_963920805.1. Lineage (NCBI taxonomy): Eukaryota > Viridiplantae > Streptophyta > Magnoliopsida > Ericales > Primulaceae > Primula > Primula vulgaris. The sequence goes on along the minus strand of OY987212.1, from coordinate 43,810,409 downwards.
AAGCAAAGCATTTTCTGTAAGCACAAGTTTTACCGCCACAATTACGACAGTTACAATAATCCCGCCACTAGCCTATAAGGAAAGATAGTAGCTAATATTGAATAAATATAAATGAAATTTAATTTAGATATACATTAGGAAGATATGCGTTTACTGACAGTTTCTAATAAAATTGCATAACTTTAAGAAACTAAGTACAACTCAAATATCAACTGTACACATGAAAAACATCTAACTGGGCTCAAATGGTCGAAACGACCAATTACCCATAAGTGAGAAAAAAAAAGCATAAACTTTATAAAACTTAGGCTCCGCTTGGCAGGGCTTAGTTTTAAATTTCTGTTCTTAAAAATCAAAGGGTGTTTGGACAGTCAACTTATTTAGCTTCTAAAAAGCTGTTTTGTAAGCCACAAAACTAAAATTTGTATTTTCATTTGATATTTTGGAAAACTTTTTAAAAAAATTTGATTATTGACCAGAAAGTAGCCGAAGTGGGTTAATCCTAGCACAAGCAGATTTTGGTAAATAAGCACACCATTTGTTTAATTTTTAAGATACTAAAATTATTAAATAACTCGATTATAACAGAACAAGAAAACACCAAATAGCAGTGTATCTAACAAAGATTATCAATTTAACAGATCTAATTAATATCCCGATTACCTACCAAAAACTAGAAGAAAAAAACATATGATTGAGCTCGTATTTCTCCAAACAAAACGTTTATATAAACACAGATATGAGTAATAATAACGAAATTAAGAGTTACAACTAAGAATCAAAACAAAATAGAGAAACTAAGATAAAACTAACGCTAGCAGATATTAGGTGGATAAAATAAAATAACAATTCATTGATTCAGGTAAAATAGCGCTAAGAGAGAGAATAATAACATACCTTTGGAATTAAATCAGTGAAATAAAATCGTCTGTATATATAATTATATATATAATATATATATATAGAGAGAGAGAGAGAGAGAGATCGGAACGGCGGTGATTGTGGTCGTGCTCCGTTTGGTTACTTTAATATATATGGATTAATATTTTGGTTGAATTACACTCATGGTCCTTATAGTTTGGATAACACTCTAATAAGTTCATTATCGTTTCTATCGAGATTATAGTTAGCCGTCTTGGGAATGGATATGTGGAGCCATAAGAATGGTCGGTTGGATTAATGACGGTATTTTTCAGGTGAGTTATATTAATAGTCCATATAGTTGGGATAACACTTTAATTAGTTCCTAATCGTTTCTATCGAGATTATAGTTCCTTTGTGTGTGGTGGAATAGATATGTGAAGCGATAAGAGAGAGAAAACGTCACTGTTATAATGATTACTTGCTAAACAATGAAGGACGGAAATAGATAATGTGGTTTTTTGTAAAAGAAGAGTTTTCCTTTATCTATGAGGGTGGAGAGATGAGGCCGATGAGAAGCAATGAAAAATGTATTTGATTAATGACAGTATTTTTCAGGTGAGTTACATTAATGGTCCATATAGTTGGGATAATACTTTAGTCGGTTCCTAATCGTTTCTATCGAAATTATAGTTCCTTTGTGTGGGGGGGAACGGATATGTTAAGCGATAAAGAGAGAGAAAGCGTCACTATTATAATGATTACTTGCTAAACAATGAAGGACGGAAATAGATAATACGGTTTTTTTGTAAAAGAAGAGTTTTTCGTCATCTATGAGGGTGGAGAGATAAGGCCGATGAGAATTAATGGAAAATGTATGAGCTCGTGCACGGTTTGATTAGTGATGCTATTTTTCAGGTGAGTTGCATCAATGATCCGTTTCGACGGATATTTTATTCCATTTCCAACTACTAAAAGATCAATAAATACCCAAATTTGATACGGAGGGTTTAATATAGAAAGAGTGCGTTTTGTTTGCTTTGGACCCGAGTTAACCAAGCGAACCATTGACATGAAAGGTAAGTCGCCTTATTTACATGGTCATAATAATTAGTTTTTGTTGTTTTCAAGTAAATTATCAACTGCATCCGCTGCAGTGGAGCTTCCATCGCAGCATTCACAATCCGACGCATGCCAGGGTTGAACGAAATGGACACAATGGGAAGAAAAAAAAATCTTAATTGAAGAAAATACAATTTTCGATAAGCAGCCCAGGTAATTGCAAAAATGCCAGACGTGAAAAGATAATTAAGGAATGTGGCCAAGTATAAGGATTAACTTATAGTTTAAACACGTCTATGAGTTCGCTTGGAGTAGCTTTTAAGCACAACAAAACTAGCTGTATAGAAATTAAGAAAGAAACGAGAATAATATAGCTTATATCTTTTAGCTTCGTTTGACAAAAAGGAATCTAGCTTCTTTTGGTAAAACTTGAGTGAAAATGGGATGAACATCCAGTTTGTACTGAGTTGAATGTTACATCATCACTGCCCGATCCAGTATGCTGCCAGGGGTCAGGTAGGAGGGTCAATTGACCTCCTGACTTTTATATAAAATTTATCAAAATAGACATACGATATTAAGTTAATTACAAAATTAGCATTCCATTTAAATAGAGAGTTTGTATTATATATACACAAAATTCTATCTATATATAAGCGATGACATTAACACTAACAATGTTTAAACTCACTCTCTTATACGATAATTAGTCATACATGTTATTCCCAACACAAGTTAGGTTGGAGCCACAACTATTTTTTCCCCTCTTTGTTAGTTTTTTTTTTTATCCTAACTAGTTAAGTAGTTAGCAAAATTAATAATCTAATGTAATTTATTAATTCTATCATTGTTTGCTTAACAATTGTTAATTATTTAAAAAAGTTAGGATGATTTTTAATAGATTTTTATTAGAAAAGGCTAGTTACTATATAAATCTGGAAAAATTTTAGTTAGTTTTTTATTAAGATAAATTCTTAATGGAATATTTATAAATCAGTTGTGACTTTTAAATTAGTTAGTTGTTTAGTAATTTGTTTACAGAATGTATAGCTTGTTATTTACACGTATTAATTAAGTTGGGTAAATTTACTGTTTGGCTTATTTTTATTTATTTAGAATAAAATTACTGTTTCACTTTATAACTTATTTAACCAGTTATATCTTTATTGGGTTTTTTCTTTTTTATATGATTTTGTATTTTATATTGAAAATGATATATTTGAAAGTTTGTCGAACGATGTTATTATGCATCGCTTTCAATATATAAGTGACCGTATGAGTCGATTGTAGATTAAGTAACAATATTTGACCTTTTGCAGATTCGTTTTTCTTAATTTTAAATTTTTTATTTTGTTAATATTTTGAGCCCCTGGTTTAAATTTATGGCTCCGCCACCGTACACAATTGACCATTTCTTCTCCAGCGGCTTCTTCTTCCTCTCTCAGGACTGAACAGTATCCGAAATATCCCATTTTCACGTTCCAGTTCCTCTGACTGAAACTTGAGTGATTGCAGAACCAAACCAGGCTCTTTCTTACTTTCAACTATAGAATTTCGAGTAATATTAAAATCTTTAAGCTTCAATTTGAGATCAGCCACGGACTCATCCAGACATATCTTGGCGGCATCAAGTTCTCGGGCATTGATTTCTAATTGCTTTTCTCTTGAATCAAGCTTTATAGCGAGCGTACGGAGTTCTCTAGACCGGTTATTAATGTCACGTATTCTCATATTGATCTCATTTAAGTTTTCTCCAACAGATCTTTGGACTTCTACAAACTCTTCTCAAAACACCTTGATATACCTGTTCTTAATAATCAAACAGTCTCAGGTCTTGTTTACAAATTGGTTTCTAAAACTGCTGACGTTCCCATCAGGTGTATCCATCTTTTCCTGTGTGTTTTATCTAAAAAAAACACAACAAATATATAGATCATACACATGTTGCTAATAAAACACGAAATATGTAATGCACCTAAACAAATCAAAAATACATCACATCACCTCCCTACGGACCGAGCCTAAAATTTGTCCATATATCCAACAGAAGAATTGACAACACACGTACAAAAACAAACTTACTGTCTAGCTTATTTTAGTTTATTTCAAATAAATTGTTGTTTCACTTTGTAATTTACGTAACTAGTTAAGTTCATTGTTTTTTTTTTCTCGTTTATATGATTTAGTAGTTTATATTGAAAATAATATATTTGAAAGTCTGTCGAACGATGTTATTATGCATCGCTTTCAAGATTTGGGTGACTGCATGAGTCGATTGTAAATTAAGTAACAATATTTGACATTTTGCAGTTTCGTTTTTCTTAATTTTAACTTTTTTTATTTTGTCAATATTTTGACCCTGCTGGTTTAAAGTTCTGGTTCCGCCACTGATTTGAAGGGTTTTTAACTTAATAACCAGGCAGACTTCCCCACACATATATGTATTATACAATATTGTACTTAATAATAGGCATCGATCTAGTGCACTGATAAGGGTTAAATTCAATTAGGGTTTGCACAGTTTCAACTAAAAATTCATTTGGTCACCTATTAATTTGATAAAATGTGGACAAGTACCGATCGATTTTGTAGTCAAACTTGAAGAGTAATATACTAATAAGTGGGGCAGGTATGACTTAGTGAAGGGTATGCATATATCCTACAAAAGACTTCAACTGGATGGAGCATCATGTATAAACATGTAATTATTACCAAAAAAAAAGAAAAAGAGATAGATAGTTACCAAGATTGAGAAAAAAAGGGTAATAAATCCATCTGGTCCATGTATTTATGGTTTTTGCAAAATCAAATACTAATATAAACAGTCCAGAAATGATTTTTCTTTTAAAATGTAATATGCTAAAAATAAGCCACAAATTAAGGATCAGGACATTGGTTAAGACAGAAAATCTAAAACCGAAACCAACCTTGTCTTTGACGGAGTTTGTTACATTTGCAGAATTACTATGTATGATTTTTTCTCCATGTAGAATTAGTTTGTAATGACTAATTTGGTCAAGTGTTCAAACTCGAGTAAATATACTGTTTTCAATTGAAGTAATACCCTAAATAAAACGTACACTACATGCAAGCAAAAGAAATAAGGGTTTGTTTAGCCACAGCTTTTAAGATAATAAGCTGAGAGAGAGAGAAAAAAAGCTATCTTTTTTTTCTTACTTTGAGACTCTATGTAGACATTTTGTTGCAAAGCTGACCTTTTTATATAAATTGACCCCAAAAAAACTAGATTGTTTAAGAGAAGTCTAATCTTTGGGTATCATGATGAGAACAATGAGTTATATTGTGAGAGAGTATACTAAGGTAAAATCAACAAGCTAGAGAATAATATATGAATCTGAAAAGGTTGTTAATGAGATGGAAAAAGGTATTTGGGAAATTGTTAGTTGCATGATTACACACTAGTACTATTGCTTATGTTACATCTTGTCACTCATTAGAAGATATTATTGTCTGGTCATGTCCAAATTAACTTGTGTTTGACCATGAATATTTCACTCCAGTACTAGTTCTTTTTGGAGTTTTTTGGTAGTAGTATTTTCCATATTAAGAGCATAATTGGTTGGAGAAAAAATACACATGCTCGTGCCAAAGTTTACTTTAAAAACGTGGTCAGTTGGTCACGTATTTCCTGAGTAGCTTAAAGAGTAGACTATGTTCTGTAATTTTTTTGTTTCATTTGTATGTAACATCTTACAAGAAATAAGTATTATCCCGTAACACACGAATAAGGTTATGAAGAGAGTACTGATGAACGTTACATAACGGACATATACGTGCTCGGAAGGGGGGCTGAGAACACGATTGCAGTATCTATCTGATATTGTTACCGCTTGGCGGTGGTTTGCCCAAAGTTGGCTTAACAATTCAATTTGTTGTTTTCCAATATTTTTCCGAGTCTCCTTTTTTTATTTCCGGATGGAAGTCGTTTTGTTAACTGTTGTGCAACTTGGACGCATCAAGGCTTGTAGTAGTAATACTTAAAAGGAGTACCAATTCTTAGGAGGTATCCATGATCCATGTAACTTTTACAGAAATCAAGTTGTATTTGTCTATTTGAGCCTAGAAAATGTTGTTTCACACAGGTTGAAATTCTATCCCTTTTTGGACCAAAATGAGCTCCACTTTGGTAAATGATTATCAGAAAACATTGTAAGATGCAAGAAAAAATGCAAATAAGCTGAAATTAGAAGCTGCAATCAGACTAGAGTAAAAATAAAAGTGCATTTCATGTCGTCTGAGCAATTAGTACCACAAGACACGTTTTGGTGATTGAATTAACTTAACTGAGCTAGAGGGTGGTTGTAGTTGAGCTTCACATTTTTTTGGTACATACCAGTGGCTTAGGCCGAAACCTTATTCATACAAGGTAAGTTGATCTACTTTACATGAGAGATTAAACAAACAGTTGTGATTTACATTCAACCATATATTCCAAGGTTGAAAGAAACAGCCAAACAGAAAATTCTATTTTGTGAAGAAATTACAACCCTCCCCAAGCGTACAATATTACAATTAATAAAATAAAATAAAGTCATTTGACAATCAATCAATGAGGACACATCTAGGAGTTATAGCTCCATTATATTAAAACTCAATTTTATTCCCTACAGGAAACCAAAAAACTTTTAATTCATCTGTAGAGAGTTTGCTTGGTAGTAGCTCAATAGTATCTTTTAAGCAAAAATCAAGCTTTATCGGAATTTTTAAAGCTTCTTGTTTTTTCAGCTAAAAAGGAACTGAGCTTATAAACTGAATCAACAAATAGAACCCAACATATATGCTTAAAAAGACAATAAGCTGTTAGTTCACATGCACTAGCAGAAGAAGCTCTACCTCTATTTGGAGTCTTGGACATGTCATTGCGACATTGTCAGATAAATGAGCAAGTACAAAAGATCAGATGACTATCAAGCAATAAATTTGCCACGCATAAGGGTTAGAAGTTATAACTTGGTATTACAACAATGTTTAACCCTACAGGAAACTTACACTTCATCGATTCAGAACTTTGCGAATGGTAGTAACTTTTCAGAAAAAGAAAGCTACCTTTTTTAGAGAATAAAGAAAACTGCTAGACTAGCTGAACTTCTGCAATTGTTTTCCAAAAAATATCTGAGCTCAAAACTAAGCAAAGTACTATCAAAACAAGCTCTAACCAAATAACCTAAGCTTGTAAGTTCTAGCAAAACAAGCTCTACCTCAAACTCAAAGCTAGCTGGATTCATCATCGGATATAACAATTACTGGAGAAGAAAGATACGGAACCGGGAACTGCTTTGATGAGCTACCAGGACAGTCAGCAGATATTTTCTCTCTCCGCATTCTCTTTCTTCTCCCTCCCCTCTCATCCAGAGACTGATCAGTCCTGGGAGAGGAAGGGGAAGTGATAACCTGTGTCATCGGAGTTAGATTCAACTCAAGTTGATGAGTCTGTGATGAATAGGTAGAACCTGGGCTCTTCCTTGAGAACGAGTTGGTTAACTTTGGTCTTGAACGAAGTTCCTCCAGACGTTTTTCAATCAATTTCTGAGCATCTACAATTCCTTGCGCTTTAATTTTTAGTTCCTCACCATGTTCTTCGTTCAATTTTTGAATATTATTAAGTTGATCTTCTTTTACCCCGATCTGTTTCTCTCTCGAATCGAGTTCTTCGTATGATTCTTTAAATTTCTCCTCGTTAACTTTCTGAACGACATCAAGTTCTCGTGCCTTAATATTTAGTTCCAAAACACGCTCTTTCTGGACCTTTTGATTTATCTCAAGTTCCTTTTCTCTCACCCTAACCTGTTTCTCTCTAAATTCGAGATCTTTGTATAATTTTTTAACTTCCATGACTTTCTCCTCGTTAACTTTTTGCGCAACATCTAGTTTTTGCGCCATAATATTTATTGTTAAACTACGCTTTTCGTTTTCTTTTTGAATTATCTCAACTTGCGTTTTTCTAGATATAAATTCTTGCCCATCACTTACCAATTTATCGTTGTAGCCTTCATAAAAAGCTCTGATCGCCTTAATTTGCCCTTCTCTAACCCCAATTTGTTTCTCTCTCAAATTAATTTCTTCATGTAACTTCTTTACTTCCATAACTTTCTCCACATTTATTTTTTCCAGATTATTAAGTTCTTGCGCTCTAATATTTAATTCCAAAACACGCTTTTCGTGCAGTTTCTGATTTATCTCAACTTGCACTTCTTTAACTCCAATCTGTTTCTCTTTCGAATAGAGTTCTTCCCACGATTTTTCAATTTCTATAACTTTCTCCTTGTTAGCTTTTTCTGTCACATCTAGTTCTTGCGCCTTAATATTTAGTTCCATAACACACTCCTTATTCACCTTTTGATTTATCTCAAGTTGCTCTTCTCTGACCCCAATCTCTTCCTCTCTCAAATCGAGTTCCTCGTTTAATTTTTTAATTCTCATCATTTTCTCTACATGAACTTTTCGCACAGCATCTAGTTCTTGCGCCTTCATTTTTAGTTGCAAAAGACCATCTTCATTCACCTTCTGATTTATCTTAAGTTGCTCTTTTCTGACCCCCATATGTTCTGCTCTTGAATCGAGTTCTTTGCATAATTTATTTAATTCCATCATTTTCTCCTCATTAACTTTCCGAGCAGCATCTAGTTCTTCTGCCTTAATGTTCAGTGCCAAAACACGCTCTTCATCCACTTTTCGATTTATCTGAAGTTGCTCTTGAGTAACCTGAATCTGTTTCTCTTTTGAATCGAGCTCTTCGTATAACACTTGAACTTTCAAAACTTTCACCTCGTGATTATTTTGCGCAACATCAAGCTCACGTGCCTTGTTATTTAATTCCAAAAGACGGTCTTTGTTACACTTTCTGTTTATCTCAAGTTCCTCTTCTCTAGCCTCAATTTGTTTTTCTCTAGAATCCAGTTCTTGCTTTTTAATCGAATTAAGCAGCTCTTCTCTAACCCCAATCTGTTTCTCTCTGGACTCGAGTTCCTGTTTCTTAATATTCAGTTTTTCACCATACTCTTCGTGCAAAAATTTCAGTTTCAAATTTTTTTCTTCATTAGCTTTTTGCGCAACATCAAGTTCTTGCGCCTTAATATTTAGTTCCAAAACACGCTCTTGATTCAATTTTTCATTTATCTTAAGTTTCTCTTCTCTAGCCTCAACTTGTTTCTCTCTAGAATTGATTTCTTGCTTTGTACTATCTAACTTTCCGTTCAACTTTTTAATCGCCATTAGTTCCTCTTCTCTAGAATCGAGCTCTTTTGCCCTCCCTTCAAGATCCCCAAAGCTCTGCTCTTTCAAAAGTATCGCATCAAACTTTTCAGCAACATCTTTTTGAATTCTCATGAACTCAAGTTTCTCCGTCTCGGTATTCTCAAACAATGCCTCAATCGCCTTCTTTTGCTCACTAAGCCTCTCCTCTCTTGCTTCCACCTCTTCCAGTCTCTCTCTAATCCACCTTCGTATCATATCCAGCTGTTCCTCTTTTGTCTTAAATTCCTCAATCTGTTGCTGCTGAAAAATACGAAAATCCTTCTTTTTACTTTCCAGTTTCTCTATTCCACACTCGAGCGATTTTTTAACTGAATCAAGCTCTTTGTTACTTTCAGCTATAGAATCTCTTGTAGAATCTAAATCTTTTTGCTTCAATTTGAGATCAGCAATAAAATTCTTGGCAGAATCCAAGTGCATGTCTAGATTCTTCCATTCAACCGCAATCCTCAACATGGCATTTGTAACAGAGTTCTTTCTAGTAATGGTACCTTGTAGATAAGCTGATTTCGGTAAATCAAATTCCATATTTTTCCTAGGGTCTTCAACTCAACAACACCAAAGTGATAACCTTACCTACACAAAAATATTGTGATGTAAAATACTTCAAAAGAAAAACCATCATTTTAAATTATATCAATGGTCTTGTAGTATCAAACAAATTTCTATATAGACCTCGCAGTTCCAAAAGCAGCAGTAACGGTCCCTATATTCTGGACAAGTGGCAAATTTTGTTTTCCAATTTTAAGACACTGACAAGCTGTCCTTTCTATAGTTTTAGTCATGGTAAGAATTACAAAGGCTGTAATACTAAAAGCAGGAAGATATGGAAATAACTGATTTTCCAAAATTATTTTAAACATTAAATATCCACACGTAGGTCAATTGAGATGAATTTTTATCAATAAAATGATTAAGTTTGTATTTAATTCAAAACTTGAGATCGAGAACTAGTATTACATAAATTTGAATAAATAGAAGCTTGGATAAGCAATAATAATATACAGGTAGATGTGTTTATGTACTTCACAATATTCTTTTCCTTTGGATAAACAACAACCTCTCAGTAAAATAATTAGGTCACGTAATTTATTTTTTGTCATATCAACACCGTTTAAGTACTCAAATTATGATTTATGAGAGAATAAAAACGTAAATATCTCAAAAGGACTAACCTAACCTAAACAACCCACAGTTTGATCAGTTGACATGTTTTACCATAGCCAACACAATAATGACTAGTTGTGTCAACAGCTCAAAATACCAGGACTAAAAAAATTAAGTTGAAAAAAATAGGGATCAAATAGAAGGGGGCGATGAACTAGATGGCGACATCGTTTTCGTAACAACCCCCATTTTCACACAAAAAAAAAACAACAAATTTTACACATTTTACTACATTTACAAAAAATAATTAGAACATTCGGGCACATCTAATTAACCGGAAAAAGAAGAACTTTAGTTCAGTCATGTATGAAAATGTTTAATAGAACAAACCCTAAAACTGAAGAGTCCACCAAAATACAAAAAACAGAATTAAGAGACAAAGCAAATAAGTTAAGAGTTGATTATCCATAGTGCATATGTATTTATATATATATAGAGAGAGAGATTAACAAGAGTGCACATCTTCAATCCCCTATTTTGTATCCCATTTGGTCCCTTTTAGATATTTTCGCTCAAATTTCGAATTTTTATATTTTTTTTGTATGTTTATAAACTTTTAGAACGTATGGTAGACACATTTCATGATATTAGGACATAACACGATTTTTTTGGATTTAATGTTTAATTTACGATAGTACTTATTTTTATTCCAGATAAAAAATATGACTTTTTTCGTGAGAAAAAATTGTTGGAATGTAATTGTACATGTCTAATTGTAATTGTAGTATTTTTTTTAACAAATAGTTTGGGTTAAAAAAACAAGGATGGGGTAGAAGATTTTGACTCGATTAACAAGCTAGCAATGAACAATAACAAAATTAAAAAAATCAAACATATAAGCAATAGTATAAATTAGGGTTTAGACTACCTGCGTTGGCAATGTTGATTCAATCTGTGTGCGAGAGAGATATACAGAAAATTTTAGGTGAGTCTCAAATTAATTTCATTTCATTTAGATTTCAAAAAAAAAAGAGTGAGTTTTCCTATAAAGAGAGTGGCTGTACCGAGTTTATATCTATTTTGGTAGTACATGATCATTTTGCCATTAATTAGCATTATCACCTGGTATTATGTGGTCCGGATTTTACCACGTCATAAATAGAATACGAATCCAATGGTTGTTTCTTTACCCGCTAAAGATTAGTATATTTGAACCGTTTGTGAAAACCAAACGACTTGGAATTATAGGTTTAAAATTTCATATTTTCGGCATCACCTCCTCATCAAACCTAACACATTTAATAAATCGTTTATATTTATATAAAATTTCAGTTTTCTTATTAATTTCATTATAATAATCCTACATTGTTTATTTTTATTTGTTTATTATCATTTAATAATCATAAAAACATTACAAACACAAAAATATGGATCTCATAATATTTTATTACTATTATATTAATCTAGTAAATCATATACATTCTTTATATATTCCTTATATATAATGAATTTTGTGTTTTATTAAATTTAATAAATTTATATGGTTGTTGATGCATGTCATTTTTTATAGCATAATCATCCAATTTTAGAGAAAAATATGTTTCGAGTGACCTGCTCTTACATTAGATAACTTTGGTGAAACAAGTAAAATAAAATATTTTTAACGGAAAAGAGATCTTATGAATGATTGATTTAAATGAAAACTAGTAAAAGTTAACAACGCATTGCGTTTGAGACGCTTAATGACATAAATCTCGTAATATATTTTATTATTAACATAATATTCAGAGTTGGTATTATTTATTATAGTTATGGATGTTAAAATGAATTGTTAATTAATTTAGGGTAAATCCGTAATTATGAAAATATAGTGAGGACAAATAGTTAATTAATTAGATTATGTATATTGGTAATTATTAAAATAGATTGAATGTATTTTTTGAAAAATTGGATAACCTCAACTTTTATTGGGTTTGCTTGTTGTATTAATAGTATGATCATAATAAACTATAGAAAATATTTTACATCCCTAAGGCCAAACAAAGGAAATGACTAATCCCAAAATTGGGTGAAAAACATTGCAAAACATAAAATTTTTACGAAATTATATATTTAATTATTTTTACCTTGGTTTTTTTCTTCATTTTAATAAATAAAAAATTATGCGTGTTTGATAAATTAGCTTTTTTAACTTTTTAAAAGTTAGATTTCGTGAAAAAACTCAAAATCAGAGAAGTTATGAATTCGGAGACTTATTTTAGCTTTTACACAAAAAAGTTAAATTTTCTAATTAAACTATTTTGTATATTTCCGTGTAACTAATAAGTTAAAAGTGAAAAATGTTTTATTAACAAAAATAAGTTATAAGTCGTTTAAAGATAAAAAAAAAACTAGAAGTGACTTATTTTAAACAAGTTTTTTTGTCATTGTTTTTGAAGTCTTCTTATTTTGTGTTTTGATAAAAAAAAGTTGTGGGTGTTAACTTTTCAAAAGTTATTTTTCGCATAAAAAACTCAAAATCATATAACTTATGAATTTGGAGACTTTTACCCATCAAAATCACCAAACGTTAAAATTTTCAATTGAAATATTTGTACATTTCCAAATCACCAATAAGTTAAAATAAGTGAAAAATGACTTATTAACATAATTAAGTTATAAGTCATTTAGAGGTAAAAAAGCTATAAGTGGCTTAATTTAAACAATCTTTTTCTCATTTATTTTCAAAGGTAGCTTATTTTTAGCATGTTAGTTTCTCATTGTAAAATATATTTTTTACTAGAAAAGTCGATCCCAAACGCGCCATTAGTCAAGAAATTTCCATGAAAAATCTAAGTATCGTCAAACACTTAATAAATGAATAGAGGAAAAACAATTTAGAGGAAAATAATTCCTCTGACAAATATTGTTCAGAGTAAATATTTTACGCTCAAACAAACAGAGCCTTTATGTATAAAATCCCTATAAATAAGCAAAAATACTTTGAACATTAAGGTTGGTCATGTTTTGCAAATAAATACCCGAAATTAAAGCTTAGGACACTACAAACTAGAAAACAGTAAGCTCAACTGAGCAAAATGGAGCAAACCATAATCATTATTAAGCATGATGGTGTCCATACATGACTGCTTGGTGAAATAATTGGAAAATTTGAGACGAATGATTTTGCTCTGAATTCTGAATGGCCCGAATCTTTTGTCTGTTGAGCGTTATTTTGCTGCGAACCATTAGTTGGACCTCCTTGCAAAACCTGTCCTTAACGAGCTTGTTGTTTATATCGACTCAAATGCTGTTGTTGCTACGGTTTGGGATTGAAAGAATGATGTGGCAACTGGTACCACAAACCCCGCCGACTCTGCACTTGGCACCATCCATGGGACTTTGTGTAATTGACATCGGGAGGAGTGAAATATCGCGTTTTCGATCCATGAACGTAGCCAAGTGGCAACGCACCTGATCTACAAGTAAGTTTTATTATAAATTTTGACTTTTGAACTCATCACTAGCCTCTTTTCTAGTTGTGTAATGGTTATATTGCTAATACCAGTTAAGGTTTGTGTAATGGTTATATTGCTAATACCAGTTAAGGTTTGTGTAATGATTATATTGATAATACCAGTTAAGGTTTGTCGGTGTAACTTTTGATACTAGATGGCCCTAACAGGTGATACAATATTTTAAGGAAAAAAGCCGAGTAACAGATTTGGTCCAACCATAATGGCATAATCTCAATACATTTTCACTATTTATCCTTGTAATCCATATAATAACACTAACAATCGCCACCTGCCACGTATTCTCAAATGAGGTGTCTGAATTTATTTTTCCAATATATACTACAAAAATAACCAAATCTAAGGGTGTATGTATAATCAAATCAATCTTTTGATACTGAGCATTTTATACAGCAACCACAAATTCGTTATGTTAGCCACTAGCTTGTCGGTCAACATGCTGAAACTTACTCATGTCCATAGATGAAATAAAGTACATGTACATCCCTAAAGTTTAAAGTAAGTGAACAATTATTGATGATGGCTTTGGTTTATAATTTGGTATTTAGGGCTGTAAATGAAGATATCACATGAATTAAGCTCAAAACCTCTAGTTTTACTTTTGGAACTTACAGGGAGAGCCACTAATTTAAACCTCATAAATTTAGTCTTTTTTTACCCGTAAAAGTATTAATTAAATTTAACAACAAATCACAAACTAAACCGGATAAAGGGAAATAAAACAAAAGGGGAGCCTCGTATAAAAAGGACGTGTTTAAAAACTCCGCTTATAAATTAAATTTTATACTTTCATTTTTTTAAAATTAAATTATCTTCGTCCTATTGGATAGTATACTTGTGCCATATTACTCAATAATACAATAAAAAAAACGTTTTCTTTACTTGAATTTATGTATCTATCCATATAATATTTGTTGGATACTACTCTTTATGAATTACATTTGCATTAATAAGTGTAACTATGACATCTAGATCATTGATCATTTAGATTCGAACAACTAATCAGCTCGACATTGACATTGAAACTTTTGGTAAGTTTTTTATTTTTTTGCAAAGAAACTCAAAATTTATCAGAGTTCGGTTTTTAGAAAAACAAATATTGAAAAAAAATATAATAATATTATCAGTACTATCAGTGATGTTATTCAGGCTATACATTTTAACAAGCAAGAAGTAATTGTTAAAGATTTCGCCAAAACACACAATAATATTAGTCCGAGTCATATTCATTAATCAGAGATTTAATACAGTATTAGGTAGCGACCGACTTATTTTTCAGAACTAAATTTACTTGGCCCCTAATCTAGTAAGTATAACGGAAACTTTAATTGCTGCCTATAAATAAAGATAAATATGTATTTTATGTTCCACAACAAACAAACCCAATTGCGCTCTCTCTCTCTCTCTATATGTATTTTATATACGTAGATATATCACTTTTCGGTGGAGACACAGCCTTGTGTCAACGAAATCGATCTTTAGAAGGCTAACTACTCGCCTAATTAATATATATACTGATTAATTTTGGGTTAATTAGTTACATCTTTAATTAATTCGGATCTGGTTACAGTTTTATTTGTATTGGTTTTATGTTCTAGGGCTTGTACAGGTTGATTAATATGTATACTGATTAATTTTGGGTTAATTAGTTACATCTTTAATTAATTCGGATCTGGTTACAGTTTTATTTGTATTGGTTTTATGTTCTAGGGCTTGTACAGGTTGATTAATATGTATACTGATTAATTTTGGGTTAATTAGTTACATCTTTAATTAATTCGGATCTGGTTACTGTTTTATTTGTATTGGTTTTATGTTCTAGGGCTTGTACAGGTTGATTAATATGTATACTGATTAATTTTGGGTTAATTAGTTACATCTTTAATTAATTCGGATCTGGTTACTGTTTTATTTGTATTGGTTTTATGTTCTAGGGCTTGTACAGGTTGATTAATATGTATACTGATTAATTTTGGGTTAATTAGTTACATCTTTAATTAATTCGGATCTGGTTACTGTTTTATTTGTATTGGTTTTATGTTCTAGGGCTTGTACAGGTTGATTAATATGTATACTGATTAATTTTGGGTTAATTAGTTACATCTTTAATTAATTCGGATCTGGTTACTGTTTTATTTGTATTGGTTTTATGTTCTAGGGCTTGTACAGGTTGATTAATATGTATACTGATTAATTTTGGGTTAATTAGTTACATCTTTAATTAATTCGGATCTGGTTACTGTTTTATTTGTATTGGTTTTATGTTCTAGGGCTTGTACAGGTTGATTAATATGTATACTGATTAATTTTGGGTTAATTAGTTACATCTTTAATTAATTCGGATCTGGTTACTGTTTTATTTGTATTGGTTTTATGTTCTAGGGCTTGTACAGGTTGATTAATATGTATACTGATTAATTTTGGGTTAATTAGTTACATCTTTAATTAATTCGGATCTGGTTACTGTTTTATTTGTATTGGTTTTATGTTCTAGGGCTTGTACAGGTTGATTAATATGTATACTGATTAATTTTGGGTTAATTAGTTACATCTTTAATTAATTCGGATCTGGTTACTGTTTTATTTGTATTGGTTTTATGTTCTAGGGCTTGTACAGGTTGATTAATATGTATACTGATTAATTTTGGGTTAATTAGTTACATCTTTAATTAATTCGGATCTGGTTACTGTTTTATTTGTATTGGTTTTATGTTCTAGGGCTTGTACAGGTTGATTAATATGTATACTGATTAATTTTGGGTTAATTAGTTACATCTTTAATTAATTCGGATCTGGTTATTGTTTTATTTTTATTGGTTTTATGTTCTAGGGCTTGTACAGGTTGATTAATATATATACTGATTAATTTTGGGTTAGTTAGTTACATCTTTAATTAATTCGGATCTGGTTACTGTTTTATTTTTATTGGTTTTATGTTCTAGGGCTTGTACAGGTTGATTGATTTGATTTCAATATTTGGTTACGTTTTTATGTGCAGTAAATTAGATCTATTTTACTGAAAGCCCTAGTTACTTTTTACTGATTGATTTTGGTTTTTTTTTTATTGCAACTTTATTTACGTTCGAGTTCGACCTTTTTCAGTAAAGTAATTAGATCTGGTTTTTATACTTGTTAATTTTTATGGATTGATTTTGGTTTCTCTGCTTGCTATTTAAATTAATTTCGATATGGGTGTGTTGTCTGTGAAAACCCTAACTAGTTTATACAAGATTGATTTTGGGTATATAACTGCAACTTTAATTAAATTCGACCTTTCTAGTTAAGTTCTTAGATCTCGTTTTTGAAAATCCTAATTAATTTCTATAGATTAGTTTTGGGTACTTAATTGCAAATTGAATTGATTTTTACTGAATTCGTTTGTTTTTTCTGTGAATTAATTTCGATCTGGTGTTTTGAAAACCCTAATTAGTTTATACTAGATTATTTTCGGGTATTTAATTGCAACATGAATTGATTTCAATCTGTTTAATGTTTTCTATGATGTAAATTAGATCTGGATTTGGAAACCGTAATTAGTTTTTACAGATTGGTTTTGGGTTATTAATCGCAACTTGAAATAATCACTCTTGAAAAGCATGACCAGTTTTTACCTTTTTAATCTCGACATGCTTACCTTTTTCCGTGAAGTATTTTTTTAGATCCACTTTTTTTAAAGATTCTAATTCGTCTCTTCAGATTGATTTGGGTATTTAATTTCAACTCACCTGTCTCTATTATGTGTTAGTTATTTTAGTACATTCATGATTTTTATGTATGTTTTGGACTCTAAAAATTTTAATGATTTGAATTGGTTTTCATTTAGTTTACTCCTATAGCTTCTTATTGCTGTTTTAATGAAATAATTAGACCAGGTTTCTTAAATCCTTAAGAACTTTTTGAGTGGGGGTAAATTTTAAATATCTGAAATTTATTTTTACTATAATCTACCCTTTTAGAAAAGTGCAAGCGTTTCGGTATATCAAGATCTTGTGCCTCAAATTTGAAGAAGTAATTGCTGCATTATGTTGTTTTAAGAGTCTAGTCATTGTATTGATGAGCGTATGCATTTTTTTCTTATGTATAAATTTAATTTGGTAAAATGCATAGAAACTATCATAAACATTAAACAACATTCATACTTCTTTCGCTTTTGTATTCTGATATTGAACTCTGGTTGTATGACTTGTGATTTGGTTTATTATATGTTCATTATTTAGCAATATTGATTGTGACCTTTTCAAACTGGCTTTTGTCCCTGTTAGGGTTTTAGTTTAATACTATGTGTAGTTCCGTTTTGTTAAAATGGAATGATTGATTGCGAGTTTATCAGGTACTGCTAGTGGTTGGTATCATGTTTTCTTTTGAACGGAATAGGTGCTGTAGATTAGTGTAGAAAAACAAAGTACAAGAAGCCGTGTTGATTGAATGAGATGTTTTTCCACATTGACTTTTGATCCTTCTTTAGTGTACTTATATGCTGTATCGACTAGGTTAATCCTTCAGGAACTAATGGCAAGAGTAAAACGTGTTGCTGGCCTATTTGAATATCCCGTCGGCTGATAAATCTCTGCTGGACATGGTTGGTTGTAAGGTAATAAAAAAGTTTTTATTGTATAATTAAGTTTATTGAAAATTTGGTGTATGGATAGGACAGGCAAACAAACTACTTAAATGTAAGCTTGCAAACAAACAGACGTGACAACAATTCACTAATCGGTGAACCCAAAAGCAATGAACTAAAACCAAAGCAGTAGCTTTTCCATAGACTACTAATTTTGTGACACATCAGTTGTACATAATACGTTTATTTTGTTACGATTTTCATTTTGTTTTAATATGGCTGGCTTATTCATGTACCCCTTTCCAATAGTAGTCTTGGATCATGAGTATTATGGGTTAATTTGACATTTAGATCCTTCTCAAACCATGTAATGCGCGTTAACTTGTGTGCAGGGTTGCCCTTACTTTATGTATTTATGAACTATTAAGTAGAGAATTACTTCCTTATATATATATATATATATATATATATATTTATACTTGTTTATTATATATTCGGCTTGCGTATTCATATATCTTTATTTTAAGATAGCTGTTTGGTCTAAGGATTTTTACTTTGATCCTCTCAAAACCCCGTAGTGTGCAAGCCCTATGCACTTGATTTCCCTGTATTAGTATATCTGAATACGATAATTTTATTATTTATATGACAACTATTTCTGTAGGACAATATTTAAACTCTGCATTACCTTTGATCACTTCTTTACCTGTAACTCGATGAGAATTGATCATCTTTGTAACAAAGCATATAAAAATGGTTCTGCATATAAAAATGATTCTATTATTAGTGCATGTGCTTCTGTTCCGAATTTCATTCACATGTTTGTCCTCTCACCGACTTTTTTCTCATTTCTTTGTGCATTGCACCTGGATTGGTTGTGGATGGAGAGCAAGGAATACTTACAACCTTATTAATGTAAGTTGCTATTTATTAGTATCCTTCTTACTAATGCTTATTGTTTTTTTTTAAATCTTATTAATGCTTATCGTGATTTACTTAAATTGGTTTTATTAATATTTGTGTTTTGGCGTATTTATCTTGCAAAGTCTATGCAACACAGTATGCATGAACTTTAAAGCATTTCTCATGTACTAGTAATCTTGTGTCTTTCTTATGTGGAAAAGATTGAATAAGTTGACTTTACCCATTATTAGTTTCCGTTGGTAATTTATAAAACGCATTTTTTTAAAAAAAATTGCCGCCTTTATTTTATGATCTTAATGTTACTTGGCATGATGAGTTTATATATCCGGATGGGAACTTTGAATCTATAGCAATAAGTTTACTTATGTTTAGGAACAGTTTCAATTAATGGTGAAAAACAAATCAATTTATGTGCTTAACTTTTTCTAGTAAACTGTATTATTTTACTCTTTTATTATTCCGTCTCTTACTATAATCAGATAGAAAGCTATGAGCCGTTGAAATATCAGTGACCTGATGCGTCCCTCTTTTAAATCTAGTGGGGATATTTTGAGTTTCAATTGTAATTAGAGTTCTGTTCCGAACGTTGTCGATTTCATCCCCTTTCTTTTAGAGTACTAGATCAAGCTATAAATTTTTGCGAGCTACCTAGTTCGTTCTTATCTTTAATTTGGCACTTTATGAAAATAAAAATGCAATATTGGTCGCTACGGTCTGATTCTGGATTGGTTGTTTGGTTAACATATCGGAAACAAAATGCGATAACTAAAAGTTTTTAGCAAATTTCATTATTTCTTTTTGCCTTTTTGTCATGAGTAGGCTCTTTAAATCATCATGCAAATTCATGCATAGTAGATACAATTTTTTTGTCAGTAAATTGGGTGAATTCTTTATCTGACGTTTGGTATATCTTGGCAATAAGTGGGAAGCATGGATGATGACGTGGCAAGAAGAAAGTAACACCCATGGTGGACACGTAGAGCGAGTTGTGCATGTTTGGTTTCTACATATTGAATTCGACATTTAATTGCTCCTCCGTTGTTCATTATGTGTTTTCAATTTATTAGTGTACTGACTTTCCTCATACTAAAATAACTTTTTTTTTTAATTTCTATATGCATTGTACCTGTACCGGGTGTGGATGGAGAGCAAATAAGGTGGTATGCTGGCCTAGAAGTGTTCAAGATATAAATGACACATCGATGGGTCTTAAGACTATATAACTATATATTCCGGGCGTAATCAGCGTAAACGAGAGATTTTTTCTCCGGAAGGTTAACTACTCGCCTAATCATCTCCTTTTTTATTTGTATGATACTTATTCTTATATTCAAGGGTTTCTATAGATTCAATCGATTTTAATATCTTGTTACGTTTTTTCTGTGTCAATTATAATTAGATCTAGTTATACTGAAAACCGTAGTTTATTTCTACTGATTAATTTGGCCTACTTAATTGCAACTTTACTTTATCTCGATCTAGTTTTTTAAAACTCTACGTAAGTCTTAGTGATTGGTTTCTGATTGCAATTTTAATTAATTTCGATGTGGTGTTTTCTGAGAAGTAATTAGATCTATTGTTTTTGAAAAACCTAATTAGTTTCTACAAGATTAATTTTCGGTATTTAATTGCATCTTGAATTGTTTGTAATCTCGTTACTGTTTTCTGAAGTAAATTAATTTTATGTTTGGAAAATCCTAATTAGTGTCTGCGGTTTTTTTTAATAACTGCAACTCCGTTATAAGCAATATCTTGCGAGTCTGTTCCTTTTCCTTTTCCTATTCATATACGTTATATTTTCTTTATGCTGGGTTGATTGACCTTTTTATGATGAAATTTGTTATATCATGGTTTCTAAATCCCTAATAAATATTGAATGTGGGTAAAAACAAATCTTGTTATTAATTTCAATCATAATCTACCCTTAAAAGAGAATTGTAAGCTTGTACTTAATCGGATCAGTTTACTAGTATTGATTGTTTACTTTATTCTTTCTTTTGTAATTGGTTTGAGATGCATAGAGATTATCATAATTGTGTTTTTGGGATTTCCCCCCTTCTTACGTATGATTTGATTTTGGCTGTTTTTTAATTATCTTGATATAGACCTTTTACTTTGTGAAGACATGTGTTTGTTTTCTCTATTTTCGGTGATGGTCCCTTGCTTTAAGAATAACCTCCCTATATTAATATTTGTTCGTAGTCCCAACGATATGATTGTATAGAGGTTTTACTGTATATGCATAGTTAGATTTATCATTAATTTGGCACTTGATGAAAACAAAAATGCAATATTAGTTGGCACGGTCTG
Source organism: Primula vulgaris (assembly GCA_963920805.1). NCBI lineage: Eukaryota > Viridiplantae > Streptophyta > Magnoliopsida > Ericales > Primulaceae > Primula > Primula vulgaris. The sequence goes on along the minus strand of OY987212.1, from coordinate 43,788,797 downwards.
ATTCTGGATTGATTTTTTTGTTAATATATGCATTTTTCCCCTTTTTGTCATGAGTAGACTCTCTTGAGATCAACATGCAAATTGACGGGTAGTGGATACAATTTGTTTTTGTCAGTAATTTGGGTGAACACTTTATCTGACGTTTTATATTTGTTGGCAATAAAAGCATGGATGATGACGGGCAAAGGAGAAGATAGCATGTATGAATAAGTAGAGCGAGACAAGTAGAGCAGGTTGTGCACGTTAGGTTTCTACAGATTGAATTCGGTATTTAATTCCTTCCCTGTTCGTTATGTGTGAGCCTTATTAAAATCTTGTGAGTTTGTGCCTTTTCCTATGTTTTTCATATGCATGTTTTGGACTAGAGAACTTCTAATGATTTGAAGTGGTATAGTTTATTCCATCATAAATCTGTTTGTTGCTAGGCTTTCATCCCATGTTTTTTTTCTTCAAATAGTTAGTTCAAGGTTCCAAATCCCTAAAAATTGAATTGGGTAAACAACTATCCTGTTATGCGCTATTATTATGGTATAACCTTGTAGAGAAGTGTAAGTTTCAAAAGTAATTGATAAAAAATTAATCATCTTACTCATGTGACTTACTTTTAAAATTTACAATTCCGACACTAATTGTTCGCATTTCTAGTCTTAAATTTTTACGGAGGGAGTATTAATAAAAATATTTCATAATTATATATTCGATAAATGAAACAATTGGTTTTAGATATTTCATACTCCATTATTATTACCTGGGCCGCAATATTAGGATATAGATCTGTTACTGGTATCGCGTAGCTTATACGCAAAGCGCGCGAGACCGACGCAGCAAGTATTTGCCGCCTCTCTGTTTCTATAAACACACATAATCACCATCAAGAGTTTCATTAATCATCTCCCTTCTCAGTTTTCTCTCTCTCTCTCTATAATAGTATATATATTCCGGTCAGGTAAATAAAAACTCTTTAAGTTCTATGTACTTTCCTTTTCTTCCAGGCTTTATTAATTAGTTTAATCGAGTCCACTGGAGAATTAATCTATAATGACACAGACCTAGTTTAGGATTTAATATGAAAGTTCTGTTATTATGATTTGGGCGTTAATTTGTTCTCCGATTGTTCCTATTAACACAGAATTAATGAAAGCCTTTTAATTTGGTTCATAAAATCGAAATCCTATGATCTTGTAATTACGTGTTTTCTGGTTATAGGATAAAAATTAAGTTGGGTTTCTTTTTATTATTTGTATGAGATTCTTGTTGATCCAGGTTTTATGATTTTGTTTAATTTTATTCACCAAATAAAATATTTAGGTTGTGATAGATCTGACTCACGGTTTAGATATCAAACTAATACTAATTTGTGATTTGGGCGTTAAAGTATTCTCCAATTGTTACTATTCACACAGAATAAAAGTAAGCCTTTAATTAAGCTGATAAAGGAACCCTATTTTTAATTTCGAAAATTTGAGGATAATAATTGGGTTCTAGCTTTATGTTATTCTTCCTTTTGTTTCATGTTTATGATTTAGTTTTAATTTAATTCACAATTCTGCTAAAATAAAATGTGTTAAAATATCTAATCTACTAAATTCTAGTGGTGGAGTTCTTAACGCAAGTCCCAACAAACTCTGCAATTTTAACTTTTGAATTTATTGTTTTTCTCTTTTGTTTCTTCACCAAAATATCATTTAGTTTTAATCTCTATGCACTGGTAAGTGTGCTAATTTGCTTCCATAATCTTAATCTCTTCAATTTAGCGTCAAACTAGGATACTATTTTCTCCTTAACTTTTGACTTTTATTTAGTCAGCTAAATTGCTCAGGTGAGGAATAATACCACAATACTCACCAAAGAGTTCATTACGCCTTACCCAACTGGTGGACTATGCTTGGCTAATAATAAATAAGTGAATAAAACTGTAAGTACTTTGTCCGATAGTATTGCTGTACAAAGTTATTACTGCCTAATGTATAGTTTTATATACTGGGTAAATTACAAATTACTCCCGTTATTAAAATACCCCATGTATCTCGGTTACTTTAATGTTGTGCTCGATGGTCAATTTTGGATTATTTGTTCTTTGATTCATTGATTTTTCAGTATCTAAACATGTAAGTTGGTGCTTTGAATCAATTTTACTGTAGATTACTTGTACAAGTATCTATAAAGCGGAAATCTATAAAGTGGAAATCTATAAAGCAGAAAACAATTTTCTTTCATAAAATTTGTGTCAATGGGCTTTGAGTAGGTGGATGTGCATGTATCTAGTAAAGGTACATTAAATGTAACAAGATTTCACTTGGCTGAAACAGACCATCGGAACACAAGCTATTTCATGTCAAAGTTGTACGTTAGGGGTTGTTTGCAATAACTAGATGATGTCCGGGGGTGTTTCATTCAACTCTGTGTATTCTACCACTTTTGAAAATCTGTAGCTTCCGGAACTCTTTTAGTATTTCATACATTCCAATTATTGCTAATTTCTGTTTTGTTGGTATGTTTTTCCTTGTTTGGCTTTATAAATTTTGTGCCATATTGACTTAGCAACTGAATTTCCATATGGATAGTTTCTGTTAAGACATTGCAACTTTTTCAAGAATCCATTCTGTATTTTTAGAGTACCATGAGAGTGTGATCATTTCCATCAGATTTTAAAATTCTGGGTTTTGCTTGTAGCAATATTTGGTTCTTCCCGAGGCACCACCTTATTTGCCAAGACAGTTTGCTCGATGGGCTGTGGTTGGAAATTCAGGAGATCTTTTAAAAACTTAGCTTGGCAATTAATTAAATGGTTATGATGCTGTTCTCAGGGAAAATGGAGCTCCAATCCAGGTTTAGTGCTAACATATGGGCCTTTACTTGGTTATTACTAGCTCTTCTTTATAATCAGTTTAAATTTATTCCTTTGCTGCTCTCTCATTTGAGATTCTTTCAGAGAACTATACGGACTATGTGGGCAGAAAAAGTGCATTTCGCCTTCTTAATAGAGGATCTGCTAAAGCACTTGCAAAGTTGCTGAATTATATGGTAAAGACTAAAGTGACCTTATTCCCTTTCCTAGCACATACGGTTGGTAGTGTTATCCTAATGTTTTGCAGTTCATAGATACGGGAAAGGAGGCTTTGCTTGTTAAAACGACGATACATGATATTATGAACAAATTGACTGGGGTACGGAATTTGGTCCATTTCGTTATCTGATTCAGTTGTGATCGATAGTAATCAGTAAATTTGTTTTTGCTTGCAGTACTTTAGGGGAAGAAATCAACATCACTCAACATTTTTAAATAGTATCCAGGAAGCAGACTTGCTATATCCCAAATTTTTTGTTTCTCTTTTTCTGTTCAATACTTGACCAGTTTCCTGCGGTACTTTGCCCTTCGCATTTAACTCGCAGTGGAAAAGTTCTGTGGTAATATATGAAGTGTGTTTTGGCTGGTTTGCAAGTATTAACTGTTAGAATGATGAGTACTTGGAAGGATAAAATCAGTTCTTGATTTTCTTCTCTCTTTTGGTACTTCAGTGTCTGCTTTTCAACCTAGTCTAGGTTGTTTCTTAAAGTTTTAGTTTTTTTGGGCCTGTGCAGGAAATCCTTTTTTTCAATCATGTGTACCTCATGTTAGGGGCGTCTTTTGGTTCAGCAACAAAAGGAACTGGGCTCAAGGCTCTTGACTATGCTCTTTTCATTTGCGACACTGTCGATATATACGGTTTTACTGTTGATCCAGGTTATAAATAATGGTAGGGATGATATCTGACATATATCATTAGATGAAATAACACAAAGGACACTCTTCTACATGGTAGATAGAGCATACCATCAGATGATGGAGTGTTTAGAAGTAAGTCTACAGCCTTATAATATTTTTATCTAGTTATACATTACTTATATATCTTATGCTAATGCTCTTGTTGAAAAGCTTTTCACTCATTTTTAAGCTTATTAAGATTCACTCTCCAATGCGGTCTGATCCCAAGCCGTATCGTAAAGTGGGTATCTGACCGTGGTACTATCACTGCTGCCAGAGTGCCAGGCTTGCATCAGAGAAACTACTGAGGTATAATATAGTATTGTACTGGTACTTCAACAATGCCACATTGCCACATCACTTGTTATAATGGATTAAGGTATTTATATTGGAACATGACATGGAGATAAAATTATTTTCGGATCAATATGAAATATTGATTACACCTATTAGGACAGTGGTATTGTTTGGTTCAACCCTCAAATCTTCAACCTTTTTCACCTGTAACTTGGTAGTAAAATTTGACAGGATAGTATTCTTTCTTTTACATCCACTTTTTATTTTGATAGGAGGGTTGGAGCAGGATCTAGAGATCCGTTGGGTTCACTTGAATTTATTTTAATCTGGTGACTGTTTTATCTGAAGAAATTAGATCTAGATTTGGAAATCCTAATTAGTTTTTACAGGCTAATTTTGTCTGTTTATTAAGATTTTATTGAATTTGAGTAAAATTTGTTACTGGCCTATTTATAAATATCTCGTCGTCCAATAGATCTCTGTTGGACATGGTTGGTTGCAAGGTAATATAAATATTTCTGTTAACTAAAATACACCCACAGTTCATATATATTAAAAATAGAGTAATAGTCAAAATTACATTACTGGTCCTCCAAATTACAATATAAAATAGATATGAACTAATAACTCTTAACAATTTCTATTGTCTAATTAAGTTTAATTGAAATGCTGGGTTATGGATAAGACGCGACAACAATTTACCAATCGTTGAACCAAAACCAAAGCATCTTCTTTTCCATAGACTAATAAATAGGTTACTCGTTAGTTAAATAGTTTTTTGTCTAATTCCACGCTGCAAAGTTAAACATTTAACATGCAAATCATGTGAACCGGTCTCCTCTTATGACACTATTGTTTTCATTTTATGAAGATATTTATTGTCCTTTATTTTCTATTTTGACACTTAATAGATAACTACTTTGTTTTAATTTCCTTTTTGTTTTTTAATAATTGGCTTTCTGATTCATATACTCTTTTTATAGGAGCCTTTGATTGAGGATATTGGTTGAGTAGGTTAGGACAGAGTATATGCATCCTTCTCAAACCCGTATCGCGCAAGCCACGTATTCTGGGTTTCCTTCTTTAAATATGCTTTAATATACTTATATAATACTGAGTATATTTTTGTACATAATATGCATATATTTTGTCACGATGTCCATTTTGTTTTAATGACTGGATTATTCATATACCCCTTTTCAATAGTAGCCTTGGATCATGAGTATCATGGGTAGAGAGGTAAGTATGGCATTTAGATCCTCCTCAAACTATTGAATGCGCAGGACTTGTGTACAGGGTTGCCCTTACTTCATGTATTTATGAACTATTAAGTAGACAATTACTTCGTGATATTTTGTTGTTGTGTGTTGTATCTGACGGCAAGAATTGATAATACTGTTGAAAGACCTTTTAGAGTAAATTGTGTCGCTGGCCTATTTGAATATGCCTTGCTGGTAGACCTCTGCTGCTGGACAGAGATGGTTGTGAGGTAATTATACAAATCCTTTTCTGTCTAACTAAGTTTAATTGAAATATTGGCTTTTGAGTAATAATAGGCAACTAGACTATTTAAACGTAAATTTGTAAACAGGCTGAAGTGACAGCAATACTCTGATCACTGAACCATAGCAGTAAACATGTTGCATGTCCATAGACTAATAAAATGCTGAAACATTAGATTGTTTGAGTTGTTCATTTGTTGGGTCCATTCAATGCCTGCAAAGTTTAAACCTGTTAAACCTCTAAGCCTTATGTTCCGGTTTCCTTTATATTAATTTACTGAATATACTTTTGATTATGTATTTGGTACTTAATAGACAACTACTTCATTAAAATTCCATGAAAAAAGTTTTAAATTTTGTATTGTTTATTCATGTTTTTTTTATAGAGGATCCCTGAAGCATGGGCCTTTATGTCTTTTTTTAACCCTAAATTTTCTTAAAAGTTTGGTTTGTTAACTATCAGGAATTAGTTGTCCGATTCAGGCTTTGATAATGCCAGTCACAGAGGTTAGGATACTCATGTTGCTTGTTTAGGACGTGAGTGGAAATAATTGGAGAAGGAAATTTTAAGATTATCCTTTCTTCGTAGAAGTTCTTATGTTGTCTAAAGCTTAATTCTCGTAATGTTACATTTATGTTTTCACCAGAATCTATTCTACGACTCTTCTCGTTCTTCTTATCTATTCGATCTTCTTGCGAAACTTTATTTATCCCTTGTGAATGCTTTTAAACTGACTCTCATCTCTACTACTGCTCTTCTCTAGGTTGAGGACCTTATTGCGTAGAACTGTCCAATATATACTTAAAAGTTTATGTCCTATTGATTAAGCTCTTCTTTCCATATTTCACCGGTTCTCAATGCTTATCAAGTTGACTTATCAACTTGGTTTATCGTGATTCTTTAAATTAGAGCCTGAAGAATGTGTTGATTATGTTTTCCAGGTAAACAAGTTTGGGAAACAAGTATAACTGTCATAAATAGCTTGTTATACTTTACACCAATATATATTGGTGGGTTATGCACTTGATATGCAATGGTATGCTAGCTTGCCTCGTATCGTCACAATGTTATGCTTGGAACAATAGTAGTAAACGTACGGTACACGGTATATACTCAGTAGTCTTTTTTCGCTTTTGAAAAAATATCAAACAAAAATAAAAATATTTCTTTACTTTAACCAAGTTGGAACTCTTTTTTAAGGATGAATTTCTTATTGACTGAGAAGTTAGTTGCTGCCCCTTAGTTTACTTCATTTAAAAACCCCAAATTTGTTACAGTTTGGTCAATATGGAATGATTTGTTTTTCCATTGGGAATAAAAGAAAGATTTATTGACTTTAACCAATTTGTTTTTTTAAAGGAAGAATAGACTCCTCATTGACTTTAAGAAATTAGTTGGCTATTTACTTCATTTATAGGAACCAACAATGCCAAATTGGTTACAAACTGTTCTTTAGAATCGAAACAACACATTTTGACAAATCATGAGTTGATAATAAAGTGAAAAGAGGAGTCGAAATGGAAACCCCGGTGTGATTAGATGACCGGAAACTTGTATTATCCAAGATTTAACGTTTTCTTCACAACCATTAGATGGTTGATTTAGTTCTTTTGCATGTGCTTGATTGCTTCCTATAAATGTTCCTCATTGACTGTAAAGATTTGAAAAAATAAATCTCTTTAACTTTAACAAATGTGGTTCTTCCTTAGAATAGATATAAAACTTCATCCATTTTGAAGACTTAATTGCTGGTTCTTTTAGTTCATTTCATTTGAAAGAAACAACAATGCCAAATTTGTCAGAGATTATTGGACTGATATGGACACAACGGAATTGGACAAATCAATGTTTGACAATGAAGAGAAAGGAGAAGTTGAAATAGTTTCAAAAGAAGGGGGATTCTAGTGATGTGTAAGCAAAAGGCTAACTGATAGTTAGGAGTATATTAAAAGGCTAATATAACATCTGATAAATATATATAATGTATATGTACATAATATATTATATATATACATTTTTTTTCAAGGGATAAATAATCAGTTGCCTTATAAACCCGGCGGTTAGCCTTTTAGTCAACCTCATCTTAAGCACTGGCAATGCAGTTACAGAATATTTGATGAAATCAATGTTTGACAATGCAGAGGTGAGATATGAAAATATTTTTAGAAGGAGATTTGAATTGTTTACGAGCCATGGAAACACGCGTCATCTTGTAAAGAGCATCTACGGGTAGACTTATGCCTTATATAATTTATTATTTTCGACAATTTGCTTCCTGTCAGTGAAGTTTTAATCTAATTTCTTATGATCTGATGTGTTTGAAACTTTGAAGTAGTTCGGCGAAAATTGGTTAGTTGACCTTTTTAATCAAGTGGCTTCCTTAGGCAATAGTATTGCCATTCATATTGCTGCTTGAACAAGCCTTAAGGTTAGCATATCTGTTACACTGTATAATATGTAGAACTTTATATTGAAGAGAATTGCTATTTTTTTCCTCCTTTTTAACAATTGAAGGCTTTACATACAAATATTACATTTTCTGTGGAATCTTTGAGCTGTTTCTTTCTCAAACTCCCAAACATTCATTCATTGAGATGGGATTTGCATTGAGCTTGTAAATTTTTACTTTGTAAAATTTGAAACCTAGTATCTCACTTTTACAACTAAGTTTTATAAATTTACTATTTTATTTTATTTTTTAAAAACTTTTTAAGAAAAGTAAACAGAAATAAACTCTGGTCAAACTCACGACTTACAACTGGGAGTGGCGACTTGAATTTGGATTCATATTTTAGGGCCTGGAAAAAGATGCACCCATAGGCAAAACAGAGTTTTCATTGAGAAAGAAGCATGTTCTATTAAGTTAAGGTCTAGAGTTTTTTTTAAACTTATTTTCATATGGCGAAACATGGCTGCATATTTATTACCAATGTACCTTCAATGGCAATGGAGAGAAGAACAAATTGTTAGATTATTCTATATGAGCAACGAATAAATTTATAAACTATTAAATTTTATATTGTTTCTATCTATATTCATTAAGATTTAGCTGGGTAGTACTTCTGAATGGAGCTCAACTTTGTTGCAACCCTAAAATTCTGACTTGCCTATGCGTGCCGCTTGTGTATTCGTTCGTTAATTAACGTTCAGGAAATGGCAACAGCAGCAGTTTTGGGTTTATTGTAAAATTAGAATTCATCCGAGTTTAAACATAGTGTAATATGATTTGTTTATCTGTAAGTGTTTGTTTATGAAAAGCTAAGGATTTTCTTTTTTGCTTCAACATTATGCTATCCTTTTTTATCCAACTGAGTACTCTCCTTATTAGTTTGTATACGCTACTCTTTCTTCTGGAATATGTGATAATTTATTTGGTTTTCGTTCCAGAGGTTGTCCTGCAATTGGCGGTCTGGTTTTGGTCTAAGTGTTTGAGCGTACTGGAACCAGGTGGTTTTCTACTTCCCCACCAAGAAGGTAAAGTATTAGATAATATCTATTTATAGTTCATTATTCTTAAACGATATTTATTTTTAATCCATTAGTCCACAGACTACTGCGTGACTTTCGTAACGTGCACTGATTTTGGGGCCATTCTTTTTTTTGGTCTCATTCCCTAGATCATTCTTGGGATGTGCCCATTAGTGTGATCAAACTGGCTTGTCTTAAAATATGCAGTTGTGGACTGTAGATTTTTATGCTATAATCCTAGTATAAATACTTCAAGGCCCTTTTAACTCAGTGGTAGAGTAACGCCAACGCAAGGCGCAAGTCATCGGTTCAAATCCGGTAAAAGGCTTTAGGCCCAGAAAAAGTAATCTCGCTTTTTCTTTATACCTCACTAGTGATTTTCTGTTTTCATAAGTATTCTTAGATAAGGACACATGCAATAAAAAAAAATCCCCAAAAAGGCTTTATGAAGAAAAATGATACCTAAAGGGCTTCAAGTTGTTCCTGGTCTTTTAGTTTATAAATTCAGCACTTGAGATAAACATAACTTGGTCTCTTTCCCTAGATCATTCTTGGGATGTGCCCATTAGTGTGATCAAACTGGTTTGTCTTAAAATATGCAGTTGTGGACTGTAGATTTTTTATGCTATAACTCCTAGTATAAATACTTCAAGGCCCTTTTAACTCAGTGGTAGAGTAATGCCAATGGTCTCTTTCCCTAGATCATTCTTGGGATGTGCCCATTAGTGTGATCAAACTGGTTTGTCTTAAAATATGCAGTTGTGGACTGTAGATTTTTTATGCTATAACTCCTAGTATAAATACTTCAAGGCCCTTTTAACTCAGTGGTAGAGTAATGCCAACGCAAGGCGCAAGTCATCGGTTCAAATCCGGTAAAAAGGGCTTTTGGCCCAGAAAAAGTAATCTCGCTTTTTCCTTATACCTCACCACTTCTGATTTTCTGCTTTCACAAGTATTCTTAGATAAGGACACATGCAATAAAAAAAAATCCCCAAAAAAGCTTTATGAAAAAAAATGATACCTAAAGGGATTCAAGTTGTTCCTGGTCTTTTAGCTTATAAATTCAGCAGTTGAGATAAACAGAACAATTTTAGAATGCGATTTCGAAAAGCATACTTCGTAAAATGCTGTAACTATTTACAACTTCTTAAAATCATAGTTCGGATACGTATCATTTGCCGTTTATAAACCTTTTGTTTTTTGAGTTTTTGTCATGACTTGATTAATTGTATTATACATATTATATATATATATATATATATATATATATATATATTTCGAGCAGATCAGGTAAAACTTCAGACTTTAGACTGCTACACTTCTTGAAAAGCATCGTTCTTGCCATGAGGGGGATTCTTAGAAGGGGAGTTCATACACATCCTTTTCTTTCGAGGTTGTCCTTTTTATTTCCTTTACCCAGTTTAGTTTGTGTTTTGCTGTCGTGTACTTTTCCAATTTAATTAATACTTTAACGGGGTAAAAGAAGTCTAAACTCGTGAGGTTTAAATTAGTGGCTTTCCCTCTTAAGTTCCAAATTTAAAACAGAGGTTTGGAGCTTAACTCAAGTAATATCTTCATTTACAGTCCCATATTTTAAACCAAATCCATCATCAATTATTATTCACTTGTTTGAAACCTTGCATATACTTTATTTCATTCATAGACACGAGTAAGTTTCAGTACAATCTGTTCCCAACTGGCTAGTGACTTGACATGAGGATTCAACATAACGAAATTGTGGTTGCAGCATATAGTGCTCGGTATCAGAATTACATCTGATCTGGTTATTTTATCTTTTGAAAAAATAATTATAGACACCTCAGTTTAGAATATGTGGCGACTGTTGGTGTTATTATTGTAATTACAAGGACAAATAATGAATTTTTTCGAGTTTATGGTGACCAAATCTGCCACAGCTTTTTTCTTTAAAAAAGTATACCACCTGATAGGAGTTAGGACCATCTAGGATCAAAAGTTACACCGACAAACCTCAACAGACAGTATTATAACGATAAAATAACTAGAAAAGAGGCTAGTGATGAGTTCAAAAGTCTCAGTTCATAATAAATATTTTCTAGATCCATGAGTGAAGGTGCGCTGCGCCACTGCCATTTGGCTACACCTTCTTGGAACCAAATTGCATTCCCCATATCCCCTGTCTCTGTGCTCTCCTCTGAATCACTACCGTGAATTGCACAAAGTCCCGTGGATGGTGCCAGGGGCAAAGTCCGTGGGGATTGTGGCACCAATTACCACAACATTCTTTCCCTTCCAAACTATAGCAACAACAGCAGCAGAGACGATATAAAGAAGAAGCTCATTAAAGAAAAGCTTGCATTTCAGAGCTACATCGTTCTTAAATTGCCAATAATCTCACCAACCAGTGGACACCCCTCTGAGCTCACTGTTTTCTGGTTTGTAGTCTCTTTCGTAGGATTTCTTGGGGGTTTTATTTGCAAAAGAGGACGAACCCCTTTGCTTATTTATAGGGTATCTGTACATAATCGAGTTATCAAACATTAGAGTCGGTCTCAGGTAAAGCATCCTTTTTTTGCAATTTCCAGCAAAGTACCCAATGTATAAGTCCAAATTTAAGTTTATTATTAAATAAAAGTCAAACAAATATTGTTTGGATAGTTTCCACTCCCTGTAACATACACAGCCTGACATGTCTGAAAACTAAAACATTCTAGAATCGTATGAACATGAATCCAGTTGATGGGTTAAACCATGTTTTTACGCACATGAAAGAGAAAAGGTGGTAAATACGCTCTTTAGATTATTAAACGTTTTGGTCATTTGATAAACAATGAGATATTGGTCCTCAGCTGATGAACAATGAGGTTTTTTTGACAACAAAAAAATGATAAAAGATAAAAGGTCGTTGTTTCTGTTCAATTTAGTGTTAAATCTTCACCACCTGGCAACATTGTTTGTACTTGACAGTTAACAGTACCAACCATGTGATAATTGTAGGCGGCCAAATTATATCAATTGTTATATATTAAAAACAAAATTGCAAATAGAAAAATTTAACTGAAAAAGTCACCTTCTTATTACTTATTAGAGTTGTCTATATTGCAACTTTCAAGTGTGGTCTCTCAAAACTTACATAAACATTGCTTACTAGCTCAAATTTTTCGCTAGACCAAACAATCTCCAGCAATGGAAAATCTCGTATCTAATCGTTCCAATTTCGAAATATTTCCAAATAATTATATATTTCCACCAGATCAAAGACCCGGCAATACAATTATTCCTCTGTGCAACACGGTTCCGGTGATTGACCTTGCCAAAGTAGAGGGCGATGACTGAATACATGTAACTGCAGAAATTCTCAAGGCTAGCCAGGAGTTCGGATTGTTCCAGGTAAACTTGTTGAAATAATACATATTGGTTTAGAAGTTTGGTGAAGTTTTTGTTCTCATATTTGGGTGTTATGTGATTAATCATGGTATTTTGTAAACTTTAATAGACAGGACTATGGATCTGTGAAATGAGTTTTTTGACATGCCAAACGAGGACAAGGCGAGTTATTACTCTGAGGATCCTTGGCAGAGGTGTAGACTACACACGCAGCTACAACTATGCTAATGAACATGTTCATTTTTGGAGAGACAATCTCACCCATCCTTGTCATCCTTTGGAACAATACAAGCAATAATGGCCTGACAAACCAACCAGATATAGGTACTTGTTTCATCTAATCCAAGGACTACTTACTGTTGTGAGTGTCAAACTGAGGGTACCAAGTCTTCAAGTGTGTGTCGCTGTCATGCTCGAAGGCTGTTTCAGTCGTCTGAAATTCTGAATACTCCCAAAGGGTGGAGGACACGTACTCGAAGCCTGTTTCCTCTCTAAACTGAAATTCTCTCATACATTCAATGAAGATGCAGATTATATCTTGCTGTCCAGTTTTTCTTTATTTGTTCAGTGCTACTCACCTGATTTTCACGTATTAATGGTAATTTGTCATCTCATAATTTTATTTTATTTTAGATTTATAGGCTAGAACGCCGGAAAGTAGTGGAAAGGTCACACCACTGCTTCTCGCAATGCGGAGACTCGGGTCCTTGAAAGCTGTAATCCTTTCGTTGTGCAACATCATGATGAATGTAATGTAAAATAAAGTTCTTGGTATGGTAACCGTAATAACAAGTTTGTATATACACACTCCATAAATAAATAAATTGTATAACTAACTTCATAAATAATGGGTGAATTTTGGAATTACATGGAGTGAAGTATTTGATTTTCACGTCTATGGAAATTTGTAGTTTGTTCTAATCAACATACCCTATTTCCGCAACCTCCCATTTTATCAAATAATTTATTATCTCTCTTGATGAAACACGCTTCAACTTTATTTTTTAACGTATTTTTTTTAGTGAAAGTACATTGTCAAAAACAAATAACAAAAATCATAATTTTCGGAATTATGGGTATATCCTTAGAATTATATCTCTTGCTTTAGATTTTTTGTGTATCTTTATTACTGATCTACATTAGATATACGCTTTTGAGGTTGCTATGAACATGCACACTTTACCATGGATGAAAATTTTACTGTACGAATTGTTCTTTTTTGATCAGATTTGGATTATAAGAACTTTTTGCTTTTTTGATTGAAAATGACGTTTTTTCTTGTTCATTTTTTATATGAAAAAGGGAACACATGAAGAAAGCTTGATTATAACATCACGTTTTTACGTAAAATAACAAGAATGTGGTGTGGACTTTATAAAGATTTGTTTTACTTTGGTTGATTCATGCATGTACTGCAATTGTTTGATTAACTTTTTATTGAAAAAGGTTAAAACTATTTTTGCAAAATAAAACTAATTACTTCTATAATCCTATGATTTAGATGAAGATAGTAGAAAGGAAATTGAAACCTCGTTTATTTATTATTTTATTTTTTTCGAAATTCCCGTTTATTGATGATTGATTGACCGAATTTGAACCATATTGGGTGAGTAGCCAACCATTTTTCTTTATTGATAAACACGGATGCAGCGTAGGTGACTCTGAGTCAAGTAGACTTAGAGTCCATATCCATTGGATATTGCTACAGTTAAAATATGAAATGTACTGTAGCAATATCCAATGATTATGGACTCTGAGTCACTCTGACTCAAAGTCACCTACGCTGCTTCCGATAACCACACACACAAAAAAAAACTTTAATTCGACTTATGTTTAATTATAAACAGTCACCAAGTAAATTGAAAAAACAAATTTGCAAGTTCCCAAGCGTTTTTCCCTCTCATTTCTTTCTCAATACAGGCTGCTTGCATGCTGCCTTTCCATCTCCCTTTCTTTATATATACTTCAGCTAACTGTTCTAATTTCTAATTTAATTTCTCCTAATCTATATACAGCCTCCCTAATCTAAATTCCCCCTTTCTTCTTCTCTCTCGCACCTCGTAACGCGCTTGTAGCCACCAAGAACTCCAGTAATGTAAGTATATAATACTGCTTTTATACTATTGTGCATGTACTTTTTAACCTTTAATAAGAGACGTAGTAACTTTAATTACCAGATAATCATATTAAGCAATTTTCTTTTAGTTTCTATAGCTTCATATTAATCTCTGTTAAATCCGTATAGTTTTGATCAAAACAGCTGTATTTGGAAGTTTTCAACACGGTGTAATTAGACCTCATGCAGTTATACCAATATAAAATTAGATTAGTATTTCACTTTGCTTTAAATTTGTGAACAAATCCTGCTTTTCTGAAAACCAAAACTTTTGTTTAGTTACATTTGAAACCGAGGGGGTCCAATTCATGGCTTATCAAAGGAGAAGTTCTTTATTATATTATCAAATGAGAGAAAAAATACGTTTAGTGTATTGTACTACTAGTGTTTAACGATTTATGTATTGTACTATCAATTTTAACAATTGAGTTATCAAATTGTGAAATTTGATTTAATTGAAATTGTTGTTTGGTTCTTTAAGTTAAAATCGTGTTCAAACTTTATACATCCCCGCAGTTTAAGCTGGCATATTAATAGTGCTAAGTTTCGAACAATGACATAATTAGTCATTTTTATTGACGCCTAGCCCTTTTAAATGACAAAAGTCACATGAAGGGAATAATAGTCTTTTATGACCATTTATATAATGCTTATATCGGCTCCTATTTTGACTACTTAATTATCTTAACGAGGAAATACACTACACAAGAGACCAATATTGTTGCTCAGTTGAAATTTGAAAACAAAATTATGCAACAGATATGAACAGCAGAATTTGGTGCTCCGTTATTTAATTATGGGAAAAAAAATACATTTATTACACCAAACTATAGTACTGTTAACGATTTGGATAACCATCTTTCAAAATTTTCAATTTGGGTACCATACTATAATAACTTTTCAATTTAGGTATCACCGTCTAAATAAATCACGGAATCATGTCACGTGACATTTGACAAACGTTAATTTGAGAGGATAATTTGACAATTTTACACAAAAATATGTAATTCTAGAAAAACTTTTTTCCCAATTTCACACATAAAAAAAATTAGCATATAATCCAAATTTTTGTTATGTGTGAAATTGACGGAAACGTTTTTCTAGGGTGACATATTTTTGTTCAAAATTGTCAAATTATCCTCTCAAATTAACGACGTGACATGATTCCGTGATTAATTTAGACGGTGATACCCAAATTGAAAAATTATTATAGTGTGGTGTCCAAATTAAAAAATTATTATAGTGTGGTGCCCAAATTGAAAAATTATTATAGTGTGGTGCCCAAATTGAAAAATTTGAAAGCTAGATACCCAAATCGTTAAAAGCATATAGTTTGATATATTAAACCTATAAAACTCTTTTAATTTTGGTTAAAAATCATGATATCATTTATATAATCTAACCTTATGAATTCATTAGATCTTTAAATATTTATTATGAAGTACACTACATCAACACTGTCTTTGTCTTGGTAAAGATTTGCACTTGGGCTTTTAATTTGAGATCCTGGAAATGCACATGGCTTCACCAGATTCAAAGGGTCTTTCAGCTTATTCACATGCAACACCAATTGATACGAAAAAGAACACCCTTCGGAATTCCTTTGAGATGCTTGCTGTCAAACTGAAGGATGTGAACGAGTACCTAAACTCCTCCAAGATTTGTTTCGACGAGACCATTGCTGATCTTGAATCAAAAGAAAAGGATTTGTACAAAAATACCAAAGAGCTTGATTTGGATCAAGAATCAGTAAAGATTCAATTAGAGGATCTGGAATTCTTTAGAGGAAAAAATCATGATTTTCAGCAGCAACAGATTGAGGAATTAAAAATGAAAGATGAACAATTGAGTTTGATCCAAAAATGCATTTATGAAAGATTGGAAGAGGTGGAAATAAGAGAAAAGATGCTCAGTGAGCGTAGGAAATCGATTGAGGTGTTGCTTGAAAAGATTGAAATGGAGAAACTTGAGTATGTGGAAATTCAAAAAACGGTTGCCAAAAACTTGAATACAATCATTTTGAAAGAACAAAGCCTTCGAAATTGGTCCAAAGAACTGAAGGGGAGGGAAATTGAGCTTTTAATGCCAGAGCAAAACAACTTGAGGCTAGAGAGAAGCAACTTAAGATGAATGAAAAGTGTAACGAGGAGCATGTTTTGGAATTAGATGTTAAATCGCAAGCGCTAGATGTCGCACAAAAAGTTATTGATGGAAGAGTTATGAAAAAAATGTACGACGAGTGCGATGAAATTTTCAGTCTTAAAAGACAAGAACTTGATTCCAAAGAGAAACAGGTCTGCGCTAGAGAAGAAAAGCTTAAAGTTTAACAAAAACTGAATGACGAGTGTGCTAAGGAACTTGACATTAAAGAACAAGTAATCAATTCTGCACAGAAATGGATTAATGAGCAGGAGGAGGAATTTTGTATCACAAAAAATAAAAATAATATGGTCTCAGGTGAATATATCCCACTGGGGGAAAGGGTGTCGAAAAGAAAAATAAAGGCGGCTAAGCGCAAAGCAAAAAAAAAAGGTGGCTCAGTGCAAAGCAGACAAAAAGGTGGCTCAGCGCAAAGCGGAGAAATTGGCGGCTCATGATCCTGCCAGCTTATCTGACAAACTAGCTTGGAATTAAAGCTTGCTTTGGTGGAGCTTTAAGCTTAGGTTATTTTGTTTTCGGCATCTATGATGTGTGGCTTTTGATGGTTTTGATTTGAAGTTCAATTATTTTTTGTTATGACCTGGCTTCGTCTAGAATTTAACGCCAACTTGAGAAAACGCAAGCCGCTAAAGATTTTCTGCAGGCGGATGGAATTGATGCCTTTTGTATTGCTCGATTATTGACTTCATATGTTTTGGTTGGGTTGTGTTCAATCAGTGTTTTTTTTCTTCAATTTTTAATGGTTACAACTTGTAGGCTCTGTAGGAACCTCGTTTTAACGCGTCTTTTGCCTCATTTTTTTCTGTTAAAACTCTGCTGAAAAAACCATCAAATTCATATCTTATGCTTTGAGTTTCTTTTTTTGGCTTCATTTACTATTTTGTCAAAACCCATACTTATCGTTTTTATCCAGTCATATCAACTAGGATGTTTCGATATTAATACTTATTTATTCTTCAGTACAATTGGAACTATCAAACTTTACAACCACAAATTTGGCAAACATTAAAATGTCAGCATATTACCCAAATCTAAGTAAAAGGCAACGTGAAAAGGGCAGTTTCTTAACTTACTCAAGCAAAACCAGAAAGAAAAAATTGATTCAAAATGTTAATTCACAAATCATGCTTTAACACTGAAATAGTATCAAACCAAATATTATCTATAGTTTATTCACTGGTCAGAGCATTCTCAATTCCTTGCGAAAGGAGCATTCACCCTAGCAAAAGATAACCTACGAACTTGATCTCCTTTAGCCTTAAAGGAAGTTGTTACATCCAGTTACATTATGTAAATTTCTTGGCCTTTTTGAACCAAGTACTAAAAGCGATTTCGAATGGCGATCTTGCTCTTTAACATAGTTAGTTACCCATCACACTCGCAGCATAATTTTCATTTTCAAACTGTAAATTTCTCCTGATCAAGCTTTCTGCAACATCTTGTTTCTGCCATCAACATTTAAAATATCGTCATATTTTTCATTGATTTACGTGAAGAAAAAAACAATCATCTGCAACAGCCGAATTGAAGTAATTATAAAAGGTCAGGTCACAATCAAGCAACGAGGTCACATGTAAGAGCTATAAGTGTGACAGCATTACAAAGCATCAATTTTAGTCCCCACATAAACCTTAAATCTTATAAATACATGTCTAGAGTTTTGCTTGGTAGTAGTAGCTTTTAACTAGAAAAGAACTAGATTTGATCAAATTGAGAGCAATGCTAGATGAATCTAACGAAAACTTCTTGATTTCTTTGGCAAAATTGAAACAAACTCTAAAAAGCCAAAGCAGCCAAGTATAAAAGCTCAGCCGAAACAAGCTCTATAGTAAGTTGGACTCGTCATTGTCGGATAAAACAAGTAAGGGAGGAGGAAGATAAGGAACCGGTAACGGATTGGATGAGCTGGCAGGATGGTCAGCTGCCCTTTACTTGCTCGCTCCCCCGCTTTATCTTTTTCATCTCTCTTCTTATCTTAAGACTGATTCGTCCTGGGAGAGGAAGGGGAAGCCTCTGGAGAAGAGCTTATATGTGTAATTTTCAAGTGAAGTGGATTAGTCTGTGATGAAGTGGTACAGACAAGTTTCTTCCTCGTGATATCTGGTTCCTTGCCACGTTCTTCGTACAGATCTTTAATAACTTTTACTCGCTCTTTTCTAGAATCAAGTTTGTTGTTCGTTTTCTTCACATTTGGATGTAGTTCCTCACCTTGCTTTTCAATTGCTTTCTTAGCAGTCTGCTTTTTTAGATGAAGTGCCTTACTTCGCTTTTCAATTGCTTTCTTATCAGCATCAAGTCCTTGCGCCTTAGTATCTAGTTCTGTACCACGTTCTTCGTTCAGCTTTTGAATAACCTTGATTTGCTCTTCTCTAGAATCAAGCTCTTTATTAATTTTCTTCTCTTTTCGATGAAGTTCCTTACTTCGCTTTTCAATTGCTTTTTTAGCAGCATCAAGTCCTTGTGCCTTAGTATCTAGTTCTGTACCACGTTCTTCGTTCAGCTTTTGATTAACCTTGGGTTGCTCTTCTCTAGAATCGAGCTCTTTATTAATTTTCTTCTCTTTTAGATGAAGTTCCTCATTTCGCTTTTCAATTGCTTTCTTAGCAGTATCAAGTCCTTGCGCCTTAATATCTAGTTCTGCACCACGTTCTTCGTTCAGCTTTTGAATAAACTTGAGTTGCTGTTCTCTAGAATCAAGCTCTTCAATAAATTCTCTCTCTCTTAGATGAAGTTCCTCACTTCGCTTTTCAATTGAATTCTTAGCAGCATCAAGTCCTTGCGCTTTAAAATCTAGTTCCGTACCACGTTCTTCGTTCAGCTTTTGAATAACCTTAAGTTGCTCTTCGATAGATTTTGACCTCTCAAGATTTTCAAAGCTCTTCTTTTCCAATACGGTTGTAGCATTTAATTCACTGACAACATTTTTCTGAATATCCAAAAGCTCTTGTTTCTCCATTTCAATCTTCTCAAATAACTCCTCTATAGACTTCTTTTGCTGAGCAAGCTTCTTTTCGCTTATTTCCACCTCTTCCAGTCTCTCTCTATTCCCCTTTTGAATCTCACCCAGTTTTTCCTCTTCCTTTCGAAATTTTTCCATCAGTTTTTGCTGAAACTTGAGAAATGTCTCCTTTTCACATTCCAGTTCCTCCGAACGCAACTTGAGTGATTCTTGAGCTGATTTGAGCTCTTTGTTACTTTCATCTCGAGCAAGATCGAAGTTTTTTTGCTTCACTTCGAGATCAGCTATAATATTCCTGATAAGATCAATGTGTTTGTCTAGATCATTACATTCAACCGCCATAATTAAAACGGCCTTTGTGAAGGAGCTCTTTCTCGAATTAATCTCTTGCAAGTAAACTGATACATCATCGGGCTCTGGTAAATCCATATTTTTCTAGGGTCTTCCAACTAAAAAAAAACAAGCAAAAACCTCATCAACACGGACATATGTTTTATGTCATTCACGTCATAATTATGAACATTCAATGTATTCGAATTATTATCATGGTCCACATGATTTCAAAAAACGTCCATGTGAACCTTGATAGTTCTAAGTGCAGCAGTACTAGTCCCTACGTTTTCCACAAGTGGCAAATTTTGTTTTAAAACTTTAAGAAAGCGCTATTCTGTTTCTTCTATAGTTTGTCAATTAAAACCTAAAATACCAATGTATGAGATGATGTCAATTGTCAACCTAATTATCTACAAAACTAGTTTAACCATAAATAACCAACATTTTAGTCACTCTGTTTGAATCTGTTTCATTTAAAATGACAGTGCATTGTAAACTGCTGGGATGGAATGGAAGTTTGGACAAAGTATTAGGACTTCTACCTGAGAAACCATAACAAAAGGATAGATGTGGTTCACGCACCTCAAAAGTTTCCAAGCTGGAGAAGCAATAGCTTCTTAATGGAATTTAGAGGCAACGCTGATTTAAGCCCGTAGTTTCAATTTTTCAATTGTACGTAACTGTAATAAGCCTTTATGTTTCGGAGAAGAGGCAGATTTGATTCAAAAATGTAAGTTATAGATGACCATATTTTGTTGTCATCAAATCGCCAAGTATAAAAATCTCTTAAAAGGACCAATTTACATTAAATAACCCACATATTGTTCAATTGTTATGGAAAAGAGGCCGATTTGATTCTCAAGTAATGAAATTTCACTATTTCCTTGTAATAACAAAACCGCTTAGTTCAAATATCTCAAAAAGACTAACTTACTATACATGTATCAAAGATTCTTCAATTGATTTGTTTTTCATTCAAAATGATAAAGCTTACATAAAAATGACCAATTATGCCAAATTTTCAAACAAATGGAAAGAAATTGGGGGGGTGTCTAGCCGCAGAGCCGGCCCACAATTTTTTTTTTTGGCGGGTTGCCTGTAAGAAAAATAATTTGTTTTGCCCGTTGAGAAAAAAGCTTAA
This sequence comes from Primula vulgaris, assembly GCA_963920805.1. Lineage (NCBI taxonomy): Eukaryota > Viridiplantae > Streptophyta > Magnoliopsida > Ericales > Primulaceae > Primula > Primula vulgaris. The sequence goes on along the minus strand of OY987212.1, from coordinate 43,767,709 downwards.
AAAAATATATACTCCTAAGGGTGGGATGCTCAGTCCACTCGGACTGTTCACATCTCCTTTAAATCGGCCATGGATCTAGGTCTTAACCTATAATATTGAAAGAAGAGGAGAAGAAATAAAATATTCACCATATACTTCACATTTAAAATTTTAATTACTTTCAACCCTACCTTTAAGAAAAAGAAAAAACCAGTCTAAATTCTGTCACAGTGCAGACTTAACACAAAACTATAGAAACCATCATATTAAGAAAAAAACTGATATATGCCATGTCTTTTAACAAAATATTGCCAATTTAGTCATTTAGCACCTCGTGTAATAATAATAATAGTAATCATAATAATAATTAAAAATAAAAGACCAAATAAATTTAGAACCCCCCACCCCACATACAAGTGTCTTGGTTCCGTGAGTTCCGTCACTAGAGACCATTGGCGTTACAAACATCGTTAGAGCCCTAAATAAAGAATGCGGTAGATGTAATCACATTGGCAAAAGAGATAGATAACTTAGAAGCAGGGGATGAACTAGATACAGGCTAAAATGGACTACATGTATAATTCTGAAAAGTTAACGATCATACATTTTCATCATTCCCCATAATTATAAATATATATATATATATATAAACACGCAATTCAGCCCCACCCACCTTCAAATCCTAGTTCCGCCACTGCTTATAAGTTAGGGTTTAGTTGTCCGTTGAGCATTTATCTAAGGTAAGTATATATATATATTCACAATGTAGCAATATAAACAATTAAACATAAAAGCAAATGTGATGGAAAAAAAGGTAAAATTCAGACATAAGCATAGTAGTATAAGTAAGGTATGGTTTAGGGTTACCTGCTTTAGCTATGGCAAACCACACTGTGTGTGTGTGTGTGTGTGTGTGTTATATTTAATTGTTTAATCGCTTTCTAAAAGGAAATACACTAAATACTCTGTAAATTAAATATAATTGGCACAGTGAAATTATATTAGTTTAAAGATTAATTACATCCCGTTCCCAATTAATTATACATTATGAAAATACTTATAATATTGATCGGTTAGTAATTTGTATCAAAATTGTCGGAATGAAAATTTTGAAAAGTTAACCATATAGTTTAAATGTTAAATTATATGATTTAGTTTTAAAAAAATTCATTTCGATAATTTTGATACGGAATGAAAATTTTGAAAAGTTAACCATATAGTTTAAATGTTAAATTATATGATTTAGTTTTAAAAAAATTCATTTCGATAATTTTGATAAAATTAATTGAAAACGAAAGAAGTATTAGTTTAGTACATTAGTCCAACCCGGAAAATAAATTATTTGGATAGGTTAGATATGAGTATTAATTTATAGAGTTGTCATTTCACTATAGACTATAATTGTTGACTTGTTGTCGCTTCATATTTATTCTTGGAAAATTGAACATGCAAAAATTAGCCAGTTTTATGAAGTATTCTTTTGTTGGTTGATGTGTGTTTTAATTATTATATCAGTACATATGCATGTATCATTGTCGATTAACAGGAAGCAGCGTCTCTGACGGTGTTTTATACAGTCAGAGTGACTGTGTAATGCTCTGGATCGTCTGATTCAAGGATCTGACGGTCCAGAGCATTACACAGTCACTTTGACCGTATAAAACACAGTCAGATACCCTCTATTCCGATTAACACGAAAAAGTTATTTGAAGAATTTTACAGAAAAAAATAGACTGCCAGGGAGAAATTATGTTTAGCAAAAAAATTATGTCCGACCACACTGGGGTAGTTGAGCACTTGAGCTGTCTCTACATATCAAAATTAAAACGTTTTTTTTTGTGTGTGAGAAAACATTTGTTGAATATAAAGTTATACTAAGTTGATTGTAAAAGTTATATTCGGAGTACTGAGTACTACTATTTTATGGGTGTCAAATGCGAATATAAAGAATAAAGGGTTTGTTTGCAAAATATAAACAGTTGCATGGTTGCATTTTACCGGTGGGTCCAATACTATAATTTACTTTTTTTTTTATAATTAATATCCCTCGTTTGCACGTAATCTACTTTGCAGCCGACAGGGTTCGACCCTGATGGTGACCATGATATATTCAGATACCAACCAATTGGACCCACGACTTTTGCTCCATTCTACTTGGTTAGAACTTAAAAGTATACTACAAATGTGACTATTTCAATTCCAAACGTTTTTTTTTCTTGGTTTACTTGAGATCCTCAAAACAAGGCTAATTGCATTCAAACAACCTGTATTAATATCCCATATAAGTTGTATATCTATAGACTATAGCTTTGTGCTTTTCTGCTTTTCAGCCAGTAAACTTCATAGACTTTTACCCTAAATTTCTTTTAATTACCTATAGTTCCGATTAAAGTAACTTGAAAGTAAAAACATTTTTGTTTTTTTTCAACAGAAACAAATGGAGTCACTTGAGATGAAAGAGACACAATTGGTTAAGATGAAAATGGAGATCGAGGAGAGATTGGAAGAGGTCAAAACAATAGAAAAGAGGCTTACGGAGCAAAAAGAGTCGGTCAACGAGTTGCTTGAGAAGATCAAAACGGAGAAACTCGAGTTTCTGGATATTAAAAGAACTGTATCTAAAAATTTAAGAACAACCATTATTCAAGAGAAAAGCCTTATAGACCAGACTAAAAACCTTGAAGGGCGTGAAAAAAATATATATTCTAGAGAAAATCAAGTTGAGGCTCGAGAAAAACAAGTTGCGGCTCGAGAACAGAAATGGGAGACAACTCAAAACTTGTTTCGAGAGCATATTTTGCAACTAGAAATTAAAGCGCAGCAACTAGATGTTTATGAAAAGATTCTTGAGGGAAAAGGGGTTAAAAAACTGTTTCATGAGTGTGATAAGAATTTCAATCTTACAAGAAAAGAACTCGATTATAGGGAGAAACAGATTGGGATCAGAGAAGAGCAAGTTAAGGCTATGGAAAAATTAAATGACGAACGTGTTAAGGACATTGAGATTAGATTGTTCAAACTAGATGCTGGGATAGAATCGACTGATGAGCTGGATGAGGAATTAGACGAGGAATCAGATGAGGAATCCGATGAAGAAAAGGAACTTAACTATGTGGGGTGTCCACTACCACGTTTTCCTGGTTGGGACTGACACTGACTAACCTTTCCTTAGCGGGAGGTAGAGCCGGTTTTGGTGAAGCTTATAAACTCTGGCTTATTTTCTTTTTGAGCATTATATTCTGTTTATTGTCTTGCTGAAAATAATTGGAACCTTTAAGCTGAATTTGAATTTATCTAGTGTTTTTCTTGAAATAAAAAGATTGAGAATGCGGTTGCTGAGATCAGTGGCTGATATGAGGATGAGGGCTGTGATCTGCTAGAATTCAACTCACGATATGCATCTCGAAGGTTGAATTTTCACCAGCTTCTTGTTTAGCTTCTGTAGCTGATGAAATTTTGATGCTTTTAAGCGGCCTTACAGATGCAAGTCAATTGGGCTGCTTATGGTAGAATTGTAATTGTTCATTTTTTCCATTTTTGTTTTATTCTGTTTCTTTAAACCCTCCTAAGGTTGGATATAATTTGAGTTGTTAGACTTAATAGTATCACACGTATAATTAATAACTAGCATGCACAGCATAGCAGAAAAGGAGAGAAACGTTCGACGAATTACAAGCATCGATGTATCAAACTGGGAAATCTCACTGAAATTCCCAGGATTGTAAGTTGTAACACTTTTTATTCCAAATACAGTATTATGTAACGGTTTATTCCCTTATTTAGAAGCACTGAGATCAAGCTCCAGCTTACTCTTGCAGACCGATCACACCTGCAATGCAGGCAAGGAGAATATCAGATGCAACATTGGTTCATTTTTAGTATATAAGAATATACAAGAGAGCGCGAGAGAGGGAAAACTGCGTACCACAAGCAATTCTGGCTCCAGAATTGCCAGTTGATTTGCTCAGTTCGTGTCCACCTAAACGAGTAAAAAAAAATTGAATAGAAATTAATTGCAAATAGAATGTCGGGAGTTCGGAAGCAATAATTATAATATGGTTCATTTTGGAAATACTCATATATTAAAAATAACATATTTGAAGATCCTAGATCTATTTCCCAAATGTGGAAGCAACTTTCTCACAGGCAGACAGAAGAACCAAGAGCTCGTCTGTAGCATCTTTTAAGGAAATACACCGACTTATTGAGTTTGAATATATAAGTTGGGTTCGTTCTGGATTTTCATGCTGGAAAACTGACAAAAGTTTGGGTTGTAAGCCGGCTGACCAGCTGAAATACAAAAAAAAACAAAAAACAAAACTATGCTTAAAATTTACAACCAAACAAGCCCCAAGCAAACCAATCTAATGCTTGTCATGGCATCAACGTCATTTTAAGCTTTGCCATATAATCCATATTTACGACATCATTTACAGTGGAAGGAACATGCCAAATTTCGCTTGCTATTATTATTTACCCAAAGGCAAATATATGAACTATGAAGTGCAGAACACCGAAAGAGAGAAACTTTTTTATCTTTCATTTCTTATTTCCATCTTAATTCCATTAGCTTTATATAATTCATATAGCAATATTAAGAACACTGAAAAAAAATACCCCTGCCAAGATCATCTGGATCAGCATGGACTACAACAGCTCTTCCAATTATAGAGTTTGGTCCAGTGAGATCAATCTGAAAGCATACACCATTTTTAGTCTTCTCTCTTTGTACAACCATATTTATTATCGGGTTTTTTTTATAAAAAAAGAGTAAAAAAGCTCCATTTTTTTTTAATGAAAGCTCCATGTGATTCAGTATAATGTACATTAAGTTTCATAAATATGTATCATGTTTCATTTTTCATAGATAAGTCAGAATGCTTTAATAATCTATTATGAACAAATACTTATCAATTTAAACAAATAGAGACTAAAAATAAGAGAATCACCTGCTTGTCAACGATATTGATGTTAAGAGTACCTGAAAACACAGAACATCAGTCAAACAGACGAAAACATGTTACTAAGACGGTAATTGGTAAAGTATCTTAAATTCGAAGTAGTGAAAGTACTCCATGGAAGTAACAGAACGATAATTGAAGACGATGAAAGTAAAATTACTGACTATGCACATACCTTCAACACTTGCTTTCACATTACCCAAATCACCAGCATGGCGGATTGCATCTTCAGGGGCACCATGTTCTTTGTTAAAAGGGTTGTAGTGTGGCCCTAATAGCATAATAGAAGAAGGATTTTATTCATATTTGAAGATGATGTTTATTCTCTATATTTAAGAAATTATATGTTTTTCCAAAAAAAATTAGGGATATTGTACCAGTGGAATTGCAACCATTTGTAGTGTCACCGAAGGCATGAACATGAAATCCATGAAGCCCAGGCCGAAGACCAGATATGCTACCAGTAACGGCAGTTGGACCTTAAAACACATAATAATAGATCATCGATAAAAAAAGATATAATTACGAGGCAAAATTAACAAGAATCCTTTTTTTTTGTCTAGCTTTCGTTACCATAATTTGATTCCTGAGTGAAGTAAACAGTTCCGCATACACCCTCATTGCCGCTAAGAACAGCAACCGCCTTCGACATTGTTTACGTGATCTGAGCAGAAGTAAGAAATCAGTATAATTAGGTGGGTGGAATTGGTTTAAGGCCTTGTTTGGTTCAAAGTTTTTAATTTTTGCAATTTAACCTTGCACAACATTTTCAATGATTTTTTCATAACGTCATTCGATCGTTTGATATAAACTTATCTCATCTCCGAATTGGTAAACTATTACTAGTATTATGGAATCTGATATAATTGTATACAGCATAAAAAATTTCACGAGGTTCAAAAGGAAAAAAGACATTTTAAAAGCTAGAGAGAAGGATATAGACACCCCCACCAAATTAGTTCCCAAATTAGTCTTGGAAACATAACTATGAACGAAAATCATCATTTTACGATGACAGTTTATAGATCTATCGGGCATAAATATACCTCTAAGAAGTTTCATCTTTTTTGTTAGAATTGCGTATTCGCGTACATGTAGGATCCTATTGATGTATACTCTTGCATGCCTACCACAATTATTTGACCAGAATACGCAAACAAAAGACACCGTAAAGGACAACAAATATTTTTCGGTGCTTTAAGGGCATAAGCTTGTTTGATTGCACCTTCTTGCAAACATTTATCAGTAAACAACTAAACATGACACTAAGGTCTCGTTCGATTGCAGCTTTAAAGTAAAATAAGCTGGAATTATCCCACATAAATCTGCTCGCCTTATCAGGCCAAAAAAACAGAAAAGCACAGCCCTGAATTAAGCTGGTCAACTAATTGTAGGCTAGATATTTTAACCGAAAAAGGTAAATCTTGAGCTTAAAAGCTGTAATCAAATGACGCCTAACAGGAATAGACGATAATCCAAGAATGAAAAGTTAAACAATAAACACCAAGTGGAAAATAATTCTAAATTATGCGAAACTCGGCTATACCTGTACTATCTGCAAATGACTAGAAATCAAGGTAGAGTTGGGTTTAGCTTTTACAGGAACTTGTTTTTTTTAAGCCAGGACTGAGAAGGATAATATAGAGCAAGAGATATGAGTCAAAAGTCAAGAGTCAAGACATTTTTTCGTCAGTGTATGCATGTATACATGTACGTGTTTTATTTCCATGGGAAACCTACAAATTAGAAACCTTCTATTGTTATAGCTACCAAAGAAAATGACCGTGTCATTTATTGATGAACACGAAATAAGAATTGGATTAAAATGGACACACCGACTGTCCCTGGGAGAAAATAATTAATAATATCAAGTTTCTGGCTCCATTCATGAAGAGGAGTCTTATTGATCAACTTTTTTATCGTAAAAAAGACCACAAATACATTTTCATTCCACCTAATTAGTAATACATAGCAACTATATCATAGTATATTAAAAGGAACAATACTGTGTAGTATCTTGTAGAACCTTGATTACAGATTCTGTAGCAATGAATTTACACTCCAATTCATATCATCATATGGATTAACAATGTTACAACTTTGCCGAAAAGAATAATATAATGAATGAATGAATTAAAGAACAATAAGCAGTTATGCATAGTTGAAAAGATTTTCTATAGGCAAAGAAAAAAGATGCGGGGAAGATGGAAAAAAATTTGAGTAATCAATAGTTGGAGTAAATTCTCATTTTCTTCTCGGATTCTTCATCAATTGCTTTCCGAGATGCTTCCCATAATTGAGTTTCTATCCCAAGCTTTCTGAGCTCCATGAGGCCCCGTTCAACTGTAATATGAAAATGTCACACTTTGATTGTGTTCGTAATTCATAAAGCTTTTATATGGGAACAGTATGGTTTGGAAAACGTCACAAGCTACAATTTGTCATTTTTTATTTGTAGATGCTACCAAATTAAGTTTGAAATTTTTGAAAGTTCGAGTACTTTTGTAACTTTACTAATTTGAGATCAGCAGTTATATTCGTAGATGAAGAATGCAGTAGAGGTTGGCGAATTGGTGCACAGTCATAAGACTCATAGCAAATAGCATCGATCTAATTGGCTATAAATGCATATCAAACAACTCTAGTAATGATATAATGTTTTTTGATTATTATAAACAAGGTTTGTTATTTGATTCAAGAACTGGAGTCCTGGGATATTTTTTGGTATTACTGGAACCATGAAAATGATAAAAATAAGGATGATATTCATGAGCTGCATAAATTCTAATGAAGTCAAGTTTTGTGAGCCTAGACCAGTTAATGTGAAACATTGGCTCATTATTAGATAATATAACAGAAAATTTTAACACAAGCTTCAACTTTTATGTAAAATGACAGTATAATGTCTCTTTGTAATCGCAGTTAGAGCTAATGGTGACATACATCAATAATAAAATAGATCGAAAATAATATATATAAAGCACAGGTAAAGTGAAGAGGCCATACCGTCAACAGCGTCATTTGAGGTGGGTGACTCTGTATTGCGGTTAATCCAAAATTGAAGCCTCTCTTCGGCAATGTCTTCTTCTATAACGTGGTTTTTGGCCCTTCTCCAAAAATACAGAAGCCAAGCCTGCACAACCATAACAAATGAAAAACTGACATAAACAGAAGAATTTCTATAAGCACTGTATACAAACGAATATTTTCTTACTAATTTGAGATCGGCAGTTACAGAGAAAGATATATTATGAACAACTAGATAAACGATTTCTCTATGTCATGACTACAATTTTCTCAATCTTTATTTGCTAAACCCTTTCCGCAAGCAAAGGGCATATTCCCTTTTAATGATAAAGTTTAAGAATAAAGAGGTCGCTTATCATTTAAACCTTTTCATTACACATATTCCATACCAAAAAATTTCGACAGCTTGCTGTTTTGTAAAAACTAATATTCAAACCTGTGCTTGAAATTAGGACCACAACCTCACCAGAAAAGAAATTAAGATGTGGATTATATTGGTATTTGACATAGATGCTTAACCAAGAAAGGGATAATGTGCAGTTGTACCCTCTTGAAACGCACATCTTCAGACTCCTCTTTGCTCAACTCTGGAAAGAACAATAAATTTTTTTACTTTTTATTTAAGAAAACAGCATCAAATTTGAAACATTTGTCAACTCAGTGACTCACCATATACTTCGCCGATATTTTGTCCTTCACTCGGTAGCTTCAGGTCATCTGTATGTGAAAAGGCGCAGGTCACATCAATAAGTGGAAATAGCAAAAAGTACTATTGTAACAACCTAAGCCACCACATAGCAAAATACTGTCCGTTGTGAGACACAGATTGTTATCACTAGGTGCCACCTCTTTCACTTAGCGGACAATCTTAGTTAAAGTTCAAACAATACGTAGAAGACTAAGAAAAGAAAGAATAAGAAAAGTTCTAGCACTATAGCGAAGGAATCAATAAGGTCGGCAATTTTTTAAATAGCATTTGAACCTTATTTCAGCAACAGTTTATTTGTGTCTGCAATGGCAATAAACATGCATGAAATTAGAGAAGACTACTGTACAAAAATTGGACATTCAATCACAACTCATACGTAAGGTACTTCTCATCTGAACAAGTGGCATACATGATCAGTGATGCTGTATTTAAATCGCTGGTTCCTAAACTATTGCTAATGTCTACCAACTCATTATTGATTTAAAATTTTAGCAAAAATCAACCACAGACCTAGAATTTCCACACACCTGATAAAGCAAATTTTTTGGCATTCGTCTGACGTTGTATGGCCATGGCAATAGTTACTGCTTCCCCTACCTTAACAAAAAGTAGTCATCGGAAATTTAGAAAAACACAAACTTTGAAATTTCATAATATATGGAATTTTGTTAGAGAAAAAGAAAATGCTATGAATAAGAAAGTTACCTTTAATAAAGACAATTCTCTAAGACCTTTCTCTACTAAAAGCATGCTCTCAACGTTGCCGTCAATAGAGAGTTCGCTGAGGTTATCAAGAAGCTTTTCCCGATCATCCGCATCATTATGCACTGAGTAAGAATAACAGATAAAGATAACAAATAATGAGTAAAAGTGGAAGTTTCTACAGAATTTTCAGTTATTAATGTCTTGACCCTTTTGTAGTATGACCTATCGAGTTTTCTTCTTTTGCTTTCTTCCCGGTGGCTAAAACAACTTCATCAGGATTGGGGACAAAGGATGACCAGTATTCCTGCCTTGCTGAAGCAATCTCTGCATGAATTCCTGTAAAAATATAAAATTGTGTTAGCTTCATAATTAGAAAGGATTCATGTTAAACAGACTTATTACATAAAAGATACAAAAATATAAAGACCAGATTTATTAGCCCCTTTCTTCTAATATATATATATATATAATAGAAAAGTGTTCCAGTAGCGTAATTTAAAAAAAAAAACTTTCCAAAGCAGATAAAAAGATTAGAATAATAGATCAATCATAGGAATCATAGTCCTGTTCAACTATATCATTATTAACAGTCCAAAAAAAACGATATCATTACCGCAAGAAGGAAGAGGCAAGTCCACATCTTAGAAATGGTAAATTGGCATTGTATTAAAATTACATCATAAGTTTATGGCGAGTGCTATCATAACGTAATTGATATTGGTATTAAAATTACTATCTGAAGAAGCTTCAAAGTGCCACCAAAGGTCCAAAGGAGTACAAAGAAGAAAGTCTGAACTTCACAGAGGCTTTTATATTATTACTTTGAATATAAGCTTGTTTTAAATTACTAAAGGCAAAAAAAGCTTCAAGCAAGATTGCCTCCCAAGTCATTACGAAGGTATGTATAGAATTGCTTTCTCATCCAACAGTATACATAACTGAATTCGAATTCTAAAACAAAATATTAAGCTTTTTATAAAAGAACAAGGAAAATAAGAATACCATGGGTAACACATAGACCCCAGTATCGAGCAAGCCAACACCTCTTGAGAAAAACTTCTTCCTAACATAAAAGCTTTGTTATGCGACCTTCTTTCAAATAGCGCACAATAGATATCGAGATATATTTTGGTCACAAACCTTCTCTTCTGGGGTCAATATTAGTCTCTGAGTCATGATACGAAATGATTTATTTTCACTTTCAGCTTCTTGTAAGCGATCCGCAGCTGACGTGGCTTCCTCTCTTGCAGCCTATAAAATATTGAAGAGTGCTAAAAAATTCTACATAGTCACAGTTTTACAAGCAATTATGGATAAAATATAAGAATTTTCTGTTAAATTAGAATGTAAATTTCTGTATACCTCAGCTTCCATCCTGAGGGCCGTGATCTCTTCGCCTCGCCCGCCATAAGTTTGTTTCGCAAATTTTAATGCAGCCTGAAAAATATATATATAGAATTATAGAAATACCATTTATTGAAAGTATATTACCCGTGGAAGCACTAAAATGGGGAAAAAATCACCTGCCTGTATGAATAAATGAAGACATGGAAAGCGAATTAAAAGCATACTAATCACATCTATCTCAAGATGGCAAGTTTCTACTCCTACTGAAAAAGGTCTCCTTAGCCTCTATAGTTTTGGTTACTTTGTGAATTAGTTTCTTTATGTCTTTTAAACCTTTACAGCTTCTTCCATAGAACAACGTTCTGCCATGGACATGCTTCTACGGAAAGGGATTCGCAAATTTCCAGTGGACAAGAAGTTACTAATATCTTATTAAACAGTTACTGAAGACAAAGTTCGATCCTTGAGAGGTTAATCTAGTTTCTCATATACTAATTTCCAACCGAATGACGAGGTCTCGTAGACGCATAAAAATTAATTTTATCAACCAGACAGAAATTTGACCTTTTTTTTTATAGTACATACCTCTCTTTGTTGCAAGGCTGCCTCTTTCCTGAAAATCCAAAACTAAAATCTTAGCATTCAAAAGCATTACGCAATAACACATTGAATATTTCTTTAGTTCTTTATCCTTGCCTGCTCAAAAGACGGGCTTCCAAAGAAGTGCCTTCTCCAAGATTAGCAACCTAACAACAGGGCCCAATAATTACGAAAAACATATCATCAAAAGAAATTTTTGCAGAAAATCAACAAACCATTCCTGAGATAACATCTAAACTAAATGTTATATTTATGCCAAGGTTTGTGAATTTAGAAAACTCGGAAGCAATACATTCGAAATCAAGTCATCAAAGATAATACAACCATTGGTAATCCTCTTAAAAAACAGAGAAATAAAATCTTCACATAATTGGCAAAAGTTGAGAATATGTGAGATATGGTCATAGGCCAGCAAATGTAATAAACAGAAACAAGTTAACCACCCACATTTTAGTCAAACTCATTACCATTATTAAGTTATCGAAGATTAAAACAGAAGCATTATATACTATCAAAAAATAAAGGAAAAATTTCTACACATAATTGCCAAATTCTTACCATTAAAATCTTACCTGTTGCTCAAGCTGTCTGGCTCTTGCTTCTGCTTCCTCGCCCTTCTCCTCTGCAATCCGAAGCTGAAAAGGCAAATATCAGAAGGTATCGTCAGAAGATAATGTGAAGATAATGTGTCACTTTTCATGTAATCTAGAGGCGATAGCAATTTTGTCATTAACAAGACTAAAAGACAATAAATTAGTGGCATCACCTTTACAATTAAACTTTCATTTTCTTCTTGAAGCATATCCAGCTGCGAAAAAACAAAATGATATATTTATTTGTGCTATACTGAGGTAGAGAAACAGGAACAGCCGTACAAGAGTAAGTAAAAGAGAATTGTGCCAAATATGAAAGGACAAGAGGAAAACAACTTGTTAAAAGATAAACTCGAGTATTTTACCTCATCCTGTAGAGCAGATGCAGATTCTTGAGGAGGCGGTTCTCTCAATTTCATACTTTTCATATCTAGAGATAACCTGATTATCATTCACACAAACTCAATATTAGTAAGTATTGGGATGGAAACCTGGCAACTTGAAATCTCATATTGTTTAGCAAATTGAGTTTTACTCTCATTATAAAAAGTTATATATCTTATACACTCAAATGCTAAGTATCAGGTTATTTAGGAAGAACATGATAGTCACTTGTAATCTAACCAGGAAAATAAAACAATGGTGAAGCAACAGAAGAACTGAAATACATTGAAACACAAAATGAACCAGAAAAATTGTCTACAACTTCAAAAGAAGGAAATTATGACTATGTAAACTTATTTGTTTAGGAATATAGAGATACTTTTAAAATTATAAGTTCTATTTTCTATTCACTTTGATAGAAAGATCAATTCTTCTAGCCACATAAAGCATCAACAATTCCAGTTACTTCGAAGCGACCCAAAGACAGGATGTTAGACTTGAAAGAACAAGTGAAATTATATAAAAACCAACAACAAAGATAATTACAAATCAGAATGAATGAAATTAGGATTAATGTCATCTTATTTCCAAGAGCACAGGGAAAGAAATTTGGTTACAAGAAAAGAATAGTGTTATGATAATTTGCTCTTCCAGGCTCATTTGAAGAATTTTACTGCTTTAATGTACCTTTTATCCCTTCGAATGTCATGAGGAGTCTCAACGGAAATCAAAGAAGGTTGTGGGCGTAATTTTATAGGTATACTAGGGGGTATAATGGGAACCGTTTTAACCCCTACATTTGGTATGCCACCTGAATTTGACCGAGCAGATAATGGCTGTTCTGTATTGAGCATCGGTCGAGGTGACCTGGAAGCTGACATGGCACGAGGAGAGGCAGGTTGTACTTGTTCCAGCAAGTTAGTGGATTGAGTTGGCCTAAGACTTAATCCTGGACGTCCAGACAAAGGACGCTCTATAACAGCGTCTAATTGCTCGGCTGAGATTGAATGAGGCAATGGAACTGGTGGATCAATGGTGCTTGTGAATTGGCCTCCAGATGATGCTCGCATTGGGGAGGTTCGAACTGTCTAAGAAATCGGGAAAGTTGAAACAAATACAGTGAACTTCACGAGTGTTAAGGAAGTTGAAAGCATTATTACATATATCCATTCAATTCATTAACCAATGCATACACTTTAGTGACATCTTTTACACTACACTGAAAAGCTTAGCTTATGAGTCTAAAAGTGCGCTTTTCACAATAACGATGCTTAAATGACACATAAAACTCCCATCGACAAGGCTTATTGACTCTGCGTTTTTCGTGCTTTAAGTGTAGACTTAAGTTATAGACGTTTTAGCAACGTTTCTAATGTTTCAATTTGGTCATTTACTTTATATTTTTTCACATAAACAGATCAAACAAATCAATCAGTACTACTGAAAGCTCATCAGAAAGCATTCTCAAACCCACTTCAAACATCGAGTTGTACAGCCATATTTAAGAAATTATAACCAAATAGAGGATAAAGTTCTCATATATTTCGTAATTAGAAAAACACTTTCCAGCAATAAAAAGCATAAAATAGTATATTCATCCAGACACAAATCAGAAGTTCAGAACCCAATGTTCAAAGTACTGAGAATTTTTTAAATAAAAGGTACCCTTCAGTAAATTCTTTTACACTTTTCGTGTTATTGAGCAAAAGCGACTATGATGAAAAGTTTGTCTTAACTCTTAACATGCGTCAAAGTCCATTTTCCATCAAATTTATGCATAAATGCAGTTTTACACAGATAAGAAAGAATTGTTACCGTTGGTCGAGGTCTTGCGACTCTGCCACCAGCCAGTCCGAGGCTGGGCATAGAAATGGCAGGTCCCGTATCAAGATCATCATCGTCTTCATCGTCATCGTCGTCCTTGCTAGACATCATCATTGCCAGTCTTTGTGCCGCAGCTTTGGTGGCAGTGTTTTGAGGCTTTTTCAGCAGGGACCCTCCAGTGGACCCCGACCGTGCGTGGCGAGGGTATGGTGAAGTCATAGGGGAAAATGGTGTCTGGGCCCCATTGCTGCTACCTGGTGAGCCTATGCTTTTCTGCCGCACGTACACTGGTCTCATTCGGTCCATTTTCCAGTCCTCTGCCAATCACATTTTTTATTATCATTAAAAATAAAACCATGTATGCTTTTTTTTTATAAAATATAGAACAAACTTATCATTTTATTAAATTGCAAAAAAAGAAAAAGAGTGTTATTCTTGGAACATGCCCCAAGAGCAGCCTATCCTGTCACTGTCCGATCAAAATACGGTAAACTAAAATCACTACTACACAAATACGATTACAAAGAGCCTATAGCTGCAATAAGAGAGAAAAATAAACAAACCTAAATTTTCATCATAGCACCTTATAACAAAATGGGACAATTAGTCTAAAAACCACAACTTTTCTCCTTATGATCTCTATCCTTGTAGCTCCTCTAAAATCAATGTTTTAAAAAGAGAGCTTTGTAGCAAAAAAGCTGGATACAAAGCTTAGAAAAACTTTTAAAAAGCTCGCTTTTCCGTTTTTTAGCCTGCTAAAAGGTTACGCTTTTTAGCATAGCTCTTACAAAAACGCTTTAACTAAGACTTCGCTTTTTAAAACACTGCCTAAAATCATGTATGATCTTTAACGGGTAAAATTCATGCATAAT